>CM046331.1:6102160-7302160 GCA_025403435.1 Artocarpus heterophyllus
ACACTCGTGCGTGGATGGTGTGTGTGTGAGGCCCCACGTGTGCGCAAGGCCATGGCCAACGGCCCCCCGTGGGAACAAGGCCTTGGACGAGCCGCCCCACGTGCAGATGGGGCATGTCTGAGGTCCCCCGCGTGAGCAAGGCCACGCGCGCAAGGCCTGGACCAGGGGCCCCCCAGCGGATGGGCGGGGCCGAGGCCCCCCATAGGTGGATGGGGGGTGGCAGAGGCCCCTAGTGCGCCCACGTGCGCGGCCCTGGTGCCTAACACGCGCACGATAGGGCTGAAATCAAGTTTTTCAAAAATTTTGAAACTTTCATCCAATAAACTCATTCATGTTATTTTATCTAAAAATCATACCTAATTTTTAGAACAAAACCGAACAAAAATCTAACCAATTGCATTTATATTTTATTTTTTATGATTTTTTCAATTTTTGCCTTTGAAAAATAAAAAAAAATGCTAAATTTTAAAAAAAAATCTTGGAAAAATATCCATTAGCAAGATCACATTTTTCTAAGCACTCATACAAAAAATCTCCTCAAAATACAAAGTATAGAATTCTCTAGGGGCATGATACCTCCTCAGAATTTTCATGTCTCTTCCTACTGGACCTAAAAAAGCTTAATAAGCTCTTTAGAGGGGGCCTGCCTGTACACCCCCCTACCCCCATGCCCCCCACGCCTGTTGCCCCCCATTTGTGCCCACACGAGTGCACACCTTTGTGCTTGGTGTGGGGCGCATGGGGGCTCATGGGCAGGGCCGCCCCGGGCTGCCGTCGGGTGACGGTTGGCTACCACAGCGGCGGCGGTGGAGGAGATGGCGGCGGCGGTCTGATGAGCTGAGTCTCGTCTCTTCAACAAGAAGTCATTGCAATGCTTGTGTCCATGGTATGTTACCCATGTTGGGTGTCTCTTGGATGCTTTATGCACCGCAATGGTGGATTGTTGGCTTGACGTGAGGAAGTTGTGTTTGCCTTAGTTGGGATGTTGACCTCGTCATGCGTTGCCATGGCATGGGGAAGCTTGGTTGCCTCAGTTGGAATGGCTTGGCCCTGTTGTTCATGCACAGGGCGGGGTAAATTTGATCCTCGCCAAGTTGACATTGTTGGCTTGGCGTGGGCTTCGTTACCTCAATGGGAAAGCTGACCCTCGTTAGGCAATCAAGAGGCCACTAAAAGGCTTGTTGCCTCCAAGATATGTAGCCCATTATGGGCGGTTCTTGGTCGCTATGTGCTAATGTCGTGGTTGAATGTTGGCTTTGCGAAGGGAAGCTTGGTTGCCTTGATTAAGATATTGTTCTCATGTCAAGCGGTGCGGCCATGGTGCCTCTTGATGCGTTTGTGGGCCTCGTTTTAAATGGGGTTTGCGGGTGTGTTTGGTGGTGTTGTGTCTAGCGTACATAATTGGCGTGTGAGTGGTGTTTAGGTTGAGTGTGTTGGTAGGCTCCTTGCTTGGGCAACGAACTGTTGACACGTCACCCTATTTCAATTTGCTCCAAGAGCAAATAATATGCATCATTGGGCTTGACCCTTGGTTCCTGTGTTGCCTACCTGTGTGGAAAGCTTTGTTTGGTTGCCTTGTTCCTCCTTGTGGCCCTGTGGTCTCAAGGTGGATGTTGAAGCAATCACTGTGGCCCTGAAGCAATCCTTTTAAGGTGGCTTTCTTGGTCCATGGTTCTTTGCTTGTCCTCTCGGATGTGGAATATTATGCGGACAAAGGGCCTTGGCCTGTGGTTGTTCCGAATCTAGTCCCTTGACACGAACGACTCTCGTTACCTTATTGACCATTGGGTTCATTTGGTACGAAGTCGCAGAGGAATGTTACCTGTTTGATCCTGCCAGTTGTCATATGCTTGTCTCAAAGATTAAGTCATGCATGTGTAAGTATGGACTAATTCAGACTGTGAAACTGCGAATGGCTCATTAAATCAGTTATAGTTTGTTTGATGGTACCTGCTACTCGGATAACCTTAGTAATTCTAGAGCTAATACGTGCAACAAAACCCCAACTTCTGGAAGGGATGCATTTATTAGATAAAAGGTCGACGCGGGCTCTGCCCGTAGCTCTGATGATTCATGATAACTCGACGGATCGCACGGCCATCATGCCGGCAACGCATCATTCAAATTTCTGCCCTATCAACTATTGATGGTAGGATAGTGGCCTACTGTTAGACCCCCGAACTTCGAACTAAGTCAGTGGTGGCAAATCTTTGAACTAAGGCAAGGGGGCATGTGGTAACCTCCTTTGCATGGTTCAGACAAGACCCAAAGGATCAGTATGCAGGCACAAGGTGGCCTTGGCCATGCATGTGGGTCAGCCGAGAAATGTGCACGTAGGCAGGTGCGCATGCGTGGCCATTCAAGAGTCTGAAGGAGAGGAGAATGCAGGTGGATCTAGCACTTCACGGGTAAACCCTCTCCAACTCCTTAATATGGTTTCAACTGTTAAGTCAGCCCCAAATAGGGGTCTTCTGTATGCAGCAGTGCAACTAAATGGGAAGACCGTAAGAGCTTTGCTAGACACGGGAGCAACCAGTAACTTCCTTTCCAATAGAATGGTGGACAAGTTGGGTTTAGTGGTAAACCAGAGTTCATACAAAATCATGGCGGTAAACTCGGGTGCTACTCTGGTCCAAGGTGTGGCCACAACGACCCTCAAAGTTTGTGCTTGGGAGGGACAGATAAATCTTACCGTCGCAGCCTTGGATGATTTTGAGTTGATCTTAGGGATTGATTTCTTCATTCAAGCCAAGGCAACAATCATGTTTCATCTATCGGGTATGTTAGTAAATGAGGAATGAAATTCTTGTTTTATTCACGCTAACTTCTCTGGATAGGTCGAGAGTAAGTTACAGATGTAGTCGGCTAAGCAATTTAAAAATGGGGTGAAAAAGGGCGAGATTACTTATGTTGCTGCCCTCGTGGAAATCAAATCGGATCAGGTCATGGAGGTGCCTGACGAAGTTCCAACGGTGTGGGAGCAGTTCTCAGACGTGATGCCCTCAGAGCTACCAAAGGAATTACCACCGAGGCGAGCGATGGACCACAAGATCAAGCTGGAGCCAGGTGCCAAGCCGCCAGCCCAAGCCCCTTATCGGATGGCCCCATCAGAGTTGGTCAAGCTGAGGAGTCAGCTTAACGAGTTGCTGAATGCCGGTTTCATACAACCATTAAAAGCCCCTTATGGTGCCCTTGTGCTGTTTCAGAGGAAGCAGGATGGCTCATTGCGGATGTGCATAGACTATCAGGCCCTTAATAAGGTGACTGTCAAGAATAAGTACCCGGTCCCCAATGTAATGGATTTGTTCGACTGATTGGCAAGTGCGTCATACTTCACAAAGCTGGACCTATGGTTAGGCTATTGGCAAGTGCAGATAGTCAAGAGGGATGAGCCCAAGACGGCTTGTGTGACAAGGTATGGTTCATTTGAGCTTTTGGTGATGCCTTTTGGCTTAACCAATGCCCCTGTCACGTTTTGCAACTTAATGAACAAGGTACTCTATGAATTTCTTGATTGGTTTGTGGTTGTTTATTTGGATGATATTGTTGTTTACTTGGGATCCTTGGCAGATCATGTTAATCACTTGCGGCAAGTATTCTCATAGCTTAGAGAATACAAGTTATTTGTGAAGAAAGAAAAATGTGAGTTTTGCAGGCAAGAAATCAAATTCTTGGGCCATTGGATTTCCAAAGGCAACATTCGGATGGACGAGGACAAGGTGAAGGCAATCATTGATTGGCCTACACCAACGAAGGTGCCAGACTTGTAGTTTTATTTGTGAAGAAGAAAGATGGCTCTATGAGACTCTGCATCGCCTATAGAGAGCTGAATAAGGTGACAATCAAGAACAAGTACCCGTTGCCTCGAATCGATGATTTGTTTGACCAGCTCAAGGGTGCATCTGTGTTCTCAAAGATTGATCTCCTATCGGGATATCATCAGTTAAAGATTAAAGAAGGAGATATCCCCAAGACTGCCTTCAGGTCGAGGTATGGTCACCATGAATTTGTGGTTATGCCTTTCGGTCTGACGAATGCACCGGCTGCTTTTATGGATTTGATGAACCGGGTATTCAAGGATTTCCTCGATAAATTTGTTGTTGTATTTATCGATGATATTCTTGTCTATTCTAAGAATCAAGAAGAACATGAGGAGCATTTAAGGATTATGCTAGAGACTTTAAGAAGACACCAGCTATATGCAAAGTTTTCCAAATACGAGTTTTGGCTTGATAAAGTGTCTTTCTTGGAGCATGTTATTTCAAAGGAAGGGATTATGGTTGACCCTGCTAAAGTAGAAGCTATTCTCAACTAGAAGCAGCCAACGAATGCAAGTGAAATAAGGAGCTTCTTGGGTTTAGCAGGATATTATCGGAGGTTCGTAGAAGGCTTCTCCAAGATAGCAGCTCCACTTACAAATCTGACTCACAAAGGAAAGAAGTATGAATGGACAGATGCATGTGAGAAGAGTTTTCAAGAATTGAAGAAGAGGCTAACGACGGCTCCAGTATTTGCTATTCCTGAAGGAAATGATGGATTTGTAATTTATAGTGATGCATCTAAGATGGGCCTCGGAGCTGTACTAATGCAAAATGAAATGGTGATTGCTTATGCATCAAGACAACTGAAGGATTACGAAAAGAACTATCCTACTCATGACCTCGAGTTAGCAGCAGTTGTTTTTGCGTTGAAGATATGGAGGCATTATTTATATGGGGTCCAATGTAAGATCTTCACTGATCATCAAAGTTTAAAGTACTTCTTCACGCAAAGAGACCTGAACATGAGACAACGAAGATGGCTAGAGTTGGTGAAGGATTATGATTGTGAAATCCTTTATCAACCTAGAAAAGCTAACCGAGTGGCTGATGCTCTAAGTAGGAAGTCAGTTGCCACGTTGATGTCAATGCAAGCGATGTCTCCACCTTCAAGAAAGGAAATTCTAGACTTCGGTTTGGAACTTATAGTAGGATAGCTATCAGCACTCTCTCTTGCTCCGACGATGTACGATGAAATTCAGAGAAAACAAGATGAAGATGTAAGTCTTGTAAGGATTAAGCAAGAAATGAAAGAAGGAAAATATCAAGAGTTTCGTATTGCGAATGACGGAACTCTGTATCTCAAGGACTGCTTATGTGTTCCCAATGTTGATGACTTAAGGGGAAAGATCTTGGCAGAAATTCATGACACTCCTTACTCTATTCATCCAGGTGCAACAAAGATGTATAATGATCTAAAGAGTAACTTCTGGTGGTTTGGAATGAAACGTGATGTTGCAATGTATGTGAAGAAATGTATGACATATCAACAAGTAAAGGCTGAACTCCAGAGACCTAGTGGTGAACTATAGTCTATCCAAATACCGGAATGGAAGTGGGAGGATATAGCAATGGATTTCATTACCGGTTTGCCCAGAACTACGAACGGTTATGATGCAATTTGGGTAGTTGTGGATCGACTGACTAAGACGACACATTTCATTCCTATCAAGATCACTTACTCCATGGAACGGTTAGCGAAACTCTATGTTAAGGAGATTGTACGACTTCATGGGATTCCCAAGTCAATCATCTTAGATCGTGATGGCAGGTTGAAAGAGTGTACAGACCGCAATGGGAACCAGGCTACATTTCAGTATAGCTTTTCATCCTCAGACAGACGGCCAAACAGAGAGGACGAACTTGATTTTAGAGGATATGCTATGGGCTTGTTTTCTCGATGTTAAGACCAGCTGGTGTAAAATGTTCCTATTAGCAGAGTTTGGTTACAACAACAGCTTTCAGGTGACAATTGGGATGGCACCTTATGAGGTGCTGTATGGATGAAAATGCAGGTCGCCTATATGCTGGCATGAAGCTGGTGAAAAGAATTTGATGGAAAGCGTTGATGCTGAAAGGACTAATTTTGTTAATGAAACCTCTGAGATGATAAAGTTATAAGAAGAAGAATAGAGACTGCTCAAAGCCGTCAGAAGAGTTATGCTGACAAGAGAAGAAGACCCTTAGAGTTCGCCGTGGACGAATCTGTGTTTTTGAAAGTTTCACCTATGAAAGGAATCATGAGATTTGGTAAGAAAGGCAAGTTAAGTCCAAGATTCATTGGTCCTTATGAAATTATGAAGAGGATAGGCAAAGTGGCTTATCAGCTGAAATTGCCACCAGAAATGTCTGCAATGCATGACGTATTCCATGTCTCCATGCTCAAGAAGTATGTCCCAGACCCTACGCATGTGATTGAGCCACAAGTGATCAAGATACAGGAAGACTTAAGTTATGAAGAAAAGCCAATGAAGATACTCGATCAGAAAACCAAGACCTTGAGGAATAAAGAAATTCCATTGGTCAAGGTGTTATGGCAAAATCATCAAGTTGAAGAAGCTACATGGGAACGTGAAGATGACATGAGAACTATGTATCCGCAATTATTTTAAGTTTCGAGGATGACACTTTAATAAGGTGGGGAGAATTGTAACACCTACCTATTTTTATGTAACATATCACGTTAAGTTAGTAAGGAAATATTATTAATAATTCATGTTATATATTATGATATATGATTTTAATGCTACTAACTTTTTATTTCAAGTTTTATGATAGGTGACGACCACATGGAATTTTTGTGCTCAAGTGTTCATGTTAATTTTAATGTATGTTTAATTATGATGCAATGATGATTTGAATGCATTAATGAATGGTATTTTAAAGACAGTTTAGCAGGTCAAACTTTCAAGTTCGGCAGGCCGAAAAGTCTGCCAAAGATCGGCAGGCCGATGGAAACCATCGCAAGCCGAACTTGGTGGAACCGACAGGCCGAAGTGGTGAGTCTGCAGGCCGAAGACAGCTGACGAGCAGTCAGCAGAAATCTCTCCAAATTTATGGCTAAGATAATTACGTTAATTAGGTGATTAACTGGCATATTTATGGATTAATTTCCTCAGTTAAGGAAATAAAAGATTTGACTTCGCTTTGATTGGTATTGTTTTAAATAGTTTCCTATTTTTAGAGGGCAAAAATATGGCAAGTGAGACTAATAGTTTTGACTTTCCTTCTTTGCTATCCATTCTCCATGAAATTTGCCTCAGTCTTAGTCAAGAAATTTCTGACTTAATAGAGGGAATTGAATTCATTTTTTTTTTTACGTTATCCTCAATTATGTTAATTTTCTCTCTCTCTCTCAACTTTTGAGACGTTTCTTTTGTCTTTCTTTCTTCTTCTTCTCTTCTCCACGAATTCCATCATTCTTCCTCTCAAAAATTCTCTGCAAATATTTGAAAGAAAATCTGATAATTTTGTTGCTTGAATTCAAGAATTTTGAGAAGAAAATCTTTTAAGGTAAGAACTCAAATTTTTTGGTAATTCTAAAAAGAAATTCTCCTCCTCAATTCATCTGCAATATCTTTCTCTAGGTATTGTATTTTGTTCTGAATTTTTAATATGTTATTCATGTATGTGTTATGTGATGTTCCTCCAAGTTTCAAGTCATTTCGATGTTTCTATGATAAGTTATGAATTTTCTATCCTCTACCATTCACAGTAAAATATTGTTGTTTGGCTATGATGCATGAAAAATGTAATTTTTATTCAAGGGCTAAATGTGTTTTGTTTTTCACGAAATTTGGTAAGAATTTTCATGTATATGTTATGATAGAGACTGCAAAGTTTGGTAATGTTTTGATGAGTGTATTTTATGTTATGAAATTTCTATGAGGTTAGGTCAAGAAAACTGTTTTAACAATGTTATTTTTGGATTTTGGTTTTATGAAATGTTTAATATGTTTAAATGATTTTATTGATGATGAAATAATTTTATGATATTGAATGCATGATAATAAGATGTTTGTATGAATTTTAAAATTAAAATATATGTTTTTTAAATTGTTAGAAAAATGTATTTAAAAGGTTACTCACTGCCTTACTAATGCTGGCTGATTTCATGTTTAAAATGTATGGTTTGTTTTTACTTGCTTAATGTAATTCTTATGATTTTAGAAAAATCATGATAACATGTTTATGTGATGATAATTTTATGTTTTGACAATTATGGTTATGAATTATGTTTGTAATAAGATGAATTTATGTGTGATGGTATATGAATGGATGTTTTATGATAAGTATTAATTTTATTGTATTTTTAAATAGATAAATGGCATGAACACACAAAGGAACAAGCACATCGAGACCGCGGCATCGTCACCAAATCATAATAAGGTTAAGTAAGCTAGGTTTAAGGTAAGTACATTCTCACCTGCAACATGATGTGATTTAAAAAGGTTTGATGTTATGTTCATGATGATATTTATAATGATTTTCTGATGATTTCCTTAAAGGATTTCTTATGACAGATTTTCATGATTTAAAGTTATGCATGTTTGATTATGGCAAATTTCTAAGCATGAAAATTATGTATATATGTATGACTTAATAAGTGTTGCACACCAATGTTATGATATGATATTTTATGAGGTCATGTTTGGTTTGGGATTAGCTACCCTTCTCCTTTCATGACGGCGCGCCTACAATGATGTTTATGGTGCAACACTTGGGCCCCTTAAGATAAAATGGAATAAGTTTTAATATGGTCAATGTAATAAAAGATATGTTTCTATGAAATTGTGCTTAAGGCACTTTTATGATATGATGATTATGATGATGATGTATATGAAATGTTTTTATGTTGTGAGAACTATATGTACTTACTAAGCTTTAGCTTATTCAAGTTTATGTCATGTTGCAGATAAGGGTAAGAAAGTCATGAACTAGGCGGAAGAAATGGAATGGCGTGTGAGCAATGTATGATGAATTGTAACCGGAAGAACGCTAAGAAGAAAGTTTATATTTTTTTAATCAAGTTTTATAATATGGACATAGTATTCATTAAGTTTTTAAGAATACATGAACTATGTTTTAATATTTTATTTCTTCATTTTAAGGATTTTGATCTTCCGTATTTTTATGAAAAGTTAAATTTTGTCTTAAAATTTAGTTTCTGAAAAGCTTTTGACTTAGTCAGCCTGCCAAACATCATTGGTCGGCCTACCGATGTTTGAAGGTTCGGCCTGCCGATCATATATTCGGCCTGTTAAACGTTGATAAGTTTATAAAGCCAGACTTCAGAGCCTCTACCGGTTGATGATATCCGGCCTGCCGACCATGATCAGCCTGTCGAAGTCCCAAATTTAGCCTACCGAACTGTGGGGGCATGTAGTTTTTATATGATTTGATGTTTATGAGTTTTGACTTTACTATTTGATATATTTATTTTATTAAAGCAAGTTTATGATTAGTATAAATGTGAAATTAAATTATAGATTAAGTTAATAAATGTTGTTTAAAAAAAAAAGTATGTTTGGATCCTGGTTACGTTTTCCTTAATTACGTTTGCAATTAAAGTTTCAGCTAAGTTTTGTATTTAAAGTTTAACTTAAAGTTCCAAATAAGTATGTAATGTATGAATGTAACGACATCTGTGACGTCCGTAAGGGGGGCGTTTCAGTTCAGTATTACGATTTCCCAAGGAATGGCTATGATTCAAGTGTGAACGCAAAATTTCAATTAGGCTGATATGTCGTTGAACTAAAGTATGAGATTTGATCACTCTTGTAGTTAATTCAATCGACTAAGAAGTGGGACGCTAACTGTTGGGGTACAATTTGGTCAGGCCCAAATTGTTTAAAGGCCTGAAATGACAACCCCTTGTTACGGTTAGAGTGAGTCGAATAAAACGAAGTGACTCTGCTATTTGACATAAGAATAATTTGTGTAAATGGAGTTTAGGCATCGATTCAATCAATCTGTTTGATCAGTGTATTCAAATAACATTTGGTTATTGAAGGATTGTGTTCAGGTTTATTTCCCTAATGTTCGTTCGATAAAATCGATCAGCATGAACTGACGGTTATTAGCACGTCAAACCATGAACTGGTACATAGGGAGAGCATGATTCTTGCAGCCTATCATGGATCGACACGTGTCCCATTACTGCGGTTAGCTCCAGCGTCATCACTCCACTCTGCTAGTCAGTTGGAAGCCATGACTCTCCTTACTCTCTATATAAGGGTGGGTATCGTCTTCAATTATACATACGAAAAATACAGGACACAAAAACTCTATCAAATTTATTCTTTATTTTGCATCATTGGAATTTGTACTCAAAATTCATATAATAGTGAAGAACAATGGACGTAACTCTCATTCATAGAGTGATCCACTATAAAAATCTACGTGTGGTATCTTTATTCCTTCGGCATTATTTCATTTCATTTCAATTTAATCTATTGATTGTCATAAGAAATCAGTCTAATGGGTTTCCTATGAAGCTAACATATCCATATAATGGTGATTTGAAGGCCCAAATCCATTGAACTGAACATATTAACCTAGATTAACTATTTTCTATTTTTGATTGTAGATCCAACGTTTACAATAATACATGTTGAACTCTCTTTGTGAGGAACATACTTTATTATGATATTTATGTGTAATTTATTTGAATTTGACGGGTGGACGCATTACCGTGGGTTTAAGAATGAGAATGGAAGAGATGTAAAAAAAATAAAAATAAATAAAAATTCTAAAAGATTGGTGTTTTCACTGAAACCTTGCTTTCATGAAACTTTAAGGATTTATCATTAGCCCTAATGTTGGGTCGTGACAAATTTAATAGTTAAACTTGTAAATTATTTACTTATTGAATTATATCAAAGCCTTTTACCGCATCTTTATGTAATAGTGACTTTAAATTAAATTTTCATCAAAGCTTTTATCTTTTAATTGTACAAAATAATTATTCAATGCACCATCTTAAATTATTAATTACTAATTAACCACTGTATATTTATTTTGAGTGATTATTATGTACTCATTCTTATGCAATCGATAATATTTTTCATATTTTTATACATTAATCACTCACCTTAAAAAATTTATGAAGTATAATTTAATTTTATTTACACTTTACTAATTAACACAAAAAGCAAAATGTTTCCTAAAAATATTTTTCCACCACGAAACAAATACATCAAGAGTTCTCTTTATCAAGTTCAAAAAAAAATTAATTTATTATTCACCAAATTATAATCAAACCGTGACAATCTAAAAAATTTCTCTTATCACTAATCCTCATAAACACCAACTTTATTTATCATCCTCGCATATTCGTGAAAGGGATATTTATCTTTTTATATCCTCTGTTTATATTAATTCAAAAACTATACCTCTAGTTTTTTGTTCTCATCGTATGTAAAACCTTCGAATTTAATTTAATATACAAACACATATCTTATCTCAGTCAATAGTTGATTTTTACCTTTAAAATGATCAAATTATCCTTAAGTTAAAAAGGAAAAAAAATTAAAACTTTAAAAAATAAGACAAAAACAAAAACAAAAAACGTAGAAAACATCTATTTTGAGGGTATTTTGTACATTTTTGAAGTTCAAAACTTTAAGTTAAAGTTTTTTTAAGTTTTAAAAGTTCTCTTATTTTTAATTTGAGAAAGTTTTAGGCAAATTTTGAGGTCAAAATATAATATTGATCATGAAAGTGTATAAATTTGTGTAAATGATCTAAAGGTATAAATTCGGTGAGATCAAAAACAAAAAATATATTGTTTAAATAAACCTAAAATAAAAGGTATAAAAAGGTTAATAACCCTTCGTTAAAAAAGTAAACATCAGGCATATTACATAATTTTATCTATAACCCAACTAATCATCAAAACAAACCCAAACAAATACTAATCATACAAATTAAAAAAGAAAAAAAAAAGCAAAACAAAACAAGAGCCAAAATCTAAAAATTTCTCTTACTAATCCTCAGAAACACCAACTTTATTTATCATCATCACATATTAATGAAAAAAGTAAACATCAAACATAGACAGATATTGATATAAAAGCTAATAATAAACACACAAAAACTAAAACTTAAACTTTATATATTTAAACAGAAATTAACTCTCAATTGTTTTTTCCTCTTTAAATTCCCAAACTAAGAACTATCTTTGTCTAAAAATTCATCATAAAAGTACAAAACTTCGAAAAATTAAGAGGAAACTAAAAACATAGGAAACTAAGAAATACTAACCTCAAACAGACAAAAACAAGCGGGCGACATTAGCATCAAGCATCGGAAGGCGACGGCCTGCAGTCGAGGAAGGTAATGGTCAACAATTGGCAAAACGGCTGGCAGTTGTGCGGCGGTTTCCAGCGGCTGGAGGAAAAAATAAAGAAAAACTAAAATTTATAAAATTAACAAAATGGTAGATGAAAATGAAGAAAAAAAATAAAGAGCATTCTTAAGATTTTTTTATTTTTTTTTTCAATGATTAAAAATGCCCAAAAAAATTATGAAGAAAAGAAAAAAGAGGGGGAGAGAAACTTACAGTGCGGCTGAGGAAGGAGACGAACTGAAGAAGGGAAAATTTGTTTCAAGATTTTATTAGAAAAGGGCATTGGTAAGTCTGGTATTTTTTTATTTTTTATTACTCACGTAGCATCAGTAAAATAAAAAACCATTTTTTCAATTTTTATATTCCTACTCTCGACGCCATGTAACGCCGATTTTTGTGGTTTAATTGGTAAATTAATTTCAGGCACCCAAATATTGGAGCCCTTATTTTCCTTAACGCCAGACTTTCTTAGTCAAATGGTGTAAGTTATTCCCCCAAGCACGAGTGCTTCGTGCCCCATTTACCGATGCCGATTGGCACCACTAATATGTAAAGCTGGTGACTGCCCCAAATTTTAAAGTACCAACGCTATGTTTTTACAATGGCGTTGGCATTTACGTATTACTGATGCACAAGCTGCATCAGTAGAACCTGTCATTATTTATGTGCACTTTTCTTGGTGAAATCTAAATTTTATTGTGGTATCAAAACTTAATATACTGTTGATCTATATAAAAATAAATTTCATTCTAATTTAAATAGATTGTTTGCTAAACATAGTTATATTTTGGCCTGCTTATGTTAATTTCTAATTAATAATTCCCTTGTTATCTCACCATATATTGTTGATTTTGACCAGTCCCTTAAAAGAGCGCAAATCCAAAGTTTCAATACCCAGCAGCATAAATCCAAGAATTCAACTCTATTGGGGTCTTCAGAAAACCTTGAAAATAAAACAAAATGCATTATGAGTTGTACCCGATCATTAGATAAGTTCAAAGTTTTCTTTTTGACATTTTATTTATACTGCAATTCCGTCGCAGTGCTATCTATTAATCTGTGGATGTACTTGTATATACTTCCTATTTGTTATGCTTCTCAATATATCTGGGGATACTTATGCAAGAATTGCTCAACTAAACAACAAATTTTGTTGTTGTAATGCCCTAAAGTACGGGTAGTGACGTGATGGATTAATTAAATTAATTAAAGTAGATTTTTGATTAAAAACACCGATTAAATGATTTGAGTTATTTTATTTTATTATTATTTTTTTTGAAAAACATGATAGTTTAAAACATTTCAAAACAAATATTATTATTTTGAAACAGTTACTCTGAAAGTAAAATACTAAAGACAGTCAAGCATAAGCCGGGCCCCATCAGACCCACATTAGTGCACACACATGATATCGACAATAAAATATTACAATCATGTTCCAATATAAGAGATAAAAGTTTAAATATTACATGCCTGGATATAAATAAAGAAATAAACTAAGCAGAATTCCTAAGCTCACGTGTTTGTCCTGTTGCCTCCTAGTCGGTCCTAAGCTGCAATCCACCTAGGGGAAAGGTTTTAAAACAGATAAAGAAAATGTGAGCGAAAGGATCAGTAGGACTAAAATTTAGAAAACATTAATTCGGATATAAAATTTTGCAATTCAAAGAGTATTTAGAAAACAGAATTTGATAAATAAATGAACAAATAATTCATTTAAATCATTCTTACCAAAATGGTTCTTTGTTCATCGAGAAAGAATCTTATTGTCTCTTTCGAGCAAACCATATAAGTCACCACCATAGTGGCCTAGTTGGGTTTCAGGACCTGCCCCCAAAGTCGTACTCTACACGGCCCTATCTCTGGTTATGGCATCATGCCTTTATGTGAATTTATTATTATTTAATTCTCATGTTATTGAATATTCACAATTACATTCATTATTTAATCCATTATGAACATTCATTATCAGAAAAGAAATGAAAAATACTAAAAAATTCATTTTTTTTATCATTCCTTAAAAATAAAATTGAAAGAAATCATTTTGTGGCCAAAGGCCCCCTTTGAAAATATTTAAAACATTTCGTCATTTATTAAAAACATTTTGAAAGGATCTTTAAGGCCAAAACCATTTAAAAAACTAGCTACCGAAGAAAGGGGTAGAAGTCCTACCTCGATATCCTGTATTATGACTTAGCACTGCAGTCTCAACCTACTATACGTTAGCTCCACGGAACCATAAACAACCTAAATATAAACTAAATTCATCAATATCTAGCTTAGGTTATTCTAGACTACTAAGCTATTTTATGGTGTCCTAGTGTGTCATTTATGTCTATAAAATCATATTATAAGGTTAAAATCTCAATTTGGGTTCAAAATAGCAAAAATGGGCAAAAAATGATAAATTTTTGCAAGGCTCAGTCGGCCTGTCAGATTCTCTAGTCTAGCCTGCTGAACTATTCAATTTGGTCTACTGGCAAACCAAGACCGGCCTACCAAACTGTTCCCAAGTTCGGCCTACCGAAGGGATAAGTCTGGCCTACCAGACTCATGAATCTAGCCTGCTGAACTGAAAAATATAGAAATTTCTAGATTCGAGCTTCAGCCTCCCAAGCTCAAATCTTCATTTCTAACCTGTTTTTTCAATTCCTAGGCATAGAAAGCATTCATATATGATAAAAAAAAAACATACTAAAACACTTTTAAACACAGTTAAACTAGATTTGCATAGAAATTTTCAAAGAAATTTGAAAATGAGAAAAATAGAAAAACTTGACTTAAATTTGTTTTTCATCAAACCAAACCTAAATTCTAGATGTTATGAGTTCCACTAACTTAGATTTAAGGTTTTCTAAGCTCATAAAACTTGAATCACAACGTTTCAAAGAAATTAAGAAAATTTTGAGCAAAATTTAAAAATTTGAAAATAAAAGAATTTACCTTGAATTGGAGCTTTAAAATGAGTTTACGGAAGCTTAATCATGTTCCTTGACCTCCATTCTAGCTAAGAATCAAAGCTTGGATTCAAAATTTTTGAATCAAAGAGAGAGGAGGGACAAAGAGAAAACGCAGAGGAAGAAAGAGGGAGAGAGAGAGAGCGTGGGAGAAGAGAGTGAGAAGGAGAGAGTGAGGAAGAGAGAAAAATAGAGAGGGGGAGAGGCTTTGCAGAGGGAAACCCATATGCTATCTACGGTTTTGTAAAAAGGGACGTAGTTGGCATTTGACAATTTGTTTTGTTTCAAAATTTAAAATAATAATTAAAGATAATTAAGATTAATCAAAAGTAAATAAAAATAATTAAAAGCAACATCAATTTGAAAATATCATAAAATAGTTCAATTAAGTTCAAAATAACGTCATGGCATACTAATTCACCATTCCATACACTTATCATGCTTAATTAATTTCGGGGTGCTACAGTTGTATAAGTTTTTACTTTGGGAAATGCATTACTTAGACAAAAATTTTAGATAAAACACAAATGCATTACTTAGACATAATCAGGGCACACATTTTGTGTAAGCTTGCCAAAAAGTGTACAAAAATAGTAAAATAGGGTACATTTCTCTATTGTTAACTTGTGGTGGAACTATAAGTCCTTTTTCACAAGATGAGGTTGAGATGTTGGTGGAGGCTTTTTTTTTTTTTTGGCCATTTGTGGATGGTGATTGATATGAACCTTATCAACATGTGACAAGACCCGATGGCAATATATGACACCAAGATCTTTTCTAGAAAAAGTTTGGATGGGGGACACCGTGACCCGTTGCTTATAATGAAGCAAGAACCTAGGTATAGTCGTAGACGCCACAAATGATGGTGGAATTCCACTTGATAAGTCAGTAGAACATAGCAAGACTCAATCTTGAACATTTCTTAGTTGTTCTTGAAGAACTCAAGAGAATACTCTCAATATTGAATAAACGACTAATCTGACCTTTTATTGATAATGAATGCCTTTAAATAGGCTAAAAATGAAACAATTCTAAAGGGATTAAAACCATAAAACATGCCCAATTTTAGTTATGAAGGGCATGGAAGTAATTTGACTCAAAACTAATCCTAACCACCTAAAACAATATTCAACCATCTTACTGACCAAGTAATGGTCAAATTTTACCCTTAAATAACAAACTAATTAACTAACTTTTCCCAAAATAAATCCTAAGACTAAGTCTTCTATGTTGAATTTTAACTAAGTCAAATCAGCTCATAAACCTCATTACAAAGGATTAAAGAAAATAAGATTTATTTAAGTTCCTAACAAAACAAGAAAACCCTAATATTATAATTTTCAAGAACTTGGAATCAACTCTTCACTTTCTTTCAAGATTCTTTAAGATTGATCTTTAAGCTTCAAGAAACTCCAAGATTCTTGTTCTTAGTGTTGAAACATGCCATATTCATGGCTAGTCAACTTCTTGTGTGACTTAAATAGCCTAGACCATTCTTGATTCACCATTAGTAGTGAATGTGTTTGCAGCTTCTTTGTGAATAGCTTGAATCAGCCCATCAAGTGCTTCTTTGAATCTTTTAGCTCAAGACTTCGTAACTGGACCAACTGGAATAGTAACTAGATCTTGTGTCCATTACGCAACTGTATCTCCATCATTCCCCTCCTCTTAAGAAGGATTTGTCCTCAAATCACCACCTACATCAAAAAAGACTTAGATCAAAAACATTAAAAGTAGCATTAACACCATAATGTTCTTCTTAATGATAGCCCTCAACAATGTAGTTAAAGTCCTATTCACTACTTCCATTTGACCATCAATCTATGGATGACAAGTAGTAGAGATTAATAACTTAGTTCCTAACTTACCCCACAAAGTCTTCCTAAAATAACTCAAAAACTTAGCATCTCCTTTAGAAACTATAGTCCTAGGCATACCATGTAATTAAACAATCTCTCCAAAGAACAAATTAGCAACTAACGAAGCATTATTAGTCTTATGACAGGGGATAAAATATGCCATCTTAGAGAAATGATCTACAACCACAAAAATAGAATCTGCTCCACGCCTAGACCTAGGAAGCCCTAACACGAAGTCCATCAAAATATCAATCTAGGGTGTTGTAGGATAGCTAATGGCATGTACAATCCATGGCTATGTACGTGAGATTTAGCTTGCCTACATGTCACACATCTACCACAAACTCTTTCAACATCCCTTTTCATGTGTGGCCAAAAGAAATGTTACTGTAAAACAGTTAGGGTTTTAGCTACTCCAAAATGTCCCATCAATCCTTCTCCATGTGACTCTTTCACTAATAGATCCCTCAAAGAACAATTTGGAATGCACAACCTATTCTCTTGGAACAAGTAACCGTCATGCCTAAAGAACTTTCCAAATGTTGTTTTCTCATAAGCTACATAACTCTCTCCAAAATCATGGTCTAAAGCATATAACTCCTTAATATGTTCAAAACCAAGTAATTTAGCATTAAGAGTAGAAATCAATGCGTACTTATGAGAAAGCGCATCTGCAATGATGTTGGTCTTATCCTACTTGTATCAGATGACATAAGGAAATCTTTCAATGAATTCCAGCCATCGTGCGTGTCTCTTGTTTAGGATTTGTTGGCCTTTTAAGTGCTTTAAGGACTCATGATCAGTGTGAATCACGAACTCCTTAGGCCATAGATAGTGCTGCCACCTTTCCAAAGCTCGAACCAGAGCGTACAACTTTTTCTCGTAAGTTGGATAGTTCAAGGCTACACCACTTAGTTTCTCACTAAAACAAGCCAATGGATGCTTATCTTGGGTGAGTACAGCCCCAATACCTATTCTTGAAGCATCAATCTTAAACGTTTTAGAGAAGTTAGGTAATGCTAACAAAGGAGCATGAGTTAATTTGTCTTTCAAAAGCTGAAATGCCGCCTCCTGTTCTTCACCCCACTTAAATCCAACATTCTTCTTGATTACTTTAGTTAATGGAGTAGCTATGGTGCTGAATTCTTTAACAAACCTCTTGTAGAAACTAGCAAGTCCATGAAAACTTCAAACATTACCTACACTTGTTGGGCTCGGCCACTCCTGGATAGCACGTATCTTTTCTTCGTCCATCCGTATACCTTGAGCACTCACCATAAAACCTAAAAACACAAGCTTATCGGTGCCAAAGGTACACTTTTTAAGGTTAGCAAATAAGTTTCCTTTCTAAGAACATCCAAAATAGATTGTAAATGCATAAGATGATCAGATAAGTTTTTGCTATAAATCAAGATATCATCAAAGTAGACAACAATGAATTTTCCAATAAAAGCACGCAAAACATGATTCATTAATCTTATAAAAGTACTAGGTGCATTAGTCAATCCAAAAGGCATAACTAACCGCTCATATAAACCATGTTTTGTTTTAAACGTTGTTTTCCACTCATCTTTCTCTTTCATTCTAATTTGATAATAACCACTTTCCAGATCAATTTTAGAAAAGATGCTAGATCCATGCAATTCATCTAACATATCATCTAAACGAGGGATAGGATGGCAATACTTAACTGTTATGTCATTGATTGCTCGACAATCTACGCACATCCTCCAAGGCCCATCTTTCTTCAGTAGTAGCAATACCAAAACTACACACAGGCTCATGCTTTCTCTTACGTGCCCCTATTCTAAAAGCTCCTCAACCTGACTTTGCAACTCCTTTGTCTCCTCTGGATTTGTCTTATATGCCGGTTGGTTTGGAAGAGATGCTCCAGGCACAAAATCAATTTGGTGTTCAATCCTTCTAATTGGTGGTAAACCAGCTGGTATTTCTTCAGGAAAGACATTGTCATATTCCTGCAAAAGAGAGAGAACAGAACTAGGGAAAGTGGAATCAAGTTTGTTAGTGTTTAAAAATGCCTCTTGTACATAAGTACAATCGTTGGCTGATTTGTGAACAGTGCTTTCTTCACACCACTCACTCTTACATAAAAATTTGATTTTCTTTCTATTTTTATTTCAATGGCCGGTTGTGTATTAATTTTGGCCCTCTTAATTTTCTCTCTTTCCCTCTCCTTTTTCTCTACCTTCTTTTCTTTTTTTCCCTCTCTAGCTGAATACTCTCTCTACACTCCCTCTGTTGATTTTTTTTCACTCACTCTTTCTTTGTAACCTCAATTGATCTTCATATACTTGGCTTGGAGTCAAAGGGGATAGAGTGTGACAACTTGCCTTTTCGGGCAGTTACTTATCTTTCTTAAACATTGTTTCATAAATATGAATCTTACTTAGTAAGAAAAATACTGAAATGAAATTTTTTTTCCCTTTACATCCTTTAAAACATTCAGAAAAAACTGTTACGACTTCTGTCGTAATTTGAGTTGAGACATCTTTCAACACTTGACTTTAAAACCATTTCAAATTGTTTCTTAAAACTTGATAAGAAACATTAATTAAATCATAACTTAAACTTAACTTTATGATAATATAAAACATTTCGTAAAAGAAAATATAATTTAAACTTTGGAAACATAGCTGAAAACTTTGATTTTCTTCAAACTTTAAAAACACTATATCAAATAGTGAGAAAATATTTCTTTTGAACAACAGAAGCATACCGTAATGGTATCCATCCCAAATCTCCGCATCTGCCCTCCGCAGCACCAAGCTCTCCAAACAGGCCCTGTTGGTTACCCATAGGACTACCTGCAGCATAAATAGATTTTTAATGAGCTTTTACTCAGTAAGTTTAACATAATCTACAAATCATATAAACATGCTTTAAAAACTTTTCTTATAAAAGCCTTTCTCTTAAAATGTTTTTCATAAGCATTTGTAAATATGTTTTTCATAAAACATTTCTTAAATGTTTTGCATAAATGTTTTTCATAAAGCATTTCTGAAATGTTTTTCATAAACGTTTTTCATAAAGCATTTCTAAAACGTTTTCATAAAACATTTCTGAAACATTTTCCTCAAGACATCCTTTATAAACCTTTTCTTGAGAACATAAAAATATTTTTCATAAACATTTCTCAGAATGTTTTTCATAACATGAACACAACATTTCATAATAAGGAATACAAACAAGGTCAAAATGCATGATTCTGTTTATGCTCAATTATGAATTTTCAATTATGAGCATTTTATGAACATTCATTTCTTACTTTAACTCTTTATATTTGTTCCTTAACTTTCCTTTTCTTATAAACTTTAGTGCTCGTACCAACATCATTAATTATGAGATCATGACCATGATGCTTCCCTTGTGGAAGACTTAAGACCATCGAACACAGAGGTCATGTACCTCACATCAAAGAGGTCAAACTTTAACTTTACTTGTATACCTCACATCAAGGAGGTTGGTACGAAACTTTCTTTTAATCTTTATTTTACCTTCTTTTTATCTTTAGTGAGCAAAACAATGTTATCACGTCATATGCAAACACATTTGCAAATCATAACTTATACTGTAAAATTTATTGCATTGCAAATGCAACATAAAATATATAACTTAAACTGTAAAACATTATGCATTTAAAAAAATGCAAACATACTTTAAACATAATTATTTCAAATACATTGCAAACTTTTATTTTATCTTTTAGAACTTTATGCATATCAAATGTAATCATGCTTTAACATAATAGTTGTAAATATTGATTTAAATTATAAAACTTTTTTGCATAACAGATGCAAATATACTTTTAAAAACAACTTGTATAATAATTGCAAACGCAATTGCAAACATATATATATATATATAAACATTTGAAAATTATTTACTTCATGCTATAGGTGAGGTCTAAACTTACTTGGACTATGTTCTAGCGTTCTCTATTTCGTTCCTTTTCCCTCCATTAGTCGGCCTCTGTGTCCTGATCAAACGACAGCCAACTCATTAATTAACTTTCTTTTTATCAATCTACTCGATTGATAATAAAACGTAAACATTAACCATTCTTTCCCTTTAGTTTAACTTGTATACTATCAGTTTAGCTTCCTTTACTTTGTACCCTATTGCTTTTAACTTTGTAACCCACCAGGTTACCATACCTTTTACTTAACTCCGTAACCTATTGGGTTATCACTCTTTTTACTTATCTCTGTAACCCATCGGGTTACCTTTTTCTTAAGCATCCCTTAGTTAAATTTCCAATCTCACTAGTGGTTATGTTACTTAACTTATTATGAAACATTTTTGGTCTAAGAAAGTTTTACAAATTTAGAGTGTTTGACTCCATTTTAACTGTTTTCTTAAAAATGATGTTTTTACCCTTAATGGGTTTCTCGCCCATTTCATAACCTTATAAAACTCATTGCTTAACTTTACCATTCTATTACCTACATATTATGAAAAAATTTCCATTAAGGAATGTTTTCCGACATCGGGCGTTGCGGATCCGTTTTGGCCATTTTTCATAAAATGACCATTTTGCCCTTAACCTTTTTCTTTCATTCTTTCCTTGACTAAACTTTAAATTCTTAAAAATTAGCATCTATAATTACTTGTTGCCTATAGTAATGTTGGAAATCAATGTTCCCCAGTAAAAACCTAGTTTTCACACAATTTTACGATTTTGGCCTGAAATACAAAGATATTTACATTTTTGTCCCCAGAACCAAAAACGACTACTTTATACAAAAATGTTCAATTTTTTGCAAGGAATTAAACTTTCAAAAGCTCCTTGGTAAAATTCTAAACATTAAATAACGTTTCTATTTCTTGAAATTTTGTGCTCAAAATTTTGTAAAATTCATAGCTCCTAAACCGGGTAGAATTTTGAAAAACTGTTTGGATTGTCCTAACAGTTTCAATGTGTTCTACAACTTACATGTTTTAACTTTCTTGAAATTCCATCGTTAAAGTGGATTTTTTGGCTAATTTTTAAATCTATCGAGAATTAGCAAAACTTTGTAATTTAGTCCTTTTGGAATTTTACAAAACTTTGTTCACAAAAGTTGTTTCCCTCATTGTGTTGGCAAATTCTATACCATTTTTGGAACATAAATTGGACTCTAAGGCCCTCAATACTCCATTCCTTTGAAACTAGTTAAACTTTACAAAGTTTAACAATTTTCCATTTTTAACCTCAAAACCCTTATTTTCTTTCTTTCTTTCATCATCACCATCAATATAGGGCATAAAACAATCATACCATAATGTCCATTTACATGCCATAGACCAAAACATTTCATCAAACACTTGGTATGCATAAAAGCATAAACTTTAGCTTAACTTCAAGGACTAGAATTTTACCTAATCCTTGCTAGGGCTTGTCCTTCCTTTTCATTGCTTGAAATCCTTCAAAGTCCCCTTGACTACAATTCATAACGTAACCTATCAAAACCCCATTCAATTCATGAGCCAAACCCAATGAAAGACATAAAAACCATAATAAAAGTTTGGATTTTTACCTCATCAATTGCTTGTCCTTGATTTTCCACACTTAGACTTGCTTCAAACATGATTTAGAGGCTTCAAAATCATCAAAACTTGAGAGAGAATGGCCTTAGGAGGAGACGGTTTTCTAGGAGAGAAATGAAGCAGTTCTTTAGTTCATGTATTGGTTCGTATAACATGAACCAAGTGATGACCACCATTTGATATTTTACCAATTTGATGACTTTGCATGCTTAGTCACCACTGAGCATCATTTGGTGATCAAAAGTTAGGGCAACTTGGCAAGATGGGATTTGGCCACCTCAATGGTTATTTTGGTAATTTTCCCACCACAATTTGATGACTTACCATCATCATCATCACTTGACATCATCTTTTGCTTAACTTGGCTTTATATGATTGGGCCACCCAAGGGGCTAGGTGGCAAATTTTCATTCATTAGGGTGTCCATGGTGGGTCCTATAAAGACTTTTTACATAGTCTAAAATTATACTAATAGTATTTTTCCTATATTGTTGGTATTCTTTTTCATACAATTCATTAGGCTCCACAACCTCCCATACTTATTTTCATCCATCACATAATGAAATTCCAAATTATTTAACTTTGCACAGCCTAAATTTATACTGACAGTATTTTTCTTATACTGTCGGTATATTCTCTATATTGTTACAGCATTTCTTATTCATTCACATTCTCCAAACAGTATTATTCCTATACTACCTTAACTTAAATAGTCCAATTTTTGCACTGCTTAACTTTAAACAGCCCAATTCCTACACTGCATTACTTTTATAGTGTAATTTTTATACTACATAACTTTATCAGTGTACTTTCTTACACTGCATTATTCTAATGCTATATAATTTTTCATACTATTATATCGTATTTTTCTTAAACTGTATTTTTGCCGTAATATTTTTTGCAATACATTTTGCAATAATTAAGCTTTTTAGCTTATTTTCATATCATTCTTTCTTTATTTTAGGCTATGGCATGATTTTTACCCTTAAAAATCTTGTTTTTTCGCTTTTATAGACTTTATTATATAAATTGGATTAAATAGTAATCCTTAAATTATTGCATTTCTAATGCAGTAGAATGTTCGGTGTTACATAGAGTGTATTGCCTCTTGTTGTGTTCAAGTGTGTATTGGTTGGTGTATCCATCATGCATGGCCTTTCTTTCAAATTGCCAGGGCCTTCCAAGTAGTAAGTGGCTAGCTTGTATAGGCACAACATCACACAAAACTTCATCTTCATACTTGCCAATTTTGAAAGATACTAGCACTTGCTTTATGATCCATACCTTTCCACTATCATTTGGCCATTGGAACTTATACGGATGAGGATGTTTCGTTGTTGAAGCCTTAGTTTTTCAACCATTGTTGTACTTGCCGTATTCGTGCAGCTACCACGATCAATAATCATACTGCACACTTTGTTGTTCACAAAACATCTAGTGTGGAAAAAATTCTCCCACTGCACATCATCTCCTTCCTTAGCCTGCATGTTCAACGCCCTTCTTGCTACCAACATCTCTCCTTGGACAGCAAGCTCCATCCTCGTGCATCCTCCAACTCAGGCATAGAGTCACAATCGTACTCGGACTCACTCTCAGTTTCAATTTCATCATTGTCTTGCATCACCATTGTTCTTTTGTTCAAGCATTGGCTGGCTATGTGTCCTTTTCCTTGACACTTAGAACAATGAATATCACAATTTCTAATGGTAGAGGGATTAGTTTTACCTTGTGGTTTGGCTTTGGCAGGTTCTCGCTTATTTTCGAGCCTAAGTTTTTGGCCGTGTTTGTGCTCCTCCTTCCTATTGAAATTCGGCCTCCATGGGGTGGTGGTGGAGTTAAGGTATTGACGTGCTGCACCCCTCCTCTTAAGTTGCTGCTCAATATTTACGGCCACGTGCACCATATCCTCAATGTGCTGCACCCTTCAATAATAATGAAAGTCAACCATGTTGGTAATTTCACAGTTCAATCCAGCTAAGAATCTGGCCATGGTAGCCTTTCGATCCTCCTCTACATTCACTCGCACCATGGCTATTTCCATCTCCTTGTCATAGTCCTCAACACTCCTACTACCTTGTGTCAATCCTTGAAACTTTTGATACAACCCCTCGTAATAATGAGTTGGCACAAATCGCTTTCACATCACTATTTTCATCTCCACCCATGTATCAAGAGGATGTTCACCGTTTCACCTTCTACCAATCATCAATTGATCCCACCAAACAATGGCATAATCAGAAAACTCAGTTGTTGCCAATTTCACCTTCTTTAACTCGAAGTAGTTGTGGTAATCAAACACAAATTCCATCTCCTTCTCCCACTATAAATAAGCCTTCAGATCACTCTTACCTTGGAAGGATAGGATTTTCAACTTGATGCTGCTTATGTTGTCATCTTCATGGTTCGTAGCTTCTCTAAACCCTTGTCCTTGCCTATTTCTCCTTGGGCTATATTCTTCCTCCTCAAATCCGCCCAAATCCATAGGAATATCCTACAAATCAGTCCCCTCAAATCCTAGGTGAGGCCATCCCCCCTTCTGCCTACTTGGCTTTCCACGAGGCTGATTGTTACATTCCCTTCTATCTTCTCTCATCTTCTTAAATTGAAAATAAATTTTGTTGAATTTATATTCCAAGGTTTTGAAGAATAATTTCATCTCCTTCATAGTAAGTGCCCTAGAATCATCCTCCCCACCTTGTTCATGAGCCATGATTTTTGCAAAACAAAGTTAAGTGTATGGACCTCACTAACTCCCTCATGTGTTTTCACTCAAAAATTGATTGATGATCACTCGTGTTTACACTCAACCCTTGCTGATTTTCACTCAAACTCTCTCTGATTTTGCACTCAACATTCCTTTTTCTTTGTCCTTCTCCACAACCAATTACCACTCAATCAAGTAAGTCTAGCAACAATTCAATCTAACTTACAAGGAATCCATAAGTGGAATCAAGACTAAACACAAGGCTAATGCAGCAATTAATTTGAGAAGCAACACTGAAATAAATGGCTTAGAAAAGGGTAATAACTCATGGATTTAATGAATGGAACGATAACCAAAAAATTTCAGTAAAAGAGAAAATTAACACACGGTTTCTAGGATTTTGGAAGTTGAAAATTGAATCTAGGGTTTCAAGCAAACCTAATGAATAAAAATTTGAACACAATAAGCAATTCAACCAACATAATGATATTAAACCCCAACTGATTAATTTAGAAACCCCACAAATCAAATTTAACAATCAATTTGATAGAAACTTTAAGAATTGAATTCCTTTTTTTTTATGAATTTGATTTTTTTGTTTGTTTTGTATGATATCTCTTCTTTTCTTTTTTTGATATGGGCATGAATTTTTAGAAGTAAGAATGATGAACAAACCCTAGAAAATTGAAAGAGATTAGATTCAAAGCAACAAGATTAGGCACTAGACACTAAACTAGAAGACTGAAGAAGAAGAATTTAGCCAAGATGATGATTCTTAAACTGAATGGAAACCTATTCTAAACCCAATAACACACAATTATTTAACCCAATTGTAGCCCAAAATTAGACAAATAAAGGAATAGACAAACCTGATGCTAGATCGGCTCTGATGCTAATTGATATCAACCTTATCAACCTGTGACAAGACCCAATAGTAATATATGACACCATGATCTTTTCTAGAACAAGTTTGGATGATGGAAACCACAGCCTGTTGCTTATAATGAAGCAAGAACCTAGGTATAGTCGTAGATGCCACAAACAGTGGTGGAATTCCGCTTGATAAGTCAGCAGAATGTAGCAAGACTTAATCTTGACCAGTTCTTGGTTGTTCTTGAAGAACTCAAGAGAATGCTATCAATATTGAATAAACGACAAATTTGACTTTTTATTGATAATGAATGCCTTTAAATAGGTTGAAAACCAAACAATTTTAAAAGGATTAAAACCCTAAAACATTCCCAATTATAGTTATGAAGGGCATGGTAGTAATTTGACTCAAAACAAATCCTTACCACCTAAAAAAATATTCAGCCACCTTGCAGACCAAGTCAATGGTTGAATTTTACCCTTCAATAACAAACAAACTAACTAAATTTTCCCAAAATAAATCCTAAGACTAAGTCTTGTGCTGAATTTTTACTAAGTCAAATCAGCTCATAAACCTCATTACAAAGGATTAAAGAAAATAAGATTTATTTAAGTTCCTAACAAAAACAAGAAAACCCTAACTTGATAATTTTCAAGAACTTGGAATCAACTCTTCACTTTCTTTCAAGATTCTTCAAGATTGATCTTCAAGCTTCAAGAAACTCCAAGATTCTTGTTCTTCAAGCTTCAAGAAACTCCAAGATTCTTGTTCTTTGTGTTGAAACACGCCGTGTTCATGGCTCGTCTACTTCTTGTGTGACTTGAATAACTTGGACCACTCTTGATTCACCATCAGTAGTGAATGTGTTTGCAGCTTCTTAGTGAATAGCTTGAATTAGCCCGTTAAGTGCTTCTTTGAATCTTTTAGCTTGAGACCTTGTAACTGGACCCACTAGAACTATAACTAGATCTTGTGTCCATTGTGCAACTATATCTCCATCAGTGATTTAAGTGCATTTGCTTCTCTAGGATTCACGCTTTCTTCAAGTTTAGGGTGCAGCGCATTCGATGGTGTTGGCAGTGTTGTGTTGGCCAGCTATTGTTGGTTTGACGACAGCAGGTTTTCATAAAATCATGAAGAATGCAACAAAATTAGTTTTTAAATTTTTTCTTCAATTTTCATAATTCATTTGATGCTGTTATATAAAATAATTATCAATGTATTTGTCATATCTATTAGGCAAATAATATGTGGATATTCAAGCACTTCAAAACATCAATTTTTTTAATATTGAATTAATTGGTTTATAGGCACTTGTTGACTCTACTTGGAATTCTCATAAATGTCCAAGTTAAACAAAAATCAACTATGTTGTAAATTAATGCCCTAGTAAACTTTTCACTTTAAAAGGTGAATTGACTTCAAACATAGACTTATTAATTTTGAAGAAGGAAGAAAAGATACTAATATTTAGAAGTTTATAAAAGAAATAAACAAAAAATATTTTGAAACAACAATAGTATGGTTAGTTTACTTCAAAATTTTAGTTTAACTCATGCTGGTAGTGGCTCAAGGCCCAGGCAGCGTAAGTAATTGCTTAAGGTCCCTGAGCCATAAGGCCATATAGTTTTTCACCATTATAAATGTAGTAGTTCAGTAATTATAAAGGTTTATATTTATTTTTTTCCTTTTAAATTGTGGCCTCCAATCAATATGTGTATCAAAAATTAAGGTAGAAATTTTCTTTAGAATATTAAAAAACATAAATATTTATAAAATATGTAAACTTGAAATTTAGGTTTCTATGTAAGGTTATTCTTGTTCTGTTAAGGTTTTATACATTTATACGTACTCGTACAACTTTTATGAAAAACAATGAAAATGTTTGTGTTTAAATGCCACAAAACAGAAAGAAAAAAAAGTATTATTTCCCTATTTGATGAGCGGTAGAGTGACACAATTCTTTTAAAGATTATTTTAATAAATCCTCCTAACTTATGTACCCTATTTTAGAGTGACACAATTCCTTTAAAGATTATTTTCATAAATTCTCCTAACTTATGTACCCTATTTTACCCCTAAATTATAAAAAAGGGCCAAAATGAACTCTCCATCCAATTTGTCTATAGCTTAATGGAATTACGAGCATGGCATGTGATTAAAGATTAAAATACCCAAATGCACAAATATATATTAATATTCTAAATAAATACATAAATTAATTAAATATTATGAATAATTATAATAAAAAATTTTATTTCTATTTATTTCTAATTCTTTTTTTATCTCTCCCTCCTTTTTCTCTCACTCTCTCACTTTCTCTTTCTTTTTTCTCTCTCTATTGTAAATCAATATCAAAGTCTTGAAAAAGAATTGAAGTATCAAAAAATTCAGACAAAGAAAGCACCCCATGCCCCTATCACCCACCCCCCTCTCAGCCCACCCCATTGCCCCACCTTATTGCACCCAATAAACCTAGTATTCAAATTT
Source organism: Artocarpus heterophyllus (assembly GCA_025403435.1). Classification (NCBI taxonomy): domain Eukaryota; kingdom Viridiplantae; phylum Streptophyta; class Magnoliopsida; order Rosales; family Moraceae; genus Artocarpus; species Artocarpus heterophyllus. The sequence goes on from CM046331.1 coordinate 6,130,757, forward strand.
ATCATCAAAACCCTTGAACACAATAAACAAATCACAAATTCGACCATACTGGAATCAAATCTAGAGTTGCAAAACCTAATTCATAATTTGCTCTTACAATAGAACCAGTGAATCTATCGTCCCCAGTTGTTAACACCCAGACCAACATTGAATTACTACATCAAACCATTGCGAATTCACCATTGAATCTCCGTCTCCATGTCTTCATACCTACGAGCATTGATAACTCTACAAAATAGAGTTGTTTCAAGTTTTTTTTTGGTATTAAAGTTGGTTATGTTCTAGAGATTTTATTTTCATTTTATTTTTTATTTTTCTAATTAGATTTTTATTTACTTCTCTTCATGTATTATGTTTTATGTTTTTTGTTTTTTTTTCTTTTTATTTTAGTTTTTTAAAAGTATATTAATTGTTTTATAAAAATACCCTTGATAATTCAATCATGTGCATAGCACATGATCTTTCTATTCAATTTTTAACAAACTTCTATTAGTTCGGTTCTTTTACACCTTTTTTCTTTGAGTTTAGGGTCATTTGAGCTTTAAAAAAAAAAGGAAATTTTCATTTTAATATCTTGTGTTATATCAAAATATGATTTTCGTATCATTTATTTTGAAAAATTTTGTGCCAGTACCTCGACCTCTTAGAAAATCTTTTTTTAGTATGTTAGAGCCTTTTTTGGGACACAAAGAAAAATTATCCTTTTTATAGTTGACTAAAAATTTTGAGTAAAAAAACCCAAAAACTAAAAAAAATGATTTGAAAAAAGCTCATTTTCATTTTTTTTCAAATTCTTTTTTTTTCTTTCATTTTCCTCTGGATCTTTCTCTCCCTCTTCTAATTTCATCTTCATTTTCTATTTCCCCTTCCCTCTTTCTCTCTTGATTGGGTGGCAGCCGGGGGTGGCATAGAGTGACTAGGGTGATGATTGAGGTGTGGGTGGTGGAATGGGGAGGGGTGTGCGACGCTGGTGGGGATGGTGGGTGTGACGTGGTGGGGTGATGCGAGGAGAGGGGCTAGGAGAGAGGTGGGGCGACGAGGAAGGGTGTGCGACACTGGTGGGGATGATGGATGCGGCGGGGTTGGACGACAAAGGAAGGGGGTGTGCTGTGGGCTGGGTTGGGCTATAGTGTGCTAGGAACAAAGAGGGTCGCCATTGTAAATCTATCATTGCTGAAATCAATCGCATTCCCTAGCAATTCCAACCACCACCAATTGACATTGCGGTAGCTCGGCCCCTCCACCAACCTTCTTCCTTGCCTCCACCACCCCATAGCTAGAATTTTTCTAGTTTTCTTTTTAAAATTTTTGAGTTTTTTTCATTATTTTTACAATTGTTTTGATTAAAATTTTTTTGTCAACTAATGATATTTTGTAACAAGGGTAATTTTGTCTTTTGGATCAAAAAGGCTCAGAGGTATTAAAAAAAGATTTTCTAAATTGTTGAGATACCGGCATGAAAGTTTTCAAAACAAAGTGTATCAAACTCATATTTTGATACTGTCGGAATTAAATATGAAAAGCAACGGAGGGAACAGATTGTTGACAAACAAAAATTTTCTGAAAACTTTGTTCATCAAGAATAGCTATATAATTTTAATTAATAATAGAAAGCTTTAAGAATTTTTTACAAAACTTTTGAAGACTCTCAGGGTATCTAGCTTTCCTCTTTGACACCACGATCTTCCAAGCAGACCTCCACACTAATGAAAAGGCAAGTGGGCGTCAAACTACAAGAATAAATTAACCTTACACTTTTCTAGATCTGCTATGTGCTCAACACATGAGATAGTATTTTCAAAGAAGAGCTCTTAGTTTTTTTCTCTAAGTATTCTACAAAAGTTACGTAAAAAAAAAATTGATTGAGATAACTATTTTCTCTATTTTTTTATATCTGAGCAATTAGTTATTTTCAATTAATTTTAATTTACTTTAAATTTGAAATAACCATCCTATCAGATATATAGGAAATGGATATACTCCACAATCTTTATCCCTTTTTTTTCTTAATTTTTTTTTAAATAAATCACGTTAAGCCTTTATATATATAAGATATATATATATAAACTTAAACGTTTACGTGTGATTTTTTTCAATTAAAACATAAAAGTAAACCTGATTCACGTATATGTAATATATATAAAATAAAATCTTATATATATATATATTTGAATTCAAAAATAAATCACATTAATTTAAAAAATAGATTTTAAATTTATTAACAATTTAATTTTGTGTCTATGTTAAAAAATAAAATGTGGTCCCACCACACATGTGTCATATACAATTAAAATTAACTAAAATAAACTTATTATTTAAATATTTTCAATTAATTAATTTAAAACATATTTAATTAATCTCATTAATTAAAAAATCAATTAATTAATTTAACTAATGCTATGTTAGATGTGAAATAATTAATTCAAAATGCAATAATTTCAAATTAAATATGTATAATTTATTCTATGTAGTAAATCCAATGTAATGTTATAGAGGTAGCATTAGGGACCTATAGACCTATAACCCAAGCTCCAATAAATTTGACAATTAATTAAACTCTTTAATCAATGTACTAAATTTATTAGTTTTAGTGTTACTCCATTAAAAACTTGAAACTGAACTTTTGAGATTATAGTGAAAATTACTCAAATAAAATTAGCGGGCAGTCCATTGACATAATCATTATATATAAGTCAGTCCTCCATAACTAGTTCATAATAAGAGCTAGGTTCAATTTCCGTTTACCTCTCTTATTACATCTTTATTCTTGAGTTCCAACAATTCTCTATTGAACAGTTAATTCATAATCTCATTATGAATGAGCGTTGTACTGTTTAAACTTCGAATGATCACTCAAGAGAACTATTTTTCTAACTTCCATAAGGAAGGAATGGATTCCATATCTATATGATATTATTCCCAGCTATTTATTACATTATGTTTTTAAGATGCTAAGTTATGATCTGTATTTAGATAAATCTTACTATGCAAGTCAAGAAACATAATGTCATAAATAGGAGTCTAATAAATACTTAGGATTAAAACTGTCAAATATATAATCATTATCGTGATAAATTTGAATACTCTATTTTTAACAGATGATTATTAGAGATTCATAATTTATCTAGTCCAGTCCTATATAATCTCATTATATAAAGTATCTCCAATCCAATGTCTCTATATCAATAGCCTGGATAAGACTATTTCATTCTAAATAAGATTGGACCGTACTTGTAATATTTAATCAAAGATCTCAAACTTTAATTAATTATTACAGACTATTTAGATTATTATCTATAAATTTTATCCCTAAGCATATTACACTTATATGCTAAATTTATAGTCATATAAATAATCAAGGAATTTTCTTGATATTTAATGAAGTATTCATTATACATGTAAGCAACAAAAATAGTTATAAATGTCACTTTATTTATTTGTTAACAATATGTATAATGTCAATGCTTATAGGGCACTAATCCCAACAATCTCCCACTTGCACTAAAGCATGTGAGACATGTCTATTGGACCTAAGCCTTCCAAATGTCCCTCAAGACTCTTTACAGGTAACGTCCTTGTTTGATAGAAAATCAAAATCAATGTATCTAATAGGAATCAAATTCTTACCAAAGTACACAAGCGTATATTTTCTAGTTCTCCTAAGATACTTGAGAATATGTTTAACCACTACCTAAAGATCTAATCCTGGGTTGAAATTTTGCATTGAATATTTGATTAGCACCTTATTGATATACGATGCCTAAGACAACGCCAATAGTTTGTTCTTGCGATCACTTACGAGTTGGATTCCTAGAACATAACTTGCCTCTCCCAAATCTTTCATTTGGAATTGGTTGGGAAGCCACTTCTTTACATTAGATAATATCCCTACATCATTCCCGATGAGTAAGATATCATATACATAAAGAACTAAGAAAACCACCTTCTTATTGATCGAAACCATAAGACTTGATCGCCTCATCAAATCTCAAGTTCCAAGTTCTTGAAGTTTGCTTAAGTCCATAGATGGACCTTTGCAATTTGCAAACTTTTTGGTCTTGACCCTTGACTACAAACCCTTCTGGTTGCACCATATGGATGCTTTCCTCAAGATAACCATTCAAAAAAGCAATCTTGACATCCATTTGCCATATCTCGTAATCAAGACATGCAGCAATGGATAAAAGAATCCGAATGGATTTAAGAATAGCTACGGGCGAGAAAGTTTTTTCATAGTCAACTCCCTCCTTTTGGGTATAACCCTTTGCTACAAGCCTAGCATTGAATGTCTCAATTTCCCATCCACGCGTCTTTTCTTCTTGTAGATCTATTTGCACCCTATGGGTTTTATCCCTTTAGATAGATCTACAAGTACCCAAACTGAATTGGAGTACATGGACTCCATTTCAAGGTTCATAGCCTTCAGCCATTTTTCCTTCTCAGAATCTTGCATTACATGACAATATTTCAATGGATCATCCTCACCATTATCAGAGATAGCAACATGTGCTTTTCTAATTTCCTTGCAGCGAGCAGGTGGTCTCAGAATCCTCCCACTACATTAGGTGCTATGACATCCTGATCTGAAGATGTGGTCTCCTCATTTTGTACTTCGACAACAGTTGTTGGTTGCAATCTGATTTGATCAGAAAGTAACTCTTCAAGTACAGCTTCGCTATGAGATTTGTAGTTTGTCATATAATCATTCTCGAGAAAGTGGCATTTGTTGATACAAATACCTTCTTATCTTATGGACTGTAAAACAAACCTTCCCTCATCCCCTTTAGGTATCCTACAAACAAGCATATTTCAGAACGTAGTTCTAGCTTCCCGGTTTTTCCTTTCAACACATGTGCTAGACAGCCCTATATACGGATATGTCACATACTAGGTTTGAGACCATTTCATAACTTTAAAGGTGCTTTTGGAATAGACTTTGATAGAACCATGTTTAGAAGATATACTGCAGTTTGTAGTGCATATCCCCTGAATGAAATGGGTAATGATGAGTAACTGAGCATGGATCTTACCATATCGAGCAATGTCTGATTTCTTCTCTCGGAGACACCATTCTATTGTGGTGTTCCAAGTGTAGTGAGTTGTGATGGGATACCATGTTCTATCAAATATTCCTTGAACTTAATATCAAGGTATTCCCCTCGTTGATCAGATCGAAGAGTCTTCACCGACCTTCCTAATTGCTTTTCAACACATGTGCTAGACAGCCCTATATACGGATATGTCACATACTAGGTTTGAGACCATTTCATAACTTTAAAGGTGCTTTTGGAATAGACTTTGATAGAACCATGTTTAGAAGATATACTGCAGTTTGTAGTGCATATCCCCTGAATGAAATGGGTAATGATGAGTAACTGAGCATGGATCTTACCATATCGAGCAATGTCTGATTTCTTCTCTCGGAGACACCATTCTATTGTGGTGTTCCAAGTGTAGTGAGTTGTGATGGGATACCATGTTCTATCAAATATTCCTTGAACTTAATATCAAGGTATTCCCCTCCTTGATCAGATCGAAGAGTCTTCACCGACCTTCCTAATTGCTTTTCAGCTTTTGCTTGGAAATTCTTTAAACTTTCTAAAAGTTTTAGATTTCTTTTGCATTAGGTACATGTATCCATAGCTCAAATAATCGTCAATAAATGTGACAAAATATTCGTAACCACCATGTGCTTCTACATTCAATGGACCGTAGATGTCCGAATGTATTAGCTCAAGTAGCTCCTTGGGCTTTTTGCCTTTTGCAGAGAAAGGCCTTTTAGTCATTTTACCTTAAAAAAAAGATTCACAAACTGGTAGAGAACTAACTTTTAGTTCTCTTAAAGGACCATCCTTTACTAGTTTGTTAATTCTATCAAGGTTAACATGACCTAATCTAAGGTGCCGTAGGTATGTTTCATCATCAGAAGAAATCTTTTACTTCTTGGGTTTTGGTTGTTCAACCTTGAACATTTTGGTATTGAGTAGTGATTTTTAGTTGGGCCTCAAAGTGTAAAGCCCAATTTCCAAATGTGCAAAACAAATATCCAAACCATTTCTAGAAATATTAGTATAATTGCTATTAAAAGAAATATTAAACATTTGTTCAAACAACCTGAAAACAGAAATCAAATTTCTATGAAAACTAGGAATGTAAGAAACATTGTCCAGCATTAAAAACTTATTTCTAAAATAAAGTTTAACGACTCCTATTGCTCTTGTCGAAACAACCTCTTCCGTTCCTACTCTCATCATTTGTTCCTCGTCGTCAAGCTCCCTTAAAGAACTAAGCATCTGCAAAGAAGAACAAACATGGTTAGTTGCCCCTGAATCAATTATCCAAGGTGAAGTATCATCTTCAACAAAACAAGCCTCTAAAACAAGTAAATCTAATTTACCAGTGTTCTTCTTTTCTTTGAGCTCTTGAAGATACTTCTTGCAGTTTCTCTTCCAGTGCCCAACTATGCTGCAATGGAAACATTTTCCTTTGGGATTCTTTTGTTTTGAGCTCCTTTTGTTCTTCTTAGGTTGCCCTCTATCCTTAGACTTACCACTTCCTTCAGTTCTCTTCATTTTCCTATTCTTTCGAGCAAAAGAGGAGGGTTGAGCTTCTGTAACATTTGTGATGAGGACATCGTTAGCACAAGCAAGAGCACATGGGATGAGACATATTCAGATCCAATTCAAGTTCCCATTGGTCCGGTTATGAGAGCTCGTGCGAAGAAGTTCAAAGAAACGCTTATTGGGCTGATTCAAGCAACCTGGGCTTAAGCTATTGCATGGAGGCCCCTTGAGGGAATTGCATGTGACATCCAGACCAACAAATGTATGATTCAAGTTCTAGAAGGGACCGAGTAATTTTCATTTCAGTTACTTTCCCGTTTTGAGGTGACAAGTGGCGAGAAGAATCAGCTATTTACCTTTTAATGTCTAGTTTCCTTTTTCTTTTAGAAACATGCGTTTGTGTTATTTCTATTATTGTAAGGCTTTTAAGCCATTAACAAAACTTACCTTATTTGCTTTAGATTAGACGTTTTGGTAATTGATTTGCCCGAAATTCCATGGGCAATTAGGAGCTGAAAATTCTCTTAGGGGAACCACTATATATTGTAATGAATTTCATTCAATGGAGGATAAGTTTTAACACACAATTTGAGGTTTAATTCTCTTCGGTTCTTAGACGAATTATTCGAACTTATCAAAAAATTCTGTGGCATTCATAGACTCATCAATCAGTCTGTCCATAGCTGATTGTGGCGTCCTCGCATACCAAGGTTCGTGCTTCTTGTTAGGCATCGGGTCGGGATTCAATTCAAAACTGGTTAGGAATTTTGATCTTCGAAACCAATTTTGGTTAGGGTCGCGTCAGTTCTTGGTGGGGTTCATATCAATTTGCTTCACCTTCTTTAGTCTTTTCTTTCAAAATGGACTCAAAGGTTTGCAGCTCATTAAGCAACTCAATCATGCTATATTTCATCTTGTTAATAAAATAGTTGCCCTTGAACTGAAGGAACGCAAGGGAGAGGGTTTCTAAAATCATCCTCACCAGTGTGGCTTCATCTATCACTGCCCCATTCACCTTGGTCTCATGAGATAATTAACCATATTGAGAACATGTTCTCTGACCGAAACCCCTGCCTTCATTCTTGCATTCATCACAGCCTTAACGGCTTCATGATGTACCTTTTCCAAAGGTTTGTCAAACATGTCTTGTAGAGATTGCATTATCTCATAAACAGTTTCTATGCTTTCGTGCTTCATCCTAAGCACGTCAGACATGCCAGCCAAAAGGAAGCAGCGGGCCTTGTTATTAACCTTGATCTAACGATCATATGCTTCTGGTACATTACGAGAGGCATTGCCAGTAGGCGATGGAGGACATTCCTTTGTCAAAACAAACTTGTAATTTTCGCATATTAATACTATATTCTTGTTACTCTTTCACTTGACAAAATTATCTCCGGTTAATTTTTCATTTGAGAGAATAGTGATGATTGGATTAGACATTGTTACTATAATAAATAAATAAACGACATAAATTAAATGGTTGCATAAACATCATAGATATATGTTTTTGGAACAGTAAATGTGATGCGTGATGCATATGAAAAAACATAAAAAAATATTTTACTAATTCCACGATTATTCAATTTTAATAAATAAAGTGCCGCCATAGAGCAGGTCAAATTATTTATGAACTGAATTGAGACATTATCAAGTAATAAATATATTCAAAATATCTCATATTTTCTATGTTTATTAAAAATCATTTATTTTGGTCAACATATAATTAACAAATTAATTATATCCTTGTAAGTATAACCCACTATTTTATATTCTAATAACTTAACTCAAAATTGCTGCCATATGGTAGGTCAATTTTGAAATACGTTATAAAGTTCCATCTCTTGGAAGCCAACCTTGTTGTTGATTTAAATGGACATCCTCCATATGGAAGACGAAATTAAAGCATCGCAAGGCACCACCTAAATCTCACGGTGTTGTGCTAATAGTGGAGACTGCAGGTTATATTGTCATGTTACCTTCTCCCATTCATTATTTTAAAAAGATGTGTGTTATCTTATATAGCATCCCGTGTTTTATAATTATAGTAAATAACAACAATTTTTAATTATTAGATTATATTCTGTGTGAATAGAATCCCATCCTGTTCACACTTAAATATTACCAGATTTTCTAAAAATCTAGAGTTATTATGAATTGTCTAGGCTACGCAACATTAAACAATTTAAAATTAGATTACTTAGAATTAATGTGAATTTTTACCAAGTCTTAACTATTAAAACTAAAATAATAGTATTTGGTTGATTAATAAAATACATTAAAATTCTATAAAATTAACCCAATTAATTTAATCCCATTAAATTAATTCTAACACATATTAAAACATTTTATAAACAACTTTAGAAAAAAATGAAATAATATGCAAGTGTATGTATATCATGTTACAACAACTATAAGTGGACACTTTCCTAGATGACATGTTATAATGTATGAATATGTTTTCACAAACATCACATAAATTATAGCATGAAATTAAAAATGGATTTTTAACCGGGTTCTTTTGGATAATTAAAGTTACAACCCATAAAAAAAATAAGATAAAAAAATTATGTAGGTCTTCTTATAACAACATACTTCCCAGCTCCATTGAAGTTGACTTCACCATGCGGTTTATTGCACGAAATCTGCCAGGTTACCTTTTAAAATTTGGGCCAGCAATCCATTTGGTTACAAAAAGTAACAAAGTCTATCTTCTTCGTCACCACTCTATGTGCAGCAACTTGTGCAGTTAAAAATTGCAGGTTGTATGTGCGTTTAAAAAAAAATATGTGCAGGTTTCTTTATAAAGCTTTTAAAACTTTCACGTGCGTAACATAATGCATTGTGTACTTTTACGTTAACTGCATGTTAAAAAAATTTGCACTTGTTATTGCACCTAAACTGCACTTTATGCAATAGCATGATAAAGTGCATATTGGTGATAAAAGTGCAACAGCAGGTGCATTTAAAGTGCCTTTTGGCCTTCTTTCTTTTTTAGTATTAGAAAAAGTTATTGTTGGTGGCAGCAGGTGCACATTCACACAACTTCGATGTATATATATACATGGAGACATGTTATAGGTGGAAGAAAAAAAAAAGAGAAACAAAGAAAAAAAATAATAGCAATAAATTACAAAAAGCCAATGCCCCTTTATGGGCTTACACAAATTTGATCTAATCAAAAGGAGCATAAAATCACCAATCTAAAAGGACCATATGATTGACGACAAAAAATTCATTCATAAAATAACTATTTATCACATGAACAAAAATTACAAAGATGTAAAGTGCCCACAAACATCCATCAAGTATATGATATTATCAACATAAAATCATGTTAATTAAAATTATATATGCTATAACCCGCTCTGATACCATTTGATGGAATTAAATATGAAAAGCAGTGGAAGGAACAGATCGTTGACAAACAAAAATTTTCTGAAAACTTTGTTTATCGGAAATAGCTATATAATTTTAATAATAGAAAGCTTTGAGAATTTTTTACAAATCTTTTAAAGACTCTCAAGATATCTTAGCTTTTCTCTTTGACACCACACTCTTCCAAACTAGGCCTCCACACTAATGAAAAAACGTGTGAGTGTCAAACTATAAGAATAAATTAACCTCATACTTTTTTAGATCTGTTATGTATTCAACACATGAGATAGTAAACTTTTTTTGAGAGAATAGCTCTCAGTTTTTCTCTCTGAGTATTCAACAAAAGTTACGTGAAAAACATTGATTGAGATAATTGTTATCTCTACTTTTTTATATATGAGCAATCAGCTATTTTTTAATTAATTTTAATTTACTTTAAATTTGAAATAACCACCCTATCAAATAATGGGAAAGAGATACACTCCACAATCTTTATCCCTTTTTTTCTTAATTTTTTCTTAAAAATAAATCACGTTTAACTTTTATATATATAAGATATATATATATATATATATATAAACTTAAATGTTTATGTGCATTTTTTTAAAATTCAAACGTAAACGTAAACCTGATTTACGTCTATGTAATATATATATATATATATATATATATATATAATAAAATCTTATATATATATATAATTGAATTCAAAAATAAATCATATGCATTCAAAATAGATTTTAAATTAATTAATAATTTAATTTTGTGTCTGTGTTAAAAAATAAAATATGGTCCCACCACACATATGTCACACAAAATTAAAATTAACTTAAGTAATCTTATTATTCAAATATTATCAATTAATTAATTTAAAACATATTTAATTAATCTCATTAATTAAATAATCAATTAATTAACTTAACTAATGCTCAGTTAAATGTGACAACATTTATCACATTATATTATCTGTCATAGAGAATATTTGTCTGTGTCACATTAATATCTTTAGTGTGAAATAATTAATTCTGAATTCAATAATCCTAAATTAAATATATATAATTCATTCTATGCATTGAGGTGGCATCCAATATAGTGCTATAGAGATGGCATTGAGGACCCATGGACCTATAACCCAAGCTCTAATAAATTTAACAATTAATTAAACTCTTTAATCAACGTGCTAAATTTATTAGTTTCAGTGTTACTCTACTAAAAACTGAAAACTAAACTCTTGAGATTATAGTAAAAATCACTCAAAAAAAATTAGCGAATGGTCTATTAATATAATCATTACATATAAGTCAGTCCTCCATAAATAGTTCATAATAAGAGTTGAGTTTAATTTCTGATTACTTCTCTTATTACATCTTTATTCTTGAGCTCCAATAATTCTCTAATGAATAGTTAATTTATAAACTTATTATGAACGAGCGTTTTGCTATTCAAACTTCAAATCATCACTTAAGAGAACTATTTTTCTAACTTCCATAAGGAAGGAATGGATTCCATATCTGTATAATATTATTCCCAGCCATTTATTACATTATGTTTCGAAGATGCTAAGTTATGATTTGTTTTTAGACAAATTTTACCATGTAAGTCAAAAAATAGAATGTCATAAATATGAGTCTAATAAATACTCAGGATTAAGACTGTAAAATATATGATCATCATAGTGATAAATTTGAATACTCTATTGCTAATAGATGATTATTAGATGTTCATAATTTATCTGATCTAGTCCTATATAATCTCATTATATAAAGTACCTCCAATCCAACGTCTTTACATTAATCGCCTGGATAAGACTCTTTCATTCTAAAGGAGATTAAATAGTACTTGTAATATTTAATTAAAGATCCCAAACTTTAATTAATTATTACAAACTATTTAGATTATTATCTATAAATGTTATCCCTAAGCATATAATGCTTATATGCTAAATTTATAGTCACATAAATAATCATAGAATTTTCTTGATGTTTATAAAAGTATTCATAATACATGTAATCAACCAAAATAATTATAAATGTCACTTTATTTATTTATTAACAATGTGTACGATGTCAATGCTTATAGGGCACCAATCTCAACAGATACAACACGGGATACTAAAATAAAATTTTAATACAAAAAAAAAAGAATTAGGACTAGGGAGTCACCTTTTATAAAGATCGAGACCATTAGAGCAATTTAATATTAAATTTATAAAGTAGTTGAGTAGAAAAGTTGTTGCTGGGACAATGTTTGCCTGACGTATAAAAATGTCAGTTATGATCATCATCCTAACCAATAATGTCGAAATTCTAAACTAATCATTATCATTTCACATAAGTAAATGCTACCTTGTATAACTTTTGAACTCGTGTTTATAGTAATCAAATTGCTTGTTCTGTTTAAAGCTCAAGAAATCCAAACTAAACCATCTTTGAAGTACTGTCCTCGGGAGAAAGAGATGGAGGGAGGGAGAACAATGAAGGGAAAGTGAAAATCTATTGTTTAGTTGAAGAGAGGAGATGGAGGAAAGAGTCTTTTTCTAAGCCAACCAATTTAGATTCTTCTATTAATGTAATGATTTAATCAATCCAACTAAATTTAAAACAAAAAGAATTTTTATCTTTCATAAGAAATTATTAACAAATAGCGTAATGAACAAAATTATGATTTGATAAATAACTATATAATTTGATAAATAACTATCATCCATCATTTTAACTATATATCCTTCTCTCTTACTAAACAATATTACTATAATACTCTCCATTTTTTATATATCTCATCTCTCCATTCTACTGTCTATCTTTCATACCAAACCGAGCCTTCAATGATGCCCCTCACCACACGAAGGATATGTTTACTAAACCGTAAAGAAATAATGTAAAGAAAAAGATAATGAGATTGGAAGGAAAAATAATGGATGTGAGCATTATTCATTTCTTTTTTAGTTTTTACTTGTTTATTTGATAGTATAATGAGAAACAATCCATTTTCAAATCTAGTGTTTATTAAACTGAAAAATAGGAATCTTATTTTTATCATTATTAAAATGTCCTTTTATGTAACTAAATATTCTTTTGCTTATAGCTTAGAGTATATTGGTAAATTTAAGCTTTGTTCTATTTAACTAGGAATCAATAATAAAGACAACTAAGTACTCACCTTCTCTTTTCTTATTTCCTGTGTTATTTGGGACCTACAAATGTCTAGTTATTGATTTAGTATAAATAAACACATCTTTAAAAGAAAAGAGAAGCACTTCATAGCAAATTAAACATGCTCGAAATGACAACTAATGTGGCTGATATTAGTGACTTTTTAATTTAATTGCAGAACAATTAATGATTTCTCCCTCTTTTTGAATGTTGACAAATCGCGTGGTTATGCTTTACTCTTCCCTTTTTCTTGACATGGTTATAAAGCAGCATGCTCATTTCACTATTTTGCTACCTCAAAAAAAAAAAAAAAAAAACTGAGAGAAACATTTATCATTTTTCTGGGAACATATTTCATTAGAATATGGGAATCTTCTCAAATTACGAAGTCAATAAGTTTTAGGCAAGTCATTCTAATGAATCTCGTTAGATAATGTTTGACTTGCAATGTTAATCTTACTTCTCCCGATGGAAAATTTCTCTATAAGCTAGCTAGTTAGTTGTTCATTTGCACAGGTAATTAATACCTTGGGGGCCCAAGGTCCTTTCAACTAGTTAATGTCCGAACAAAACAATGTCTAATCAGCAGCTCATCAATATGCATATTTTCCCAAGCACTTTTCCACCACTTTTCCGCCCTATCTGCTGGAAAAGTAGTACGCAACAAAAATTAAAAATTTTATGCCAAAGTATTTTTTAAAATATAAGTTTGACACGCTATATTTATAAATTAACCAGATCTTATTAACCTTTTAATGCTAAAGAGCTGCTTGCAATTTGTGAAGAGAAAAGCGTTCCAAAAAAGCCTCAACTAACTAGTCTTCTTTACTATTCGCTATCCACGATTGGAGTGCATGTGGGTGCACAATGTACAGCTCTCCCCCGGTGACTCTCCCTCCAACCAATTGAGAAAACCCAAAACTAAGGTTCGTGATTTGTGAACAATAGCTCTTTAGGGGAGTTTTAGAGACTCACAGACAAAGTGCTCACTCTAGATTTCCTAACTGATCCCAATAACTTATGAGTCTCACTTCCTATTTATAGAGGTTGGGCCCAGGGGTTAGTCCTTATCAAATAAGGCCTCAAAAATTTAAATCTGGATCAATATTTGATAAAATCATGTAAAAATACATGATCAGATTATCATTCAGTTGGTAGGCCGAACTAGCATATCGACCTACCAAACTTACTCTATCGGTAGGTTGAACCTGAAGACCGGCCTGCCAAACTTACGATAAATGATCCCTGTAAATCTTTTATTTACCACTTGAGATTCTTTGGATAAAACCTTAGTTTAATTTAAATAACCTAATAGAGAAGTTATCTGATTAAAACAACTTTATCGAGATAATCTATAGGAAAATAAATATTCCCAACAATTAACAAGTTTATCTTGAATTAATTTTCACAAAATTAATTCAACTGATAAACAGACATGAATTATCAGATCCTATTGAATTTTAGCAAATCTGATAATTTGACATTAGCCACCAATTTATTGGAAAAGCATGCCGTATCGTTACAGGATTTATTATAAGCTAGCAAATAAGACCTAATGGACCTATATAGTTTAAGCTCCCGATAATTATGAAACCCAATATCCCAGATATATATTTCATGATTATCAACTCTAACGCTATTCCACTAAAAGCTTAGAGCTGCACTCTCGAACTATATAGAATCACGAAGCCTGAATAACTAAGTCTTCATGACATATCATAATGTGTCATATCGCTATAGGATTATCCATAATCGACTTAAGGATAAATTATGTCATACCATCATGATTATTTTCCTCTTACGTTTCGTTATCTCACCATCGAAAAACTTACAATCCAAAGACAGTATACCATTCGGTTACACCAATGTATCCAAATGGTTGAGCGCTTTAATTTTTCAATTAGTAGATAATGCATATAAGAGGATATCATCGACTCCTACGAAGAAGCTATGGATTTCATATCTATGAATAACAAGTCTACGCTATCAAGAGTTATATCTCTAATGTACCAGCATGCATACCATTATAAATTGTGGATGTCACCTTTTGGTACATCAAAAGACATAAGTCAAGATAACGGACCCACCATTCATCTCAGGATTAAGATACAACTTATATGATTGTCTAAAGTGAATTGATTTGCTAAGACAGAATTATTAATCCAAATCAATTACACTTTTTGTCCCGATTTAATGCATCATCACCTATGACAATACGCCAATGTTTTTATCAGAGTCCTCCTCCGATGGCTAAGACAAACCATCTCCCGTTAGGGATGTCGACAACATAACAATCTTTGCATGAATAAAGAGCCTAACTTTATTCCTGTGATTGCAGATCTTATGATTTAGACCGTCACCTTTAGAATCATGTCTTTCACATAATCTGTCTATCATGTACCTGATTCTAAACGTTTAGACCGATAGCCTCAAACTTTTATTTGCTTATCATGTATTCAACAAATATGAACATGAAGAGGACAACTATTTGGTATATGAATAATAAATAAATTCTTTATTGATAAAAATATCTCAAAAAACATATTACATTTTTACTCCTTAGGGCATACATGTTTAAGAATCTCCCACTTGCACTAAGTGAGTAAATATGACAAATCTCAAATCCCCATAGCTTCCACATGGCTCTCGAAAAATCTCCAGTTAGTGTCTTCGTGAATGGATCAACTAAATTATCCTCGGATGCGATTTTGCATATAGCAATATGCCCTGTCTCTACGAAGTCCTTTATCACATGATACTTCAAATCAATATGCTTACTCTTCTTGTGAAATCTTGGTTCCTTACATTTGCTATTACCGTATTGTTATCACAATACAGCGATATAGCCTTATCCATCCTAGGAACTACCTCAAGATCCCACGGAACTTGCGGAGCCACACTACTTCTTTTGAAACATTATTTGCTACCATATACTTGGCCTCCATTGTTGAATCATAAAGTGCAATTTTGCTTGATACTTCTCTGAACAATGGCACTGCCACCCAAAGTAAACATAAAACTAGTAGTCGATCTCCTTAAATCCGGACAGGATTGGAACTCCGAGTCCTAGAGGTGTTAAATCATCACCCAAATACACAAGCATATACCCTGGAGTCCTTCTCAGGTACTTGAAAACATGCTTGACTTCAACCCAATGGTTTGGTCCTAGATCCGACTAAAATCGACTTACTATCCTGACCGCATAACTAATATCTGGTCGTGTGTAAAGCATGGCATACATGAGACTACCCACTGCTGAAGCATAAGGCACCTTCTTCATGTATTCTCTTTCTTTATCAAACTTTGGAGAGTCTGTTTTAGAAAGAGTAATTCCAGACCAAGTTGGTTGCCCACCTTTCTTGAAATCCTACAATGCACACCTTTTGAGAATTTTATTTATGTAGCCCGCTTGGGATAAAGCTATCATTCTATTCTTCCCATCCTAAAAAAATCTAGATATTAAGAACAAAATTAGCTTCACCCAAGTCTTTCATATCAAACTGCTTGGTCAACCATAATTTAATCGATGACAACGCCCCAACGTCATTGCCAATTAGTTGAATATCATCTACATAGAGTAGTAGAAAAACCACTTTCCCATCCTTAATTGGTTTGTAAACAATCCACATTTTGTGCGAATCCATAAATCTTGATCACTTGATCAAATCTTATGTTCCAAGAACATGAAGCCTGCTTAATCCATATATTGACTTTAGCAGCTTACAAACCTTACCCTCTAAACCCTTAGCCTTGAACCCATCTGGCAGTTCCATATACATGGACTCATCAAGATAGCCATTCAGAAAGGTTGTCTTAACATTTATCTGCCAAATATTGTAGTCGAGAGCGGCAGCTATGGACAAGAGAATGCAGATGGACTTAAGCATGGCTACAGGCGAAAAGGTTTCCTCATAATCAATTCCTTCATTTTGCATGTATCCCTTAGCTACCTGTCTAGCTTTATAGGTTTTAATTTTTCCATCCACTCCTCTGTTCGCTGATAGATCCACTTACACCCAATGGGTTTTACCCCTTTGGGAAGATCTACAAGCTCTCAGACCCAATTAGTCTCTATAGACTTCATCTCTGGGTTCATGACTTCTGTCCAGGGTTTCGAATCAACATCCTCCATAGCCTCTTTGTAAGTGTAAAGATCCATATCATATTCAACTGGTTCAGCCAAGAAGGCTTCACCATTCAACATTTACCTCTCAGGTTGACGCCCAATCCTCCCACTATGCCAAAGTCCCTTAGGTTGTTGTTCGGGTTTGGTTGGTTTTTTCTATACTAATTGGAACGGTTTCATTCGAAACCCCTGGAGTGATCGAATCACTTGCCAAATCCTCGAGCACCACTTTGCTTCGAGGCTTAAAGTCATCCATGTAACTTTCTTCAAAGAAAGTTGCATTAGTTGAAACCATGACTTTATTTTCTTTTGGGTTATAGAAATAACCCCCTTTAGTCCCTTTTGGATATCCTACAAACACACAAACTCCAAATGTGCTTCCAACTTATTCGCTTTCTTAAGCAGGACATAAGCTGGATATCCCCATATATGAATAAGGTTTAAGGATGTCTTTTTCCTCGTTCACAACTCGTGAGGAGTTTTAGGAACTAATTTTGAAGGCACATTGTTCAAAAGATAACATACGGTTTCTAGTGCATATCCCCAAAAGGATAAAAGTAATGATGAATAACTCATCATGGACCTGACCATGTCTAACAAAGTCTTATTCCTTCTCTCAGCCATGCCATTCTGTTGTAGCGTGCCTGCGTAGTCAAACAGGATAAGATCCCATTCTCTAATAAGTGTCCCAAGAACTCATCAGAAAGGTATTCACCACCTCGATCAGATCGAAGTGCCCTTATGGGTCTACACAATTGCTTTTCCACTTCAGCTGAAAACTCCCTAAGCTTGTCATAAGTTTCGCTTTTGCGGTGCATTAGGTACACATACCCATGGCTTGAGTAATCATCAATAAAAGTAACAAAATACTCATACCCTTCTCATGCCTAAATGTTCATAGGTCCGCAAACATCGTTATGCACAAGTTCTAGAACCCAGTTGGCCCTATTGCCCTTTGACCCAAATGGCCTTTGGGTCATTTTACCCTCCAAACTAGATTCACATTGTGGTATAGATTCTACCTTTAAGTGACTTAAAGGTCCATCCTGTACCAACCTTTGAATCGTATTTAGGTTAATATGACCTAGTCGCAAATGCCAAAGATAAGTCTTATTAGAGTGAGAAGTTTTAAGTCTTTTAGAGTTATTATCATTAACCTCAGTGTTAAGCAGTAAGTCCATCTTAGCTTTGATAAAATATAGATTATTTTGCATCCATCCATCACAGATAAAAGATTTGTTTTTACGAATCACCGCTTTGTTTTTAAAGGAAACTACATAAGAGTCCTTAAATAAACAAGCTATAGAAATTAAATTCCTTTTCAGTTTAAGAACATAAAAAAATTTCGTAAAAATAAATTCCTATAATTATCAAAGTAAAGATAAACGTCTCTCACTGCTTCAGCCAACACTAAGGATCCATCGCCCATCTTAAGCGTGAAGCCTTCATGTAGCAAACTTCTTGCTTCTTTGAACCCTACAGAGAAACCTAAACATGATTAGTTGCTCCGAAATCTATGACACAAGTGTCACTGGATTCCTTAACTAAACCAGTTTCAACAACTAGAAGATTACTCCTACCTCCATGGGAAAGCAATTCCTTGCAATTCTTCTTGATGTGCTCTACCTTCCTGTAGAAAAAACACTTGAGCTTCTTCAGCTTCTTCTTTTTCTTCTTCTTATTCTTGCCATTTGTAGGAATAGAAGACTTTTCGTTCTTGGCTCATTGCTTCTTTCCATTCCCTGGGTTAGGATTGGAACTAGAAGCAGCTGCCAAGTTGGCCTCACCACCTACAGAAGTTTCCCAGATCAGAAGTTTAAACTCTTGTAACTGCTTCAGCAGCTTAGTCAAGGTCATATCTTATCTATTGCTCAAATTAAATGTAGCTCTAAATGGAATAAACTCCTTAGATAAAGTCTCAAAGACCATAGTCATCTATGTTTCAGCATCACTGTCAGCTCCATTGGTTTGAGCCTCAACGAGGTAACCCATGACTAACATCATATGCTCCTTCACAAACTCTCTGGCCTTTGTTTCAGTTTAGAAGTTTCTGAAGAGCTCGTTGCTGTTGTGTTAGGGCTTGGCCTCCAAACATGACTTCAAGATTATCCAAGATTTACTTCGTAATCTCATAATCTTCATATTGAGCCTGCAACATGTTATTCATGTTGGCTATAACATAATAACGGGCCTAATCATTCGCATCTTTCAAGTGATCATATGCTTGGATTTGCTCATTAGTGGAATCTCTCATAGGCTCGGAAGAATACGGAGTTGTTAGGACAAATTTTAGTTTCTCAAAGGATAGGTCAATGTTCAGGCTTCTTTTCTAATCATTATTGCTCTCATAGGTTAATTGGGTTTTGTAAAGTATCGAAGATAAAGCGTTTTTAGACATTTTTAATCTACAATAAAGAATCATATACCAAACATAAGCAAGCATACCATAATAATTTAGTAAGATAACACAATCATGTAATATATATACAAATGTGTTTATGTGTTAAAACCTTGAAAATATCACAACTTTACAATGATGATTCTCAACTCAGAATTCAACAAGCCACCTAAAGGAGACTTGCCAAATTCAATTAGGAACATGGATCCCCTTGTGATTAATATATGCCATCCAGGACCCGTATGATCCAACATATATTAATAATCATTTCTTTTGCCATCAATTTTATTAACAAAGCTCTTAGGGGATATTAATGATAAAATCAACGTGAGTGTATAACCATCATTTCAATATTTTATCCATGATTTATAATCACCACCTAGGGGTGTGCAACGATAAATCATGCTAAAATAGCTTATGCTCTCGAAGATCCAACCTAATACATGATGAAGTACCTTCCTAGGGGTTGGAACCACCATGCGCTACATATGGACCAACGATGGAGGCCGGAGGCCGTAGGCCCTCTCTTCGAAAGCCTTCTCTCACTCAATCTTTTGAAATCAAGGTTTTATTTTAAGAACATGCATGAACAATTTTTAATGTGCGACACTCCCTATTCTATATGGCATATTATCAACATACATGGAAAATCATATTATAATGTAGATAAGCAAAGCAATCATGCAAAGCTACATGCAAAATAATAATAAATAGCCGTAATGTTATAGTCCCACCCTAGAGAAAAGAAATCAAATATTACAAGAAATAAATCAAAACATATTATTGATTCTTCATCCTTGAATCTTCATATTGTATCCTTCTTCATGTATAATCCATCTTCAAGTCTTTAATCCCATATAGATAAAAACTCCATATTTTCGGTCATATCCAAATTTAGTTTCTCAGAATTGTCCCAAAAAATAAAATCAAAACTGCAGTGAAAAATGCACCTTTTCTGAAAATCCACAGCTCTCTATGCGTTATTTTTGGTCTGCCGATCATGACCCCTTCAGCCTGCTAAACTTCACAGTTCGGCCTACCGCTCATGACAGATCGGCCTGCCGGACTTGAAAGTTTGGCCTGTCGCCAAAGTTATCAGAATTCTACCCTATGGACAGCCTGTCAATCCTAGAGGTTCGGCTTGTCGAATTGCAACCATCGACCTACCGAATCGGAGGGTTCAGCCTACCGACCGAGCATATATCACTATTTCCAAAAAAGTACACTTTTAATGTAGTTTTTCAACCTTATTTTCAATAATTCAGAACAAAAAATTAGAGACTCAGGAAATACCTATGGAATGCTATCATCCATATTCTAGATCTGACTTCTAGATCCATGTTCTCCGAATGATTATTTAATTACAAAATTCTTAGAAATTTAAAATTAAATAATAATTCCAAGACGGTGATGATAGACCGCCATCTAATTACATGAAAAACTTAGATACACATTCTAACCTCTAAGGAACCATAACCAGCATAAATTAATTAACTAATAAATAATTTAATAATAATTTAATCAATCATAATTAATTAATAAACATTCACCATATAATCCATGACAACATAAATATATAGAAACCCTAAAGTGCAAACTCTCTAAAAAATAAATTCAAGTATAGGAGAGATCAAGATCACAAAATTTATACAAATAACATAATTACAAACCTGTAAATTTATGAAGAAACCATGGCTCTGATACCAATTTTTGAAAAAATAGTACGCAACAGAAATTAAAATTTTTTTATACTAGAGTATTTTTCAAAACACAAGTTTGAAACGCTATATGCATAAATTAACTAGATCTTATGAACCTTTTAATGCTGAAGAGCTCCTTACAATCTGTGAAGAGAAAGGAGTTCTAGAAGAGCCTCAACCAACTAGCCTTCTTTGATATTCTTTTTCCACGATCGGAGTGTGTGTAGGCGTACAATGTATAGCTCTTCCCCGATGACTATCCTTCCAACCAATTGAGAAAACCCAGAACTAAGGTTCGTGATTTGTGAACAATAGCTCTTCAAGAGAGCTTTAGAGACTCACTGACAGAATGCTCACTCTAGATTTCTCAACCAATCTCAATAACTTATGAGTCTCACTCCCTATTTATAGAGGTTGAGCCCAGAGGTTAGTCCTTATCAGATAAGGCCTTAAAAATTCGAATCTAAATCAATATTTGGTAAAATCATGTAAAAGCGCGTGATTAGATTATTGTTCGATCGACAACTCAAACTGGCAGATCAGGCTGCCGAACTTACTCCATCGATAGGCCAAACCTAAAGACCAACTTGCCAAACTTACGATAAATGATCATTGCGAATCTTTTATTTTCCACCTGAGATTCTATGGATAAAGCCTCAGTTTTAATTCAAATAACCCAATAGAAAAGTTATCTGATTAAAACAACTTTATCTAGATAATCTCTAGGAAAATAAATATTCTCGATAATTCAACAAGTTTATCTTGAATTAATTTTCACAAAATTAATTCAACCGATAAACAGACAATAATTATTTGATCCTATCGAATTTCAGCCAATCTAATAATTTGACATAAGGAACCAATTTATTAGA
Organism: Artocarpus heterophyllus; assembly: GCA_025403435.1. Classification (NCBI taxonomy): domain Eukaryota; kingdom Viridiplantae; phylum Streptophyta; class Magnoliopsida; order Rosales; family Moraceae; genus Artocarpus; species Artocarpus heterophyllus. The sequence goes on from CM046331.1 coordinate 6,152,946, forward strand.
AAAGCACGTCGTATCGTTACAGGATTTATTATAAGCTAGCAAAGGGGACCTGATGGACCTATATAGTTCAAGCTCTCGATAATTATGAAACCTAATATCCCAGTATACATTTCATGATTATCAACTCTAACGCTATTTCACTAAAAGCTTAGAGCTGTACTCTCAAAATAGAATTACGAAGCCCAAATAGCTAAGTTTCTAAGAAATATCATAATGTGTTATATTCCCATACTATTATCTATAATTGGCTTAAAGATAAATTCTGTTCTACCATGCTAATTATTTTTCTCTTACATTTCATTATCTCACCAACAGAAAACTTATCATTCAAAGACAGTATACCATTCGGTTACACTTATGTATCCAAATAGTTGAGCACTCAGTTTTTCAATTACACTCATCGACTCCTAAAGAGGAGCTATGGATTCTGCATCTATGAATAATAAGTCTACATTATCAAGAGTCATGTCTCTAACGTACCAGTATGCGTACTATCATAAATTGTGGACGTCACCCTCTAGTACATCAAGAGACATAAGTCAAGACAACAGACCCATCATTTATCTCAGGATTAAGATACAACAGATATGATTATCTAAAGTAAATTGATTTGTCGAGACAAAATTATTAATCCAAATCAATTACACTTTATGTCCCGATCCAATGCATCGTCACCTATGACAATACACCAATATTTTTATTCGCAGAGTCCTCCTCCGATGGCCAAGACAAACTATCTCCCGTTAGATATATAGACAACATAACAATCTTTATATGAATAAAACACCCAACTTTATTCCCTCGATTACGGATCTTATGATTTAGACCGTCACCTTTAGAATCATGTATTCTGCATAATCTGTCCTTCATATGCTTGATTCTAATGGTTTAGACTGACAATCTTAGACTTTTGTTTTCTTATCATACATTCAACAATATGACGTAAAGTGAACAATAGTTTCGTATATAAATAATAAATAAATTTTTTATTAATAAAAATATTTCCAAAAACATAATACATTTTTACTCCTTAGGGCATACATGTCTAACACTATTATTATTAGAGTGTTTGAAAGAGCAGTTTAAACTATCAGTTTGAGTTTGAAAACTATAACATATGAAAGTTTTACACTATAGCTTATAACTTTTACTGCAGTATGAGAAAGATTAATACTGTTTATTATTTAAACCAATTATTTAAACTACTATTTTAAACACTCTATAAGTATCTTATTGCAATCCAGTGCTGGAGTTGATCTAATATGCTTTGAACGTAAGCTTTAAATATGATCATAATGTCCATGCATGCGATATCATCTAAGATTCTTTGTGTCTGAAAGTAACACTACTTTGCAAATGTGTTGTCACAGTCCCAGACGAAAAATGAGATGTACTTGAGGCATTTTATATTAAATGTCTGTTGGCCCGTAATTCTAATTACTTGAACTTTCTCAAGAAAATAGACGGTACTCTAAAGGCTGTCTATAATATACATTGTTAGAATATCGACGAATAGGAAAACTACGTGTATGCCTAGAATTGTTTGACCAGGTAAGACTGATTGTGTGTTCGATCTTACCTTATTAAAAAAAAGAAAAAGAAAATAATTGTATATTTTTGCAAAAAGACAAATAAGCCATCAGAATTACAAACTATATAAACTTTAAACATGATAATTGCATGATAATTTGAGAAAATATTCAAAATATTTATTCCTTTTTATCATCGCACCCACAAAAGATATATAGCTAAAAAATTGTGGCCGATTTTAGAAGAAAAAGACGAGCGTCTAAAATAAAGGGCAATAATCATATGCCGTCTCTCGAAAGAAGCTATAAATTATAACAATTTTGAAAGAAACAATCACTGATGTTATCGCACTCGAAGCCCAAAGGCGTTCAGAATTCAAGGTATTAATAGCACGTTTACTTACCATGAATGGTACTGGAGCTTAAGGTCATTTTTCTTTATTCGTCTTTATCATGAAATTTAAATGGAATTGGTAGGTCACACATAATGTCCAAATTAAGGGAATTGGCAATCACAATGTTCCCACCACCAACAGTACATGATCGCATGTATCAAGTTGTAATTAAAGCTTTTACAATATAGATTATAAATAAAAAAAGAGTAAAATTTTACTTAAAAATTTTAAAAAGAAAAAAGATACTTGTATAAATAACCTATAAAGATATAAATTGGTTTCATTTTGACAGTTGACATTCATTTTTTCTAGTCTACCTACCTTGATTTAGGCAAAATATAACATAAATAAAGGATAACAAGTTCGGGTTTTACAAAGGATAAAATAGTGAAAGAACAAATAGATTAAAAAAAAATACACTTTAGACCCAAAAAAAAGGATTTAGACTAGTGATATAATTTTTACTTCTTTATTTGAAAGGCAAGAGACTATGGTAGATAAATAAAGCAAAAAAAAATTAAAAAAAAGCAATAAAGAAAGGAAAGGAAAAAAAAAGAAAAAGAAAGAAAGAAAAGGCAAAAGAAAAATTAAAAAAACAAAAAAAAGGTACGAAAACAGTCTGAATTGTACTACCAAAAAAGGAACAGTAGGCCTTTAAAGACTGTTTTAATATATCTAAGGAAATTATGTTTGTCAAAGAAATAAAAAAAAATTAAAGGTATTTTCTTTTGGACTCTTTTCAAAAAAAGTGTTTACATAATTTTCTTAGAAAGGATAAAAGCCAGACCGACTCTTTTCAAAAAAAGTGTTTACATAATTTTCTTAGAAAGGATAAAAGCCAGACCTTGAATGAGAAAGGCCTTCACAAAAACACCCATTGTTAATTAGTTGCATACTACTTTAAATAATCATATAAATAACCACCATTAAACTCTTTGTTCAAAATTTGTCCTTTATTTTTCCCATTCATTAGTCAAGCCGACAAATTTTTTATTGTTATTTTTCATGATGACTAAATTTGTTGAACAATTTTTCCAATGGAAAAAGGCAGCTCTTAGAGGCCCGATGGCTTCAAATAGTCCTTGTTTGTAACGATCACATTTCTAAATTAGCATTGATTAATCACGTCCAAGATGCATGTTAATGTAAATTTATCTCAAAATTTAATGGTTAAGTTTTAAAAAATACACTGTTGCACCTTAACTATGTAATTTTTTTTAATGGATCCCGTATTTTTAATTTTGACGAATTGCAACATAATTTGAGAATTAATAGTAATTAAGATATAGTCGCTCATGATTGTCAATAAAAATGAATGTTATGATTGTATGGGGCACGAGAATTGCATGTGAATTGGTTCTAAGGGCAGATCTCGTCTTTTTCTCGATCGATAAAGTTTTATATTTTACACTTTATCAGACTCGTCATTTAGGGCAAGCAATATTTGCCCATGAAATAAAAACAAGAACAAGTGAAATAAAAAAAAAAACAACTTGTTGAAAAAATAATAACCTAACTACAATATAAAAAACCTTGAATTCCTTTATCATGGCATCAAAATGTAACAAAATAGGACTACAAAGCAATCATGAAACCAATTAGCAAAAAGAGGGGACTAAAAAAAAGGACAGATAATCACAAAAAACAAAATGAAAAAAATAAAAAAGAAACACTTATTGGCTAAACAAACACCAAACTACTATTTAAAAAACTCTAATTTTTTTTTTTTATCTTTTCACCAAAATGTACACAAATATTACTTAAAAAAAAATCATAAACCAACAAGTTCAACAAAGACATTAGTTAAAATAAAAAAGGTAAAAAAATGGAATATACAGTGAAAAAGAAGGGAATCTAACACAAAAAGTATAAAAAAATGGCTACAAAAAGCCATAAATTTCTCTCACAAATAATTACGAAAAAATAACTAAAAAAAGATGCATGAAAACTTAGAGTATTTCATGGCCTTGTCAAGAGGCTCATGAAGAACGCTCATCTACTTAATTTTTTCAAAATGTTGATGAAATGCATAGATGAAACACAAAGCTAATGGAACTCTTCTTTTTTTTCTTCTTCTTCTCTTTTCTTTTCTTTTTGGACGTTTGAGGAAGTTTGTTTCCCAAATTGATGAGTTGAAGAACGTTCATCTACTTCTTGTTTTTTTTAGAAGGTTGATGAAATGAAAGAGATGAAACACAAAGCTAATGGAACTCTCCTCCTTTTCCTCCTCTTCTTCCTCCTCCTCCTCCTCCTCTTCAACTAGATGCATAATTAGGGGTTACATTACTACAAATAGGGCCTTTAGCGATGACATGTGTCATTGCTAAGAATAAGGTATTGTTAGACATGTATGCCCTAAGGAGTAAAAATGTAATACGTTTTTGGAGATATTTTTATCAATAAAGAATTTATTCATTTATATATACCAAATTTTGTCCTCTTTACGTTCATATTCGTTGAATATATGATAAGCAAACAGTAGTCTGAGACTGTCAGTCTAAACCTTAAGAATTGGGCATATGATGGGATGATTATACGGAAGACACGATTCTTAAGGTGACGGTCTAAAATATATGATCCGCAGTCAAGGGAATAAAGTTGGGCACTTTATTCATGTAAAGATTGTTATGTTGTCTATATCCCTTTGGGAGATGGTTTGACTTGGCCATCGGAGTTGGACTCCGTGAATAGAAATATTGGCACGTTGTCATAGGTGACGATGTGTTGGATCGGGACATAAAGTGAATTGATTTGGATTAATAATTCTGTCTTGGCAAATCGATTCACTTTAGACAATCATTTGTATTGTATCTTAATCCTGAGATGAATAGTGGGCCCGTTGTCTCGACTTGTGTCTTTTGATGTACCAATGGGTGACTTCCACATCTCAATAGTGGTTTGTATGCCGATACGTTGGAGGCATGACTCTTGATAGCGTAGACCTGTTATTCATAGATATGGAATCCATAGCTCCTCTTTAGGAGTAATGATATCCTCTTATATGCGTTGTCCTGTAATTGAAAAACTGGAGCGCTCAACCATTTAGATACATAGGTGTAACTGAATGGTATACTATCTTTGGATGGTAAGTTTTCTAATGGTGAGACAATGGAACATAAGATAAAAATAATCGGGAAGGTAAGACAGAACTTGTCCTTAAGCCGATTATGGATTTTCATATGGGGATACGATACACTTTGATATGTCATGGAGACTTAGCTACACGAGCTTCGTAATTCTATAAAGTTCGAGAGTGCAGCTCCAAGCTTTTAGTGGAGTAGCGTTGGAGTTGATAATTGTGAAATGTATATATGGGATATTGGGTTTCATAATTATCATGAGCTTGAACTTTATAGGTCCATTTTGGTCCCCTTTGCTAGCTCACAAAGTCCTGTAACGACACGACGTGCTTTTCCAATAATTGGTGACTTATGTCAGATTTATCAGATTGGTTTCAAATTTGTAAGAATCAAATAATTCATGTCTGTTTATCGGTTGAATTAATTTTATAAGAAATTAGTTCAAGATAAACTTGTTGAATTATTGCGATAAGATAATTCTTGTCTGTTTATCGGTTGTTTTAATTTTGGACAAATTAGATCAAGATAAACTTGTAGAATTATTATGAATTGATTTATTTTCTTAGAGATTATCTTGATAAGGTTTGTTTTGATCAGATATCTTTTCTATTGGGTTATTTGAATCAAAACTAAGACTTTATCCTTTAGAATCTCGGGTGGAAAATAAAAGATTCGCAGAGATTTTTTTCTCAGGAGTTCGGCCTGCCAAATGACGAGTTCGGCCTGCTGATGGAGCATGTTCGGCCTGCCGACCAACGAGAAAAAGGATTACGCGTTTTAACGCAGATCTTATCAGATATTGATCTGAACTTGATTCAGTTTTGAGTTTTTGAGACCTAATCTGATAAGGACTGACCACAGGACCAATGGCTATATAAAGGGAGTGAGTCTCATGATTTACTCAGGTCAATTGAGAGATTAAGAGTGATACTCTTCTAGTGAGCATCTGAAAAAACTCCCTGAGAGCTTTTGTTCACAAATCACGAACACTAGTTTTGGGTTCTCTCTATTGGTTGGAAGGAGAGTCACCGGTGGAAGAGCTGTACGTGTGAGCCCACACTCACTCCGGTTGTGGATAGAGAATAGCAAAGAAGACCAGTTGGTTGAGGCTCTTCTGGAACGTTACTTCTCTACACTGGTTGCGGAGGTTCTTTGGAACACTGAGGTTAGTAAGATCTATCTAATTTATACATATAACATGTCAAACATGTGTTTTGGAAATTACTCCGATGAAAAATTTTTAAAATTTCGCTGCGCACTTTGTTTCCAACAGGTATTTTTGACACCTTGCTGAAATTTATTTACCTCGAACATGTCATCGCAAAAGTTACTAGCGATGACATTCCGTTGCACATAATAAGGTATTTGCGATGATATATTGTCTCAAATAAATTAGAAAAATGTTCTTCATTTGTGACGACACTACTAATGGCACCAACTAATTCATAGGTATTTGTCGTCACAAATACAGTTGGAGTACAGCTGGCACTAAGCACTCAGAGTTATTTATTCTAAGAGTATTTGTGATGACACAAGTCCTAGCAAATATGTTAAATTTTAATATTTTGGTGAAAATTTTGGCGGTGTGTTTGGCAATTTCTGAAATAATATTTGTGACAACTTTTGAAAATTGTCGTTGCAAATGGTGGTTCCAGAACCATCTTTTTTTTTCCTAGCAAAATTAGAGCAACACCATTTTGGTAAAGAATTGTCATCACAAAAAGTTCTACGTATAAACCAGATCACAAAACCCTTTTCTCCTATTTTTCTTGACCTTTTCTCTCCTCTACTCTGATTCTCTTTTCTCTTCTAGCCTTTATTACTCCCAAATTCTTTAAAAAACCTATTTTCTTTCACACACAATTAAGATTCTCTAAAAGCCCTAATAAAACTCCCAAAAAACCCTTGAAATTCCAAAAAAAAAAAGTAAACTTTTCCTCCAATTTTCTTCCCACCTCCACTGTCGTGGTTGTCACCGCTTGTCGCTGTCGTCGTGTTACTGCCACCCCTTAAATTTCCAACCCTTGCTTTAGTGGGTACTAAAATGTGTAAGTTTTTATTTTTTTATTATTGAAAAAGGTTGAAAAACATTGAGAAATTCGTGTAATATTGATTAATTTGTGTAATATAGTTAGGTTATGCTGAGAAATTTGTATAATGTTGAGAAATTTATATTGTGATTTTGCTGGTATAAGGTGGTATGATTGTGATTATGTTGTTATAATGCTTATAGGTTTTGATTTGTGATTTTGTTTATTGTGTTTGTCGATTTAGGTGATTTGATAAGGATATGTTTTTTGTTGGGTATTGGATTGGGTTATGTTTTTTGTTGTTATAATGGTTATAATTGAATTGGATTTTTTTTTGGGTTATTGTGATTGTTGTAATTGATATAAGAAAGCTTATAAGATATTGTTGGTAAATTTTTTTGTAGAATTTTTGGTATGATTAAGTTGTTGTTGTTGTTTAAGTAGTTTTAAGCTGTTGATTAAGTTAGTTAGAATTTTTATATTGTTGGTCAAATTTTATTATTGATATAAGTTAATTTATAAGTTGTTTTAGTTTTTATAGTTTTGAAATTATCAAAAAAAAGTTAATTCCTAAAAAAATAATTTAATTATTTACAATATGTTTTATTATTTAAAAAGATTAAAATTAGGAATTAATTAATTAATTAAAGTATATTATATGATTTTAAAAAATATAGACATATTATTTGATTAAAAAATGTTAAAATAGTAATATAATAAAAATTGAGAAAAAGAAAATTTATATAAGTAATGTAACATTTACAAATAAAAAGAAATAAAGTTCCCCTAAAAAAAGAAAAGAAATAAAATTTTTAAAAAATTAATTAACAAATATAAATATGTGAATGGTCTGGAAGAGTTCTTGGATTTTGCCAAAACTCATGTCAATAGTGATAAAATTCGGTGTCCTTGTGTTCAATGTGGAAACCATAGATTGCATCCAATTCTAGTTGCTAGAGGATATTTATTTCAAAATAGAATTATAAGTAGTTATCAAACGTGGTATTTTCATGGTGAGTCTAAGTTCAATCTAACTTTAGTTAGTGAAGAAAAGGAAGCTATTGTGTAGGATAATATAGATGACCATGACAATGTGGTTGACATGGTCAATGATTTGGAAGTACACTTCTTATACCATCCGGATTTATTTGAGACAATGATGAATGATGTTGAGACACCCGTTTATAAGGGGTGTGCCAATTTCACCAGATTTTCTGCTTTAGTTAGATTATGGAATTTGAAAGTGTCAGGTGGGTGGTCAAATTCTAGTTTCACAAAGCTTTTGAAATTTTTAGGAAGGCTTCTACTAGAGGGCAATAAATTACTAACTAGAATGTATGAAGCTAAGAAGACTTTGAGTAATTTGGGAACAAAGTATGAGAAAATTCATGCTTATGAAAATGATTGTGTTCTTTATGAGAACGAGTATGAGGACCAGAATTATTATATGGTTTTTCAATAAGCAAGGTGGAAGAAAGGAAAGGAGCCAAAAGATGATAAGAATAGAGTGCCAAAGAAAGTGTTACAGTACATTCCACCGATACCACGTTTGAGGCGTTTATTTGGAAACCCAGAACTTGGTAAGAATTTAACATGGCATCATGACAAGCAGGTCAATGAAGGCATGCTTAGACATCTAGCGGATTCACCACAATGGAAGACTTTTAAAGCCGATCATCCTAACTTTAGTATGGATCCAAAAAATTTACATTTCGCTTTGTCAATGGATGGAATGAACCCACATAGTAACATGAGTAGTAGGCATAGCACTTGGCCCCTAATACTTGTTAACTACAATCTCTCTCCAAAGATGTGCACGAAGCGGAAGTTTTTAATGTTGTCTTTATTGATTTTGGGTGCTCACGAACTAGGCAATGACATTAATGTATACTTGGTACCGTTAATCGATAAGCTAAAGAACTTGTGGAAAAAAGTAGTCAAAGTTAGAGATGCTTATTGAGACAAGATGTTCACACTCTGTGCAACGTTGATATGGACAATTAATGACTTTCTCACATATGGCAATTTATTTGGTTATTCGGTGAAGAGTTCTATTGGTTGTCCTATTTGTATGAAGGAAACATCTCACAAACAGTTGAAGAATGGTTAGAAAACTATTTTTTTTTTGTCATAAAAGATGGTTGCTAAGAGATCATCGTTACTGCAAACAAAAGAAAGCCTTTGATGACAACAACAAAGAAAGAGACCCTCCTTGTCCTTTGACAAGTAAACAAATATTTGAAATGGTAAAAGATATAAAAGTGGTATTTGGGAAGAAAGAGCGAGGTAAGGACGAGCCGTCGATGGATGGACCATGGAAAAAAAGATCAATCTTTTTCAATCTTCCATACTAGAAGACACTTTTTGTTCGTCATTGCTTGGACATTATGCATATTAAGAAATATGCTTGTGAATCCATAGTCGGCACATTGCTTGACATTCTAGGCAAGACTAAGGATGGTGAAAAAGCATGGTTGGATCTCAGGGAAATGGATATTAGGCCTAATTTTTTTCCTGAGAAAAGAGAGAACCACACTTACTTACCTTCAGTAAAGCATACATTATCAAAAGCAGAAAAGAAAAAGCTTTGTAAATGGCTTGCTTTGTTGAAAGTGCTGGATGGCTATTGTTTAACTTTAAAAAGTTGGTGTTGGTGAAGGATTTGAAACTTATTGCCATGAAAACACATGATTGTCATGTGTTGATGCAACAATTACTATCACTTGCTTTGTAGGGAATTCTAACAAAGGATGTGAGATTTACAATTACCAAGTTGTGCTTGTTCTTTAATTCAATATGCTCCAAGGTAATTGATCCATTTATGCTAGATTAACTACAATCAGAGTTGGTGAAAACCTTATGCATGTTTGAGAAGTATTTTCTACTTGTATTTTTTGACATCATGATTCATCTAACGGTGCACATAGTACGTGAAGTTAAGTTCTGCGAACCAGTGTATTTGTGATGTGTCCCACATCGGTTAGAGAGGGTCGTCTTGCGTGTTATATATATGGGTTAACAATCCTCCCCTCACAAGCTAGCTTTTGGGGTGGATTTAGGTGGGTTCATATCATATGGTATCAGAGTCGAACCTCTGCTAGTCAGTGGGCGCATGTACAAAGGTTCCCTGCTGCTCGTGTGGGTTAACAACGGAGTTGGCACGAGGACGTGCAGTCTAAAAGGGTCGGGAATGATGTGTCCCACATCGGTTAAAGAGGGTGGTCTTGGGTGTTATATATATGGGTTCACAATCCTCTCCTCACAAGCTAGCTTTTGGGGTGGAATTAGGTGGGTTCATATCATATATATGGGTTCACAATCCTCCCCTCACAAGCTAGCTTTTGGGGTGGAGTTAGGTGGGTTCATATGATATGTATTGTGAGGGTAGGATTGTGAACCCATATATATAACACCCAAGACCACCCTCTCTAACCGATGTGAGACACATCATTCCCGACCCCTTTAGACTACACATCCTCGTGCCAACTCAGTCATTAACCCACACGAGCGGCAGGGAACCTTTGTACATGCACCCACCGACTAGCAGAGGTTCGGCTCTGATACCATATGATATGAACCCACCTAACTCCACCCCAAAAGCTAGCTTGTGAGGGGAGGATTGTGAACCCATATATATAACACCCGAGACCACCCTCTCTAACCGATGTGGGACACATCAATTTGAGATGGATGTACCCATTTTAACGATATATGAAGGTTTTGAAGGGATATGTGAAGAACTAAAATAGGCTGGAAGGATGTATTGTAGAAAGTTATATAGTTGAGGAATTGGTTGAATTTTGCTCCAAGTACTTGTCTAATACGGAAGCAATTGGGGTGCCAAAGACTATAAATGTTGAGGCTGGGGGACTATTTACTGGCATCCTTCCTTAGTAAATCAAGAGGAGTGGGAGCAAGCTTGTGTTTATGTCTTGCACAATGCTAATGAAGTAGAGCCTTTCATTGAGATGCACATGAACGAATTAAAAAAGGCAAACCCAGAAAGAGCAAGAAATAAGAAATGGTTGCAAAATGAACACAAATGGACCTTTTGGTTGTGGATTAGAGCACACATCTATGGCAAGTGCTCAACATCACAAGATGGAGGCATATCATAAGACTTGAAGAACCTAGCTAAAGGACCGTTGTTGGTAGTTACAAGGTATAAGTCATATTCCATAAATGGTTACACTTTCTACACTCACGAAAAAGAAGAGAAGCATGTTGTCCAAAATAGCGGTGTTACTCTTCACACTGAGGCTATGCATATTCCCTCCACCAAGGACAAGAATCCGGTATATGGGACCATGAACTACTTTGGTTTCATTGAAGATATTTGGGAACTTGATTATAGAAGATTGTGCATAGAACTTTTTAAGTGCAAGTGGACTGACCATAACTATTTTAAGACCGATAATGATGGCATCACGGTGGTTGACTTTAGAAGATTAGGATACAAGAATGATCCCTTCATTATGGCATCACAAGCAATCCAAGTTTTTTATACTACCGATTCCTATGACATGGAATTATCTCTAGTCGTCCCGATGAAGCCACGAGTAGTTATTGACAGTGAACAAGTTGTCAAGGGTTGCACAAACACCTCTTCATTCACAAAGAATTGCCACTGGTTAAAGAGATAGATGATTTTGAAGATGATGTTTCATACTTGCTTCGCAAAGATGCGGAATGGATATGTATTGAGGAACCAATAAAAAAAAAGGAGACAAAAATGTTAATTTATTTAATATATTTTCTTGTTTCATTTTTCACTTTTTTTAAGGGTTTGGGATATCTATTTATAGTTATATTTGTGATGAAAACAAGAAAAAGTAAACATTCTAGGCCATTGGATGCTTAACATGTTGGAAAAATAGTACGCAGTAGAAATTTTGAAAATTTTAATTAGAGTATTTTCCAAAACATAAGTTTGACATGCTGCATGTATAAATTAACCAGATCTTACTAACCTTGTTTGCCGAAAAGCTCTCGCAATCTGTGAAGAGAAGAACGTTCTAGAATGGCCTTAACCAACTAGTCTTCTTTGCTATTTTCTATCTATGATCGGAGTGTGTGTGGACACACAGCTACAGCTCTTCCTTGGTGACTCTCTTTCCAACCAACTGAGAGATACCTAGAATCAAGGTTCGTGATTTGTGAATAATAGCTCTTCAGGGGAGTTACAGGACTCACAGTATATAGTGCTCACTCTTAATCTCTCAAGTAATCTTAATAACTTATGACGCTCACTCTTTATTTATAGAGGTCGTTCCATGGTTGGTCCTCATCAGATAAGGCCTCAAAAATTTAAATCTGAATCAATATCTGATAAAATTGTGTAAAAATGCATGATAAGATTATTATTCGGTTGGCCGATCAAACTAGCAAATCGGCCTGCCGAACTTACTCCATTGGCCTGCCAAACTTACGATAAATGATTCCTGTGAATCTTTTATTTCCCACCCGAGATTCTTTGGATAAAGCCTCAGTTTTAATTCAAATAATCCAATTATCAAATTAAAACAACAATATCCAGATAATCTCTAGGAAAATAAATATTTTTGATAATTCAACAAGTTTATCTTGAATTAATTTATACCAAAATTTATTCAATCGATAAACAAACATGAATTATCTGATTCTATTGAATTTTAGCCAATTTGATAAATTAACATAAGTTACAAATTTATTGGAAAAGCACATCGCATCATTACAAGATTTATTATGTGCTAGCAAAGGGGACCAAATGGACCTATATAGTTTAAGTTCTCGATAATTATGAAGCCCAATATCCCAGATATATATATTTCATAATTATCAACTCTAACGTTATTCTACTAAAAGCTTAGAGCTGCACTCTCGAACTATATAAAATTTCGAAGCCCGAATAGCTAAGTCTCCATGACATAAAATAAAGTGTCGTATCCCCATAGGATTATCCATAATTGGATTAAGGATAAATTCTATCTCGCCTTCTCGATTACTTTTCTCTTACATTCCATTGTCTCACCATCAAAAAGCTTACCATCCAAAGCCAGTACACCATTCAGTTATACCTATGTATCCAAATGGTTGAGCGTTCTACTTTTTCAATGACAAGATAATGCATATAAGAGGATATCATTGCCTTCTAAAGAGGAGATATGGATTCAGTATCTATGAATAACAAGTCTACGCTATCAAGAGTCATGTCTCTAATGTACCGGTATGCATACCATCATTAAATATGGATGTCACCCTTTGGTAAATCAAAAGACATAAGTTAAGACAACAAGCCCACTATTCATCTCAGGATTAAGATACAACGCATATGATTATCTAAAGTGAATTGATTTGCCAAGACAGAAGTATTAATCCAAATCAATTACACTTTATATTCCGATTCAATGCATCGTTACTTATGACAATGCACCGATGTTTCTATTCATGGAATCCTCCTTTAATGGCGAAGACAAACGATCTCCCATTAGGGACATAGACAACATAACAATCTTTGCATGAATAAAGCACCCAACTTTGTTCCCTCAATTACCGATCTTATGTTTTAGACTGTGATCTTTAAAATCATGTCTTTTGCATAATCTGTCCATCATATGCCTGATTCTAAAGGTTTAGATAGACAGTCTCAGACTTTTGTTTGCTTATCATACATCCAACAAATATGAACATAAAGAGGACAATAATTTGGTATATGAATAATAAATAAATTCTTTATTGATAAAAATGTCTCTAAAAACATATTACATTTTACTCCTTAGGGCATGCATGTCTAACATAATACACAGGCTGGCCACCCTAGGCACATGTAACTAGTTAATTTGACCATTTGTTTTTTACGAAAACCATCATAAAAAAGGACCGTCATGTAAAGTTAAGCTTATAGGACAGTTTCTAAAGAAACCGCAGCTTAACTTTACACGATGGTTTTTTTTTTTTTTGAAAAATCGTTGTGTAAGCTTGTATATTACATGATGTTTTTTTAGAAAAGCCATTGTGTAATATGGGACCTAGGGCTTTATATTTTTTGAAACCCATTTGCCCCTAACCATTTTCAAATTCGAATATCACTGCTAGTCCTCTTTCTCTCTAAAAGTCTCTCTATTTCTCTCTCTCCCCTCTCACCATTGCCATCGTGTTGCCGCCCGTTGTCGCCGTCACCCCTCTCACAGTCGTTGTGACCGGTAAGTCCTCCCTCTCTCTCTCCTCCCCCATCACTCCCCCTCTGCCCCTTCCACCTCCATCTGCCCCACCCCTTCCCCCTTCCTCCCCCATCCCCTCCCCCGCTACCCCCGCCCCCTCCCCCTCAACCCCTACCACTTCTTTCCCCCTCCCTTTGCCCTCTCCCTCCGCCCCTCCTTTGCATTATGTTTTAGTATGTGAATTTATGTTTTAATATTTGAATTTATAATATGTGAACTGATATTTTAATATGTGAATTTTTAATATGTGAATTTATTATATGTGAATTGATGTTTTAATATGTGAATTGATGTTTTAATATGTGAATTTATGTTTTAATATATGAATTGTTTGTTTTTTATTTTTAAATTTATGTTGTTAATTAGAATAAAAGTATGGATCATTATTGATTAGAATTGATTATTTCTTTATACTTTTTTTGAATAAAATTGTAATTTAATATTAGTATGTGTGTGTTAGTTTTTGCATACTTTGAATAGGTAAAACGTCTTGAGAGATCAATAATGGCTACTATGAGGAGGAATATGAAAAGTGCACTCCATCTTCCTCTCAATATAGTAAGGGAAGACAAGGTAGTAAGCCACAAAGCCACACCGAATTCGATCCCAAAGTAGATTTTGAGCGAAGAGCTACTTTGATGAAAAAAGTTCGTTAGATGAAGAAGAAAGGTTTAAGAATAGAAATGACGTTTGATTCAAAAGGCCAACCGGAAGGCACACCCAGCAATGAATTAATAAGTTAGATTGGAGTCCTTAGACAAGAACACTTTCCTATATGGATTAAAGATTGAAGGTCTAAGGATTTGGACCAAGTAAAAGATGTGATTTGGAGAGAGATTTATGAAGCATTCACAGTCGAGGATTGGTATAGGAAAAAGGCTTTGAAGGCTTGTGGCTAATTAGCAAAGGGGTTTATATCTGACCTCTATGTTGCCTTTATACAGCCATACCTTTCCATTCCGAAAGAGGATGAAAATGTATATAAGCGGCCTCCTACGATAGTATACTACTACCCCTCCATAAACGATGACGATTGGGAAGCTTTTATGAGGTATCGATGTTCCACTGAATTCCAACTGCTATCAGCTAATACAATAAAAATAAGAGTGAAAAATGAATATTGTTCTATGGTTGGCCGAGTCAGATATAGAGAGCTCAAGTAATCATTGGTACGTTGATATCTTACTCGTATTACATATATCAATTATTATATGATTAATATGTCACTAACATAGCATAATATAGTTAGTTGAGACAGGCGTGCTACCAACACAAGAGGAGTTATGGGTAAAATCACGTTAAGGTCCCGATTGATTGTTTAAAAATCTAAGAGTAGCAAAAATTGGGAACTTGATCGTAAGTTTATTGAACTCAAACTATTAATTTGTAATTTAATACATGTTAAAGGATATTAAGAATAACATGGTTTTATTGCTCTCTAATAAGATGAGTACACGAAGCAACAAAGTCTAGGGACCTTTCAATCCGTCGATAATGATGGCATATTGATGAGGGCACTAGGGAAACTGGAAGATTCAAGACGTGTTCATGGTCAGTCAAAGTATGTGAAGCAGTCTCAATACTTTGATCTTTAACTAGGTTCAAATTGAATTCCTAAATGTCGAAGATGCAGAGGGAAATTGTAGAATTGCAAGGTCTTGTGAGCGAGCTCATTTCCCAAGGACATGCCAGATCAATGGATGATAGCATTTCACAATGCAACAGCTTCAAGGCTAGCTGTAACCTTCTCAACAATGCAAGAGAAGCTCCACAAGCTCCAGAAGTCCAATTGTCACCTCATCGTCCAGAGCCCAAAGAATGTCAAGAATGCAGACTCTTTGTTGATGATAGAATTAATGGTGGATGTGCACTTGTTGCACTTGTGAAGGCATCGATGGAGAGCCTTCCAACTGATACAGTCCATGGAAGACCATTAGGGGAAGAAAATGTGTGTATTAGCATCACTACCGTTAGAGTTAAAACAGATAAATTGCCTATTCTGACATTTGAAGCAACAATTGTTGGTGAAGCCGTCGGAAGCTTCAAATCATGGCGGAAGAAGTTAATTGAAGTCGTTGCAGTGACAAAGATGAGTCGAGCTTCTAGCCACGTTCCACAAGATCTAACGGGAAAGAAATGCCAAAAAAATAAAAGCTCTACAAAAGCAAGACAATCACAACCTAAGGTAGAACAAGAACAAGAACAACCCGTTGCGAATGAGCCACTACTTGCATTTAACTTCTCTTCAGTACCTCCAGAATTTATGCAATTGGTTTTATACGTACATTCTTTCATGTATGATGGGTTCATAATTCAGTGCCCGATATCAATAAATGTTACTAGCAATGAATTGCCTATCTATGTGGGATATGAAGACATTTACTACTTCATCAAACTTTGATTAAATCGGGGCAAACTGTACCATGGTATACCTTAGGTAATAACGTTATCCTTAACTTGTAATTTTTTATATAGGTAGAGTTGTAAGGTGCTTTCAAATAATTAACTATATTGTTTTTTGTTGTAGTTTTTTGGCAAAATATTGTGAATTTCAAAGCAAGGTGCACAATTTCAGCTTCATATCTCCAACAATTGTTTCAAGTGCTATAAAAAATGTAACGCCCCCTTTACGGACGTCACATATGTCGTTACATTCATACATTCATACTTATTTGAAATTTAAACTTAAACATAATTAAGGAGAACGTGACCAGGATCCATACATACACCTTTTTTTTTTTACAACAATCATTAATTAAATCCATACCATAATTTATTCAATTACACTTTAAATTAATCATAAACTTTTCTTAATAAAATGGAAATACCAAATTGTAAAAAATCATAACTTATAAAAAAAAGCATCACATCGTTTATAACTTATTTGCTCCCATAGTTCGGCAGGCCGAACCTAGGACTTCGGCAGGCCGGACATAATCGGCAGGCCGAAATTCCTTAACCAGCAGGCCGGCAGAGGCTTTGCAAATCTAGGCTTAAAAACCTATCAATGTTCGACAGGCCAAAAATGTGATCGGCAGGCCGACCAATGATGTTCGACAGGCCGACCGAGTCAAAAGCTTTTCAGAAAACTAAATTTTAAGACAAAATTTAACTTTTCATAAAAATGCGGAAGATCAAAATCCTTAAAATGATGAAAAAAAATATAAAAACATAGTTCATGTATTCTTTTAAAAAAAACTTAACGAATAATATGTCCATATTATAAAACTTGATTAAAAACATATAAACTTTCTTCTTGGCGTTCTTCCGGTTACAATTTATCATACTTTGCTTACACGCCATACCATATCCTCCGCCTAGTCCATGACTTTCTTACCCTTATCTGCAACATGACATAAACTTGAATAAGCTAAAGCTTAGTAAGTACATATAATTCTCACAATTTAAAACATTTCATATACATCTTCATCATCATTTCATAAAAGTGCATTAAGTACAATTTCATAGAAATATATCTTTCATTACTTGACCATATTCAAAATTATTCCAATTTTATCTTAAGGGCCCAAGTGTTGCACCATAATCATCATTATAGTCGCGCCGTCATGAGAGGAGAAGGGTAGCAAATCCTAAACCAAACATGACGTCATAAAATATCATATCATAACATTGGTGTGCAACACTTATTAAGTGATACATATATATACATAACTTTCATGCTTAGAAGATTGCCATAATCAAACATGCATAACTTTAAATCATGAAAATCTTTCATAAGAAATCCTTTAAGGAAAAATAACCATAAAATCATCATGAATATCATTGTGAACAAAATGTCAAACCTTATAAAACGTGTCATGTTGCAGGTGAGAATGTACTTACCGTAAAAGCTAGCTTACTTAACCTTAATATGATTTGGTGACGATGCCGCGGTCTCGAAGTGCTCGTTCCTTTGTGTGTTCATGCCATTTATCTATTTAAAGAATACAAATAAAATTAATACTTATTATCATAGCGTAAATCATCCATTCATATAACATTCATTCATATCACATCACATATACATTTGTCTCATATAAACATAATTCATAACATGCATCCTTAAGTATAATCATCAAAACATCTCATACATTAAAAACATGAAAATCTGCCAACAATAATAATAGTGTGGATGGGTAATCTTTTGAAAACATTTTCTAATAATTAAAAATACACATGTTTTAATTTTAAATTTCGTACTAATATCTTATTATCAATAAAACATATAAAACATTTCATAAAACGAAAGTCCAAAATTAACATTGTTAAAACAATTTTCTTGACCTAAACTCATAGAAATTTCATAACATAAATTACACTCATCAAAAAATTATAAAATTTTGCAGTCCATAACATAACAAATACATGAACATTCTTACCAAATTTCGTGAAAAACAACATTCATTTAGCCCTTGAATACAAATTACATTTTTCATGCATTATAGCCAAACAACAATATTTTACTATGAAGGGTAGAGGATTGAAAATTCATAACTTATCATGGATATATCAAAATAACTTGAAATTTGGAGGAACATCACATAACACATGCATGGACATCATATTAAAAATTCAGAACAAAATACAATACTTAGAAAAAGATACTGCAGACGAATTGAGGAGAAGAAATGCTTTTCAGAAACATAAAGAAATGAGTCCTTACCTTAAAAGATTTTCTTCTCAAAATCCTTGAATTAAACCAGCGAAAGTATAACTTTTTCTTTAAATTTCTTGCAGAGAATTTTTGAGAGAAAGAGAAGGAATAGAATTCGTGGAGAAGAGAAGAGGAAGAGATGAATGAGAAAACGTCTCAGAAATGAATGAGAGGAGACGTGAGAGGATGAGAGAAAAATGAGGAAAAAGAACGTTAAAAATTTTTTAACGTAAAATTAATGGGCATAATGTACAAAGAAGGAGAGTCAAAACTCTTCATTAAGTCAAAAATTTTTTTGACCCAAACGATGGCTAATTGGCGTGGAGGAAGGAGAGCAAAGAGGGAAAGTCAAAACTATTAGTCTCACTTACCATATTTTTTTGCTCTCTAAAAATAGGAAACCATTTAAAATAATACCAATCAATGCAAGGTCAAACATTTTATTTCCTTAAATGAGGAAATTAATCAATAAATATGCCAATTAATCACTCAATTAACGTAATTATCTCAGCCATAAATTTGGAGAGATTTCTGCTAACTGCTCGTTAGCTGTCATCGGCCTGCCGGTTCTACCAAGTTTGGCCTGCCGATCTTTGCAGTCTTTTTCAGCCTGCCAAACTTAAAAGTCTGGCCTGCCAAACTATCCTTAAAATACCATACTTATAACATTCATGTCATTATTGCATCATAAATAAACATACATTAAAATTAACATGAAACTTGAGCACAACGATTCCATGCAGTCGTCACCTGTCATAAAATTTTGAAATAAAAAGTTAGTAACATTAAGATCATAAATCATAACACATATAACATAAAGTATTATTAAATTTCTTAACATTGTTACTAACTTAACGTGATCCATTACACAAAAATAGGTGGGTGTTACAAAAGACTTACAGAGTGATTGTAGAAAGCGCGCCACGTCACTCCTCCACCTATTAGCTCAAGTATCGAGGGAGAAATTATTCTTCGTGGCATTAGATGTTGGCACTTATTTCACCATGGGAGGACCAAATATATTGGTTTGATCCCCTTAGACATCCACCACATGATGATTTCGTATCACTCACGAGATTGTAAGCATTAATGTTCTATTATAAAATTAACTATTTTAAGTTTTACAAAATTGTATTGTCTATTAATTCATTTAATCATGACACATTATTAGGGCACTTAATGATTGGAAGCTTCAAGCAAGAAGCAGTGTTATATTTTGACCGAATGGAACGCTATATTCTAGACATAAGTGTCCATGACAACAATGAAACATAGAATGTGGTTTTTCTATTCTACATTTCATGTGAGATATAATTAATAGTGATAACAAGCCCGAGCAAAAAAAGAATTTTTATATACATATGGATATCAATGAAGTTAGAATAGAGTGGGTACAAGTTGTAAATAGGTATATCCCTTTTAGATAGAGTGGTAGATAAACGATTGTGCAAAATAGTTCAAATATAAATAATCTTGTAAATACCTTGTAATTTCAATATACATCAATTTTTGTATGCAATCAAGGTCTTGTTGTAATGGATAACACACAGGACTAGCCATCCCGTGGGAAATCAAAAATTTTGGCTTTTTGTTTTTGCAATACCAACTTTCCACAATGGTTTTAACAAAAAACCATCGTGGAAGTGTTGTACATGGACCATCATTCCACAATGGTTTTCTAAAAAACCGTTGTGGAATGTGAAGTTTCCACTACGAATTTTAAGAAAACTGTCATGGAAACTTTAATCTTTCACGATGGAACCATCATGAAAGAGGTCCTCCCACACCCCATAAATTGGCGCCTATTTTGATGTTCCACGATGGTAAAAAACTATTGTAAAAACTCGATTTTTGTTCCACGACTGAAGTTTTCACGATGATTTTTTAATCGTCGAGAAATTTTTTCATGATGGTTTTAAACCGTTGTGAAATTCCCAGTTTGTAGTAGTGTCAGCATGTAGTAACCAATGCTTAAATTGTCCTATTTGGATTGTTTGGTATTGCGATTTACGTGTTTGTCATTCAATTTCACTCGTGCCTTTGGTAAAGGTTTAGGTGTGTCTTCCTTTGTTCTCTAGGTGTGTGTTTGATAGCACACTGAGAAGAAATAAAGGAAGATGCTGGCGAAATTTCTACTCACAAGAGGCATTGTAGGTTGAGTGACATAATGCATAAATTACAATATTGAATGCAATAAGGCCTTACCCTACAAGTTTGGAGTAAAGGTGGTGTCTAGAATTGCATGCATACATATATTGACATGACTTATTTTAATAATTGTGTCTGTTATTATTTATAATAAAATGCTAATTGATAAGAGTTGGATTTATGTGAGGAACCGATTGTCAATGAGTATTGGGATGGTTTGTCCACTTTTATTGAGGTCACAAAGAATTAAACAAATTCACTTGAGTGTATCAGTTTGTCTTTGTTTGAATTGTAGGAATCATGACATGCTGCAAGTAGAAATAGTGAAAGTGCACATACATCGATTTGGTTTTCATATATTTATACTAAATGGATTCACCATGGTGAAGTAGAAATAATTTCAAATACTAGTCTAGTTGTAAATGAACCAGCAAATTAGGTGCTTGCATTTAGAAATGCTGTTGTTGGAATTAATAATGATCCTGATATGTTGGGTGAGACACAGATGGATACAAAGGACTCGTAGTATGCTGAATTCAAGAATCTCTTATCTGAACTTCCAAGCAGGATTGTATCTAGGCTGTAGTAAATATTCATCATTGAATTTTTTAGTGAGATTGATGCACCTAAAAGTGTTCTAAAAGAGGCCTAATGAGTGCATGGATAATACCTTGAAGTTATTGAAAGATGTATTCCCTGATAGGAACAAGTTACCTACTTCTCATTATGAGTCGAAAGAGCTACTAAGTAAACCGAGACAAAGCTATAAAGCAATTCATGTACGTAAGTATAATTGTCCCTTGTTTTGGAAGGAGAATGCTAATCTACAAGCGTGTCCAATGTGTAACACAAGTTGTTGAAAGAATCAAAAAGGAAAGAAGGTGCCGTGGAAAATACTCTGTTATTTCCTTTTGAAGGATAGGTTGAAGCATTTATATGCTTCCCATCACACCGCTAAGGAAATGACATGGCACATACACAGGCGATTGAAAGATGAAGACTTATGAGTCATCTAGTTGACGGTAAAGGGTGGAAGGAGCTAGATGAAAAACACCTTGACTTTGCACGTGAATTAAGAAATGTTTGATTAGCGTTAGTTGCTGATGGTTTCAACCCTTTCAAGAACATGAGTCTTTCATACACTATGTGAGTGGTGGTGGTGACTACTTGCAATTTACCTCCGTGGTTATACACCAAGGACCCATACAAGATGTTGACCTTGTTGATTCCTAGTCCAAATGCTCATGAGAAGGATATGGATGTGTTTTTTAGGGCCCTTTGGATAAGCAAAAAGAATTGTACGATGAAGGGGTTATTGTACATGACACTATGTTGAATACGTTGTTTCGGATGCAGACTATGTTGTTCATGATGGTTAACAACTTTCCTGGTTGTTGTAGTTTATCTGGCTAGGGTGGTCAAGGGTTTTGGCATGTCCACCCTACAACGATGCAACTTCCTTAAAGTGCATAACGAGTAAAACCAGTTTTGTTGGCACTGACAATGGCTTCCTATTACACATAAGATGAGCAACAACAAAAAGTTAGATTGTAAAGTTGATCGACAACCTCCCTCACCTCAAAAATCTATTTAGCAAATATTGGCTTAGTTAGAAAAGGTTTTGATATGAACTCACCTAACTCCACCCCAAAAGCTAGCTCGTGAGGGGAGGATTGTGAATCCATATATATAACACCCAAGACCACCCTCTCTAACCGATGTGGGACACATCATTCATAACCCCTTTAGACTACACGTCCTCGTGCCAACTCCGTCGTTAACCCACACAAGCGGCAGGGAACCTTTGTACATGCGCCCACCGACGAGCAGAGGTTCAGCTCTGATACCATATGATATGAACCCACCTAACTCCACCCCAAAAGCTAGCTCGTGAGGGAAGGATTGTGAACCCATATATATAACACCCAAGACCACCCTCTCTAAACGATGTGGGACACATCAGGTTTGACCTAGATTGCCTGGTAAACATGAGAAGTATGGTGGTAAAAAATGAACGAGACATCTGACAAAGCCTAATTGGATGAAGAAGAGTATCTTTTGGGAACTACTTTACTAGACCTCATTGTCGTTACGTTACAACTTAGATGTCATACATATCAAGAAGAATGTGTGTGATAACTTGTTGGGCACAATTCTAAACGTTGATGGAAAAAGTATGCAGACAAGGCGAGAATCGACCTATAAAACATGGAGGTTCATAAGGAATTGCATTTGTATAAGGAAGGTGATCGATGGATGAAATAACATGTAGTGTACACACTGACCCTGGATGACAGTAAGTAGTTTTGTGAGTTTTTAAAAACAACATGATTTAGAAAAAAATATGATTAAGGGGGAACAATAAGATTATTGGGTTAAAATTACACAACTGTCATGTCAGAATGAACTAGAGCCCGGAAAGTGACACTGTCAAAAAACTGTGTCATTACCGAGTCTAGATACTAAGAAGCCATGCCTTAACTTCATCTAAGTCACTTCAGAGGCTAATTAAACTAAGGTTAAGTGAGGGATGCACTAATTAAGTTTGGTCTCTAAATAGGTGTCCAAGTACATGACCACATATTTTCTTTACTTTCCAGCCCCATTTTCTTTCTTTCTTTACTCGTGCATTCCATATGATTCTTAAGTCATCAAACTAAAAGATATGATTTTTTTTTTTTTAAAAAGAATAGAAAAAATGGCTATGCATAGTTTAAAGGATGGTGAATATCCAAGTACCATAGTCTCCTACTTTCATCCTTTGCCCGTGCATTCCCTTGTCTATACCAAGGCATGACATGTTTCTTTTAAAAAAATAAAAAAAGGAAATACATGGGCCATGAAGTACTCATCAAATAGAATTTGTCTCCACTTCCCTCGTTTACCCGTGCATTCTCTTGTCCATAACAAGACATGAATTGTTTTTCTTAAAAAAGGAGAAGCACGGGCCATACTTGGTTTAAAGAAATTTGATTATTTAATGCAATTGTCCCCCACTTTCTCTAATCAAGACACCGATTGTAGTAGGAGTAACAAAGTTTTGTCTCACATGGAATGCATTGATAAACCAATATTTAAAAAAAAAAACAAAGAAAAGAAAAAAGACCAACCGTTGGCATGCATTAGAAACACAGTTTCAAATTACTTTTTCTTGCTTGTTTCTTTTAGCTCCGACCATTGGAGATAGTATAGGTATATATATATATATATATATATATATATAGTGAAAACCCCAACAATGCCCATTTTGTTTCATTTGCCCCTTTCACTTTTCTTTGCAAACCGTAAGAACTCTCCCTGCATTCAAAAACCTCTTGTAGCATCCAGACACTTCTAAACTCACCCAAAAAAAAAAAGTACTGGAAGAAGAAGAAGTTCGTTTTGAGGAGTGATCGTGAAGGTAAACTCCAAACTTCCTTCTTCATTTTCTTAGTAAAAGAAAGATAAGATTTTATTTAGCAAAGTTTTTGTGTTAGTGATCCAAAAAAAACAAAAGAAGAAAAAGGTGGAGGGTCTAGCCTTTTTAAGAGAATTCCCAAGAGTGTTCGTCAAAGGTAAGAATCCTAAATTTTGTCTTTAAATTTACTGAGGTTAAAGTTTAAATTTTTTACGAATGATTTAATGATTGAGTGAGGAATAATTTGTAATAATTGTTTATGTGTTGGTTAGCTTCGTTTATGCAAGTATGTGATGTAAAACGTTAGTCGTTGCATAATAGATTTATGTTATTGCATGATTGGTTGGTGGGAAAAAATTTTCACAAAATTTAAATGCGTCAACAGAGGCCTTGAAGCCGTTTTTTAAATTTTTCCAAACATAGAACTTTTAGTTTTCGATGTTTCCAACAAAATCCCATGACTAAGCAAAAATGCAGTTTGACTCTAAATAGGCTTTCCGAGTAGTTTTTATGGACTGCCCAAAATAGTCCCAAAACTGCCAAAACAGTTTTTGGATGTGTTGGAACTGTTTTACGATTTTCGGCCCATTTTAGATCCAAATTTTACTTTTCGATGAACATGAAAGTTTTAAGTTTCAATGAGACCAACAACTTTGGTGAATTTTTTTTTTCAAAATCGGCTACAAATATATAGTTATAGACAGTTTTCTAAAACCGTCCAAAAACTATATTTTTTAGTAGAAAATAATTTTTAAATTTTGAGCCATTTCAAGAACGAGTCACATCTTTCACCGAACACAAAAGTTTTAGTTAGCAAAAGAAGAACTTTTTTGAAGAAAGTTTTGTACAAATATGCCTTTAAATTAGACTTTAATTCGGATTTATAAAAACAGTCAAAACTTTATTATCGGTAAAATTTGCAAAGTTTAATCGGGAAACAATACGCCAAAAAAATGGTGATTGGGACTTTAAATTGCACATGAAAACTATTAAGACACATATTTAAAATAAGTAATTTTTATGGAGAAAAACTTTAAAAGAAAAAAATTGCCTTGAACATATGCTTTCATATTAACTTTCTAAAACTAGCCAAGAAAGTATCCCCCGTTACCTATTTTTATAAACAAAGATTGTGTGACCATAAAATTCTATTTTTCAAAAAACCAAGAAAATATAGTGCTCTAGAAAGATAATATAAGCCCAAGATTTAGAGGATTACCAATTTCAAGCATGATTTTATAAAAATATTTTTATTTGAAACTTTGAGTTCTACAGACGGGATTTTGCAAAGATAAACTTTAATAGTTTTCAATTTGACACCAATTTAGCTATTATAAAAACCCGATGCGCTAGAATCCTAGTGCAACGATGCTAAGAATAGGTTCAATGCTCATTTTAGTTTAAAAGGTGCTCGGGTCATAATTCATCGATATAAGGTATATGATGTCATAAACTCGTTTTTGGGCTTAACGAGCTTAGAGCCAATTACGAGCCCATTAAATGGATTTAGAATATGGCTAATTAGAATTTAGATTAAGAATCATGAATTTAGGAAATGTTTAATTTAATGGATTGAGGACATAGAGATTTAGTTATGGTAATTGTTAGTTAATTGTTATTAAATTAATTAATTATTGACTTTGATGCGAACTAATGGCAATTGAAGAAAATTTAAATATTATGAGGATTTAATTTGATAGTTAATGCTTGTAATAGAAATAGTGAGTTTTATGATAAAAAAAGTTATGATCTAAAAGAGTGATCAAACTCTTATGATTCTGCTAAAATTTTTTTAAAAAAAGAAGCATAAAATAGATTTTCTTACACACTCTTAATAGGTGTTTTATATAGAATCATTTTCTAAAGAGGATAAGGAATTTGCAAGCAAGCTAAGATATCTACTACAAGAAAACAGGTAAATAAGAATCTTGCCTACAGTGCGAATAGCTCAAAATAAATGTTTCTAGATGTTGTAAGCATGTTAAAGTTCAAATTACAGTATGCGATGCCATGATATATTGCATTCTGGCGAAATTGTCCAGCAAAACTAGTAAGGTTGAATTAACTAAGAGAGTCGTACTAACCTCTCGACCTACGAGGATGCTTTAAAATGTAAAATAAAAAGTTGAATTAAATTTGATCACGGTGTTATTAGGATATTACAAATCTTAACATCCCATTTATCACGCGCAACTGGTACGATTACTCGGGCCCGATAAATAATAAGACGAGATCATAATCAAGCATAATGAGTACATGCATTTTATTAATGTTATTACATACTACTTCAAATGTTTTACAAGTTATTATTCCTACTTTCTAAGATTTTAGAATATTCATGTTGTAGGTAAACAATCTTGTTAGTAATGCTTAATGGACGGTGGCAAAGCAGCGAATGATTAGGGCGGAGATATAAGAAATGGATACCGCACACTTACTTTTCTGCTTAAATTTTTTAATAACTATGAACTCCTTCGATATTATGTGTAACCTTATAATTTCACTATTAGGTATGTTTTCAGATAATTGTCAAACTCCTAATCAATGTTATTATCACTGTTGCAACAAAAAAATGTTTTAAAAAAATATACAGATAAAAAAATAAAAAAAAGGATCCACAAAATTAAGTAATCTAAGTAAATGTATGTTTAAGGAATTAAATAACGACCATATAAGTAGGGTTGTTATAGTTCGTATCAGACCCAGTATCCTGCCATCTACTCCACATCGTTACACGCCTGCTAAGCCATAGTCCAAGTAAGTTAGAATTTATATGTGCCTTTAAAGTAATAATTCTAATATTAAATTATAATTATTAATATTTTGGAGTAGACTATGGCCAAACCAATAGATCCTTGACAAATATTGCCAACTACAAAGTAGCTGTTGTATTCCGGGATATAAAGCATAGTACCTTTTTAGGGATTCAACGGCCTCAGTTGTTGACTAAGTGGATTAATGAACTAGGGGAGATATTTTCCTTGTGACATATTGAGGAGCGTCTATAAGTCTCCTTAGCCATCACTTGATTGAGAGGCCCACCTTTGGATTGGTGGCTCGGTTTGGGAGCCGAGCACCAATGACGAGACTGGAACAGGTTCAAAGATCAATTGAGAGCAAATTATAGGGTAGTACAAGACAGTGTAGACCAAATTTCAGAGGAGTCAAGGAATCCTCTTATCTGGGATGACATGCGATTGAGACGTTATGAGTCTCTAGCAGTTATTTGGGATGCATATAAGGGAGAATCTATGGCACATTCTAAGATGCCATGCTTCCTAATATTCCATTTGTCACCCCTACATCAGAAGTTCATGCCTTAGCTTGGAGAGGTGTATCCACTGAAGATGAGAACGAGTGCCATATCTAGGACTGCATCATAGCATTCATCATTTTCTAGCAGAGATTGGGCATGGAGAGCAACAACAGCATGAAGCCAACATGGCAGCTACGCAAAAAGGTCAAGGTGCAACTGAGGGTCAACCTCAAGATGATGATGACGATGAGCTCCTCGACTATGAGTATTGCCTGGGGCACAAAATGATGATAGTGACGATGATGGTCCTGAATATGTACCTAGAGCGCACCACAATGGTGCCGATGACTAGCCTTTACCTGAGCATGTTATTAGAGCCAGCGACGATGAGTTTTCTAAGGACAAGGACCTATATGAGGACGAGTTATTTGAGGATGACTAGTTAGATGTTGAGTCAGGGATGTCATCCAATGGATAAGGATTGCCACTCTCAATCTACCATATTGTATATAACTCTTCTTTTCTTTATTCATTTATTCTTAGCTATACGGTGAGAAGTGGTAGCCACTCTCACTAGATGTTACCATGTCTTTTGATGTATTATGAAAAGTGGTCTCTAGAAGTTACCATGTCGTTCAATGTATAGTGAAAAGTGTAAGATCACTCTCACATGACTATATTTTACTTTTGATATAATAGGGAAGTGTTAGTCCATTACCAACCAACATTATTGGACAGATATATGGATGTATATGTTTGATGCTATGAAAATTGATTCACACTCCCAAAAGCTATGATTAAAAGTTTATGTTTATGCAAAATCATGCAAAAGATATTATTTTGGTTGTTTTAGTGCCATTATGATTTATGTGAATATGGGTAATAAGTTATGATGATATAAATATGAATTTGTTCCCTGTATATAGAAATTTCATAGCTTTATTCTTTGACAATAGGACTATGCTTAAACCTCGAGCTCAAGTGGCTTGATAATCTTAAGAAGTTGATATGATGGTACAAATTATCGAAATGTGATAGCTACTACTGGCCCAACAACAAGAGATGAACACATTACGCGAGTGGTTGGTATGACAAAATCCAACACCTCCAATTGGAGGGGTACAAAACCAAGAGAACCGGCTGCACCATAGGACCCCCTAGGAGCAAAGGGACATAACAACTAAGAAAATCCTCTTGTACAGGAAGATCTCTTAGCTTGTGGAGAATAGGATAATCAAGAAAAGACATATGACTAGCTGGAACTTGAATTAGTGAGAGGACGAGGAGATCAATTAATGGCAAACATGCGATGGGACACGGTGCTAGAAGAGTTTCGATGTTTGAAGCCATCGGAGTTCGATGGTTCTGCCGATCCCATAGAGGCAGACAATTGGCTGACTGACGTTTAGGTGGTACTAAACTTTATGAGATTAAATGATCAAGAGAAGGTCCTTTGTGCCTCTTATGTGTTGAAGAAAGAAGCCCATCATTAGTGGCAAAGTGTAGAATTGAGGAAAGATGTTAGTGAGATGACTTGGCAAGATTTTGTTGACGAGTTCCACGAAATGTATTTCAATATAGAAACCATGGCAGCCCAAGAGGATGAGTTCAATAACTTTCGTCAGGCTAAAATATCTATAAAACATGCTGTACAAAAGTTCAAGCAACTAGCCCGACTTTGCCCTTACATGGTGAGCAATGAGAGGGACGAAATAAGGAGAATGATGAAGATATTTAGGTTAGACATTGCTATGGTAGTCAGTAGTGGAAGGAAATCCCCTAAGTTTGTAAAGAATCCATCGGGCAGTCCGTGTTAAATATTGGGTAACTCACAACCGAGAAGAAAAAGGTAAGTTTTTCAAGGCTAAGACAGAGGAAAGGGTTAAAGGGAAATATAATCCAGAATCCCAGCACAAGAATCAGGGCAATAATTTTGGCCAAGGAAACAAACAACAAGGCCTATATAATAACAACAAAAGAAAGGGAAATCCCAATTAGGGTAACCAAAAAAACTAGCCTCAAAAGAAGAACAATAGTGGGAACGGTAACAACAACTACCCCACTTGTTCTAAATGTGGAAAGAAACATCTGGGAGAAGGTAGAGCGGTTGACCGTTGCTACATTTGTGGTAAGGAAAGCCATTATGCTAAGCAGTGCTATTTCAACCCTTAGAATCAATCGAGCCAGAACTAGAAAAGAGCTCCAATGAACCAATTGCATATAGTCCATGCCAAAATCAAAGGACCATCAATTTCTCAAGGAACATTGGAAGCTCCATAGCCACTGGCCTATATCTATGCTTATACCAGGAATGATTTAGAAGCTAGGACCTCCGTAGTGGTGATAGGTAAGCTTTCTATAGCCAATCACAATGCTTATGCTTTATTTGATTCTAGAACAAGACATTCATTTGTGTCAACTAAATTTACCAAACCTTTAGGTAGGGGAAGATTTAGAATAAATCAACCATTTAGGATTTCCTTGCCCTCTCTGGGGAAATGTTGTTGTCAAATTACTGGCTACGAAATGTACCAATAATTATATGTGGTAGAGAGCTATATGTAACTTGATAATCATCGATATGAATAATTACAATGTCATCCTAGGATTGGGCTTCTTGGGAAAGTACAACGCGATTATCAACTGTCAATGCTGTGAGGTCACATTTAAGCCCATCGAGGAAGAATAGTTTATCTACACAAGTACACCATAGAAGCAGTCGGTGCCAATGATATTAGCTATGAAAGCAAACAAGCTATTGGCTAAAGGGTGCAAAGGATACTTAGTCAACTTAGTGGACAAGTCCAAAGAAAGTGAAATAGGACCAAAAGACATCCTAGTAGTCACAAACTTCGTGGAAGTCTTTCCAGAAGAACTGTCAAGACTACCGCCAGAATAAGAGATTTCATTCGAGATAGAATTGATTTCTAGATAGCACCAGTTTCTAAGAAGCCCTATTAGATGGCCCTAGTAGAACTCAAGGAGCTTCAGGTGTAGCTACAAGAACTGTTAGACAAGGGTTTTATTCGCCCAAGTTACTCACCATGAGGAGCACTAGTCCTGTTCTTAAAAAAGAAAGATGGTACGCTAAGATGCGTATCTATTATTAGGAGTTAAACAAGATCACGATCAAGAACAAGTACCTGCTTCTACGAATCGACAATTTATTAGGTCAGTTGAAGGGAGCTACCTATTTCTCAAAGATCAACTTACGTTCAGGATACCATTAGCTCTGGATTAAAGAAGAAGATGTATCGAAGATAACTTTTAGGACATGATATGGACACTATGAGTTTTTTATGATGCCATTTGGCTTAATCAATGCTCCAGCAGCATTCATGGACCTGATGAACAAGGTGTTCAAGGACTACCTAGACAAGTTCATCATTGTTTTCATAGATGATATCTTGATCTACTCAAAGACGAAAGAAGAGCACAAGGAACACTTAAAGATCGTGCTACAAATATTGAAGAAGAATCAGCTGTATACCAAATTCTCAAAGTGTGAATTTTGGCTAGAAAAGATATAGTTTTTAGGATAATTGGTATCCAAAGAAAGAGTTGCCTTAGACCCTACAAAGATTGAAGTAATGAGCCTATGGCTAGCTTCAACAAGTGTGATAGAGATACGTAGTTTTCTCATATTGGCGGGATATTATTGACAGTTTGTTGATGGATTTTCGATGCTAGCAGTATTGCTTAGTCTCTTCCATGAAAAGGGAAAAAGTATGAATAGACTGATAAGTGCAAAGAAAACTTCAAGGGTTGAAAAGAAGGCTCACTAGTGCTCTAATGCTAACAATTCTATATGCCAAAGAAGGAATTTTTATGATTTATAGCGACGCCTCCAAATTGGGTTTAGGAGTAGTTCTTATGCAAGGAGGTAATGTAGTCACCTAAGCTTCACGACAGCTGAAGGACCATGAAAAGAACCACCCAACACATGATTTAGAACTTGTAGCGGTGATTTTTACACTGAAAATATGGCAACACTATTTGTATGGAGCAAAATATGACATCTACCCCAATCATCAAAGCCTTAAATACATCTTTACGTAGAAGGAATTGAACATGAGGCAACGAAGATGGATGGAACTAGTGAAGGACTATGACTACGAGATCCTTTATCACCCAGGAAAAGCAAACACTACTACAGACTGTATATTCCACGATGGTTTAAAACCATTGTGGAATAATTTTGTGACAGTTAAAAAACTGTCATGAAAACCTCAGTCGTGGTACAAAATCAAGTTTTCACGATGGTTTTTTACCATCGTAGAACCTCAAAATAGGCGTGAAAATAGGGGTAAGGGAGCACAGCTTCCATGACGACAATTTTTTAGAAAGCTGTCGTGGAAAATTGGTATTGATGAAAAAAAAATTTGACAAAATTTGTGACTTCCCATCGGATGACTAGTCTCATGTGTTATCCATTACAACATAGCCCTAATTGCATACAAAAAATTGATGTACATTGAGATTATAAGGTATTTACAAGATCATTTACATTTGAGCAATTATTTAGCTACTACCTCTATCTATCTAAAAATGATATACCTATTTACAAATTATACCCACTCTAATCTAACTTCATTTATATACATATGTATATAAAAATCTTTTATTCCTAGGGCTTGTATGCTACTAGTAATTATATCTCGCACGAAACTAGAATAAAAAAACCACATTCTATGTTTCCTTGTTGTCTTGGACACTTATGTCTAGAATATATCGTTCCGTTCAGTCAGTTTTTGACACCGCTTCCCGCTTGAAGCTTCCAATTGTTAAGCGCCCTACAATGTGTCATGATTGAATAAATTAATAGACAATACAATTATGTAAAGCTTAAAATAGTTAATTTTATAAGAGGACATTAATACTTACAATCTTGTGACTAATACGAAATCATCACGTGGTGGGTGTCTGAGGGGATGAAACCAATATATTTGGTCCTCCCATAGTAAAATAAGTGCCAACATCCAATGTTCTCCAACATTGTATGGCAGGAAGAATAATTTCCCCCTCGGTGTTTAAGCTAATAGGTGGAGGAGTGACGTGGCGCGCTCTCTGTAATTACTCTGTAGGTTTCTTGCAGCACTTAAAACAATCATCGGAGATATGAAGCCAAAATTTTGCCCCCAAGACTTGAAGTTCACAATATTCCATCAACAAACTAAAATAAAAAACAATACAGTTAATTACTTGAAAGTACCTTACAACTCTACCTATATTTTAAAATTTATGAATTAAGGATAGAGTTATTACCTAAGGTATACAAGGATATAGTTTGCCTTGATTTGATCAAAGTTGATGAAGTAGTAAACGTCTTCATACCCTACATAGATAGGTAATCCATTACCAATGACATTTACCGGTATTAGGCATTGAATCATTAACTCATCGCACATGAAAGAATGTACGTATAAAGCCAACTGCATAAATGTTAGAGGTACTGAAGTGAAGTTAAATACAAGTAGTGGCTCATTTGCAACAGGTTGGTCTTGTTCGTCTTCTACCTTAGGTTGTGATTGTCTTGCTTTTGAAGAGCTTTTCTTTTTTTGGTGTTTATTTTTGCTTAGATCTTGTGGAATGTGGCTAAGCGCTCGACTCATCTTCGTCATAGTGACGACTTCAACTAACCTCTTTGGCCATGCGACAAAGCTTCTGGTGGCTTCACCCATAGTTGTTGCTTTGAATGTTGGAACAGGCAATTCAACTATTCTAACTCTTATGGTAGTGATGCTAACACACACATTTTCTTCCTCTAATGGTCTTCCGTGGACTGTATCAGTTGGAAGACTCTCTATGCACACCTTCCCAAGCGCAACAAGTGCACATCCACCATTAATTCTATGCTCAACAAAGAGCTTGCATTCGTGACCTTGTTTGGGCTCTTGATGGTGAGATGACAATTGGATTTCTGGAGCTTGTGGAGCTTTTGCTACATTATCGGGAGGGTTACGACTAGCCTTGAAGCTGTTGCGTTGTGAGATGCTATCATCTGTCGACCTGGCATGTCCTTGGGAATGAGCTCGGTCACAAGACCTCGTAGTTCTATAATCTCTATCTACATCTTCGACAATTGGGAATTCAATTTCGAACCTGATTGGTGGTCGAAGTATTGAGACTACTTCACACACTTCAATTGACCGTGACCATGTCCTGAATGTTTCGGTTTCTCTAGTGTCCTTGTCAGTATGTCATTGTTATCGATGAATTGAAAGCTCCCTTGACTTTGCTACATCATGTATTCATCCTGTAAAACAATGACAAAACCATGTTATTCTTAAGATCCTTCAACATGTATTAAATTACAAATTAATAGTTTGTGTTTAATAAACTTACTATCAAGTTTCCAATTTCTATTACTCTTAGATTTTTAAAATGTCCATCGGGAGCTTGATGTGATTTTACTTACAACTCCTCCCATGTTGGTAGCATGCCTATCTTAGCTAACTGTGTTACGCTATGTTAGTAACATATTAATGATAGAATAATTGATATATGTAATATGAGTAAGATATTAACGTACCAATGATTGCTCGAGCTCTCTATATCCGACTTGGCCAACCATAGAGTAATATTCATTTTCCGCTCTTATTTTTCTTGCATTTGATGATCGTAGTCAGAATTCAGCGGAACATTGATACCTCACAAAAGCTTCCCAATTGTCGTCGTTTATGGAGGGATAGTAGTGTACTACCGTAGGAGGCCGCTTATATATATTTTCATCCTCCTCTAAAATGGAAAGGTATGGCTGTATGAAGGTAACATAGAGGCCCGATCTAACACCTTTGCTAAGTCGCCACAAACCTTCACAGCCTTTTTCCTATACCAATCCTCGACTGTGAAAGCTTCGTAAATCTCTCTCCAAATTGCATCTTTTATTTGTTCCAAATCCTTTGACCTCCAATCTTAATCCATATAGGAACATGTTCCCGACAAAGGACTCTAATTCAACTACTTAATTCATGGCTGGGAATGCCTTTCGGTTGGCCTTTTGAATCAATGGTCACTTCTATTCTTAAACCTGTCTGTTTCATTCAATGAACCATTTTCATGAAAGTAGCTCTTCGCTCAAAGTCTACTTTGGGATCGAATTTGGTTCACCTACGTAGCTTATTACGTTATTTCCCCTTGCTGTATTGAGAGGAAGATGGAGTGCACTTTTTGTACTCCTCCTTATACTGGTCACCATCGATCTCACAGGACGTTTTACTTGTTCAAAGTAAGCAAAAAACTAACGCACACATACTAATATTAAGTTACAATCTTACCGTAAAAAATCACATATTCAAACAATTTCACATATTAAAAATTTCACAATTAAATAATATCACAATTTTACATCTTGACATATTCACAATTTCACAATTCCAATTACACATATTCATAATTTTACAATTTTAATAACACAATTTCACATATTCCCATAATTTCACATATTAATACACATATTAACATATTACACATATTCAAGCAATTTCACATATTTATATAATTTCACAATTAAATAATATCACAATTTTACATCTTCACATATTCATAGTTTCACAATGTCAATTGCATATATTCACAATTTTATAATTTAAATTATACAATTTCACATATTCCCATAATATCACAATTTTACATCTTCACATATTCACAATTTCACAATTTCATTTACACATTTTCACAATTTCATAATTTCAATTACACAATTTCAAATATTCCCATAATTTCACATATTAATACACATATTAGCATATTAAACATTTTCGAACAATTTCACATGCTCACATAATTTCACAAATTAAACAATTTCAACTACAATTACAATTCAAAAATTTTATAATTTTTCAATTAAAAACAAAGAAATAAAATTTGGGGAGGGGGTGGGCGGGTGGAGGCGGGGTTGGGGGGGGCGGTTGGGGTCAGGGTGGCAGGTGGGGTGGAGGGGAAGGGGAAGGGGAAGGGGAAGGGGGAAGAGGGAAAGAGGAGAGAGAGAGGGGAGGGGAAGAGGAGAAAGAGAGGAGGGGGAAGGGGCGGGCAGGGCAGAGGGGAGGGGGCGGGGGGGAAGGGGGTAGAGGAAAGAGAGAGGGAAGGGGGAAGAGGAGAGAGAGGATGTGGGAGGACTTACCTGAGTGACGGTGAAGGCGAAGGTGGTGGAGGCGATGGCGGCGAAGCGATGGCGAGAGAGAGATAGAGCTTTTAAAGAGAGAAGAGTTCGAATATCGTAGCTTTGAAACGGCCAAGGGTGCATGATATTCAAAAAATTTAAAGCCCTAAATTGGCCTTACACCATGGTTTTTTAGAAAATCATCACGTAATGTTTTACCTTACATGACAGTTTTTTGAAAAACCATCGTGTAAGGTAAAGCTTACATGATGGTTTCCCTAGAAACCATCATGTAAGGTAGGTGTTTTGCACCAATTTTCACGATGGTTTCTATGGAAACTGTCGTGGAATATTTCTTTTTACGACGGTTTCTTAAGAAAATCGTCATAAAAAAGGGGTCAAAATTACAACGTACATATGTTTTTCTTTTCTGCCCAGGGTGACCAGCCTATGTGTTATGCATCCAATGGCCCAGAATTTTTACTTTTTCCTATTTTCATCACAAATATAGCTATAAATAGATATCCAAAACCCTTAAAAAAAGTGAAAAACTAAACAAAGAAATATATATATATTAAATTAATTAACATTTTTTTCTCAATACATATCCATCTCTTCAACCGGTGGCAATCCCTTTGTGAATGAAGAGATGTCTGTGCAATCCTCGGCAACTTCTTCGCTATCGATAACTACTCTTGGCTTCATCAGGACGACTAGAGACAATTCCATGTCTTGGGAATTCGTAGTATAAAAAACTTAGATTGCTTGTGATGCCATAATAAAGGCATCATTCTTGTATCCCAATCTTCTAAAGTCTACCACTGTGATGCCATCATTATCATTCTTAACATAGTTATTGTCAGCCCACTTGCACTTAAAAAGTGTTATGCGCAATCCCCCATAATCAAGTTTCCAAATGTCTTCAATGAAACTAAAGTAGTTCATGGTCCCATGTACCAGATTCTTGTCCTTGGCGGAGGCAATATGCATAGCCTCGGCACGAAGAGTCACATAGTTATTTTGGACAGGATGCTTCTCATCTTTTTCGGGAGTGTAAAAAGTGTAACCATTTCTGGAATATGACGTATACCTTGTAACTACCGACGATGGTCCTCTAGCTAGGTTCTTCAAGTCTTGTGACATGCCTCCATCTTGTGATGTGGAGCACTTGCCATAGATGTGTGCTTTAATCCACAACTAAAAGGTCTGGCTATATTCATCTTGCAACCACTTCTTATTTCTTGCTCTTTTTGGGTTTACTTTTTTTTATTCGTTCATGTGCACCTTAATGAAAGGCTCCACTTCATTAGCATTGTGTAAGACAAAGACCAGCTTGCTCCCAGTCCTCTCGATTCATTGAGGAAGGATTGCTAGTAGATAGTCCCCTAGCCTCAATGTTTATAGTCTTTGGCACCCCAATTGCTTTCACATTAGGCAAGTACTCAAAGCAAAATTCAACTGATTCTTCAGCTATGTAACTTTCTACAATACATCCCTCCAGCCTATTTTAATTCTTCACATAGCCCTTCAAAACCTTCATATATGTTTCAAATGGGTATATCCATCTCAAATACTCTAGTCTGCATAACTTAACTTCACATACTAAATGCACCATTAGATGAATCATGATGTCAAAAATGCCAGTGAAAAATACTTCTCAAACATGCATAACGTTTGCACCAACTTCGATTGCAGTGAATCTAGCATAAGTGGATCAATTACCTCTGAGCATATTGAATTGAAGAGCGAGCAAGACTTGGTAATTGCAAATCTCACATCCTTTGTTGGAATTCCCTACAAAGCAAGTGGTAATACTTGCTTCATCAACACATGAAAATCTTGTGTTGTCATGCCAATAAGTTTCAAATCCTTCACCAGCACCAACTTTTTAAAGTTTGAAGAATACCCGTCCTACACTTTCAACAAATCAAGCCATTCACAAAGCTTTACCTTTTTCGCTCTTGATAATGTGTGCTTTGTTGGAGGCAAGTAAGTGTAGTTCCTTCTTTTCTCCGGAAACAAATTAGGCCCAATCTTCATTTCCATGAGATCCAACCGAGCCTTTCACCATCCTTAGTCTTGCCCGAAATGTCAAGCAATGTGCCAACTATGGATTCACAAACGTTTTTCTCAATATGCATAACGTACAAGCAGTGACGAACAAAAAGTGTTCCAACATGGAAGATAAAAAAAGATTGATCTTTTATTCCATGGTCCATCAATCGGTGGCTCATCCTTACCTCGCTTTCTCTTCCCAAATACCACTCTTATGTCTTTTACCATTTCAAATATTGTTCACCTGTCAAAGGACGAGGAAGGTCTCTTTCTTCGCTGTTGCCATCAAAGGCTTTCTTTTGTCTGTGGTAACGATGATCTCTTGGCAACCATCTTTTATTACCAAGAAAAATGGTTTTCTTACCATTCTTCAACCGTTTATGAGACGTTTCTATCATACAAATAGGACAACTAATAGAACTTTTCACTAAATAACCAGATAAATTGCCATATGTGAGGAAGTCGTTAATTGTCCATATCAACATTGCATAGAACGTGAACATCTCTTCTCGATAAGCATCTCTAACTTTGACTCTATTTTCCCACAAGTTTTTTAGGTCATCGATTAACAGTGTCAAGTATACATCAATGTCATTGCCTTGTTGTTGAGGACGCAAAATCAATAAAGACAACATTAGAAACTTCCGCTTCATCCACATCTTTGGAGGGATATTGTATCTAACAAGTATTACAGGCCAAATGCTTTACCTACTACTCATGTTACCATGTGGGTTCATTCCATCCGTCGGCAATGCCAAATGTATATTTCTTGGATCCGTACTAAAGTCGGGATGATCAGCTTCAAAAGTCTTGCATTATGGTGAATACGCCAGGTGTCTAAGCATACCATCGTTGACCCATTTGTCATGATGCCATGTCAAATTCTTAGCATGTTTTGGGTTTCTAAATAAACACCTCAAATGTGGTACCGGTGGAATGTATCATAACACTTTCTTTGGCACTCCATGCTTGTCGTCTTTTAGCTCCTTACCTTTCTTCCACCTTGCTTGTTGACAAACTGGACAATAATTCTCGTCCTTATGCTCATTCCTATAAAGAACCCAATCATTTTCATAAGCATGAATTTTCTCATACTCTATTCCCAAAGTGCTTAAAGTCTTCTTAGCCTCATACATACTAGTTGGTAATTTATTACCCTCTAGTAGAAGCCTTCTTAAAAATTCTAAAAGCTTTGTGAAACTAGAATTTGACTACCCACCCACGCTTTCAAATTCCATAATCTAACTAAAGCGAACAATTTGGTGAAATTGGTACACCTCTCATGCACGGGTGTCTCAACATCATTCATCATTGCCTTAAATAAATCCAGATGGTGCAAGAAGTGTTCTTCCAAATCATTGACCATGTCAACCATATTGTCGTGATCATCCATATTATCCTCCACAATAGCTTCCTTTTCTTTACTTACTAAAGTTGGATTGAAATTAGACTCACCATGAAAATGTCACATTTGATAACTACTTATAATTCCATTTTGAAATAAATGTCCTCTAACAACTGGAATTGGATGCAATCTATGGTTTCTACATTGAACACAAGGACACCGAATTGATCACCATTGGCATGACTTTTGGCAAAATACAAGAACTCTTTCACATCATTCACATATTCTCTAGACAATCAAAAATCCCACATCCATTTCGCAAGTCCTAAATCAAAATAATAAATAGCTAGTATTCAATTCAAATTAAATTCACAAATTATATACATACCCACCATATATATTCTAATCATAGAACATGTACAAAAACATTCACGCATCATAAAACAAATTACACATACGCATTATAAAAAAAATAAATTGTAACCATGATCCACAGTACAATAAACATGGATTAAACAACAAAATCAACAACAATTTATCAATTTCTAATTAAAACTTACAATTAGGGAGGAGATTAAGGAGTGTGGAGTTGGATAGGGATGGTGGCAGCAGTTTTAGAGGGTTTATGTTCGTATTTGAGAGGTGAGTTTCTAATTTGTGTCTGATTGTTGAGGTGGGAAATGCGTTTTTAGTGAGCTACCATGATAATTTTTGAGAAAAATCATCATGGTATGGCCGGGTCTACCACAACAGTTTTCTAAAAAACGGTCTTGGTATGTTATCTTTAGAAAACCATCATGGTAGACTTTGTCACTACCATGACGATTTTCATCTTGGGGGTGTAAATCCCCACATTTTCTCTCCTTATCATGACGGTTTTTCAAAAACAGTCGTTAAATAAGGGTCGTATAATCTTAAATTTGTTGTAGTGAAACAAAGTAGCTGATGCACTGAGTCAAAACTCTACATCAACACTCGTGGTGATCAATTTTTTGCCTCAGCCTCTACAAAATTGAGATGATTTTGGGAAAATTAGCAACATTAATGCTCCAAACCACCATTCTTGAGCACATGAAGGGTAGTCAGGAACTTGACCCTGCCTTGGTTAAAATATGCAAGGAAGTTTTGGAAGGAAAGGAAAGGTAGGATATGCATACCTGATGGTGAAGAAATGAAGAAACAGATCCTTTTAGAAGCACATGAGTCCCCCTACTCCGTATATCCATGAGCGGCAAAGATGTACACAGATCTAAAAGAGAGCTTTTGGTGGACTGGAATAAAGAAAGATGTTGCTTAGTTTGTATCAAAGTACCTTACTTGTTGGAAAGTTAAGGCAAAACATCAACATTTAGCAATGGAATTGCAAAAGATTGATATCCCAGAATAGAAATGGGATTAGATAACCATGGACTTTGTAGTTGGATTACCTAGAACCTCTGATGGCAATTATGCGATATGGGTAATTGTTGACTGACTAGCCAAGTCTACACACTTTTTACCTATCAAACTTAGCTATTCTATGGAACAATTAGCAGAACTATATGTACCAAAGATAGTGAAGTTGCATGTAGTTCCGAAATTTATAATTTCTGATAGAGACGGTTGATTCACCTTGAGATTTGTAAGAGCATACAAGAATCAAAGGGCTTTAAGCTGAAATTAAGCACTACATTTCACGCACAAACTAATGGCTAGTCCAAAAGGACCATTCAACCATGGAAGACATGCGAAGAGCTTGTGTCATAGATTTCAAGGGAAATTGGGATAGGAAGTTGCCCTTGATCAAGTTCACCTACAACAATAGTTATCATGCATCGATAAGCATGGTGCTCTTCAAAGCTCTTTATGGAAAAAAGTGCAAATCCCCAATCCATTGGCATGAACTTAGGGAGAAACATCATCAGAAGAACCACAGAGGATGTAAAACGAATTAGGGATAGACTTGTCATAGCTCAAAACCAACAAAAGAGCTACGTGGACAAACACCGTAGAGCCTTGGAATTCCAAGTAAGAGACTTAGTTTTTCTAAAGGTTGCTCTGATGAAAAGAGTAATAAGGTTTAGTAAGAGAGGAAAGCTCAGTCCAAGATATATTGGACCCTTCAAAATTCTAGAAAAGATTGGTAAAGTCGCTTACAGACTCACCTTGTCGTTAAAACTAGCTTTTGTACACAACATCTTCCACGTGTTGATGTTAAAGAAGTACTTGCCAGATCCATCGCATGTGCTACACCAAGAACTAGTTGAAGTTCATGCAGACTTGTTATATGAGGAAAATCCAATTCAAAGTTTGGCTCATGAGGAAAAAACCTTAAGGAATAAGGTGATTCCTCTAGTTAAGGTTTTATGGTAGAATCACAACAGTGAGGAAGCCACTTAGGAACATGAAGAAGATATGAGGAGAAGCTAGCGTGAGTTGTTTTAATTTTCAAGAAGAAAATTTTTAAAAGGGGTAGATTATAATGATTAAGAAATTCTAGAATTAAATAATAGAATTTATATATTTAAATCAAGGATTTTTCTTAGAAATATCATGTATGAATTTTGTGATAGAGAATTTACAAAATTAATTTAAGAGTATTCCAAAATTTCTATAGTAAATTTATAGTTAAATTTATTAACCATCATAATTTAATAAATTAAATGATAAATTCTACTGTAACTAAGGTGGAAGAAAATTTGATCTGCAAATAACATGAGGAAATTTAATTATGAGAATTTCCCAGTATAACATGAAGTTAATAGTGTACTGAGAATCACTACAACACACATTAGATCCTTAATTGCCAATTAATTTAAAATTTAAGATACATGAGTAGCAATGTCGGTAGAAAATGCTACAGGAGCACAAAATGTGACACTGACAAAAAACTATGTCATTACCGAGTCTAGAAACTGAGAAACCAAGCCTTAACTTCTTCTAAGTCATTTAAGAGGCTAATTAAACTAAGCTTAGGTGAGGCATGCACTAATTAACTTTGCTCTCTAAATAGGTGTCCTAGTACATGAACACATATTTTCTACATTTGTCTCTCCCCATTTTCTTTCAGTCCTTACTCGTGCATTCCTTATGCACTCTTAAGTCATTAAACACAAAGATATGATGTGTTTCTTGTTAAAAAAAAAAAAAGAAGTGAAAACATGGGCATGCATAGTTTAAAGAATGGTGAATATCCAAATACAATAGTCTTCCACTTTCATCCTTTACCCGTGCATTCCCTTGTCATGCCAAGGCATAACTTGTTTCTTTAAAATTAAAAAAAAAAAACAAAAAAAAAGGAAAAGCATGGCCATGAAGTACTCATCAAATAGAATTTGTCTCCACTTCCCTCATTTACCCATGCTTTCCTTTGTCTATACCAAGACATGAATTGTTTTTCTTAAAAAAGGAGAAGCATGGACAATACTTGGTTTAAAGAAATATCATTATTCAATGCAATTGTCCCCCACTTTCCCTAATCAAGACACCAATTGTAATGGGAGGAGTGACAAAGTTTTGTCTCACATGGGATGCATTGATAAACCAACATAAAAAAAAAAAGACCAACCATGGGCATGCATTAGAAACATAGGGGCCGTTTGGTATTATTTTCAAAATAGGTGAAAATGTTTTTGTTTTGAAAAATGAAATTTTTTTGGGAATTGTGCTGAGAGTGTTTTAAAATTTTTGCCTCGAAATGCATGCGAAAACATTTTCAAAAATTATGAGAACAAAAACAAACAGGGCCATAGTTTCCAATTAGTTTTTCTTGCTTGTTTCTTTTACCTCGGACCATTGGAGATAGTATAGGATATATATATATATATATATATATATATATATATAGAGTGAAAACTCCAACAATGCCCATTTTCCTTCATTGGCTCTTCACTCCCTTCCACCTTTGCAAACCATAAGAACTCTCCTTGGATTTAAAAACCTCTTGTAGCATCCAAACACTTCTAAACTCACCCAAAAAAAAGTATTGGAAGAAGAAAAAGAAGTTGGTTTTTAGGAGTGATTGTCAAGGTAAACTCCAAACTACCTTCTTCATTTTCTTAGTAAAAGAAAGATTAGATTTTTATTTAGCAAAGTTTTTGTGTTAGTGATCCGAAAAAAAAAATGGAGAAAAAGGAGGAGGGTTTAGCCTTTTTAAGAGAATTCTCAAGAGTGTTTGTCAAAGGTAAAAATCCTAAATTTTGTCCTTAAATTTACTAAGGTTAACATTTATATTTTTATGAGTGATTAATGATTGAGTGAGGAAATAATTTGTAATAATTATTTATGTGTTAAATAGTTTAGTTTATGCAAGTATGTAAAGACTACCCCCTCCCCTAGGCGGAAGGGAGGAGAAGCCGCCACACCTCGTCGTTCGTTGTTCATGTGAGCCTACTATATGACAGGCCAGTTTGGCCTTGCATGACTAAAACTATGGGAAAATAATAATGCCTTAACTAAACCTTAGTGTAGAATATATCATATCATTAGCAGCAGAATGTTAAGATTACAAATCTTACACAAATTTAGAAAATCCCATAAAAAATGTCTTAAACATCAGTTCTTAGTTCTCTACTTACATTAAAGAAACACTAGAATTAAATTTGCATCTTAGACTCATCATGGGACCTTGGACCATTCTTGCTCAATCATCTAGAATCCTTAGCTTAAAAGCTCACCTGCATCACAAGAAGTATATAAGCACAAAGCTTGGTAAGTAAACCATGTAGTAGTTCCACAAAAAAAAATACTTTTCATAAACATAATTTTTAGTTTTTAGGGCCCGTAATATAACATTAATCTCAAGTAGCTAGAATTGATAACATACATACACGAATGGTCCCTACCTTTGAACTTACTTCTTCCTTAAGGATTTGACCCTATAAACATGAATAACGTGACTGGTTCATGACAATAAGAGAGTTCACATCATACTCATGAAGAATCATAAAAACATCTTTAAACATATTCATCATAACAACATACATAACTTTAAAACATGCTTTAAAACATACTATTGTTCAAGTGATGCAGTGGAGGGTATACTTACACAAACCACTTAAACATGATCACCTTAGGTTCTATACATCATCTTCCTTTCTTCTTTACATCTCATATAGTTCTCTTCATAATCCTAGGACTGTCATCTAATGAAACTCTTCATCGTTCACCTCTATATTCTCCCTATACATATTATGATTCCTCTATCTTTTATTTCT
The DNA here is from genome assembly GCA_025403435.1 of Artocarpus heterophyllus. Lineage (NCBI taxonomy): Eukaryota > Viridiplantae > Streptophyta > Magnoliopsida > Rosales > Moraceae > Artocarpus > Artocarpus heterophyllus. The sequence goes on from CM046331.1 coordinate 6,197,330, forward strand.
CTTGGTTCATCATCTCGTTCCTTATAGGTGACATTGCCACGATCTCAATGTGCTCACTTCTTGGTATGTTCATGTCATACATCAATCATATTTCCATCTCAAGAAATACAAGAATACAAATACATTCTCTCAACTTGTAAACATTCATGTAAAACTGAAATATAACAACCTGCCTGACCCATAAGGATACACAACCCAATTATTCACAATTCATACACCATTAAGGCATGGAACTTTGTAAGGACATAATTAACATATATATAAATTATCCTAATTTTTCATTAACCATAAAAATTCCATTAGACAATTAAAAGAAGTCACACAACACCCAACACAAAAACTATCAGCAACCACAAAACAGTGAGCAACCCTAACAAACATTTATATGATAAATTATCTATGCCACAAAATAATCTCATAAAAATCCTCCATGTGATAGACACCTAAAACTACAACATATCCAAAAATTAGCTTCAAAAAAATTTTCAACAATTCAAAACATGCATTAGAATTCAAAGACAAAATAAACCCTAAATACCTAAAGCAGTGAGCAACATAAGATCATCATACTCAATAATTAAAATAAAATTACTTTGACCCTAAAATTTTTATGACAACCTATAAACATATAAATACAATACCACAAAAAATCTCATTGTTAAATAAATTCGTTTGGTCATACAAATAGGACACACAAGCAAGAAGTCCATAATTCACTGATTTAATAGCCATAAAGAGCTATCTTAAAAAATATTCAAGAACTCATCAAATATTCATCAAATCACCATGAAATTTTTCAAATCATAACCTAACATATGTATGAATATTTTTGTAAAATTCATTCAAATCAAAATTCATTTAGCCCTCGAACATAGACTACATTTTTCTAAAATCTAACCTATCAGCAACAGTTTGATCATGAGTGGCAGAGAATAAATTTCAATATCTCAGCATAGAAAACTCCAAGTGGTGTGAAATTTTGAGGAATATCATATAACACATACATAAATATCATACTAAAATTTCACAGCAAACGGACATTCGTAGACAAAGTTATGGGGGTTAGATTAAAGGGAGAATATAATTTCAGAAATAATCTAAATGAGCTTCTTACCTCAAAACAATTCTTCTCAAGCTTTCCTTGAATTTGTCTAAGTGAAAACCCAATATTTATTCAATTATTTGCAGGAAAAATAAGGGAAAGAAGGGGAAGAAAAACGTGTAGAGAGGAAGAGAGTGTCTGAGAAAATTTTAGAGAGAGGGAGGAGAGAAAATGATTTTTGAGAGAGAGAAATATATTCATGAAAACTGAGAATGATGTGAAAAGAAAATAATCTTCTCTATATTTAAAGTAGATTTTCTTTAAAAATAAGGGGCATGCATGTAGGATGGAGAAAGATAAGGAAAAAGTCCAAGATTCGCTCTAACCACCAAATCTTATTTTTTCAAATTAAAAACCTTATCACAAAAATCAAATCTTCTCTTTTAAAAAGTCAAACCTTCCCTAATCATGGATAAGAAAAGAGATCAAATATATCAATTATTCAAAATTTTCTCAACAAATTAATTATCAATGTCCTAATTTTAGGAATTATTTGTTGATTTCTTGTCAACAGCCTTGGGCCTACCGATTACTCAAGATCGGCCCGCCGAAGTAGCACATTCAATATTACACACAATTAAACATTAAATATTTATCACACACACTTTATAAGTGACATGAACACCTCAAGCACATCAATTCCACGTGACCGTCACCTGTCATAATTCTCAAATAAATGGTCAATAACATTATATCATAAAGAAAATACTTAACGTTGTCATATATCTACCATTAATCGTTACAAGAAAAATGACGGGTGTTACAAAGTGTGTGATGTAAAAAGTTAGCGGTTGCATGATAGATTTATGTTATTGCATGTTTGGTTGGTAGAAAAATTTTTCACAAACTTTGAATACTTAAGCTACAGGCCTTAGAATCGTTTTTTAAGACTTTTCCAAACATGAAACTTTTAGTTTTTAATGTTTTGAACAAAATACTATGACTAAGATAAAATGCAAATTTGACTCTAAATGGACTTTCCAAGCAATTTTTAGGACTACCCAAAATAGTCCCAAAAACTGTTTTGGGCATGTTGGAACTATTTTGTAGTTTTCAAGCCACTTTGGATCTAAATTTTACTTTTTACTGAATGCAAAAATTTTAGATTTCGATAGGACGAACAACTCTCATGAAGAAATTTTTTTCAAAATCTATCTCTAAGATATAGTTATGGATAGTTTTCTAAAACTATCCAAAAACTATATTTTTGAACAGAAAACAATTTTTAAATTGTGGGTAATTTCAAGACAGTGTCAAATCTTTCGCCAAACATGTAAGTTTTAGTTTGCAGCAAAATGAAAAACTTTTGTGAAGAAAGTTTTGTAAAAATCTGCCTTTAAATTGGACTTTAATTTGGATTTATAAAAAAAATCAAAACTTTTTTATCTATAAAATTTGCAAAGTTTAACCAGAAAACAATTACGCCAAAAAAAAAATGGTAACTGGGACTTTAAATTGAGGATGAAAACCACTAAGACACATTTAAAATAAGTAATTTTATGGAGAAAAACTTTAAAAGAAAAAAACTGACTTTAACATATGATTTCATATTAACTCTCTAAAACTAGCCAAGAAAGTATTCCCCAGTACCGATTTTTATAAACAAAGATCGTGTGACAACCAAGAAATTATAGTGCTTTAGAAAGATAATATAAGCCCGAGATTTAGTGGATTACTGATTTCAGGTATTATTTTATAAAACGATTTTTATTTGAAACTTTGAGTTCTACGGATGGGATTTTGCAAAGATAAACTTTAATAGTTTTCAATTTGACACCAATTTAGCTATTATAAAAACTTAATGCGCTAGAATCCTAGTGCGACGATGCTAAGAATGTGCCAAACACTGGTTTTAGTTTAAAAGGCCGCTCGGGTCATAATTCATCGGTATAAGGTATATGACATCATAAACTCGTTTTCGGGCTTAACGGGCTTAGAGCCAATTATGAGCCCATTAAATGGATTTAGAATATGGCCAATTAGAATTTAGATTAAGAATCATGAATTTAGGAAGCGTTTAATTTAGTGGATTGAGGACATATAGATTTAGTGACAGTAGATAGTTAATTAATTGTTATTAAATTAATTAAGTATCGACTTTAATACAAACTAATGGCAATTAAAGAAAAATTTAAATATTATGAGGATTTAATAAGATAGTTAATCTTTGTAATAGATTTAGTGAGTTTTATGATCAAAGAGTTTAGATCTAAAAGAGTGATCAAACTCTTATGATCATGCTAAAATTAAAAAATAGCATAAAATAGATTTTCTTACACACTCTTAATGGGTGTCTTATGCGGAATCATTTTCTAAAGAGGATAAGGAATTTGCAAGTAGGCCGAGATATCTAGTACAAGAAAACAGGTAAGTAGGAATCTCGCCTACAGTATAGATAATTTAAAATAAATGTTTTCTGGATCTTGTAAGCTGTTAAAGTTCAAATTACAGTATGCTATGCCATGACATATTGCATGCTCGTTAAATTGACTAGCGAAACTAACAAGGATGAATTAACTAAAAGAGTCGTACCAACCTCTTGACATACAGGGAGGCTTAAAAATGCAAAATAAAAAGATGATTTAAATTTGATCACGGTATTGTTAGGACCTTGCAAACCTTATTGTCCCGTTGATTGCATGCAACCAATATGACTACTTGGGCCCAATAAATAATAAGACGAGATCAAAATCAAGCATAATAAATACATGCATTTATTAATGTTATTACATGCTACTTCGAACATTTTGCAAGTTATTGTTCCTACTTGCTGAGCGAAAGCTTATTCTAGAATATTCCTGTTGTAGGTAAACAATCCTATGAATAATACTTAATGGACGGTAGCAAAACGGTAGACGATTAGGGCGGAGATGTGGGAAATAGATACCGCGTGCTTACTTTTCCACATAAAGTTTTTAATAATTATGAACTCCTTTGATATTCTGTGTAACCTTATAATTTCAGTATTGGGTATGTTTTGAGATAACTGTTAGACTCCTAATCAATGTTATTATCACTGTTGCAACAAAAAAAATGTTTAAAAAAATATGTACATATAAAAATAAAAATAAAAATAAAAAGATCTACAAAATTAAGTAATTTAAGTAAATGTATATTTAAGAAATTAAGTAACGGTCACGTAAGTAGGTCGTTACATAAAGCTTACACCATATCAGTCAAAAATTTTAATTTAAACTAAAGTAGCCAAACATGCTATTATTAAATTAAACTAATCCTTTTTTGTGCTCAACACGGTTGCTCATGAGATCTCAAACCATGGGATCACATACATGAGCGACCATGCAGCTCTGGCAGCGACCGACCATGGAGGCTGGCAGGCGGCAGCATTGTAAAGAGGAGCGAGTGGATGGTTGCATATTGGTTGCAGTTAAAAAAATTGTTGGACGCCGTAAACTTTTGGTTCATCCCAATTTATAGTATAAAAATAAGCACAAATGAGTTCTATTTTTATGTTTGGAGGAAAATTCCCACATGACAATAGATCGCATATTTAAGTCCGCGATCTCCATTTGAAGAGATGCCACTAAATTGCATGTAATCGTGCTCAAACAAAAAGGGATATGATTACATGCGAACAAAACCAGCAAAGGGAAAACAAAATGGGGAAATTCCATTGAAAACAAATTAATGAGAAATTATCAATAGCAAACTTTAAAAAAAAAAATTATCGGTATCAAGTAAAAAAGGGCATTATATTCTTCTTTCTGGTAGTTCGGATTCTTTAGGTAGCATTCCTTAGGGAGGCCTTCAGGGAATCTGTCTGTGTCTATGCAGTAATTGTAGACCATATATTTCTTCTGCACCCATTTCATATTCCCTTCAGCTTCATAATAAGGCTTGTCCCAAAGCCACGGATTGTTACTGAAGGGAGAAAATATAGAGTTTGATCTGCAAGAAGAGGCGCCACGAGACCAAACACAAGCATTTTCGGTGTTAAAGTTCTTAAAGTAAGCATTGAATGGTGGTGCTTCGGACCAATCTGTCTTGACCAGTCCACCTCTCGTAGCACAGTCGTCTGCGTTCCAAAGACTAGCGTACAACTTTATAGGCTGGTTTTTGGGCAAAGGTATCCCACAACGCTCCAAGTTCTTGAATTCTCTAATGGGGATCCCATCAACCAAAAACCTATTAAGTTTGCAAGGAGAGAGAGAGAGAGATCAACAATTAGTACCAAGACATGAATATTAAAAGGATAATTATTATAAAAGAATGACATGAGTACCTAATTAATTTAGGCTATAATAAACATGTCTAGCCACGAAAATGTTTGATATAACATGTAGTTTGAAATTACAAGGCTTAAGGCTTGCTAGGTTATACATAACCATTATAACTTGGACAAAGATGAAAATAGATCAACCAGGGCTTTTAATTTTATGTTTATAATTTATTCGTACGAACTAGTACTAATCAAAATTTAGTTTTTATACACCAGTTAGTCTTACAAATTTGAATTAAATATGTTAGGGTATTTGAGAGAAGAATTCTAACTTTAGAGTTTTGAACAGTACACTATAGAATGTAGAAGTTTTACCTCGTATCATATTTTTATTTTGCATGGTAGAATGTAAGAGTTTAATACTATTGGCGATTTAAACGCTAAAGTTCAACCTACTCTGTCAAACACCCTACTATGTGATTTGATACGCTACAATAATTAGAAAGCATTTCAAGACTTGCATGACTAAGGATAAAATAGAATATAGTGCTTACACAATGTGTTTTGGAGTCCAGAGGATGGAGTAAGTGTGGAAATCAACTGTGTGATCAAACCACAGGCGGAATTGTATCTCTCTGTTACCCTTGCCTTGGCAGAAGACATTTGTGTGAAGAGTGTAAGGTTGACCAGTTTTATTCCCCAAAAATTCAAAGTCAATCTCATCATGGTAATCCCCTTTGGAGGACAAAAGATCAAGATCAAATTAAAAAAAAAAAAAAAAAAACACAGGTCACAATAAAGTTAGCACAATATCTAGCTATATGTTGATTAATATTCAAAAAAAAAAAAGGCATCTAGGATCACAAATTGTTAATCTTCTTGACGTTAGAAACTCACAAACTGTGCAGTGCCAGGGCCAGCAGAGTTTCTGAGGACGAGCTTGATTTGCATCTCTATCTTTGAATACAAATATTTGTCCTTCCACTGAAAGCCTAAACCGGAAATTTCGTCAAGGGTGACGGTCAGAAGCTGCCCATTGTCGAGTATCTTACAGCGATTCTCTCCCCATGTTCGGTAGAGATCATCATAGAGGTTGCCGGCATGGACAAAAATGGAAGAGCTAAGCATAAGAGAGAAAAGGAGCAAGATGGCTGAAACATTGAGACAATTGTTCTCCATGATTGGAAATTTAATTTTCTGTTTCGCTAGAAGTTTGAGCTTGTTTTGTGCAAATACTAGCTTGAAAGGTAGAATATTTATAGGTGTGAAGAATACCAGGAAGAACACAAATAAGAACTTTCTTTTTTTTTTTTTCCTTCTTTTTGTGGAACTCCTATAGTTGGCAAGCGTAAAGTGGGCAACAACAAGACTTTATTTTTATTTTTATTTTAATCGAGATTGACCTCGTTTAGCTAATGTTTTTGAATTAGGGGAATGCCGTAAGCATTCTTTAAATATATCCAGCTATACATCATAGCTTAGTATCAAATTCGCGACTTTTAAATATTACTTGGCAACAGCAGTCATTTGCAAGTATTCTAATAATTAATGAAGAAACCTATTTGGAATCATATTACTTTTTGAGGGAAAAAAGGTAAAAGAGAAAAATATTTGACTCGCTTTTTTAAGTTCATGAAACGGCAACCACAAAACGCAATACACTAAAACTAAAATCCTCGACGTGGTTGGTTTTCAGCAAGTCAATTTCTGTGTAAAAGAAACGAACAAAACAAAACAAAAAGTGCTCAACGTGACGGCCACAATTTAAGGTTTGGAGAAGACATAGCAAGGCATCCACCAACCCCTGTTGCCGCATCAGCTCATCCAAAATCACAAGTATTGCTGCATGTTTTCAGGAGGAGAGAGAGAGAGAGAGGAGAGGACCATACGATTAGAACATAGAGATAGCAATTTACTTTTGGCCTTTGAATTTTGGTCGTAAGAGCCTTTTGGCGTCAGTTTCTACAAGTAATGGGTAGTTAACCTTTTGTTTATTTTGTTTTGATTTTGCTTAGGGTTGCCCTTCGAGATTGATCTTTCCTTTTTGTTTTCTGCCTTCTTGTACCCTGTAATTCTTTACTATCATTATTATGATTATTATTATTATTATTATTATTAGTTTTTTTTTTAACAAATTTGACTGAGGAGTTTGGTATGAGTCTGCTATTTTTTCCAGATACCGATTGCTCCTTCTCTTCGGTACTTAAAAAGAGAGAGACAACAAACAGCTATGAGCAATGTTTTTGTACTAAATTGGTAATCTTTTTGTAGTAAATCTTCTACATGATTTTTTATTTTTGTTTTCACGTGATATTTGAAAAACAAAAGAAAAATTCTGACAATTACTCGATCTCGACTGGAATCGGTGACTAAAATAATCTATTACATTACTCTTGCGACTAGAGCTAGAGACAACTAGCCGTTTAAATGTTGAAAATAAGAAACAATAATAATAATCTTGGTTGTCATCCGATAGATGACTAGGGGTAATATAATAATTACTTTTTTTATCAATAGGCCAAATTTAATTAAAATATATTTTTGGTAGACATCAATCCATTGAGTTAAATAGATAAGTAACACTTGGACCTCCAAAAACCAAACATGTCACTTTTCTCAAAAACCTCTAAAACATAGCACTTCGATGATATGAAAAGCCAAAATTTACCTTAAAACCCAAGCCCTTCTCGTTTTCTTCTCCTTTCCCTCTATTTTCTTCTAGCACTTCTTGTCCCTCATCCTTTCCTCTTCCCTACTGTTGTTGACGTGTTATCGTGCCGTTGGGGTTATGAAATTTCAACGGTTGATGGTTTACCAATTTTCCGGTGGGGTGGTGCATAGATGCAAGAGCGGGCCGGCTTGACATGTTTTCATTAGGCCCCGGCTTGACATGTTTTCATTAGGCCTACACGGGCCGTGGGCCGGCCAAGCCCAACCCACGATTTTTCTAGACCGGGCCAGGCCGGCTAAATAAGAATTACCTAGGTGCAGTCTACCATGAGCCAATTTTACATGGGCCAAGCAGGGCCCTACCGTGGGCCAGGCTGGGCCTTGCCGTGGGCCATAAATGGGCTAGTCCATTAGAGCCCATCTATGAGTCAGGATGGGTAGGTCCATCTTAGCTCATCATGGGTTTAGATGGGCCAACCCACCTAAGCATGTAATTTCAAAAATTTTTTTGAATTTTTAAACAAGTTAATAAATATAAAAGTGCATAGTCAACGAAAATGTGAAAAGGGATATTTTATTTACGATTATCTCATTAAAGACCTTTCCAGAGAAAACCGAATAGGACAAAACTTTGGTAAGAAAAAAAAGAGTATAATCAAGACAATTATGCATAAGATGTTTACAAAATTACTGAAAAAAGATTAGAAAAAGCTTACCATGATGTGATGTGTGAGGTCTTTTGCTGGAGAAAGCCATACTCAACCATATTCACATGTAAATGAACATGAAAATAATATATATATGAAATTGGGCCACAAGCCTTCGGTAGGCTGGCCTATTGTGGGCCTATATGGGCCTTACAAGGGCCAGGATGGGCCGACCTATTATGGGCCTAAATGTGCTGGCCCAAGCCTTGCCTAGCCCATGATTTTTCATGGGCCATGTCGGGTCGGCCCATAGGTTGACAAACATTGACTTAGCCCATTCCACAAATATTTATGGGCTGGGCTATGCCTTTAACAGTGACGGGCCATGCCAACTGACCCGTCACTATATCAGGATCGGCCTAGGCCGGCCCATAGGCCCCAGCTCATTGTTGCATCTCTAGAGTGGTGTTTAGGCAAGAGCCAAATAGTAGGGAAGGAAAATAAAAACTTTAGGATTAGGGTTAATAATTATGGATGGTTTGTGATTTGAGGGTAAAACAAACTTTATATCGTATGGGGTTTGTATATTTCAAAAAATTTTGAAAAAGTGGTAAGAACCAATATGCGATTATTAAAAGTTAAAGGAATTCATGTAAATACCATTTTTTTAGATTAAATTTTATTCATGCAACAAAATGTGAAAAGTTCTTATGCCACAAAATGGATCATTAGTTCCATATGTCTTGCTGAGATATTTCAACATGTCCTGATGAGGCATTCCACCTCCCACATGTCTTATTGGAATATTTCAACATGTCCCAGGGAGACACTCCAAAAACCTCTCAAATGTCCCGTTGGGACATTTCCACATTTTAACATGTCCCTCAGGGACATTTTCAAATGCCTCTCCAAGACATTTTGATTTGTCCCTTCAGGACATTTTTAAGTGTCCCTTGGGGATATTTTGATATGTCCCTCCGGAACATTTACTAAAGACATTTTTTTTATTTTTTTTTTCTCTCACCTCTCTCTTTCTCTCTCTCATCTTGCTACCGCCGTTTTTGGCACCGATGACTTCACGAGCACCAAAAAAAAATAGAGAAAAAACTAAAAACAACAACACCACCACCACCACAACAACAAAAACAATAGCAAAAGAAAAACATTGAACACCGAATCTCAACCAATCTTGCACAATGAGAAACTTTGACTCCAATGGCAGCGTGGTTGGACCGAGACTAGAGCGATCGTAGTGATGACATGGTTTGTCTTCTAGTGTGGTTGGACCAAGACCAATATGATCGCAGTGGTGGTGTGGTTTTCCTTTGATATGCAACTTTAGTGGCCGCGTGGTCAGAACGCGAGGCTCGAATGCGAGGACTCAAGAGAAAAGCAAATCTCCTCTAGTGATGTCACGATGGGCGAAGAGCAGAATGGTTGACTCTAGTTATGGGATCCCTATCTAGTCCATAGATCTCCTCTGGTGACAGATGTTGCGTGACAAAGACTATGAATCGGCTGCCTCTGGCAATAGGGTTCTCGATTTACTCCATAAATCTCCAGCGATGGGGCGATGGGGCTCCCAATCTACTCTATAGATCTTCAGTGGCAAGAAATGAAGAAGAGCAAGGTTTGAATGAGGAGAGAGAAAGGGAAAGGAAAGAGAGAGAAGTGACGAGAAATAGAGAGGGAGAGGAGAGGGAGAAGAGCAGAAAAGAAAATTTTGAAAAAATATATTTTTTTTCATTTTAAAAGATTTCACAATTTGTATAATTTGTAGCATGAATTTTTTAAAGCTTTAAAGTTTGTGGCATAAAAAATTAGCGTGGATAAAAAAATGGTATATTGTGTAATTTTCTCTAAAAGCAATAATTAACTTCAATGCATTTATAAGGCATCAGTCCACTGGACAGAAATTATAAGTCCATTACTTTATAGCATAAGTTCAAAAGTCAGGGTTTTTTTAAGGATAATTCACCAAATTTGCCATTTTTTTTTGTTTGCATGAGGCATAGAGCAACTCGAGATATTTATGAACAACATCATCTTATCGAGCAATGGATTGACTTTTGTCACTTGTAAAAAAAACTTTTATACTATATGTTACTCATAAAAATCAATACAAGAGTAAAATTATCAAAGAAACAAGTGATTTGTGGCATATTTTCAAAAGATTTTTTTTCATGTAACTTATTTTAATTCATAGTCTAAAAATATGGCATATTTGTAAAACTCGCTAGAAACTCTCTCCCTCACAATTCTTTTGGTCATCCCAATGGGCTAAAAGACCTAACAAACTCAATTTAGACTGAGGTAAATAACCTCTTATTGGAGGGAAATAAATATAAATGGCTAGATTATATAGCTGACCATTTGGGATATTATCAAGACTGTTACACAGAAGGCATCACGTTTTTATTTCTATAATTTTATAACACGTTTCCGAAACTTCTTATCCCATATCCTCAACAAAGATAGCTGGCCAGACTCTTGTTATTGGAAGCCGACAATGAGCAAAATTCTAGTAGGATATATATATATATATACATATCTCTGTCTCTGTGTGCGTGTGTGAAAGATGGTAGGATGTTTTAAAATTCTTCCTCAAGAAAAATAGAGAGACATCTTTAGCTCCAGTCATCGGAGGCCCGACACCAAAAAAATTTAGAAAATTGCATTAAATAGTACAGTTTTAATTTTTAATGTAAGAAATATTATACTTTCAAAAATATTTAAATACATAGCATTTTTAAAATTACGTGTTCTTTTTAAACACTTGAATTTTTAATTTTACTTGCTCTTTTTTCTTCTTTTTCTTCTCTTTTTTCTTTTTGTTTTAGTCTTTCCGTATCTTAATATTGTTTCACATTTTCCTCTTATTCTATACCAAAATAAATTTCGTTTTAGTCTAAATAAACTATTTACTTAATATTGTTATATTTTGGTATATTTATTTTTAACCCTAAATGGTGGTCTAGTCCTCTCCTTCCTCCAAAAATATTCTATTAAGATATTTTTCATATTCAAATAAATTATTTTTCTTTCTCAACAATGGTAGCTTATTTTTTATATTGCATTATTATATTTCTGTACCACAACATTATAGATTACTAAACAATACGAAATTCACAAATTACATAAGAAAGAAAAGGTCTAAAGTTTGTTGAAGTTCTGAAGTCTGTTAATATAACTCCACTCAATATTTTCTTCTGTTACATTCATCTGGCTTAGAGGAGAAACAAAGAGATTGTCATAATAATAATTTGTAATTAACAATTCATTCATGTAATACGAATTCAAATGATTGAACAGTTTGATATCTTGACATTGAATCTCTAATATTCAGCAATGATAATCTTTCTCAAATAAATATGAAAAATTTTTAATTTAAGAAGTAAAAAAACATTTAGAAGCTGTAAGTCCATTTGTTTCTTTAAAAAGAGCAGATTATGAACCTTTAGCGATGACAATACTATCATTGTTACTGTTTCTGCCGCCTCTTGCAACTGTCAAGTATCCATTAGATAATTGGTAATGATATGTGTGGTTAGCAAAATAACTTAGTGACATGAGTGGACTTGCTAATTGTTACTGTTTCGCATCTTGCAACTGTCAAGTAGAGACTCATTAATCCATTAGATAATTAGTAACGATATGTGTCAGTAGCAAAATAACTTAGTGACATTAGTGGACTTGCTAAAAGGTGCAATAGATTTACGGCAACAGTTAAATAATTAGCGAGGACATATCATCATGTAAAATTTTTTTGATGATGGCGTATTTTCAGCGGTGACAATTGTTGTAACACTTTATAGTATCCGTTTATATGATATATGAATCCAATTATGTTCGTAGACATTATTATTGGACAGAATAAAAAAGATAAAATTTGTACAAAAATGCCTGCGATTGATATCATGATCCATAATGGAGCTGGATTTATTTAGCTAAATTCTTATGTAAGAAAGATTAACACACAATGACCTAAAAGCTTATTGGTAGCCATTCAACAAATGAAGAAAAACAAGAGAATGTTCCGAAGGTTTCCTTTAATCTAAAGTCGGTCAGTGAAGCCGAAGGGGGTATTGGAATCACAAAGAGAACTATACTGGCCCACTCGGACATAGTGTTGCAAGAACGGGCCGGCCCGGCCCGGCCCGGCCCGTTCTCCTTAGGCCCACACGGCCCGCGGGCCGGGCCGGGCCGGCCCATGAATTTCGTGGGCCGGGCCGGGCCGGCCCATATTAAAAATAACTTGGCCCGGCCCGGCCCGCGGGCTAGTTTTATATGGGCCGTGCCGGGCCGTGCCGTGGGCCGTGTCGGGCCGTGCCGTGGGTCGTGCCGGGCCGTGCCGTGGGTCGTGCCGGGCCGTGCCGTGGGCCTTAAATAGGCCGGCCCATCTTGGCTCATCATGGGTTTAAATGGGCCAGCCCATCTAAGTATGTAATTTTTAATTTTTTAATTTTTAAACAAGTTAATAAATATAAAAGTTTGAATAGTTAAGATAAATATAAAAAAGGATATTTTATTTACGATTGCCTCATTAAAAACCTTTCCAAGGAAAACCCAGTGGGACAAAACCTTGGTAAGGAAAAAAGAGTACAATCGGGATAATTATACATTAGATGTTTACAAAATTACTAAAAAGAAAAAAAAAACATAAAAAAAATATTGTTCATAATTAATTACAACGTATTACTCCCAGTGGGAGTATCAGAAATGTCCAAATTTTCAAAGTCATCAACCCAATCATCTTGAACTCTTGGCTTCTTCTACGAGCATCCTCCCAATCTTTGACGCACATTACTGCTTCCAGAATATCGTCACTCATACGTGCACGCCGTTCATCAAGTACTCTACCACTGCAACTAAATACTTGTTCACTTGCAACTGTGGATACTGGTATGGTTAGTATATCACAAGCCATTTTAGAGAGCACAGGAAAAGTTCTTGACTGTGATCTCCAAAATGACAAAAGATCAAACTTATTGAAATCATGACCACCACCTTGCTCATTGAAAATAAATGCTGCAAAATTTGTTTCCAGATAATTTTCCAATTCACTGCGTGTTGAAGATGTAGACGATGCACCGAAACCAAATCCTGTGTAGCTAATCATACTTGCCCATGAAGAACCATGTGGAACAGAAGTAGTATTTGCTAAAGGTGTAGGGGATATTGTTTGGCCTCCTCCATATTTTTCATTATATGCAGTAAATATGTTGTTAACTTTTGCTTGCACATTTTGAATGGTTATGATGTCAGAATGCACCCTTAATTTTTCCCCTATACCCTTAAGCAAATATTCAACACCAGCTAATTTAACTCTCGGATCCAATACAGCAGCTATGCAATACAACGGTGGAACACGCTCCCAATATTTTTTGAATTTTTGCTCCATGAACTCAACAGATTCCTTAAACATGTCAAAATCTCTATGCATATCGAAGGTTGCAGCAATGTCGTACAACTTATGTAATGCATGAGGAGAGGTAGGATAGTACACACCTGAGAGTTGGAGAGTGGCTTCATAAAAAACCTTTAAGAAATTGTAAAAGCATGAAGCAATTTGCCAATCAAATTCTTGAAGCAGCTCAGTTGGATTCTTCAAGTTGTAATACGCGGTTATGACCTCTTTGTATGGTAGGCATGCATTCAGCATCAAATATGTTGAATTCCACCGGTGTCCTATGTCAGTTGGAAGTTTTCTGGGTTTCATGCTTGCTCTTTTGCAAAGCTTAGCAAACTCTTCAATTCGAGAGCCAGAACTTGCTATGTAACCCAAGGCCGTTCGAATATTTTCCAAATAACCTTGAAAAAATTTCATGCCATCTTGAACACACAAGTTAATAATATGACAAGCACATCTTTGGTGAAAAAGTGTTTCGCCATGTTGTGGTCTCAATGTTGTTTTGAAAAGGTTAATAGCAGCAGTATTAGCAGATGCATTATCAAATGTGATGCTTAAAACCTTTTCTTTAATGCCATAAAAATCAAAAACTTCCATGATGACATCATGAATGGCCTTGGCATCATGCGGATAAGGCATTGGTCGAAAAGCAATTAATCTTTTTTGAAAAGACCAATCTTTATCCACATAATGTGCAGTTACACAGATATAACTAGTTTTGGTACGACCTTCCCACAAATCAGATGTGCATGCAACAGATGCAGTGAATGAATTAAATTCAGTTACTAACTTTCCTCTCATTGAATAAAAAACTTTCATGGTGTCAGCTCTTGTGGTAGTTCTTGAAACACGCCTATATTGTGGATTATAGGCATTTTGAATGTACTCCTCAAAGGCTGGATCATCAGCAAGACTAATTGGTTGTTGAGCACTAGCCAAATATCTAGCATGCCATTCTCTTGCTCTTTGTTGGTCATATGACCAATTGGTAACACTACCATCGGGGCTAAATTGAAGTGTTTGTTGACGGCAATCAACACCACCTACACCATGCTTAGCTTCGCATTTTTTGCGATGTCTCTCTAAGTGACCAGTGCCAGAAGAGGATTTACCTGTGTAGTCTTGTTTGCATACTTTGCAAATTGCGCGCTCTTCTGTTGCACCATGCTCGTTTGTACGTGTTACGAGATCAAAGTAATTCCAAACTGGTGAAGTTCGTTGAATTTTCCTTTTGCCCTTACGAGTGACTTCAGAGGAGCCATCAACTTGAGATAGCAAGTCAACTCCAATTTCTTCCAGTGGATCATTAAATTGTTCTTCTTCGTTGATCACCAAATGTGAAATGTTGGCTCTCCCTCTAGGTGATGATGCCATAGCTTCAATAAAAAATAACAATAAATTAACGTAACATAAAAATTAAATAAAATAATTACACAATAAAATTAACTTATAACAATACAAAATTAATGAACAATAAATGAAATAAATTATACCTTCAAGTTTTTTTCCCTTTCTGAAGAACTCTAAGTAATCTAAAAAACAAGACAATACATAAGATCTTAGAAGTTTGTTGAATGAGTATCTCTGTGAATGTTCTACATTTATTTATAGGTAAAAAAGTTTATTTTTTTATTTTTTTTATTTTTAAATCTTTTTTTTTTAATTTTTTTTCTTTCAAGTGTAACTTGATTAGACAATTCGCTGAAGACTTAACGTCTCAGCTTTGCACATTGCAGGCCTTCCTTCTGAGCCTCTATGTTAGGCCTGCCCCTTTATAATTGCATAGGGGAATCTAATGCCATGTTCACTCACGGGTGAATATGACATGCATAAATTATATAATATTTAATTCTTATATGTATTAAATAATATATATATATTAAATGTATAGTATTTTGATGTGATAATACATGACCTATAGACTTAATATCTGATTCTTAGCTTTGCTTCTCCAAAGCAAAGCATGTCTTATATAAAAAACCTAAACTGCCCCTATGTAAAATAAACTTGCATATAAAATTTTTGCCTACAAGGTAATAATTAAGCTCCACACATACTAACAATGCCTACAAGAAAAAAAATTTAAAAATGCAAAGAAAAGAAAAAGAGCTTGTTAGGCCTATTGCAATGCGATGTGTTCAATATGGTATGTATATATATTATATAATATTTAATTCTTACATGTATTAAATAATATATATATTAAATGTATAGTATTTTGATGTGATAATACATAACCTACAGATTCAGCATCTGATTCTCAACTTTACTTCTCAAAAGCAAAGCATGCCTACAAGGAAAAAATAAAAAAATAAAAAAAAATGAAAAGAGAAGAAAAAGAACTTGGCAGACGTATTGTGATGTGATTGCATTGGGAAAATCTCATGGCATATTCAATTATTCATTCACGGGTGAATATGGCATGTATATATATTATATAATATTTAATTCTTATATGAATTAAACAATATATATATTGAATGTATAGTCTTTTGATGTGACAATACATGACTTACAATGAGCCTTACATGACTTATTTGAAGAAGGTCATACTCAGCCATGTTCACCCGTGAATGAACATGAAAAAATATATCTAAATATATATATATATATATATATATGAAATTGGCCCACAATGGGCCTCTTGTGGCCCTGTATGGGCCTAGATGGGCCAGCCCAACTTGGGCCAGTGGGCTGGCGATGGGCCGGCCCATTGTGGGCCTAGATGGGCCGACCCAACCTGGGCTGGCCCAACCTGGGCCGGTGGGCCGGCCCATTGTGGGCCTAGATGGGCCGGCCCAACCTGGGCCGGTGGGCCGGCCCATTGTGGGCCTAGACGGGCCGGGCCGGGCCGGCCCAGGCCCAGCCCAGCCCAGCCCGGCCCATGATTTTCCATGGGCCGTGCCGGGCCGGCCCATAGGCCAACATATATAGGCCCGGCCCAGCCCACAAGTATTTATAGGCCGTGCCGGGCCGTGAACAGTGTCGGGCCGGGCCGGCCCGGCCTATCACTGTATCAGGACGGGCTCGGGCCGGCCCACGGGCCCCGGCCCATTGTTGCATCTCTACTCGGACATATATTTTGTTGCAAATTCTACGACATATATAAATAGGTTTGTTGCCGTTCCTTATTTCTTTTGGTTATCTGACTCCATAAAGTGCACAAAATTCTCCACATAGCAACCTCCAATATTACCGTAAGAAAAGGTCCAGGCTCTAGGCTGACCTATGATGTCGGTGGCCCAGGACCACAGTCTCCAGATGCCGTGTGTCCTTTGCAAGCAATTATTAACCATATCCTCAGGGTTGAAGGACGGAGTTATGTACATACAATGATAGGCGGCGCTATATTTGAAATTTTTCTTTTTGAGCTTATATGTGAAATATACTAAAATTTATAATTTGTTCTCCGTGAAATTTCAAAATTCCATGTTTGTCTCACTTTATAATTTGCAAAATCTCTGTTGGCAGAGCCTTGGTCATTGCATCAGCAAGCTGATCCTCTGAAGGTGTGAACCTAATTCTGAGAGACTTTTGCATAACTCGTTCTCTGATAAAATGATCTATCTCTATGTGCTTGGTACAAGCATGCATAATGGGATTCACAAAGCAACAATGGTGGTGATGGAAGAATGATTTGTAACTCATGAAGAACAGACTCGATCCATGTTACTTCAGCAGCTGCATTGGCCAACCCTCGATACTCAGATTCTGCGCTTGATCTCGAGACTACCCTTTGCTTGGAGAAAATCCATGAAATGAGGTTTGGTCCAAGAAAACTGCAACATCCACTTGTGCTACCCTTGTCATCTGGACAACTGCTCCAGTCGGCGTCTGTATGACAAACTACAAACATATCTGTTGAGGCTTGCAGAGAGAGTCCATAGTTGGTGGTAGACTTGAGATACCTCAAAATACGCTTTACAACTTGCCAATGTGTGGAGGTTGGAGCATGCATGAACTGACACATTTTATTTATTGCGAAACTGATTTCACGTCTTGTGAGGGTGCAATATTGAAGGCCACCGGTAGTGCTCCTGTAAGTTGTTGCATCTTTGAGAGGCTCACTATCGTGTAAGGAATGTGTAGGACCGGAGGACATAGGAGTGGTGCAGAGTTTACAGTCCCACATATCTGCTCTCTTTAGTAAATCTGTTATGTATTTCTGTTGACAAAGATGAACGGAGCCTGCTGTTTTGGTCGCTTCTATGCCAAAGAAACAGGAAAGATCTCCAAGGTCCTTTAGAGAAAATTTTTCATTCGAGTTTGTAATGAGTGACCAAACAACCTTGCTGTCACTTCCTGTGCTTAATTAATATTATCAGCACTATTTTGCCTTTGAAGACGAGAATCATAGTTCAACAATAGACTGTGTACCTCTTCAATTGAGGGTTGCTCTGTGCGGGCTTCAAGCATAGGCACAAAGGAGTTATACTCTGGTCCAAGACCTTGGAAGAGGTCAATAAGCTGATCCGCGGTGGAGACAGGCTCTTCGATGGCATTGTCTGCAAGTGTCTTCTTGCGAAAAACGTACTCATCAGCAGATAACCCTTCCTTTTTTTTTTATTGAATCTCAGTGCAAAGCTCGAAAAGCAGAGATCGAGAGCTGGCAGCATAGCTCTGCTCAAGAGCAACCTGGATCTCATAAGTTGTTTCGTACCCCCACAATTTGGCTAACCATAGTTTCAGTTAAGAAAGAATAGAACCAGCTCATTAGGAGCCGATTCATGGGCTGCCAGAGCACATATTGGGGATTTTTAAGTTCTTGTTGCAGGTCTAAGAACTGAAGTGGTCGTTGTACTGAGCCATTGATGAAATCTTCTAAGCCGAGTAGTTGATTTTTCCAGAGGAGGTAATTGCTTCTGTCGAGTTTAATTGAGAGGGGTTGAGTAAGGGTAGGAAGTGGTTGGTTAAGCTGATTTAGGATTGGGTTTTGGGTATGGAAATTTGCTTGAGAATCAAGGTTTTGAGCAAAGAGGTTAGAAGTGATTGGATTTGGTAGATTTGGGTTTTGGCTTGCGGAAGCTCTCGTGTTTGGAATGGTGGGTGAATGACAGGAATTATCCATTGGATCGAAGGGAGCTATAAAGCTTTTCTACAAGCCTCTGATGCCAAAATAGGTTTTGCAGAAAAAGGAGGAAGAAAGGAAGAAGAAAGTCTAGGAAATTTGAGAGAAGCTCAGGCACTGAGCCAAGCCCAAATAGGACATTTTGAAGGAAGAGCCCAAAAAAAAAATTTTTAATTGAATAAATAATTTTTTTAATTAAAAAATATATATTTTTTGTGTAAAAAAATTGTTCTAGTTTTTTTAAAAAAGATAAGCAAAAGAATTGTAGTAAGGAAAGGAACCTCAATAGAGTGGAAAAAAACTAGAGCAGTTTTCATGCCCAAAAAATTTATTTTTTGGTGCCAAAAAACTGCCTAAAAAAAGAAGTCATTTGTCTAAAAACACTTTTTCTTAAAGTCATTTTTAAAAATCCCTCAAAGGGAAATTCATGTGGCAAATGGGAAAATGAAGGTAATAAAAGAATCGCTAATAAAATACAAATATAGTTACGCTTTAACAATCTGTTAAAAGCAAAGTATAATAAAAGACTAAAGAGAATAAGAGAAAAAGACAATAAAAAATAAAAGAAAAAATAATTTTCTATACTTTTAGTTATGAGGGATGAAACATACAAGCTTAGCACAACCTTTATTTAAAGGCCAAAAATCATACTAGAGGTAATAGTAATAAACATAACTTACACAGATTTCATATGCAATTAAGGGAGACATAATGCATAATATTAAAATGGATTTAATAAGAAGAGAATATGGTCTAAATATGAATTATAGACTTGCAATAAAATCTTTACATGCAACTCATGGAATGCCAAGAGATGGCATCCACACACACTTGATTCCCAATACTCATCATTGGATGTCCACCATACAAAGAATATGTCTCATTAAAAACCTTACAAAGAAAAAACTCAATAAGAAAAAATTTGTACGTGGGAAAAAAGAGTACATAATTCTTGTATATTCTACATTTAGGATTGCCTCATTAAAAACCTTGCTAGGAAAACCCAATGGGACACAAACCTAGGCTAAGGGAAAAAAATTACAATATGCAGTGTCTCCCCCTCATGTCATCATCTCTTTTTCAAAAATCTCTAAGTCGACGCATAACAATTTTGTGTACCAACTTCTCAAATGTTGTTGCAGAAAGCGTCTTTGTAAACAAATCTGCAAAGTTGTCACTGGAGCAAACTTGATATACGTCGATCTCTCCTTTCTTTTGAAGCTCGTGCGTGAAAATTTTTTTTGGTGAAATGTGCTTTGTTCTGTCTCTTTTTATGTAACCCCTTTAAGTTGGGTGATACAGGCTGCATTCTCTTCATACAACACAGTTGGACTTTCTTTGTTAAATGAAAGATTACATGTTTCTCTTATATGTTGCACTAGGAACCTTAACCATACACATTCTCGACTTGCCTCTTGAATTGTCAATATCTTAGCATGATTCGAAGACGTGGCAGTTAGGGTTTGTTTTATCGAGTGCCAAGATATTGCTATACCACCATATGTAAACAAATAACCTGTTTGTGATCGTGCTTTATGTGGATCAAACAAATATCTTGCATCTGCATATCCAATCAATTTCGACTGGGAATCTTGTGCATAATACAAACCCATATCTGTTATACCACGAAGATAACGAATTCCAATGTCTTCAAGTTGGTGAAGAACTACATCTTGCTATTAAACTAACAGACAATGATATGTCAGGTCTTATGTAGTTAGCAAGATGCATTAGTGCACCAATAGCACTAAGATATGGTACTTTTGGACCAAGAATTTCTCCATCGTCATCTCAAGGACGAAAAGAATCCTTTTTCACATCGAATAATTGTACAACCATGGGAGAACTCATTGGATTGGATTTATCCATATTTAAACGCTTTCATATCTTTTCAATAGATGTTGACTGATGAATAAAAATCCCTCCCGATAAATGCTCGATCTACAAGCTAAGACAAAATTTTGTTTTTCCTAAATCCTTTATTTCAAATTCATTTTGTCAAATATGTTATCGTATCTGTAAGCACTTCATGAGTCCCAATGATATTCAAATCGTCAACATAAATTGCAAAATAGCAAGACTTAAACCTTTTAATAAAAACACATGCGCAAATTGGATTGTTAATATATCCTTCTTTCAAAAGGTATTCATTGGGACGATTATACCACATGCATCCAGATTGCTTTAATTTATACAAAGATCTTTATAATTTAATTGAATACATTTCTTGGGGTTTTAAATTGCATGCTTTAGGCATTTTTAGGCCTTCAGGGAGTTTCATGTAAATGTCACTATCAAGTGACTTATACAAATAGGTCGTTACAATATCCACTAGATGCGTGTGAAGTCTTTCTAAAACTGCTAGGCTAATCAAAAACCTAAATGTAATTGCATCCACCACTGGTGAATATGTCTCTTCATAATCAATACTAGGTCTTTGCAAAAAGCCTTGTGCTACAAGTCGTGCTTTGTAACTGACAACTTCATTTTTCTCGTTACGTTTTCGCACAAATACCCACTTGTAGCCTATAGGTTTTAAAGCTTACAGGCCCAAAAACTTGACCTTTTTCAAGTGAATTTAATTTGGTCTAGATTGCATCTTTCCATTTTGGCCAATCATTTCTATGTCGACATTCTTCAATAGACTTTGGTTCAAGATCCTCGTTTTCTTCTGTAATATCAAGAGCTATTGCATATGCAAATATATTGCCAACAACAATTTCATTTTGGTCCCATCTCTTTCCTGAAGTGACATAGCTTATTAAGATCTCTTCATTAACATCATTTTCAGGTACCTAAACCTTTTATGGGGTAAATTTTCAGCTATGTCAATTGTTTTTATATTGGGCTCTTTAAGAACATTAATGACATTGGAAATGCCAACTTGCTTATTATTTAGCTCCTTTTTCTTTGTTGGATTTTTATCCTTGGAACCAATGGGTCTACCACGCTTCTGGCATGCCTTAGACTCATTTGTTCGCATATTAATATATTTTTCAGTAGGAACATCAATTTGAATAGGAGCATTTTCAGCTGGTACATGTGATTTTGTCACTTTTTTGACATCAGTAAATGCATCTAGTAACTGATTTGTGACCTTTTGCAAATTGATAATTTTTTGAACTTCTAATTCACATTGATTTGTACGATGATCAAAATGAGATAATGATAATGCATTCTATGAAATTTCTTGTTTTTCCAGTTGTTGTTTATCTCCCCCTAATGCTGGGAAAATTGTCTCATCAAATGACAATCGGCAAACCATGCTGTAAAGAGATCACCCGTTAAGGGTTCGAGATATTTAATTATCAACGGGGATTCAAATTCAACATAAATTCCCAGTCTCCTTTAAGGACCCATCTTAGTGCGCTGTGGTGAAGCAATTAGGACATATACTACACAACTAAAAATTCTTTGATGGAAAATATCTGGCTCTTTACCAAAAACAAGCTATAATGGGGAGTATTTATGATATGTAGTTGGCCTTATGCGAATAAGTATTGTAGCATGTAATATGGCATGTCCCCAAGCAGAGCTAGGCAATTTTGTTCTCATAAGTAAAGGCCTAGCAATTAATTTCAACCTTTTAATGAAAGATTCTGCTAATCCATTTTGAGTTTGCACGTGAGCAACAGGATGCTCAATAGTAATCCCAATTGACATGCAGTAATCATTAAAGGCTTGGGTTGTAACTTCTCCTGCATTATCCAGACGAATTTTCTTGATTGTAAAATCTGGGAATTGTGCTTGTAATCAGATTATTTGAGCAAAGAGTCTCGCAAATGCAACATTGCGAGTAGATAATAAACAAACATGTGACCAATGTGTTGACACATCTATTAGGACCATAAAATACTGAAATGGTCTACATGATGGAATAATAGGCTCACATATATCTCCTTGAATTCGTTCTAAAAATGTAGGAGATTCAATTGTAACTTTCATTGAGGATGGCCTTATAATCAATTTTCCTTGAAAACAAGTAGCACATGAAAAATCTTTGGACAAAAGGATCTTTTGGTTCTTTAAAGGATGTCCATTTAAATTTTCTATAATCCTTCGCATCATTATTGAACCCTGATGACCAAACCAGTTGTGCCAAACAATAAAATTTCTTGAATCTTTAGATTCTTGATTCATCACCACATAGGATTCAATTGGATTTATAAATGTGTAATACAATCCAAAAGAGTATGTTGGTAGCTTTTCCAATATTTGTTTCTTTCCCAAGACATTAGGCGTAATATAAAGCTATTCAACATCTATTCATTTGTTGTCTCAATATGATAACCATTACGACATATATCTTTAAAACTTAATAGATTTCTTTTTGATCTACTAGAATACATAGTGTCATTAATCATAAAATTTGTGCCACCAGGTAATAATATATTAGCTCTACCGAAGCCCTCAATGAGATTTGCAAAATGTTAGTACAATATCTAATGTTGCAAATCTTATTGAGGGCTTTGGTAGAGCTAACATATTATTACTTAGGGGCACAAAGTTTATGATTAACGACACTATATATACAAGATTAGAAAAATATTTTTTATCTTTGAGAATAGTGTGTGTTGTTCCACTATCCGCTAGGCAAAAGGCTTCATCATTAACTTTAATACCGATGGAATGATTTTTGAAATCCCTGTCTCTTTATAAAAAATAAAACAAAGAAATAAGAAAATAATATACTAAACACAATCCTTTTTGTTTAATAAGAAAACATATGGAGATTACAAAACATAAAAAAGCACACTTAAATTATAAGCAAACTAAAATAAAAACACATCAAAACACACTAAAAATTATGGATCACACCATAAATAAAAACAAACTGAAAATAACACATTAGGGATATTTTGGTGAGAGAACATCTTTTCAAGCCATGCTGATGTTTCCCTTGCCAATTAAATTCTCAAAATTTCGATCATGATTCTCAAAGAAATCTACAACATCCAAGTGTGTAAAATCTGTAGGATCATCGTGTTCAATAAAGTTTGTCTCAACAGGATTTGTCTTTACACCTTTTCCTTTCTCTTTCAAGGAAGCTTGGTAATGATCAACAAAATGTTTAGACATGTGATATGTACGTCTCCAATGTCCTTTCACGCCACATCTATGACAAATCTCTTCATTGTTCTTGGGGGCTTTATTTTGGAAACCCATTTCTTCTTGTTTCTCTTCTTTTATCTCCCATTTTTGACGATGAAATGCAACTTTCTTCAAATTTAAGGAGTTTTGATTATAATAACCATGATTACGACCACGACCACGATCACGTCCGTGACCATGTCCACTATGCCGACCATGCCTAGGATCTTTCAACATATGTCATATTCACTTCAGGGAATGGTATTGATCCAATTGGGCAAGATTGATGATTTTTCATCAACAGCTCATTATTTTGTTTGGCAACGAGAAGACATGATATTAATTCAGAATATTTCTTAAAGGCGCTCTCAATATTGTTGTTGGAAAATCACATTAGAGGCATGAAAGCATTGCGAATTATACTCGCTCATAATTTTAAAATCTTGCAATTGTAGGACCATCCAATTATAGCGAGCTTTAGGAAGCATTACGGTCTTTTGGTGGTCATACCTTTATTGAAAAAATAGTACGCAGCGAAATTTTAAAAATTTTTATATCAAATTACTTTCCAAAATACAAATTTGACACGCTATATACATAAATTAACCAAATCTTACTAACTTTGTATGACGAAAAACTCCCACAATCCGTGATGCGAAGTAACATTCTAGAAGAGCCTCAACCAACTGGTCTTCTTTGCTTTTCTCTATCCACAACTGGTGTGTGTGTAGGCACACTTGTATAGCTCTTCCACCAGGCAACTCTCCTTCCAACCAATTGAAAAAACCCAAAGCTATAGTTCATGATGTGTGAACAATAGCTCATTGGGAGTTTTAGAGTCTCACCAATAGAGTCTCACTTTTAATCTCTCAATTGATCTAAAAAACAAAGAGAACTCAGTCTCTATTTTTAGAGGTTGGACCTAGGGTCAATCAGTATCAGATAAGGCCTCAAAATTTGAGTTTGAATCCATTTGAATCAGTTTTAGAGTCTGATCCACGTAATCAGATTCTGATTCTGATTACTGCGATCGACCGTGCCGTCACAGATTCCAGTTCGAATTTAATTTGAGCTCCAAGGTTGATTCGATAGCTACTATCTCAGGCCATTGGATAATTCCTATCTTATCAGTTCTAGGTATCTTTTGATAAAGTCTCAATTTTAATTCAAATAACCCAATAGAGAAGCTATCTGATTAAAATAATCATATCTTGATAAACCCATATAAATAAGACATTATCCACAATAATTCAACATATTTATCTTGAATTCATTCACTAAATTAATTCAACTGATAAATTGACATGAATTATTAATCCAATTACCTTGAGTTTTAGCCAATCTAATAATTTGACGTAAGTCACCAATTTATTGAAAAAGTATGCCGTATCGTTATAGGATTTTTGTGAGCTAGCAAAGAGGACTATATGGACCTGTATAGTTCAAGCTCCTGATAAATATGAAACCCAATATCCTAGATATACATTTTATAATTATCAACTATAACGCTACTCCACTAACAGCTTAGAGTTGCAGTATCGAACTACATAGAATTACGAAGCTCGAATAGCTAAGTTTTCATAACATATCATGATGTGTCGTATCCTCATAGGATTATCCATAATTGGCTTAAGGATAAATTCTGCCTTACTTTTCTGATTATTTTTCTCTTACATTCCATTATCTCACCATTCGAAAACTTACTATCCAAAGTAGCATACCATTTGGTTACACCTATGTATCCAAATAGTTGAGTGCTTCAGTTTTTGAATTACAAGATAACGCATATAAGAGGATATCAACGACTCCTAAAGAGGAGCTGATATGAACCCACCTAACTCCACCCCAAAAGCTAGCTCATGAGGGGAGGATTGTGAACCCATATATATAACACCCAAGACCACCCTCTCTAACCGATGTGGGACACATCAGGAGCTATAGATTTTGTATCTATGAATAATAAGTCTATGTTATCAAGAGTCATGCCTCCAACATACCGGCATGCATACCAACATAAAATATGGATATCACCCTTTGGTACATCAAAAGACATAAGTTAAGACAACAGGCCCATTATTTATCTCAGAATTAAGATACAACACATATGATTGTCTAAAGTGAATCAATTTACCAAGATAGAATTATTAATCTAAATCAAATCACTTTATGTCTCGATCTAATGCATTGTCACCTATGACTATGCACAAATGTTTCTATTCGCGTAGTCCACCTTTGATAGCCAAGACAAACCATCTACTATTAGGGATATAGACAACATAACAAACTTTACATAAATAAAGTACCCAACTTTATTTCCTCGATTGCGGATCTTATGATTTAGACCGTCACCTTAAGAATCGTGTCTTTCGCATTATCTGTCCATCATATGCCTAATTCTTAAAGGTTTAGACCGATAGTCTCAGACTATTGTTTGCTTAACATACATGCATTCAACAAATATGAACATAAAGAGGACAACAATTTAGTATATAAATAATAAATAAATTCTTTATTGACAAAAATGTCTCCAAAAACATATTACATTTTTACTCCTTATGGCATGCATGTCCAACAATCTCCCACTTGCACTAAGTGAGTAAATATGATAAATTTCATATCCCCATAGCTTCCACATGCCGCTCAAAGACTCTCCCAGTAAGTGTTTTCGTGAATGGATCAGCTAAATTGTCCTTTGACGTGATTTTGCACACAGTGACATGCCTGCCTTCTACGAAGTCCTTTATCACATAAACTTTCAATCAATATGCTTACTCTTCTTACGAAACCTTGGTTCCTTAGCATTAGCTACCGCCATACTATTATCATAGTACAACGATACCGCCTTATCCATTCCAAGAACTACCTCAAGATCCCCAAGAAACTTGTGGAGCCACGCTGCTTCTTTTGAAGCATTACTAGTTGCCACATACTCGGCCTCCATTGTTGAATCCAAAGTGCAATCTTGCTTCATACTCCTTCAACTAATGGCACCGCTGCCCAGAGTAAACACAAAACCAGAAGTCGATCTTCTCGAATCTAGACAAGATTAGAAATCCGAGTCAGTGTATCCTTGAGGAGTTTAGTCCTCACTCGAATACATACCCTTCTCAGGTACTTGAAAATATGCTTGACCGCAACCTAATGGTTTGGTCCCGAGTCTGCCTAAAATCGACTTACAATCCCAACCGCATAATAAATATCCGGTCATGTGCAAACCATGGCATACATGAGACTACTCACTGCCAAAGCATAAGGCACCTTCTTCATGTATTCTTTTTCTTTATCAGACTTTGGAGAGTCTTTCTTAGAAAGAGTAATTCCAGATCTAGATGGTTGCCCACCTTTCTTGGAATCCTGCATTGCAAACCTCCTAAAAATCTTATCTAGGTAGCCAGCTTAGGACAAAGCTATCATTTTGTTCTTCTTATCCTGAAAGATCTGGATACCTAGAACAAACTTAGCCTCACCCAAGTTCTTCATATCAAACTGCTTAGTCTGTAATGCCTGTCGTTTTCTTATACAGACACTTATGTTAATTTAATGTTAGAATGTAATATTTTAGTGCTATTATTATTTATGTTAAGTAAATTAACTTTTCCTTTAGTGATGTCGCAAGTGACGGTCATGTGGGATAGATGTGCTCAGTATGTTCATGTCAAAAATGATTATAAGCATAAAGTATTTATTGTTCTTTTTTTAAGAGTTTCAACTTGCTCTAAATTTATAATCTTTACAGTACTCTAGAGTTATGTATGCCCTAGAGCTATATTATTGATGACAACATGAATTTTGTTGCATATTTTCTTATTTTATAATATTAATGATGTCATGATAATTACATATGTAGCATTTTCATCTATGGCGTTAAAAAAATAAATGATATAAAGTGTCAAAAAGAATAATGTGTGATAAGAACCTCACCAATATACTGACGAAACCCGTTATCAATAAGAAGGCACCAAGACTGTTTCTACTCATATTTAGATGGAAGTCACCGCGACCCGTTGCTTATAACGAAGCAAGAACCTTGGTATATTGTAGACGCCACAATCAAGGATGGAAAGCTTGATTGATAAGTCAGGGTTGAATGCCCGGATTGATCCGATGAGTTTGTGTAGTTCGTCAAAGAACTAAAGAAAGAATTTTCTCTCTCAGAAAAATAAACATTCATCCCTGATTCATTAACCTTGGAAACGCCTATTTATAGGCCAAAATTACAAAGTGTTACCCAAAAAGAAAAGTTGACAAATTCAAACATAATTACTAAGCCTAAAATAAAAACCAAAAGAAAGGAAAGTCTTAATGGCTGATTTTCAGCCATTTACACGCCCAACAATTAAAGGAAAGTGCAATTAATCCTCGTCAACAATTTGCACAAATGATTAGCCGCATGTGTGCCAATAATGGGAAAGTTTCCAAAATTCTTCCATTGACTTGATCTTGCAAAATTTGAGCTGATTTCAAGCTTAACTCATCCGGATTCTTCTATAACTTGGATCAAATTGACGCATCGTTATGGTTGACGTGGGCCTGGGTCAATGGGCTTGCACAAATTTTCTTGATTCCAGATTTTGTGAATCAGCCCATTTAGTGCTTCCTTGAATTTCTTAGCTCGAGCTCTTGTGACTGGTCCAATAGGAACTTGTATTGGGTCAACCACTGATATGAACCCACCTAACTCCACCCCAAAAGCTAGCTCGTGAGGGGAGGATTGTGAACCCATATATATAACACCCAAGACCACCCTCTCTAACCGATGTGGGAGACATCATTCCCGACCCCTTTAGACTACACGTCTTCGCACCAACTCCATCGTTAACCCACACGAGAGGCAGGGAACCTTTGTACATGTGCCCATCGACCAGTAGTGGTTCGGCTTTGATATCATATGATATGAACCCACCTAACTCCACCCCAAAAGCTAGTTTGTGAGGGGAGGATTGTGAACCCATATATATAACACCCAAGACCACCCTCTCTAACCGATGTAGGACACATCAACCACCTTCCATGCATTTGAGCTCCCTAAGTCTCCATCAATGTGTAAATTAATATTTTTTTTGGGGTCATAGAGTAAAATTATTGTTGTGTATATATAATTTTGTATTATAATTATATTATATTACATTATATTATATTATGTTATAATATATTATATTAAAACATATAACCGTACGTTAATATTATTATTTATATTATAATATATTTACACTATATTATATTATATTATCTTATATATTATATTATATTATATTATATATTATATATTATATAAGCAAATGTAAAAAAAAAAGTTAAAAGAAACAAAACAAAGAAAAAGGGCAAGTTGCCGTGCAAAAGAAAAGGAAAAAAAAGGAAAAAAAAAGAAAAAAGGGGAAACTGAATTAGATTAGGATTACACTCATTTAGAAAAAAGAAAAATGTAATTAGATTAGGATTACACTCATTTAAAAAGGGAAAATCTAATTAGATTAGAGTTAGGATTTTCTACACTCATCTAATCTCTTCTTTCCCATAAACCTATAAATATTCCTCTAAGCCACCAAAGTTTTCATTCTCTTAATTTCCACCCAAAGAAACTTCTCCCTCTCACCCCCTCTCAAATGTCTATCCAAGAAAGCCTACATCATCTCTCTAATCCTCAACGCCAAGAATTCATTACACTTATTAAAGACAAAGTAGAAGGAATTATTTTTAGAGGTTTTGTTGTGCAAATATTCATCTTTGTTGAAGAAATAAGAATTAAAGGTATGTTTTAAAGTTCTCATGGTTTTGGTTTTTTTATGATTGATGTATATTGTTTGGTGATAAGCTTTTTTGAAAAATTGTTCTTTTATGATTGTGGATGTGTATGCATGTATGTTTGTATGAAAAATAAATTATTTTGTCTATTACTTTGATTATAACAATGTTACTTTATGGTTGAGAGCATTTAGTTCATATGATATCATGAAATTTCATGAAAATAAGGTTTTGTTGTTGGAGTGTGATAAGAGAATTCTAGGGTTTTTGGTTTGTCGGTAAGGTTGTTGGTGATGTTTTGAAGACAAATGATTTTATTTTGCTACGATTTTTGGATATG
Organism: Artocarpus heterophyllus; assembly: GCA_025403435.1. Lineage (NCBI taxonomy): Eukaryota > Viridiplantae > Streptophyta > Magnoliopsida > Rosales > Moraceae > Artocarpus > Artocarpus heterophyllus. The sequence continues at coordinate 6,227,580 of CM046331.1, forward strand.
ATGTGTATATATATGTTAAGAATGTCTGTGATTTTTTATAAATTTTTTGTTCAAAATATTTTTAGGGTTATGAGCTTTCAATCAAACACTGCTAATGAAATTTTGATTGCTGACATATTTGTATTTATGTATTGTATAGTCTGTTTTATGAGGCAACAAGCGTCTTTTAATTTTGGAAAAAATTATGAATCATTGTTGATATGTTGACTAAATGTTTGTAAAGTTTTAGCTTTATATCTTTATTATGTTTTAAGATAAAATTTGTTGATTGACAAGTACTTAGTGGTTATAAATGTCTACCTGATATGCTCTATGTAATTCATGAGATAATAAATCATATTTTTAAATATGTTTTGATGATTTATTATTTTTCTAACTTATATTTTTATGTGAAGCATATCACATAAAAATTTCAAAAGCACATCATATATATTTGATTTTATAAAAAAGTTTGAATGAAATATGTTCGCTATCTAGCATGTCTAATGTTAACATTAACTTTGAATTCAAACATGTGTTTTGAATTACTTCGAATTTATTTGAAGCTGAATTTTAGACATGTTATTATCTTATATGTCTATTATATGTAGTAATTTTTATTAGTTATTTTATAGCATAATAATTTAATACATAACTTTTAATTATGACTGCTCTCTACCTAGACTTTGCTGGCAGATGTTATGGTATTGAATATGTGATTTATTTTAATTACCAAATGAAATTTTTATGGCTAAAGGAAAATCTAAGCATTATACAAATATATGTTAACTTTATTCCTACAGATTTTCATGATGTAATTAAGTGTGAATTGAAAGATGTAGGGTTATGAATCCTTAAAGGTCAAGCGGTTTTTATTATTGGCAGATTTACTTGAATGTTTTAAAAATTAGAAAAAGATATTTTGGATTAATATTTTTTAAGAGAAGAAAAATTGAGTGATGTTTATATATGGTAGCTATGTTATGGAATAATTCTTACACTTTATTCATGCTTATAAGTTGAGATTAATTTCTCCAAGTCATTAAAGGTCAAGTTTTCCATCTTTATGTTTCTTGACTTTAAGTGCATGTTTGTGACTCAAAGATGCTTTGTTTTGTTAAAAACGATATATGATGATGTAATATGGTATTAAATAATATCATAAAGAGGAATATTAATTTTATGTATTATATGATTGATTGACATCAACACTGCAAAAGGAGAGCACATTGACAACAGTGGCAACGCCACCCAAGTTAAGGTTTAATAGTAAGCAAGCAAGACAAATAAGTACATTCTCAACTACAACATGATAAAAGTTTACGAAAAAGTTTTGTGATAATTTTGTGATAATTTTTAAGTTTGTTTTTACATATTGTCTTCTCATGAAAACTCATGTTCCAACAAGAAGGTTTAAAAGATGTTTTAATGATGAGGTATGTTAAAGCTTATATACATATATATATATATCACTTAATTAAGTGTTGCACACCCTATGTTTATGTTTATCTCAAAGGTTGGACTTGTAATGTTTGGTTTAGGACTAGCTACCCTGCTCCTCTCATGACAGCGCGCCTATGATGTTTATGTTTATGGTACAACGTTTAGGCCCCTAAAGATAAAATAAAAGATGTTTTAATATGAAAGTTTTAAATGAAATGATATGTTCTATATAAATATGTGCTTTGTGCACTACTATGATTATGATTACGAGTTTGTGTAATGATTTTTATGAAATGTTTTATGTTGTGAGATAGGAATGTGTACTTACTAAGCTTATGCTTACTTAGTTTATATCATGTTGCAGATGCAGATAAGATATAGGTTGACTAGGATGGAGACAAGGACAGGCGTGTGTGCAAGGAGTGTTTTGATTGGAAACGGAGTCATGTCATGAAAGGAATTTAAACTCAAACAAAATTTAATATATTATGTTTCACATTTTTATTTGTTTGAGGCTTAGTTCTATTTTTGATATGTTCTTTTAAGTTATGTTTTGATGAATATAAAATTGTGTTTCTAAATTTGGTCTCTTAGTTTTACTTTATCGAAAAAAATATATGCATGTCTTCCTGGGATATTCTTTGAGTATTGTTGATTATTTCAAACTTCTTATCAGTAATTATTAAGTTTAACAGTAATAGCAACGTCTCCTGTGATGCCCATAAGGGGGGTTGGGCGCTTTATTCATGTAAAGATTGTTATGTTGTCTATATCCCTATTGGGAGATGGTTTGTTTTGACCATCAAAGGTGGACTCCATGAATGGAAACATTGGCACGTTGTCATAGGTGACAATGTGTTGGATCGGGACATAAAGTGAATTGATTTGGATTAATAATTCTGTCTCAACAAATCGATTCACTTTAGACAATCATTTGTGTTTTATCTTAATCCTGAGATGAATAACGGGCCCGTTGTCTTGACTTGTCTCTTTTGATGTACCAAAGGGTGACACCCACATCTTAATAGTGGTATGCAAGTCGGTACGTTGGAGGCATGACTCTTGATAGCATAGACCTGTTATTCATAGATATGGAATCCATAGCTCCTCTTTAAGAGTAGTGATATCCTCTTATATGTGTTATCCTATAATTAGAAAACTGGAGCGCTCAACCATTTGGATACATAGGTGTAACCAAATGGTATACTGTCTATGGATGGTATGTTTTTCGATGGTGGGATAATGGAACGTCAGATAAAAATAATCGGGAAGATAAGACAGAACTTGTCCTTAAGCCGATTATGGATAATCATATGGGGATACGATACACTATTATATGTCATAAAGACTTAGCTATACGGGCTTCATAATTCTATGTAGTTGAGAGTGCATCTCCAAGCTTTTAGTGGAGTAGCGTTGGAGTTGATAATTATGAAATATATATCTGGGATATTGGGTTTTATAATTATCAGGAGATTAAACTATATAGGTCCATTTGGTCCCCTTTGCTAGCTCACAACATCCTGTAACGATACGGCGTGCTTTTCCACCAATTGATGACTTATGTCAGATTTATTAGATTGGTTGAAATTCGAAAGAATCAAATAATTCATGTCTGTTTATCGGTTGAATTAATTTTGTGATAAAATTAATTCAAAGTAAACTTGTTGAATTATTAGGATCGGATAATTCTTGTCTGTTTATCGGTTGATTTAATTTTGAATAAATTAGATCAAGATAGACTTGTAGAATTATTAGGAATTCATTTATTTTCCTAGAAATTATCTAGATAAAGTTATTTTAATCAGATAACTTTTCTATTAGGTTATTTGAATTAAAACTGAGACTTTATCCTATAGAATCTCGGGTGAAAAATAAAAGATTTGCTGAGATATTAATCAGCAGTTTGGCAGGCCGATCCTCAAGTTTGGCCTGCTGATGAGCGAAGGATAAGATCACGTGTTTTTACATGGATCTTATCAGATATTCATCCAAATTTGATTTTGATTCGAATTTTGAGACCTAATCTGATAAGGACTGACCCTAGACCCAACCTCTATAAATAGGGAGTAAGTCACATAAGTTTTTTAGATCAATTGAGAGATTAAGAGTGGTACTCTGCTAGTGAGAATCTGGAAACTCCCTAAGAGCTCTTGTTCACAAATCATGAACACTTGCTTTGAGTTCTCTCAATTGGTTGGAAGGAGAGTCATCTAGAGGAAAAGCTGTACATGTAAGCCCATACTCACTCCGATCATGGATAGAGAATAGCAAAGAAGACCAGTTGGTTGAGGCTCTTCTGGAACGTTACTTCTCTTCACTAATTGCAGGAGTTTTTTGGCACACAAATATTAGTAAGATCTAGTTAATTTATGCATATAGCATGTCAAACTTGTCTTTTAAAAAATACTCTGATATAAAATTTTTAAAATTCCGCTGCATACTATTTTCTAACAATTGGTATCAGAGCCATAGTTTTTATATAAGTTTACAAGTTTGTGATCATATTATATGTATAAATTTTGTGATCTCAATATCTCCTATGCTTGAATTTCATTTTATAGAGAATTAGTACTCTAGGTTTCTACATATTTTATATGTTGTTATAGATTCTGAGAGACATTAAATTTGGATATAACCAAAAATATGAAGTATTCAATTCATACGGGATTGAAGACTTAAAGATGGACATTTTATGATGAGAGATACAACCTGAGAATTCAAGGATGAAAAATCGATAATATGGTTTGATTATTCTCTTGTAATTTTTGATTTCTATTCTCTAGGGTGGAACCATAATATTATGGTTATTTATTATTTTGCTTGTAGCTTTGCTTGTCTGCATTATAAAATGATTTGCCATGTATATTGATAATATATCATATAGAATAGGGAGTGTCGCTCATATTAAAAATTGTTCATGCATATTCTTAAAATAAAACATTGATTTCAAAAGATTAAGTGGGAGAAGGTTTTTGAAGAGAGGACCTAAGGCCTCCATCGTTGGTCCATAGGCAGAACATGGTAGTCCTGACCCCGAGGAAGGGATTTCTATCATTACCAGATTGGATCTCTGAGAGGATATGGTATTTTAGCATGATTTATGTGGTGATTATAAATTATGGATAAAATATTAAAACGATGGTTATACACTCACATTAATTTTATTATTAACCTCCCTCGGAGCTCTGTTAATAAAATTAATGGCCAAAGAAACAATTATCAGTATATGTTGGATCATACGGGTCCTGGATGGCATATATTAATCAGGAGGCGATTTGTGTTCCTGATTGAATTTGGCATGATTCCCCTAGGAGCTTGTTGAATTTTGAGTTGGGAATTATTGTTGTAAGATTGTGATATTTTCAAGGTTTTGACACATAAACACATTTGTATGTTTTTACATGATTGTGTTATCTTACTAAATTATTATTATATGTTTGCTTATGTTTGGTATATGATTCTTTATTGTAGATTAAAAATGTCTAAAAACACATTATCTTTGATACATGACAAAAACCTATTAACTGGAGAGAATTATAATGATTGGAAACAGAACCTGGATATCGTCCTCTCTTTTGAGAAATTGAAATATATACTGACAACCCCTTGTCCTCCCGAGCCTACGGGAGACTCAACTAATGAGCAATTCCAAGCGTATGATCGCTGGAAAGATGCTAACGATCAGCCCCGCTGCTATGTTATGGCTAGCATGAATAACATGCTATAGGCTCAACATTAGGATTATGAGACTACGAAGCAGATCTTGATAATCTTGAGGATATGTTTGGAGGCCAGGCCATAACAAGAGGCAAGGGGCACTTCAGAAACTTCATAAATGTAAGCAAAGGCTAGGGACATCTGTAAAGGAGTACATGATGTTGGTCATGGGTTACCTCGCTGAGGCTCAAACCAATGGAGCCAACATCGATGCTGAAACTCAGATGACTATGGTCTTTAAGACTTTGTCAAAGAAATTTATTCCGTTTAGAGCGACTCTTATTTAAGCAATGGATGGGGTATGACCTTAACAGAATTAATGAAACAGTTATAAGAGTTCGAACTGCTGATCAGGGAGTCTCCTATAGGTGGAGAGGCCAACATAGTAGCTGCTTCTGGTTCCAATCACAACTCTGGGAATGTGATACGAACCTCGCCAAGAACTGACGCGACCCTAACTAAAATTGGTTTCCAAGATCAAAATTCCTAACCAGTTTTGAGTGGAACCACGACCTGATGCCTAACAAGAAGCACGAACCTTGGTATGTGAGGACGCCACAATCAGCTATGGATGGACTGATTGATAAGTCTATGAACGCCACAAAATTTTTCGATAAGTTTGAATAGTTCGTTTAAGAACCGAAGAGAATTAAACCTCAAATTGTGTGTTAAAACTTATCCTCCATTGAATGAAATTCATTACAATATATAGTGGTTCCCCTATGCGAATTTCAACTCCTAATTGCCCATGGAATTTCGGGCAAATCAATTACCAAACGTCTAATCTAAAGCAAATAAGGTAAGTTCCCTTAATGGCTTAAAAACCTTACAATAATAGGAATAACACAAACGCATGTTTCTAAAAGAAAAAGGAAACTAGACATTAAAAGGTAAATAGCTGATTCTTCTCGCCACTTGTCGCCTCAAAACGGGAAAGTAACTGAAATGGAAATTACTCGGTCCCTTCTAGAGCTTCAATCACGCATTTGTTGGTCTGGATGTCACATGCAATTCCCTCAATGGGCCTCCATGCAATAGCTTGAGCCCAAGTTGCTTGAATCAGTTCAATAAGCGTTTCTTTGAACTTCTTCGCTCGTGCTCTCATAACCAGACCAATGGGAACTTGAATTGGATCTGAATATGTCTCATCCCACGTGCTCTTGCTTGTGCTAACGATGTCCTCATCATTCCCCTCCTCTTGAGAGGGATTTGTCCTCAAATCATCACCTGCATCAAAAGGACTAAGATCATAAACATTAAAGGTGGCACTTACACCATACTCACCTGGCAAGTCTAGCTTGTACACATTATCGTTGATTCTTTCAAGAATTTGAAAAGGACCGTCCCCTCTAGGCAACAGCTTGGATTTCCTTTGTTTCAAAAACCGTTCCTTGCGTAAGTGCAACCACACCCAATCGTTGGGCTCGAAGACGAGCTTGTGATGCCCTTTGTTGGCTTGTTTAGCATATTGTTTAGTCTTTTGCTCGATGTTGAGTCTTGTCTTCTCGTGTATCTGCTTAACAAGGTCAGCTTTTCTTTTTCCATCTAAATTCACATGCTCAGACAAAGGTAATGGCATTAAATCCAAAGGAGTTAAAGGATTAAAACCATAAACAATTTCAAATAGTGAAAATTGAGTAGCAGAATGAACAGATCGATTATAAGCAAACTCAACATGTGGTAAACACTCCTCCCATATTTTGATGTTCTTTTTAATGACAGCCCGCAACAAAGTAGACAAGGTTCTATTCACAACTTCTGTTTGACCATCGGTTTGAGGGTGACAAGTAGTCGAAAACAATAGCTTAGTCCCTAACTTAGCCCACAAAGTCTTCCAAAAGTAGCTTAAGAACTTGGTGTCCCTATTAGAAACAATTGTCCTAGGCATACCATGAAGTCTCACAATTTCCCTAAAGAACAAATCAGCAACATTGGAAGCATCATCTGTCTTGTGGCATGGAATAAAATGGGCCATCTTGGAAAACCTATCCACAACCATAAATATCAAGTCTCTTCCCCGTTTAGACCTAGGCAAACCTAGCACAAAATCCATTGAAATATTAGTCCAAGGTTCACTAGGTATTGGTAAAGGAGTGTACAAACCGTTTGGTTGCACTCTTGATTTAGCCTGCCTACAAGTCACACATCTACCACAAAGCCTCTCAACATTTTGTTTCATATGTGGCCAATAGAAGTATTCCTGCAACACCACCAAAGTCTTCATTACTCCAAAATGTCCCATCAATCCTCCCCCATGGAATTCTCTCACTAGCAAATCTCTTAATGAACAATTAGGCACACACAATTTATTCTCCTGAAACAAGTATCCCTCATGCCTAAAGTACTTACCACTAGCAAATCTCTCACAAGCTTGATACTCAGTACTTAAGTCACGGTCATCAGCATATAACTCTTTAATATGTTCAAAACCCAGTAGTTTAGCATTAAGAGTTGAGATTAAGACATACCTGATAGAAAGTGCATTGGCAACGATGTTTTCCTTACCTTGCTTGTAACGAATGACATACGGAAACGTCTCTATGAATTCTACCCAATGAGCATGCCTCTTATTTAGCTTGTGTTGGCCCTTCAAGTGTTTCAGGGACTCATGATCCATGTGAATCATAAACTCCTTAGGCCATAGGTAGTGCTGCCACGTCTCTAATGCCCGGACCAATGCATACATCTCTTTATCATAAGTTGGGTAATTAAGAGTTGCCCTATTCAGTTTCTCACTAAAATATGCTACTAGTCTCCCTTCCTGCATTAAAACGGTGCCAATTCCAACACCTAAAGCATCACATTCAATCTCAAAAGTTTTGGAAAAATTAGGTAAAGACAACAATGTAGCATTAGTCAACTTCTTCTTGATTAACTGAAATGCCTTTTCTTGCTCTTCTCCCCATCTAAACCCAACATTCTTCTTGATCACTTTAGTCATTGGTGCGGCTATAGTACTGAAATCTTTCCCAAACCGCCGGTAGAAACTAGCAAGTCCATGAAAACTCCATAGGTTTCCCACTCTAGTTGGACTCGGCCACTCCTGGATGGCTCGCACCTTTTCTTCATCAACCTGTATACCTTGAGCACTAACAACAAAACCAAGAAACACAAGCTTATCTGTACAAAAGGTACACTTCTTGAGGTTAGCATACAACTTCTCCTTTCTAAGCACATCCAAAACAGATTTTAAATGGACTACATGTTGGTCCATGTCTTTGCTATAAATGAGTATATCATCAAAATACACAACAACAAACCTGCCAATAAATGCACATAATACATGATTCATTAGACGCATAAACATACTTGGAGCATTAGTTAAACCAAATGGCATTACTAACCACTCATACAGTCCATATTTTGTCTTAAAGGCAGTTTTCCATTCATCACCCTCTTTTATGCGTATTTGATGGTATTTTACTTTTCAAATCAATTTTTGAGAACACAGAAGCACCATGCAGTTCATCCAACATATCATCTAAATGAGGAATAGGATGACGATACTTTACCGTTATATTGTTAATGGCTCTGCAATCTACGCACATTTTCCATGTCCATCCTTCTTAGGCACGAGTAAGACTGGAACGGCACACGGCCTCATACTTTCTCTCACGTACCCCTTTTTCATCAACTCACTGACCTGCCTTTAAAGCTCTTTTGTCTCCTCGGGGTTGCTTCTATAAGGTGGTCGGTTTGGAATGGAAGCACTAGGTACAAAATCAATCTGATGTTCTATTCCCCGTATTGGCAGCAAACCATTAGGCACCTCATCTGGAAATACATCCTCAAATTCCTGCAATAGAGAAACAACAGAACTAGGCAATGCAGGGTCAAGTTCGTTAGTGTTTAAAAGTGCCTCTTTGTACAAAAGTACAATCATTGGCTGATTTGAAACAAGGCCCTTTTAATTTCACTGCCTCTTGCATAGAAGTTTGTTTTTCTCTCTGTTTTTCTCTCATTGGCTGATTGTGAATTCTTTTCAGCCCTCTCAATTTTCTCTCCCTTGCTCTCTTTGCTCTCCTTTTTCTCGGCCATCTCTTCCTTTTTTCTCTCACTGGCCGAACTCTCTCTCTGCACTCCCACTCTTGATTTTTCTCCACTCTTCATTTTTTTTATCACTTTCTCTCTGTAAACTTACTTGGTCATCATAGACCTGTTTTGGTGTTAACGGAACAAGAGTGATCATTTTTTTTATTGTGAACAAATGAGTACTTGTTGGTGAAACCATCATGTTTAACTCACTGATCAAATTGCCATGGTCTGCCTAATAACAAGTGCCCAGCTTACATCGAAACCACACCGCACAAAACTTCATCTTTATATCTTCCAATGCGAAAAGAAACTAACACTTGCGTATGCACCTTTACCTCACCATTATCATTTAACCATTGCAATTTATATGGTCGAGGATGCTTAATTGTTGGCAGCCCTAACTTCTCTACCATGGTTCTGCTAGCAACATTAGTACAACTCCCACCATCAATAATCACACTACATACCTTGTTTTGGACGTGGCACCTAGTGTGGAAGATGTTTTCCCGTTGCACCTCTTCATCTTCTTCTTTGGCTTGCACACTTAAAGCTCTCCTTGTAACCAACAATTCTCCTTGGACAGCACACTCCTCATCGTCGGCATCCTCTAATGAAGGCATAGAATCATTGTTCGAATCCTCGTCGGTTTCAATCTCTCCATTGTCCCGCATCACCATAGCTTGTTTGTTCGGACATTGGCTTGCTATGTGACCCCTGACTTGACATTTAAAACATTTAATATCACGATTCTAGGTAGTGGAAGAATCGGATTTACCTTGATTCCCATGGCTGGCCACCTCTTGTTTTTGCTCGGTCTTTGTCTTGGTGTTGGGTTGCTTCTCATCCTTCTTCCACTGGTTCATTTTCCAAGCTGATGTACTCGAGTTTTGGCTGGGACATGAGTTAATGCCCCTCCTCATAAGTTGATTCTCAATTTTGATAGTCATGTGCACCATGTCCTCCAACTCCACGTAATGTTGTAACTCAACAGCATTGTGAATATCTCAGTTCAAGCCCTCCAAAAACCTTGCCATTGTAGCCTCCCGATCCTCCTCTATATTTGCCCGAATCATCATAACCTCCATCACCTTATAGTACTCCTCTACACTCCGGTTGCCTTGCTTAAGATTTTGTAGTTTGTTGTAAACTCCCGGTAGTAGTAAGTTGGTACAAATCGCTTCCTCATCAAGGTCTTCATCTCTCCCCATGACTCAATAGGTCGCTCTCTATTTCGTCCCCTGTTTATAACAAGCTGATCCCACCAAGTAATAGCATAATCAGAAAATTCAATTACAGCCAGTTTTACCTTCTTTGCCTCAGAATAGTTGTGGAAGTCAAAGACGAACTCCATTTTCTTCTCCCATTCTAGGTACGCTTCTGGATTGGATTTGCCTTGAAATGATGGTATCTTCATTTTATGCCTCTCAAACTATCATTTTCCCGGTTCCTAACTCCTCTATCCCGTCCAAATCTTTGGTGACTACCCGCTGAATCTTCTCCTTCATCAAACTCTTCCCCATCAATCCTGTAGTAGTCCTCAACCTCTCCTCTAATCGGAACCCTTTCCCGCCTACGCGCATGAGGAACATGTTGTGGCTGTTCCACACGTGCGTTTTCTATCCGCTCTATCCTCTCATGAAGCTGTCCTAACTCTCCCCTCAACAATCACCTCATCTCCCCTATCATCGCTTCCATAAGGAGTTTTGGATCTGCTGCACAGAGGTACCCTCAATAGTGTTCTTGTTGTTGTTTGACTTTTTTTTTTTTTTTGCAAAACAAAGTAAGAAACAATGCAAAGGACCTTACCACACTCCCTTACGTGTTTCACTCGTGAAATGGTTCACTCAATTTCGCTCGTGTTTGCACTCAATACTTTCGGCTTTTGTCCACTCTAATGCTCTCGCCTCTATGCCTTTTTCCACTCGTTAATTCTCACTCAGTTCCTATAAAACTACTCAAATCAATATCAAAATTTCCTTGACAATTCACAAATAGATTACCAAGGAGGCTCAGATTAGAAACAAGACTATAACAGGAACATATAATTTAGGCTTTCAAAAATCACACCCAAAAGGAACGAAATTTGAGCAAAAATTTTTTGGTCTTTGCAGGGAATTCAATTTCGGGTTCCTTAATCGATGAATAACAAGAATCTAAAAAAAAAATTTAAGGATTTTTTTTTTCGGATCCTCTTGTTTTTCTTCTCACCCCCCCTTTTTTTTCTTTCTTTTCTTTTCGGATCTTTTTTTTTTTGTATAAGACTCTAAATTCGACTATTTTTTTTTGCCCGACTTTGATAATGGAAATCAAAACTCACGAATAACTGAAACAAACATAAACTCAGAGAACGGATAAGCAAAACCTGATTAGAACCTCGCTCTGATTACCCAATGATACGAACCCCGCCAAGAACTGACACGACCCTAACCAAAATTGGTTTCCAAGATCAAAATTCCTAACTAGTTTTGAATGAAACCGTGACCCGATGCCTAACAAGAAGCACGAACCTTGGTATGCGAGGACGCCACAATCAGCTATGGACAGACTGATTGATGAGTCTATGAAAGCCACGAAATTTTTTTAAAAGTTTGAATATTTCATCTAAGAACCAAAGAGAATTAAACCTCAAATTGTGTGTTAAAACTTATCCTCCATTGAATGAAATTCATTACAATATATAGTGGTTCCCCTATGTGAATTTTCAGTTCCGAATTGCCCATTGAATATCAGGCAAATCAATTACCAAAACGTCTAATCTAAAGCAAATAAGGTAAGTTCCCTTAATGGCTTAAAAGCCTTACAATAATAGAAATAACACAAACGCATGTTTCTAAAAGAAAAAGGAAACATTAAAAGGTAAATAGCTGATTCTTCTCGCAACTTGTCACCTCAAAACGGGAAAGTAACTGAATGAAAATTGCTCGGTCCCTTCTAGAACTTGAATCATGCATTTGTTGGTCTGGATGTTACATGCAATTCCCTCAATGGGCCTCCATACAATAGCTTGAGCCCAAGTTTCTTGAATCAGCCCAATAAGCGTGTCTTTGAACTTCTTCACACGAGCTCTCGTAACCGGACCAATGGGAACTTGAATTGGATCTGAATATGTCTCATCCCACTTGCTCTTGCTTGTGCTAATGATTTCCTTATCACAAATGTTACAGAAGCTCAACCCTCCTCTTTTGCTCGAAAGAATAGGAAAATGAAGAGAACTGAAGGAAGTGGTAAGTCTAAGGATAGAGGGCAACCTAAGAAGAACAAAAGGAGCTCAAAGCAAAAGAAGCCCAAAGGAAAATGTTTCCATTGCGGCATAGTTGGGCACTGGAAGAGAAACTGCAAGAAGTATCTTCAAGAGCTCAAAGAAAAGAAGAACAATAGTAAATTAGATTTACTCGTTTTAGAAGCTTGTTTTGTTGAAGATGATACCTCACCTTGGATAATTGATTCAGGGGCAACTAACCATGTTTGTTCTTCTTTGCAGATGCTTAGTTCTTCAAGGGAGCTTGACGACGAGGAACAAATGATGAGAGTAGGTACGGGAGCGGTTGTTTCGACAAGAGCAATAGGAGTCATTAAACTTTATTTTAGAAATAAGTTTTTAATGTCGGACAATGTTTCTTACATTCCTAGTTTTCATAGAAATTTGATTTCTGTTTTCAGGTTGTTTGAACAAATGTTTAATATTTCTTTTAATAGCAATTATGCTAATATTTCTAGAAATGGTTTGGATATTTGTTTTGCACATCTGAAAATTGGGCTTTACACTTTGAGGCCCAATTAAAAATCACTGCTCAATACCGAAATGTTCAAGTTGAACAACCAAAACCCAAGAAGCAAAAGATTTCTTCTGATGATGAAACATACCTATGGCACCTTAGATTAGGCCATGTTAACCTTGATAGAATTAAAAAACTAGTAAAGGATTGTCCTTTAAGCGAACTAAAAGTTATTTCTCTACCAGTTTGTGAATCTTTTTTTTAAGGTAAAATGACTAAAAGGCCTTTCTCTGCAAAAGGCAAAAGCCCAAGGAGCCACTTGAGCTAATACATTCGGACATCTATGGTCCATTGAATGTAGAAGCACGTGGTGGTTATGAATATTTTGTCATATTTATTGATGATTATTTGAGCTATGGATACATGTACCTAATGCAAAAGAAATCTAAAACTTTTAGAAAGTTTAAAGAATTTCCAAGCAGAAGCTGAAAAGCAATTAGGAAGGTCGGTGAAGACTCTTCAATTGGATCAAGGAGGGGAATACCTTGGTATCAAGTTCAAGGATTATTTGATAGAACATGGTATCCCATCACAAGTCACTACACTTGGAACACCACAATAGAATGGTGTCTCTGAGAGAAGAAATCAGACATTGCTCGATATGGTAAGATCCATGCTCAGTTACTCATCATTACCCATTTCATTTAGGGGATATGCACTACAAACTGCAGTATATCTTCTAAACATGGTTCTATCAAATTCTATTCCAAAAGCACCTTTAAAGTTATGAAATGGTCTCAAACCTAGTATGTGACATATCCGTATATAGGGCTGTCCAGCACATGTGCTGAAAGGAAAGACCGGGAAGCTAGAACTACGTTCTAAAGTATGCTTGTTTGTAGGATACCCAAAGGGGATGAGGGGAGGTTTGTTTTATAGTCCATAAGATAAGAAGGTATTTGTATCAACAAATGCCACTTTTCTCGAGAATGCTTATATGACAAACTACAAATCTCGTAGCAAAGCTGTACTTGAAGAGTTACTTTCTGATCAAATTAGACTACAACCAACAACTGTTGTCAAAGTACAAAATGAGGAGACCACATCTTCAGATCAGGATGTCATAGCACCTCATGTAGTGGGAGGATTGTGAGACCACCTGCTCACTACAAGGAAATTAGAAAAGCACATGTTGCTATCTCTGATAATGGTGAGGATGATCCATTGACATATCATCATGTAATGGAAGATTCTGAGAATGAAAAATGGCTGAAGGCTATGAACCTTGAAATGGAGTCCATGTGCTCCAATTCAGTTTGGGTACTTGTAGATCTATCTGAAGGGATAAAACCCATAGGGTGCAAATAGATCTACAAGAAGAAAAGATGCGTGGATGGGAAATTGAGACATTCAAAGCTAGGCTTGTAGCAAAGGGTTATACCCAAAAGGAGGGAGTTGACTATGAAAAAACTTGGGAGTTGACTATGAAAAAACTTTCTCGCCCGTAGCTATTCTTAAATCCATTTGGATTCTTTTATCAAGACTGCTTTTTTTTTTTTTCGGATCCTCTTGTTTTTCTTCTTTCCCTTGTTTTTTTCTTTCTTTCTTTCTTTTCTTTTCGGATCTTTTTTTCTTTTCTTTTTTTTTAAGACTCTAAATTCGAATATTTTTTTTTACCCGACTTTGATAATAGAAATCAAAATTCACGAATAACTGGAAAAAACATAAACTAAGGGAACGGATAAGCAAAACTTGATTAGAACCTCGCTCTAATTACCAAATGATACGAACCACACCAAGAACTGATGCGACCCTAACCAAAATTGGTTTCCAAGATCAAAATTCCTAACCGGTTTTCAATGGAACCGCGACCTAGTGCCTAACAAGAAGCACGAACCTTGGTATGTGAGGACGCCACCATCAACTATGGATGGACTGATTGATAAGTCTATGAACGCCACAGAATTTTCTGATAAGTTTGAATAGTTCGTTTAAGAACCGAAGAGAATTAAACCTCAAATTGTGTGTTAAAACTTATCCTCCATTGAATGAAATTGATTACAATATATAGTGGTTCCCCTATGCGAATTTCAGCTCCTAAATGCCCATGGAATTTTGGGCAAATCAATTACCAAAACGTCTAATCTAAAGCAAATAAGGTAAGTTCCCTTAATGGCTTAAAAACCTTACAATAATAGAAATAACACAAATGCATGTTTCTAAAAGGAAAAGGAAACTAGACATTAAAAGGTAAATAGCTAATTCTTCTCGCCACTTGTCGCCTAAAAACGGGAAAGTAACTGAAATAGAAATTTCTCGGTCCCTTCTAGAGCTTGAATCACGCATTTGTTGGTCTGGATGTCACATGCAATTCCCTCAATGGGCCTCCATGCAATAGTTTAAGCCCAAGTTGCTTGAATCAGCCCAATAAGTGTTTCTTTGAACTTCTTCACACGAGCTCTCTTAACCGGACCAATGGGAACTTGAATTGGATCTGAATATGTCTCATCCCACGTGCTCTTGCTTGTGCTAACGATGTCCTCATCAGAATGGAAATAAGCAACGGGCCAAGAATAGGAAGTCTTCTATTCTTACTAGCACCAAGAGCAAGAAGAAGAACCCAAAAAAGCTTAAGTGCTTCTTTTGCAGGAAGGTCGAGCACATAAAGACGCATTGCAAGGACTTCCTTTCCAAAGGAGGTAGGTTTGATCTTCTATATTTAGAAACTTGTTTGGTTGAGGAATCAAGTGACATTTGGGTCATAGATTCCAGTGCAACTAATCATGTTTGTGCTTCTCTATAGTGCTTCAAAGAAATGAGAAATCTACTACATGAAGACTTCACACTTCAGATGGGCGATGGATCCTTGGTCTCAACGGAAGCAGTGGGAGACGTCCATCTTTATTTTGAAAATTATAGGAATTTATTTTTGCAAGATTGTTTTTATGTTCCTAAATTTAAAAGGAATTTAATTTCTGTAGCTTGTTTATTTAAAGACTCCTATTTGGTTTCTTTTAATGATAAAGTGGTGATTCGTAAAAACAAATCTTTTATCTGTTCTGGATGGATGCAAAATAATCTTTATTTTATCAAACCTAAGATGGACTTATTGCTTAATGCTGAGATGAATGATAATAACTCTAAAAGACTTAAAACTTCTCACTCTAATAAGACTTATCTTTGGCATTTGCGTCTTGGTCATCTTAACCTGAACAGGATTCAAAGGTTGGTAAGGGATGGACCTTTAAGTCACTTAAAGGTGGAATCTAGACCTCAATGTGAATCTTGTTTGGAGCGTAAAATGACCAAAAGACCATTCGGGTCTAAGGGCAGTAGGGCCAAAGGGGTTCTAGAACTTGTGCATAGTGATGTTTGCAAACCGATGAACATCCAGGCATGAGGAGGGTATGAGTACTTTATCACTTTTATTGACAATTACTCAAAATATGGCTATGTGTACCTGATGCACCACAAAAGTGAAACTTTTGACAAGTTCAGGGAGTTTTCGGGCGGAAGTGGAAAGCAATTGGGTAGACCCATAATGGCACTTCAATCCGATCGAGGTGGAGAATACATTTCTGATGAGTTCTTGGGACACTTATTAGAAAATAGGATTTATCCCATTTGACTGCACCGGGTACTCCGCAGTAGAATGACATAGCGGAGAGAAGGTATAGGACTTTCTTGGACATGGTGAGGTCCATGATGAGTTATTCATCATTGCCTTCATCCTTTTGGGGATATAAACTATAAACCACATGTTATCTTTTGAACAATGTGCCTTCAAAATTGGTCCCTAAAACTCCTCACGAGTTGTAGACAGATAGGAAGACAACCTTAAACTATATTCGCATATGGGGATGTCTAGCTCATGTCTTGTTTAAGGGTCCGAATAAGTTGGAAGCACGTTTAGAAGTTTGCGTGTTTGTAGGATATCCAAAAGGGACTAAAGGGGGTTATTTCTATAACCTAAAGGAAAATAAAGTTGTGGTTTCAACTAATGCAACTTTCCTTGAGGAGAATTACATGGACGACTTTAAACCTTGAAGCAAATTGGTGCTTGAGGAGTTAAGGAGTGATCCGATCACACCAGAGGTTCTGAATGAAACCGTTTCGATTAGTGTAGAATAACTAAATAAACCTGAACAACAACCTAAGGGGCTTCGACGTAGTGGGAGGATCAGGCATCAACCTAAGAGGTATATGTTCAATGGGGAGGTCTTTTTGGCTGAACCAGATGAACATGATAGGGATCCTTATACTTACGCAGAAGCTATAGAGGATGTTGATTCAAAACTCTGGACAAAGGCCATGAACATTGAGATGAAGTCTATGGAGACTAATCAGGTCTAGGAGCTTGTGGATCTTCCCAAAGGCGTAAAACCCATAGGGTGTAAATGGATCTATAAGAGGAAAAGAGGAGTAGATGGAAAGGTCAAAACCTTTAAGGCTAGACTGGTAGCTAAGGGTTATATGTACAAGGAAGGAATCGATTATGAGGAAACCTTTTCGCCTGTAGCCATGCTTAAGTCCATCCGGATTCTCTTGTCCATAGCTGCCGCTCTCGACTACAAGATTTGACAGATGGATGTCAAGATGGCTTTTCTGAATGGCTATCTTAATGAGTCTATTTATATGGCACAACCAGACGGGTTTAAGGTCAAGGGTCAAGAGGGTAAGGTTTGTAAGCTGCTAAAGTCAATTTATGGACTTAAGTAGGCTTCCCGTTCTTGGAACATAAGATTTGATTAGGTGATCAAGACTTATGGGTTCTCACAAAATGTGGATGAGCCATGTGTTTACAAACACATTAAGGATGGGAAGGTGGTTTTTCTACTGCTCTATGTAGATAACATTCTACAATTGGCAATGACATTGGGGCATTGTCATCAGTGAAATTATGGTTGACCAAGCAGTTTGACATGAAGGACTTAGGTGAGGCAAATTTTATTCTCGGTATCCAAATTTTTAGGGATAGGAAGAACAAAATGATAGTTTTGTCCCAGGCTGGCTACATAGATAAAATTCTTAGGACGTTTGCAATACAGAATTCCAAAAAAGGTGGGCAACCATCTAGGTCTGGAATTACTCTTTCTAAGAAAGGCTCTCCAAAGTCTGAGGAAGAAAGAGAATACATGAAGAAGGTGCCTTATGCTTCGGCAGTGGGTAGTCTCATGTATGCCATGCTTTGCACACGATCGGATATTTGTTATACGGTCGGGATTGTAAGTCGATTTTAGACGAATCTAGGACTGAACCATTGGGTTACGGTAAAGCTTATTTTCAAATACCTGAGAAGGACTCGAGGGTATATGCTTGTATATTCGGGTGAGGACTTGACTCCTCTAGGATATACTGACTCAGATTTTCAATCCTGTCTAGGGTATATGTTTGTATATTCGACTTCAGGTTTTGTGTTTACTTTGGACGGTGGTGCCATTAGTTGGAGAAGTATGAAGCAAGATTGCACTTCGGATTCAACAATGGAGGCTAAGTATGTGGTAGCTAGTGATGCTTCGAAAGAAGCAGTGTGGCTCCGCAAGTTCCTTGGAGATCTTGAGGTAGTTCCTGTTATGGATAAGGCGGTATCATTGTACTATGATAACAATGTGGCGGTAGCTAATGCTAAGGAACCAAGATTTCACAAGAAGAGTAAGCATATTAATCGAAAGTATCATGTGATAAAGGACTTCGTTAAGGGCGGGCTTGTCACAGTGTGCAAAATCACATCAGAGGACGATTTAGTTGATCCATTTACGAAGACACTTACTAGGAGAGTCTTCAATAATCATGTGGAAGCTATGGGGATTCGAGATTTGTCATATTTACTCACTTAGTGCAAGTGGGAGATTGTTAGACATGTTTGCCCTAAGGAGTAAAAATATAATAAATTTTTGGAGACATTTTTATCAATAAAGAATTTATTTATTGTTTATATACCAAATCTTGTCCTCTTTACGTTCATATTTGTTGAATGTATGTTAAGCAAACAATAGTCTGAGACTGTCACTCTAAACTTTAAGAATTGGGCATATGATGGATAGATTATGCAGAAGACACAATTCTTAAGGTGATAGTCTAAATCGTAACATCCGCAATTGAGGGAATAAAGTTAGGCGCTTTATTCATGTAAAGATTGTTATGTTGTCTATATCCCTATTGGGAGATGGTTTGTCTTGACCATCAGAGGTGGACTCCGTGAATAGAAACATTGGCACGTTGTCATAGGTCACAATGTGTTGGATTGGGACATAAAGTGAATTGATTTGGATTAATAATTCTGTCTCAGCAAATCGATTCACTTTAGACAATCATTTGTATTGTATCTTAATCTTGTAATGTATAGTGGGCCTGTTGTCTTGACTTGTGTCTTTTGATGTACCAAAGGGTGACACCCACATCTTAATAGTGGTATGCAAGTCGGTACGTTAGAGGCATGACTTTTGATAGCGTAGACCTGTTATTCATAGATATGGAATCCATAGCTTCTCTTTAGGCGTAGTGATACCCTTTTATATACGTTATCCTGTAATTGGAGAAATGAAGCGCTCAACCATTTGGATACATAGGTGTAACCAAATGGTATACTGTCTTTAGATGGTAAGTTTTTTGATGGTGAGATAATAGAATGTAAGATAAAAATAATCGGGAAGGTAAGACAGAACTTTTCCTTAAGCTGATTATGGATAATCATATAGGGATATGATACACTATGATATGTCATGGAGACTTAGCTATACGGGCTTCGTAATTCTATGTAGTTCGAGAGTGTAGCTCTAAGCTTTTAGTGGAGTAGCGTTGGAGTTGATAATTATGAAATGTATATCTGGGATATGGGTTTCATAATTATCGGGAGCTTGAGCTATATAGGTCTATTTAGTCCCCTTTGCTAGCTCACAACATCCTGTAATGATACGGCGTGCTTTTCCTCCAATTGGTGACTTATGTCAAATTTATTAGATTGGTTGAAATTTGGAAGAATCAAATAATTCATGTCTGTTTATCGGTTGAATTAATTTTGTGATAAAATTAATTCAAGATAAACTTGTTGAATTATTGTGATCGGTAATTCTTGTCTGTTTATTGGTTGATTTGATTTTGAATAAATTAGATCAAGATAGACTTGTAGAATTATTAGGAATTCATTTATTTTCCTAGAGATTATCTAGATAAAGTTGTTTTAATCAGATAACTTTTCTATTGGGTTATTTGAATTAAAACTGAGACTTTATCCTATAGAATCTCGAGTGGAAAATAAAAGATTTGTTGAGATATTAATCAGCAGCTCGGCAGGTTGATCCTCAAGTTTGGCCTGCCGATAGGGCCTGATCGGTGATGATCGGCCTGCCGATGAGTGAAGGATAAGATCACACGTATTTCATGGATCTTATCAGTTAATGATCTGAATTTGATTTTGATTCGAATTTTGAGACCTAATCTAATAAGGACTGACCCTAGAACCAACCTATATAAATAGGGAGTAAGTCACATAAGTTTTTTAGATCATTTTAGAGATTAAGAGTAATGCTCAGCTAGTGAGAATCTTGAAACTCCCCGAGAGCTCTTGTTCACAAATCACTAACACTTGCTTTGGGTTTTCTCAATTGGTTGGAAGGAGAGTCATCTAGAGGAAGAGCTGTATGTGTGAGCCCACACTCACTTCAATCGTGGATAGAGAATAACAAAGAAGACCAGTTGGTTGAGGCTCTTATGGAATGTTACTTCTCTTCACTGATTGCAAGAGTTTTTCGGCACACAGGGGTTAGTAAAATCTAGTTAATTTATGCATATAGCATGTTAAACTTGTCTTTTAGAAAATTCTCTGATATAAAATTTTTAAAATTCCACTGCATACAATTTTTCCAACAATGGCTTCTGTCTAGAGTTTCGAATCAACATCCTCCATAGCCTCTACATAAGTGTAAGGATCCTTGTCATGTTTATCTGGCTCAACCAAGTAGGCCTCACCATTGAACATATACCTCTCGGGTTGTAGCTTCATCCTCCCACTATGCCCAAGCCCCTTAGGTTGTTGTTCAGGTTCGTTTGGTTTTTCTATACTGATCGAAACGGTTTCATTTGGAACCCCCAGACTGACCGAATCACTTGCCAACTCCTCAAGTGCCATTTGCTTCGAGGCTTAAAGTTTTCCATGTAACTTTCCTTAAGGAAAGTTGCATTAGTTGAAACCACGACTTTATTTTCCTTTGAGTGATAGAAATAACCCCTTTAGTCCCTTTTGGGTATCCTACAAACATGCAAACTTCCAAACATGTTTCCAACTTATTCACATCCCTAAACAGGACATAAGCCGGACATCCTCATATGCAAATATAGTTTAAGGAAGTCCTCTTCCCCGTCCATAACTCCTGAGGAGTTTTAGGAATCAATTTTGAAGGAACATTGTTCAAATGATAACATGCAGTTTTTAGAGCATATCTCCAAAAGGACAAAGGAAATGATGAATAACTCATCACGGACCTAACCATGTCCAACAAAGTCCTATTTCTTCTCTCCATTATCCAACTCTGTTGCGGAGTGCCTGGCATAGTCAAATAAGATAGAATCCCATTCTCTAATAAGCGTTCCAAGAACTCATCAAAAAGGTATTCACCACCTCAATCAGATCGAAGTGCTTTTATAGGTTTACCCAATTTCTTTTCCACTTCAGCCCGAAACTCCCTGAACCTGTCAAAAGTTTCGCTTTTGTGGTGCATTAGGTACACATACCCATACCTTGAGTAATCGTCAATAAAAGTGACAAAGTACTCATACCCTCCTCATGCTGGGATGTTCATCGGTCCGCAAACATCACTATGCACAAGCTCTAAAACTCCTTCAGCCCTATTGCCCTTAGACTCAAATGGTCTTTTGGTCACTTTACCCTCCAAACAAGATTCACATTGTGATATAGATTTCACCTTTAAGTGACTTAAAGGTCTATCCCTTATCAACATTTAAATCCTATTTAGTTAATATAACCAAGTCGCAAATGCCAAAGATAAGTCTTATTAAAGTGAGAAGCTTTAAGTCTTTTAGAGTTTTTATCATTCATCTCAACATTAAGTGACAAGTACATCTTAGGTTTGATAAAATATATATTATTTTGCATCCATCTAGAACAAATAAAAGATTTGTTTTTACGAATCACTGCTTTATTATTAAAAGAAACCAAATAGGAATCTTTAACTAAACAAGCTAGAAAAATTAAATTCCTTTTAAATTTAGGAACATAAAAACAATCATGCAAAATTAAAATCCTATAATTATCAAAATGAAGATGGACGTCTCCCATTGGTTCAAGTAAGACCAAGGATCCATCGCCCGTCCGAAGCATGAAGTCTTCACGTAGCAACTTCTTGTTTCTTTGAACCCCTATAGAGAAACTTAAACATGATTAGTTGCACTAGAACCTATGATCCAAGTGTCACTGGATTCTTCAACCAAACAAGTTTCAACAACCAGAAGATCACACCTACCTCCTTGGGAAAAGAAGTCCTTACAATTCTTCCTTATGTGCCCGACCTCCCTATAGAAAAAGCACTTTAGCTTCTTCGAGTTCTTCTTCTTCTTCTTCTTATTATTCTTGCCGTTTGCAAGAATAGAAGACTTCTTGTTCTTGTCCCATTGCTACTTTCCATTCCTAGGGTTAGGATTGGAACCAGAAGCAACTGCCAAGTTGGCTTCTCTACTAGTAGGAGACTCCCTGATCAGTAGTTTGAACTCCTGTAACTACTTCATTAACTCCATCAAGGTCATATCCCATATATTTCTCAAATTAAATGTAGCTCTAAACGAAATAAATTCCTTAGACAGAGTCTCAAAGACCATAGTCATCTAAGTTTCAGCATCAATGTCAGCTCTATTGGTTTGAGCCTTAGCAAGGTAAGCCATGACTAACATTATATGCTCCTTTACAGATGTCCCTGGTCTCTACTTATAGTTCAAGAGTTTCTGAAGTACCTCTTGTCGCTTTGTTAAGGCCTGACCTCCAAACATGTCTTCTAGATTATCCAAGATCTGCCCAGTGGTCTCATAATCCTCATGTTGAGCCTACAGCACGTTATTCATGCTGGCCATAACATAGCGGCGGGCCTAATCATTGACACCTTTCCAGTGATCATACGCTTGGATTTGCTCATTAGTGGAATCTCTTGTAGGCTCGGGAGGACACAGTGTCGTCAGGACAAATTTTAGTTTCTCAAAGGACAGAATGATGTTTAGGTTCTGTTTCTAATCATTATAGTTCTCATCAACTAATTGGTTTTTGTCAAGTGTCAATGATAAAGCATTTTTAGATATTTTTAATCTACAATAAAGAATCATATACCAAATATAAGTAAACATATCATAATAATTTAGTAAGATAACATAATCATGTAAAACATACAAATATATTTGTGTCAAAACCTTGAAAATATCACAACCTTACAACGATAATTCCCAACTTAGAATTCAGCAAGCTCCTAAGGGAGTCATGCTAAAATTCAATCAGGAACACGACTCCTCTCATAATTAATATATGCCATCTAGGACCCGTATAATCTAGTATATATTAACAATCGTTTCTTTGGCTATTAATTTTATTAACAGAGCTCTTAGGAGAGGTTAATAATAAAAATAGCATGAGTGTATAACCATCGTTTTAATATTTTATCTATGATTTACAATCACCAACTAGGGTGTGCAACCATAAATCATGCTAAAATACCTTATCCTCTTGGAGATCCAATCTAATACATGATGAAGTCCCTTCCTAGGGGTCAAAACTGTTAGACATGTATGCCCTAAGGAGTAAAAATGTAATATGTTTTTGGAGACATTTTTATCAATAAAATATTTATTCATTTATATATATACCAAATTTTTTCCTCTTTACGTTCATATTCATTGAATGTATGATAAGCAAACAGTAGTCTGAGACTGTCAGTCTAAACCTTCAGAATTGGGCATATGATGGGATGATTATGCGGTAGACACGATTCTTAAGGTGATGGTCTAAAACATATGATCCGCAATCGAGGAATAAAGAATTTATTCATTTATATATATACCAAATTTTGTCCTCTTTACGTTCATATTCGTTGAATGTATGATAAGTAAACAGTAGTCTGAGACTATCAGTCTAAACCTTAAGAATTGGGCATATGATGGGATGATTATGCGGTAGACATGATTCTTAAGGTGATGGTCTAAAACATATGATCCGCAATCGAGGGAATAAAGTTGGGCACTTTATTCATGTAAAGATTGTTATGTTGTCTATATCCCTACTAGGAGATGGTTTGTCTTGACCATCGGAGTTGGACTCCGTGAATAGAAACATTGGCGCGTTGTCATAGGTGACGACGTGTTGGATCGGGACATAAAGTGAATTGATTTGGATTAATAATTCTGTCTTGGCAAATCGATTCACTTTAGACAGTCATTTGTATTTTATCTTAATCCTGAGATGAATAGTGGGCCCGTTTTCTCGACTTGTGTCTTTTGATGTACCAATGGGTGACTCCCACATCTCTATAGTGGTATGCATGCCGGTACGTTGGAGGCATGACTCTTGATAGCATAGACTTGTTATTCATAGATATGGAATCCATAGCTCCTCTTTAGGAGTGATGATATCCTCTTATATGGGTTGTCCTGTAATTGGAAAACTGGAGCGCTCAACCATTTGGATACATAGGCGTAACCGAATGGTATACTATCTTTGGATGGTAAGTTTTCTAATGGTGAGACAATGGAACGTAAGATAAAAATAATCGGAAAGGTAAGACAAAACTTGTCCTTAAGCCGATTATGGATAATCATATGGGGATGCGATACACTATGATATGTCATGGAGACTTAGCTACACGAGCTTCGTAATTCTATAAAGTTTGAGAGTGCAGCTCCAAGCTTTTAGTGGAGAGCGTTGGAGTTGATAATTGTGAAATGTATATCTAGGATATTGGGTTTCATAATTATCATGAGCTTGAACTTTATATGTCCATTTTGGTCCCCTTAGCTAGCTCACAAAATCCTGTAACGACACGGCATGCTTTTCCAATAATTGGTGACTTATGTCAGATTTATCAGATTGGTTTGAAATTTGTAAGAATCAAATAATTCATGTCTGTTTATCGGTTGAATTAATTTTGTGAGAAATTAGTTCAAGATAAACTTGTTGAATTATTGCGATCAAATAATTCTTGTCTGTTTATCGATTGTTTTAATTTTGGACAAATTGGAACAAGATAAACTTGTAGAATTATTGTGAATTGATTTATTTTCTTAGAGATTATCTTGATAAAGTTTGTTTTGATCAGATAACTTCTCTATTGGGTTATTTGAATCAAAACTGAGACTTTATCCTTTAGAATCTTTGGTGAAAAATAAAAGATTCGCGGAGATTTTTTCTCAGGAGTTCGGCCTACCGGATGACGTGTTTGGCCTACCGAATTGGCCTGATCGGCTTGCTGATCAGCGGGAGATAAGATTACGCGTTTTCACGCGGATCTTATCAGATACTGATCCGAATTTGATTCTGTTTCGAGTTTTTGAGACCTAATCTGATATGGACTGACCCCAGGACCAATAGCTATAAAAAGGGAGTGAGTCTCATGATTTACTCAGATCAATAGAGATCAATTTGAGAGATTAAGAGTGATACTCTTCTAGTGAGCATCTGAAAACTCCCTGAGAGCTTTTGTTTACAAATCACGAGCACTTGCTTTGGGTTCTCTCTATTGGTTGGAAGGAGAGTCACCGGTGGAAGAAGCTGTACGTGTGAGCCCACACTCACTCCGGTTGTGGATAGAGAATAGCAAAGAAGACCAGTTGGTTGAGGCTCTTCTGGAACGTTACTTCTCTTTACAGGCTGTGGAGGATCTTCACACAAAGGTTAGTAAGATCTGTCTAATTTATACATATAACATGTCAAACTTGTGTTTTGGAAATTACTCTGATAAAAAAATTTTAAAAATTCCGCTGCGCACTTTGTTTCCAACAAGAACCACCATGAGCTACCTATAGACCGACGAGGGAGGCCGTAGGTCCTCACTTTGAAAACCTTCTCCCACTCATTCTTTTGAAATCAAGGTTTTATTTTAAAAAACATGCATGAATAGTTTTTATATGAGCGACACTCCCTATTCTACATGACATGTTATCAATATATATGGAAAATCATATCATAATGCAGACAAGCAAAACATAAATGCAAAGCCACAAGAAAAATAGTATCCTTTCATATTATTGATTTTTCATCCTTGAATCTTCAAATTGTATCCTTTTTCATGTAATATCCATCTTCAAGTCTTCAATCCCACATAGATCAAATACTTCATATTTCTGGTCATATCCAAATTTAATGTTTCTCAAAACTGTCCTAAAAATAAAATCAAAACTGTATCAAAAAACCCACTTTTTCCCAAAAAACACAGCTCTCTTCTGGCTTGTCGAATTTTTAAATTCGACCTGCCGGTGCTGTGGTCGACCACGGTATGTATATCACGGTCGATCACCCATCCACGGTCGGCCTGCCAAATTCGAAAGTTCGGTCTGTTGCCAAAGCCACCATTCTACCTCGTGCAGCTGCAGTCGACCACACTATGTGTATCACGGTCGACCATACCCTCACCCAAGTAAAATTTTTAGAAAATAAATTTAAGGATAGTTTTTCAATTTTATTTTCAACAATTCAAAAACATAAAATTAGAGACTCAAGAAATACCTTTGAAACGCTATCATCCATCTTCTACATCCGTTTTCTTCGAATAATTATTTAATGAAAAAATTCTTACAAATTTAAAATTAAATAATAAATCCTAGATGGAGATGATAGTCCGCCATCTAATTATATGAAAAACATAGATACAGATTATAACCTCTAAGAAACCATAACTGATATAAATTAATTAATTAATTAATAATTACATAATTATTTAATCAAACATAATTAATTAATAGAAATTCACCATATAATCCATGACAACATAAAAATATATAGAAACGTAGAGTGCCAACTCTCTATAAAATTAAATTCAAGCATAGGAGAGATCAATATCACATAATTTATGCATATAGCATGATCACAAACTCGTAAATTTACGTAAAAACCATGGCTCTAATACCAATTATTGAATATAGTACGCATGAGAGTTTTAAAATTTTTTTTATCAGAGTATTTTTCAAAACACAAGTTTGACACACTATGTGTATAAATTAAACAGCTCTTACTAACCTTTGTATGACGAAGAACTCCTGCAATCCGTGATGAGAAGTAACATTCCAAAAGAGCCTCAATCAACTAGTCTTCTTTGCACAGAGCCACCATTCTACCTCGTGCAATTGTGGTCGACCGCACTATGTGTATCACGGTCGACCATACCCTCACCCAAGTAGAATTTTTAGAAAATAAATTTAAGGGCAGTTTTTCAATTTTATTTTCAATAATTCAAAAACATAAATTAAAGACTCAAGAAATACCTATGGAACGCTATCATCCATCTTCTAGATCCGTCTTCTTTGAATAATTATTTAATGAGAAAATTCTTACAAATTTAAAATTAAATAATAAATCCTAGACAAAGATGATAGTCTGCCATCTAATTACATAAAAAACCTAGATACACATTCTAACCTCTAAGGAACCACAACCGACATAAATTAATTAATTAATTAATAATTAAATAATAAGTTAATCAACCATAATTAATTAATAGACATTTACCATATAATCAATCCATGACAACATAAAAATATATAGAAACCTAGAGTGTCAACTCTCTATAAAATTAAATTCAAGCATAGTAGAGATCAAGATCACATAATTTATGCATATAGCATGATCACAAATTCATAAATTTACTTAAAAACCATGGCTCTGATACCAATTATTGGAAAAATAGTATGAAACAGAATTTTTAAAAAAATTTTATCAGAGTATTTTCTAAAACATAAGTTTGACACGCTTTGTGCATAAATTAACCAGATCTTACTAACCTTTGTATGACGAAGAACTCCCGCAATCCATGATGAAAAGTAACGTTCCAAAAGAGACTCAACCAACTGGTCTTCTGTGCTATTCTCTATCCACGATCGGTGTGTGTGTGGGTATACTCGTACAGCTCTTCCACCAAGCAACTCTCTTTCCAACCAATTGAGAAAACCCAAAGCTATAGTTCGTGATGTGTGAACAATAGCTCACAGGGAGTTTTAGAGTCTTACCAACAGAGTCTCACTCTTAATGTCTCAATTGATATAAATAACAAAGAGAACTCATTCTCTATTTATAGAGCTCAAACCTAGTGATGGAGACATGGGGAGCTCAAATGCAAGGAAGGTGGTTGACCCAATACAAGTTCCTGTTGAATCAGTCACAAGAGCCTGAGCTAAGAAATTCAAGGAAGCACTAAATGGGTTGATTCACGAAATTTGGAATGAAGTAAATTTGTACAAGCCCACGTCAGCCACAAAGGTGCATCAATTTGATCTAAGTTCTAGAAGAATCCGGATGAGTCAAGCTTGAAATCAACTCAAATTTTGCAAGATCAAGTCTATAGAAGGATTTTGGATACTTTCCCATTATTGGAACATATATGGCTGATCATTTGTGCAAGTTGTTGAAGAGCATTAAATTGCACTTTCCTTTAATTGTTGGGCGTGTAAATGGCTGATTATCAGCCATTGAGACTTTCCTTTCTTTTTGTTTTTTATTTTAGCTTAAATTAGGATTAGTTGTTATGTTTGAAATTGTCAACTTTTCTTTTTGGGTAACACTTTGTAATTTTAGCCTATAAATAGGCGTTTCCAAGGTTAATGAATTATTGATGAATGTTTATTTCTGAGAGAGAAAATTATTTCTTTGGTTCTTTGACGAACTACATGAACTCTTCAGATCAATCTGAACGTTCAACCCCAACTTATCAATCAAGCTTTCCATCCTTAATTGTAGCATCTACGATGTACCAAGGTTCTTGCTTCGATATAAGCAACGGGTCATGGTGACTTCCATCTAAATCTGAGTTAGTATATTGGCGAGGTTCTTATCATTTGGTATCAGAGCCTCGATTCTAGCCTTAGGTTTTTCTATTCTCATTTGTTTCTGAATTCTGATTTATTACTTAGGTTCTATTCCATTAAAAAATAAAACAAAATATTTTGAGTTTGTTAAATTCATAGGGTTCTTGCATCCTCGTTTGTCTTTCTTGAACTATCTTTGGTTTGTTGACAAGGTCAAATCTGAAATTCTATTCTAGGTTGTTTTGCGAAATTCTTGTTTGGGAGAGAACTTAGTGTGGCTGAAATTTCACCTTGGGCTGCTCGGGCTTGTTTTGGTTTTGGGTAACTAGTGTCTTGGGCTTCAAGTTTAGGTTGCAGCTTCCTATTTTGTGTTTCTTAGTCTATTAGGCTTTGTTCTTGCAGAATTTCACAAGAAAAGAAAAGAAAAGAAAAATCAAGAGGATCCAGAAAAAAAAAAAAAAAAAAAGAAAAGAAAAAAGAAAAGAAAAGAAAAGAAAAGAAAAGAAAAATCAAGAGGATCCGAAAAAAAATCAAGAGGATCCGAAAAAAAAAAGTTTGGAGACCCTCCTTAAAATTTTTTTGTTTCCTTTCCATTGTTTGAGTATCCAGGAGTTCGAATTTGACCTCACCTCGTAGTGCAAAAATTTGCTTCATTCTGAACTGCATAGCAAAACGTGTTGCTGAATTTGTTACCGGATAGATTTGATTGTTGTTTGCGTAATTCCAAAAGAACCGAAAGAGTGAATAAATGAGTGAAAAAAAAGAGAGGCAAGAGTGGTGAGAACATTCGAGGGTAAAAACCAATTATTCAAGTGAAACACGAGTAAACTGAGTGACCAAGTGATAGAGTGAAACACATGAGGGAGAGAAGTAAGGTTCTTTATTATCTAACGTTGTTTTGCAGGTTTAAAAAAATGAATCTGAATCAAGA
The DNA here is from genome assembly GCA_025403435.1 of Artocarpus heterophyllus. Lineage (NCBI taxonomy): Eukaryota > Viridiplantae > Streptophyta > Magnoliopsida > Rosales > Moraceae > Artocarpus > Artocarpus heterophyllus. The sequence goes on from CM046331.1 coordinate 6,257,406, forward strand.
AAGAGAAGACAAAGATGACCTTCCACAACAAAACGTTCCAAATCTTCAGTTGCAAGCATTAATGAGGCAAATGAAATGATTATTGACGTGAGTGCTAGAGCCCATTCAGGAGATATTAGATAAGGTTGATGCCAGAACACGTAATAGGTAGCCACAAAACATTCAAAATAGGCAGAGGGGTGGATGTGTTCTTTCAAAGGAAAATGAATTAGAAGAGTTGGAGGAACAATTGATAAATAGGGGCAGATTTAGGCATGGAAATGGGAATAGAGAAGCTAGGGACCGAGAAGACAATAATATGGGAGGTATTAAAATGAAGATGCTGCCATTCCAAGGGAAAAATGACCCCAAGGCTTACCTAGAGTGGGAGAAGAAAGTGGAGCTAGTGTTCGATTGTCATAAATACTTGGATTTAAAGAAAGTTAAGTTTGCTGCAATTGAGTTCTCCAACTATGCGATTGTATGGTGGGATTAGTTGGTAATGAATAGGTGACAGAACCAAGAACACCCGATTGAGACATAGGAGGAGATGAAAACGGTGATGAGAAAGAGATTTGTGCCTAGCCATTACTACCGAGAATTGTACAAAAAGTTGCAAGGACTTAGACAAGGAAACAGGAGTGTGGAGGAATATTATCAAGAAATGGAAATAGCCATGATATGAGCCAATGTTGAAGAAGATCAAGAAGCAACCATGGCAAGGTTTTTACAAGGGCTAAATTCGGATATTCAAGACAGGGTGGAGATGCAACACTACATGGAATTAGAAGACATGGTGCACATGGCCATCATGGTAGAGCGGTAGCTCAAGAGGAGGGGTATTTCACATGCAAATGTTAGCTCGGGACCTTCTTCATGGAAGATGAATTATGGGAACAGAGAAGAGAAATCAGTCGCTAGGCCTTAGTTCGAGCCAAAACTAGCCATGGCTAGCCCTTCAAACCAAGGTAAACATGATTCATCCACTTCTCAAAACCATGATATTAAATGTTTCAAATGCCAAGGTAGGGGTCACATCTCAAGCCAATGTCCGAACAAAAGGGTGATGGTGTTACGGGACGACGGAGAGGTTGTTACGGACAACAAATCAGACGAGGACTCTGCCACCATTGGAGGACGTGGCTGAGGAGGAGTATGCTGCCCAAGGTGAATTGTTGGTCACTCGATGAGCCCTTAGTGTGCAAGCCAAAGAGGAAGAAGAACAGCAACGTGAGAACATTTTTCATACTAGGTGCCACATGCAGAACAAGGTATGTAGTGTGATAATAGATGGAGGGAGTTGTACGAACGTTGCTAGCACTACTATGGTTGACAAATTAGGGCTGCCAACGACCAAACATCGTCGACCTTACAAGTTGCAATGGTTGAATAATAGTGGTGAAGTGAAGGTAACTAAACAGGCGTTAATTTCGTTTCACATTGGTAGATATGAAGATGAAGTTTTTGTGCAATGTAGTCCCAATGCAAGCTGGGCACTTGTTACTAGGTCGACCATGGCAATTTGATCATCGAGTCAAACATGATGGCTACACCAATAAATATTCTTTCGTGCACAACCAGAGACCATCCACTCTCGTACCACTAACACCTAAACAGGTTCATGAAGATCAAGTGTGGTTACTAAAGGAGAGTGAACAAATAGGAGAGAATAAGAAAAAGAGAGAGAAAGGGAGTGAAAAAAATGAGTGTTGGAGTGTAGAGAGAGAGTTCAGCTAGAGAGGGAAAAAAGATAGAGGGGCCGAGAAAAAGGAGAGAAAAGGAGTGAAAATTGAGAGAGCCAATACAAAAGAAGATTCGGCCAATGAAGTAAAAATAGAGAGAAAAACAAACTTTTATGCAAGAGAGAGTGATGTGAGAAGTGCTTTGTTTTCTAATCAGCCGATGATTTTACTCATGTACAAGGAGGCGTTATTAAACACTAATGATCTTGATTCCACCTTGCATAGTTCTGTTGTTTCTCTTTTACAGGAATATGAGGATATCTTTCCTGAGGAAACACCACAAGGTTTATCTCCAATCCACGGGATTGAACATCAAATTGACTTCATACCTGGAGCTACAATTCCAAACCGACCAGCCTATAGGAGTAATCCTGAGGAGACAAAGGAACTCTAACGATAGGTAAGTGAGTTGATGGAGAAGGGGTATGTGAGAGAAAGCATGATCCCGTGCCCCGTACCAGTTTTACTTGTGCCTAGAAAGATGGGATTTGGATGATGTTCGTTGATTGTCGAGCCATCAACAATATCACGGTAAAGTATCGACTTCTCATTCCTCGCTTGGATGACATGTTAGATGAATTGCATGGTGCTTGTGTATTTTCTAAAATTGATATGAAAAGTGGATGTCATCAAATTCGCATGAAAGAGGGAGACGAGTGGAAGATGGCATTCAAAACAAAACAAGGTTTCTATGAGTGGTTGGTAATACCTTTTGGTTTAACCAATGCGCCTAGCACATTTATGCATTTAATGAACCATGTTTTGTGAGCTTTTATTGGGAAATTTGTCGTTGTTTATTTTGATGATATCCTAATCTATAGCAGCAACTTGGACGATCATATTGAACATTTGAAACTTGTTTTAAATGTTTTATGGAAGGAAAAGTTGTATGCTAATCTTAAGAAGTATACCTTTTGCACGGATAAGCTTGTATTTCTTGGTTTTGTTGTTAGTGCTCAAGGTATACGAGTCGACGAAGAAAAGGTTAGGGATATCCAAGAATGGCCAAGTCCCACAAGCATTGGAGATGTAAGGAGTTTTCATGGACTTGCCAGCTTTTACTGACGGTTTGTAAGGGATTTCAGTACTTTGGCTGCACCACTCACAGAAGTAATCAAGAAAAACGTTGGGTTCAAGTGGGGAGAAGAACAAGAGAAGGCATTTCAGCTTATTAAGCATAAGCTTACTCATGCTCCTTTACTTGCTTTACCTGATTTTTCTAAAACGTTTGAAATTGAATGCAATGCTTTTGGTGTAGGTATAGGTGCCGTGCTGATGCAAGAAGGACAACCAATTGCATATTTTAGTGAAAAATTGAGTCGATCAACACTAAATTACCCGACTTATGACAAGGAGTTGTATGCATTGGTTCAAGCATTAAAGACTTGGCAACACTACCTATGGCCCAAGGAATTCGTGCTTCACACTGATCACAAGTCATTGAAACATCTGTAGGGACAACAAAAGTTGAACAAGAGGCATGCCCGTTGGGTGGAATTTATTGAGATATTTCCTTACATCATTCGATATAAGCAAGGTAAGGAGAATGTCGTTGCGGTTGCACTTTCTTGCAGGTACGCATTACTTTCTATCCTTGATGCCAAACTGCTTGGTTTTGAGCATATTAAGGATTTATACCCTTTAGACCAAGATTTTAATGAGGAGTATCGAGCTTGTAAGAAAAACGCAATGGGTAAATTTTATAGACATGACGGATTTTTATTTCGGGAGAATAAGCTTTGTGTGCCTAATTGTTCTTTGAGAGATTTGTTGGTGAGGGAATCCCATGGTGGCGGATTGATGGGGCATTTTAGAATTGCTAAAACTTTAGTTGTTTTGCAGGAACACTTCTTTTGGCCATACATGAAAAGAGATGTTGAAAGGATATGTGGTAGACGTATCACGTGTAGGCAAGCTAAATCGAGAGCACAACCCCATGGTTTATACACACCTTTGCCAATTCCTAGTGAGCCTTGGACTGATATTTCAATGGACTTTGTGTTAGGTTTACCTAGGACCAAACGTGGGAAGGATAGTGTGTTTGTTGTTGTAGATCGATTTTCTAAGATGGCACATTTTATTCCCTATCATAAAACTGATGATGTGTCACATGTTGCTGAATTGTTCTTTAGGGAGATTGTGAGAATGCATGGCATGCCTAGGACAATTGTTTCAGATAGAGATGCTATGTTCTTGAGCTACTTTAGGAAGACTTTGTGGAGTAAGTTAGGTACTAAGTTGTTGTTTTCTACTACTTGCCACCCATAAACTAATGGTCAAACTAAGGTAGCAAATAGGACTTTATCAACCTTATTAAGAACAATCATTAGTAAGAACATTAAGACATGATAGGACTGTTTGCCACATGTTGAGTTTACATATAATCACTCTGTCCATTCTGCTACTAACTATTCACCTTTTGAAATTGTTTATGGTTTTAATCCTTTGTCTCCATTGGATTTATCACCACAACCTGTTTCTAAGATTGTTAATTTAGATGGCCAAAGGAAGGCTGACTTTGTTAAACAGATTCATGAGAAAGCAAGACTCAACATTGAGCGAAGAACGGAACAATATGCAAGCAAGCCAACAAGGGGCGACACAGGCTGATTTTCAAACCCGAAGACTGCGTATGGTTGCACTTCAGAAAGGAGCATTTTTTGAAACAAAGAAAGTCAAAGTTGTTACCGTGAGGAGATGGTCCATTTCAAGTCCTTGAACGAATTAATGACAACACTTACAAGTTGAATTTGCCAGGTGAGTATAATGTAAGTGTTACCTTTAATGTTTCTAATTTGAGTCCTTTTGATCTGATTTGAGGACAAAAATCCTTGTCAAGAGGAGGGGAATGATGGAGATGTGGGGAGCTCAAATGCAAGGAAGGTGGTTGACCCAATACAAGTTCTTGTTGGGCCAGTCACAAGAGCCCGAGCTAAGAAATTCAAGGAAGCACTAAATGGGCTGATTCATGAAATTTGGAATCAAGTAAATTTGTGCAAGCCCATTGACCCAGGCCCACGTCAGCCACAAAGGTGCATCAATTTGATCCAAGTTCTAGAAGAATTCGGATGAGTCAAGCTTGAAATCAGCTCAAATTTTGCAAGATCAACTCTATAGAAGGATTTCAAAAACTTTCTCATTATTGGCACACATGTGGCTGATCATTTGTGCAAGTTGTTGAAGAGCATTAAATTGCACTTTCCTTTAATTGTTGGGTGTGTAAATGGTTGATTATCAGCCATTGAGACTTTCCTTTCTTTTTGGTTTTTTATTTTAGTCTTAAATTAGGATTAGTAGTTATGTTTCAATTTGTCAACTTTTCTTTTTGGGCAACACTTTGTAATTTTGGCCTATAAATAGGCGTTTCCAAGGTTAAGGAATTATTGATGAATGTTTATTTCTAAGAGAGAAAATTCTTTCTTTGGTTCTTTGACGAACTACATGAACTCTTCGGATCAATCCGGGCGTTCAACCCCGACTTATCAATCAAGCTTTCCATCCTTGATTGTGGCATCTACGATATACCAAGATTCTTGTTTCGATATAAGCAACGGGTCACGGTGACTTCCATTCAAATCTGAGTAGAAATAGTCTTGGTGCCTTTTTTATTGATAACGGGTTTCGTCAGTATATTGGAGAGGTTCTTATCACCTAGGGTCAATCATTATTAGATAAGGCCTCAAAATTTGAGTTTGAATCCATTTGAATCAATTTCATAATCTAATCCACGTAATCAGATTTTGATTCTGATTACTGCAGTCAATCGTGAGACAAAGGCACGGTCGACCGCACCGTCTTAGAATCTAGTTCAAATTTAATTCAAACCCCAAGGTTGATCCGATAGATACTATCTCAACCCATTAGATAATTCCTATCTTATTAGTTCCAAGTATCTTTTGTTAGAGTCTCAATTTTAATTCAAATAACCCAATAGAGAAGTTATCTAATTAAAATAATCATATCCCGATAAACCCAAACAAATAAATCAATAATTCAACATATTTATCTTGAATTAATTCACCAAATTAATATAACCGATAAATTAACATGAATTATTAAATCCAATTAACTCAAATTTTAACCATTCTAGTAATTTGACATAAGTCACCAATTTATTAGAAAACATGCTATATCGTTACAAGATTTTTGTGAGCTAGCAAAGAGGACATATGGACTTATATTGTTCAAGCTCCTGATAATTATGAAACCCAATATCCCAGATATACATTTCATAATTATCAGCTCTAATGTTACTCCACTAATAGCTTAAAGCTACACTCTCGAACTATATAGAATTATGAAGCCCGAATAGCTAAGTCTATATGACATATTATGATGGGTTGTATCCCTATAAGATTATACATAATCAACTTAAGGATAAATTATGTCTTACCCGATTATTTTTCTCTTACGTTCCATTATCTCAACATTGGAAAACTTACCATCTAAAGATAGTATACCATTTGATTACACCCATGAATCCAAATGGTTGAGCGCTCCAGTTTTTCAATTACAGGATAACGCATATAAGAGAATATCAACGACTCCTAAAGAGGAGTTATGGATTCTGTATCTCTGAATAACAAGTCTACATTATCAAGAGTCATGCCTCCGACGTACTAGTATGCGTACCAACATAAAATGTGGATGTCACCTTTTGATATATCAAAAGACATAAGTCAAGACAACGGGCCCACTATTCATCTCAGGATTAAGATACAACACATATGATTCTCTGAAGTGAATCAATTTGCTAAGACAGAATTATTAATTCAAATCAATTCACTTTATATCCTGATCCAATGCATCGTCACCTATGACAACGCACCAATGTTTCTATTCGTGGAGTTCATCTTCGATGGCCAAAACAAACCATTTCCCATTAAGGATATAGATAACATAAAAATCTTTGCATGAATAAAGTGCCCAACTTTATTCCCTCAATTGTGGATCTTATGATTTAGACTGTCACCTTAAGAATCGTGTCTTCTGCATAATCCGTTCATCATATACCCAATTCTTAAAGGTTTAGACCGACAGTCTCAGACTATTGTTTGCTTAACATACATTTAACAAATATGAACGTAAAGAGGACAACAGTTTGGTATATAAATAATAAATAAATTCTTTATTGATAAAAATGTCTCCAAAAACATATTATATTTTTACTTCTTAGGGCAAACATGTCCACCAACCTTTCCTTTAAATTATTCCAAAGGACATATGGATCTTTTACTGTCAAATATTTAGTTTTCAATCCTTCATGGAGATGATGACGAAGGAATATCATTGCCATTGCGCAATCCTGTGAGAATGCGTCATTTCCTTCTTTTATTGTTTTACCAAGATTTATAGCATCAAGGTGGATCCCAGCATTAAGAGTCCATGCCAAATAATTTTTACCAGAAATATCAAGAGCAATGAACTCGAGCGTTGTAAGATTCGACATTGTGCAAACTAGTATATAAAAAAATAAAGTCAATAAAAATTACAATAATTTATTCTTAATTGATTAACTAAAGGACAAAAATTTACAACATGAGAATACAAAATATCATGCACGTACATAGAAAATAAAAAATATTGTAATAAAATTGTCATTCAAAATCATGCCGTTAAAACTAATTGAAAAGAAAGTAGCATATTAATGATAAAAGAAAACATATACAATAAATTCATTTCTTAATTATATAGAGTCATTGTTGATAAAAGAAATAATTTGTTAATGTAATAAAACAGAATAAATAATATGACAATTAATTATAATAAAGATAGATTATACAACTAATAACCTAAAACCAAATACAATACATCAAACAGTTAATATTGAACACATATATAACATATCAACTAAGTGATGGATGGTGAAATTGCCAGAATTAATTTTACTTGAAGAAAAAAAATGAATGAAATGATCAAACGCCAATAGAAATACCAATCTCAAAAAAAAGGGTGTGCAATTGATATAAAGCTATATTCAATATAGTAGATAAAGTAGACATGTCCTTAGAATTATAAGGGAGAATGGCTATACTACAGAAACATCAATAAAGATATATGCACAATATACCTTTCAAAACGAGAAGTGATTGAACTAAACAGCAATCAACACTTGTAAAACTCACAAATTAGAGACTCGTGCAAATAACATGTTATGAAACAAAGCAAAGTATAACAGAAGACTAAAGAGAACAAAAGAGAAAGGCAAGAGAAAATGAGAGACAAAATAACTTTCTATACTTTCACTTATGAGGGATGAAACATACAAGCTTAGCACAACCTCTATTTATAGGCCAAGAATCATACTAGAGGTAATGACAATAGACATAACTTATATAGGTTTCATATAAAATTAAGGGAAACATAATGGACAATATTAAGAGGGATTTGATGGGGAGATAATGTGGTCTAAATGTGAATTATGAATTTGTAATAAAATATTTGCATGTAACTCATGGAATACCAAAAGATGGCATCCACACACACTTAATTCACAGCACTTATTTATTCATATGTCAAATCCAATAAATTTTTGATATAAAAGGTGCACTATTAATCTATTTTTCTGATTCTGCTCATCCTGTGGTTAAGAATAAACAACCCTATCTTTTGGGGGCCTTTTAGATGCCTCTTTTTGTCCTATCTTCTCTTTTTCAGTCTTTCAAAAATAATATTCTTGAATTTATTTTTATAAGAAATTAGTATGTGAATGTTCAAACCATTTACTTTGGTCATTCATAATGTCAAGTCAATATATGTTCCTATCATGCGCTTAGTCAGATGTGAAACAAACCATATCCATGTTTGTAGGCAAATGTTTTCATGTCTTGTTGTAATAATTGCCGCGTGAGAGTGCAATGTTGACTACTTTATTGGTAATTTGTTAAGAGTTGCATTGCTTTGCCATTTTGGAATTCCTTCTTTTCCCTCTTTAATCTTTGATTTAGAAAGGCACTTTAAGAATGGAAACAACGCGCATGTTCAATGCAAAAAAAAGATTAATAGGGTGTTTGGCTAGTAGTGAGAACCATTAGTAGAAACCGTTTTTACTGTAAGATGTGAGAGCTTTTATACTGTAGCATTTTTTTCTCTTTTTACTGTAGAATATGAGAGCTTTACACTGTTCATAACTGAGTTTGTGGTTCACACTACCCTTAGCCAACACACCCTCTAAAGTTGTGATCAGGTATGTCACTTTTGATTGCTCAATCCAAATCATTTTCACTTTCATTTGTGAATAGTAATTGCTCCATATCCAAAGTTTCCAACGCCATATAGAATATTTTCTAATATGATGCGAAAAAGTTTAAGGGTCAGTTTGTTAAACGAATTAAAATTGTATTAAGTTGGATTATTTTGATTTAAGTTGTAGGATTTGAATTACTATCCAAATTGATGTTTAGATGTGTATTTAAAGTGTTAATTTGAATAGAAAATAAAATCAAAATTTGTATTTGGATAGATAGCAGAAAAAGTTTTGATTTATTAATAAATCTAACAAAATCTTAATATTTGTGATCCTAAAAAATATATAAACAGATTTTGATGTATTCATCTCTTCCTTAAGAATACAATGAAAGAAGAACTGTCTCAATCGGATATTAGATGAAGAAGTTATGATTTTTTTCTCAAATATTGAAGATAAAATTTTAGCTTTTACTATAGTAAATGTATCTAAGTCCAAAGAGTTCAAGATGGGGTATAACTTTAAAAACTTAAATTCAAAGGATTCATTTGATTTGAATGTTGGAGCAAACAAACACATATAAGGATTCTGAAGTTTTTAATATAAGAAGTTAGCTGAATATACGAAAGAAACGGATTTACAAATCATCATTTTCACCATTACTTTCTTTTTCCCTCTCACTTTCTTTTCTATATGATGAATCTTCCCTTATAAGGATTAATTAACATCAAAAAATTGTGAGTACATTTGAACTACGCACCTTTGACACTCATCGTAATACCTATCCCGCACCAAAGTCTCTAAATCAAAAATATTATTAATAGAAAGATAAAATAAATATGTTTGAAGAAGGAAAAAAGCATAATAAAAAATGCAAATTAAAAGTATTAAATTGTAAAGCCTAATTTATTACATATATGAATTATTACCTTACATAGAGAATTATAGGTATCGATCATGTAAATATAGAGTTGACGAGATGCACAATTTTCTTTTAGAAACTTCTTAATCATGATGATTAAGCTACACATGGCTGAAAATAGGCGTATTCTCACATTGAAAATGAGCCATTAAAACTTTATCTATTCGTTTCTTGCTTGATTTTTCTTTCTGTGTTTTTATATTTTGCTCTTGGTAATATAAAATTAGGACAGCTAATTCTTAACTAAGAAAAACCTCTAAAATAAAACTAATTCAATTAACTAGTAAGTCAACATAGTTCGTCTTAAGGACTACAAATCTAGTTCCTTGATCCTCTTTCGTTAAAAAGGAAAATTTTGGCTTGTAAATAAGGCAAAGGTCACTGCTATAGATTCTCATTATAGTCTTGTCATGTATAAAGTGCCCAACTCTATACACAGACTATAAATTATATAAGTTAGATTATTAATCTCTGAATTAGATCTTTCCGCATGTAAACTTCATATATGCCTAATTCAGAGATTTGGTTCTAATAGTCACAGATCATATGTTTGCTGATATTCAATCATTCATATGATAGTAATATGAGGACCATTATTAATACATGAAATATTCATATTATTATTTATTTAACAAAAAATGTCACAAGTATAATCTAAGTATTTATTTCTTATGGTACCGATCCTATCGATCCCCCACTTACCCTAAGCGAGTAAATGTGACATATTGTGCATCTCATGCCTTCTATAAAACCCCTGACTGCCAAGGTCATAGTACAAGAATAGACAAAGTTTTCCTTGGATGCTAATTAACAAAACCATCACATTGCCACTCTGCAAGGCTTCTAATCATATGATACTTTGTACCAATATGCTTACTCCTCTTATGGTGTCTTGAATCCTTGATATTATCTATAATCATTGTATTCTGAAATACTAAACTATAGATTTGTTCATACCATTGACTATTTCAAGATCTCCAAGGAAATTTCCTGAGATGCCTCAGTGGCAACCACATATTTAGCCTCTATAGTAGAATCATCAATACAAGAATGTTTAAAAATATTCCCATTATGAATCCACCTTCCAAAGTAAAACTGACCCTATAATTGATCTTTTTGAATCCTTGATTGGAAGTTAGAATCCATATATCCTATAGATATTAGATCATCTTTGGAATACACTAACATATAATCCCCTGTTCTCCTAAGACACTTGAGTTATATGTTTGACTGCCTGCCAACATTTTGGCCTAGGATTACTATCCTGATCGTATAACAAATACCCAGTCTCATACAAAGCATAGCATACATAAGACTCCCATAGCTAAAGCATAAGAAAATCTTCCCATGTATTTTCTTTCGTATGATGTCTCAAGACAATCAACCTTAGAAAGAAAGATTCCATACCGAATAGGTTAAGAACCTTTCTCAGAATCATGAATTACAAACCTTCCTAGAACTTTATCTATGTACAAGGTTTTGGTATAAAGCTTTCTTTTTGATCTTACTGTTACATAACAGTTAAATTCAAAGAAGACAATTAGCTTTTCTCAAATCCTTTAAGTTAAACTGTTTGGATAACCAAACTTTGACCAATAACATTATGGCTATATCATTCTCATTGAGTAGAATGTCATTTACATAAAGTACCAAAAAAACCACTTCCTATCTTTAATGTACTTATAATGCATGGTTTGTTAAGTTTTGTTCAAACCCATATCATTTGACCACATGATCAAATCTTTTGTTCTAGGATTAAGAAGCTTATTTTAGTCCATCAAATGACTTAAGTAACTTGCAGATCTTATCCCTTTAGCCCTTTGCTTGAACCTATCTAATTGTATGTTCTAGATACTAACCTCAAAATTGTCACTAAATAATACAATCTTGATATCCATTTGTCTTATCTCGTGGACAAGATACCTAGAAATAAATAGAAGTATGTAGAAGAATTTAGCATCTCTATAGGTAAGAAAGTTTCACTATAGTCTATGTCTATTTCCTACTTGTATCCCTTTGCTATAAGTTTAGCCTTAAAAGTTTTTGCCTTTCCATCCACTCCTCTTTTCATCTTGTATATCCCTACACTCAAAGACTTAATCCCTTCAAGTGTTTCTACAACCTTTTAGACTTCATTTGAAACCATAAATTCCAATTTGATATTCATGGCTCTTTGTCAAATTTTTACATCAACATCCTCTATAGATTTGCCTTATTAAGTGAGATCACCATTAAGTTCAACAACCTCAGCCTAAAGGCCTTGAATTCATACCTGTTGGGTTGATAAACACTCTCCCACTATGACGAAGCTCCCTAGGTTGATGATTTCATTTTGGCTTCTCTACCACGATTGGAATACCTTCCATATCCAAATCCTTTGAACTGATTCAATCAGTTCTTAACTCGTCGAGCACTAACTTGCTTTGAGATTTAAAGTCTTGCATGCAATTTTTCACGAGTGTTACAAGTGTGGGAACCAAGATTTATTTTATTATAGAATAATCGATCTTTTATCCTTTAGGGTGTCTTACAAAATTGTAAACGTCTAAATGAGATTCCAACTTCCAAGCTTCCTTATTCGAAACATATCCCGGACCTCAAGAATAGCATTAGTTAGAATATTGCTTAGTAGATAACTTGCAATTTGTAGCGCATATCCCTCAAAAAATGTGTAGGATATTGTATAACTCATCATGGATCGTACCATATCCATTGAAGTTATATTTTTAATATCCACCATGCCATTCTATTCTGGAGTTCCTGGTGTAGTAAAAGAGAATAAAATCTTGTGATGGCCACTTAACTTAATCACACTACTAATATATATAATCAAGCTAGATGGCACCATAAATAACATATAATTATTTAAGAAAATTTAAACTTTTCAAAAACCTTGAATTTACAAACAACCACATGTCTATACTTACAAAAGATGGGTCGACGATAAATATTTACAATAATTTACATCTCAAAGTGAATCGCTGCTTGAACCCTATTTACAACAATCCTATAGTAATTACAAGTACTAATATATGAAGTTCAAACTAAAGTGTGCCCATGTAAGTTAGCAGTGTCCATATACACGAAGTCAAAAGAATGGAAAGCGTGCAAGTTGACCTTTAATTCAACATTATTGATATGTACCCTCATCTGCATCACAAGATAAAAAAAAAAAAGAGCTAATGCCCAATTAGTAGAAATTATGCAATTCAATGTAGTGGCATCATGTATTGGCTCATAAAATTTCCATCGTACCTACCATATCATAAAATCGTTTAATGCGCACATAGTTATGTACGCCATGAGTCACCTGCTTAGCCCTATTACAAGCATGCATGTATACTAACAAGCTTTCACCATTCAATAATGTCTCAGGCTACCCATGAAACAACGGTCTGAAAAACAGTCTTAGGCACTCCCATGAAACCACTTGAGTCCCAGGCTACCCCTTGGAACTTAGCTAAGGCCACTTACAAGTTAACTACATAGTGCACATGCAAACAATCTCTTTCTCATAGTATGATGATTTTCGTTAGAAAACTATACATATGCCTTCATGTCATGAATGCAAGTGATGTAGTAAATCATATATATTACACCAAAAATTTTCTGATGCAGTTGAAATGAATTTCTACTTACCTCATTTTTAAAGGAAAGGTAATAAGTGGAGGGCGTGTCAGTACCCTCATCGAGCAAGTTGTGCTAGTATGCCTAGTTTAACAATTCACAGGAATGGCATAAAAGACTATTTCATGAATATAAATATTGTAACCACAAGTATAGTGTGTATTATGTATTCAAAGCTTTTACTACAAGCATAAAAGGCTAATCAACCTTAGGGCATTAAAGCAAATAGCACACAATTACATTTCAAGTATGACTACTAACCAATAGTAGTTAAAAAAAATATTCTAGTTACTTAATAGAGTCTAAACATTTATTTTCATGCATATATGTAGATGGCTCTAGGTAGCATAGATTCAGATCATGATCTGTAAAATTATAACTTATCTCCCCTATACCAAAAGAAAGAGCACTACTCTGACAATGAAATTCAACCTTGATAAAACAAATAATAAAAGCATAAGAAAATCATAGCATTAATATCCCATGCAAGAAGAATCCTATATCAGATTTAATATCATGAGAGAAACACATAAAGATACTGATATCAAAGCAATCATACACCAACTAATCTTCTGCAAATCTAACACCAATAGAAATTACATATATATAAAGGTATAATAAGGAGAATTTGGCAAAACTAATAATATATACAAGTATACACCCTTTAATCTTTTCAATTACATGGTGACTGAAAGTATGCTATTTAAGGTAACATACTAAATTCATACAAGTAAGCTTAAGAGAACATAATCATTTAATTACCTTTGGTTTTAGTAATTGGAGTGTTATTGATGGAGGAATTGTAAGTGCTTATGCGATGGAGGTGGTATGGAGAGAGAATAAATGCTATGAGAGAGATATAAATGAGTTGCTAAAGGAATGGGCAAAGAGAGACTCCCATTGTCAGTGGTCTAAAATTGTAAGATGATCAAACAATGATAGGCATAAATAAAGCAAAGATAACCAACCTTAACAATCTAGGCCTCTTTTTTTTTAAAGAAATACATATCACTAGTGCTTACATAATCAACAATTATATCAAATATAAAGTAAATAGATAAAATAGCCAAATTATTTAAACCACATGTCAGCAATTAACTCTAAACAAATTGTAATATGTTTAGTCTAGCACATCAAGCTTCTTAATATAAGACATCGAGCCTTCACACTATGCCAAAATAACTCAAAAAGAAATTAGTAGAAAAATTAGGCATCTTAGTAATAATTATAATGCAACGCAAACATGTTATTATTAGGTAAGTTTATATGTGAGAATTTAAGGGCATCACAATTCTATTCTCTAATAAGAGTCCTATAGACTTCTCAAAGAGGTATTCTCTATCTCGATCCAATCGAAGTGTTCTTATGGGTTTACCCAATTACTTCTCCTTGTGTCAATGCATTTATATAAACACAATCATCCATGTGCACTAAGTCTAGGACTTCTTCGACCTATTTTCCTTTAGCATTAAAAGGCCCATTGGTCATTCTGCCCTCTAAACAAAACTCACTATGGTAAAGATTCCACCTTTAAGAAACTTAGAGGATTATCTTTAGCCAACCTCTATATCTTGTTAAGGCCTATATGACCTTTAATTGTAAGTGCCAAAGATACGCCTTATTAGATTCAAAAATATTAGCCTTTTTAGGAGTTATTAATTGGTTAGCTATCAAGTAGTGTGCACAACTTTAGTTTGACAAAGTAAAGGCTTATCAAAAACCTAAATCTACCATCAAAATAAAGATGTACTTCTCCCATATTTCACTTAACTACATTAACTAGTATTAACATGAAGCTCTTGTCAAGCAGACTTCTCATTTCCTATACATAGAAATAAACATATGATTAGTAGCTCCAGAATTTATGACCCATGAGTCATTAGAATCTTCCACTAATCCAACTTCAACTTACAAGAGATCACCCATATCTCTATATACCTCCAAGGCTAGGAGATTCTTGTAATCCCTCTTGAAGTAACCAACCTTCTAAAAGTGAAAGCATTTGACTTTCTTCAGATTCTTCTTATTAGCTTGTTCCTACTAATTCTTGTTGGAAAAGTAAATGCAGTAGAATTTTAAAATTTTTTAAATCAAAGTCTTTCCGAATAACAAGTTTGACATGCTAAGTACATAAATTAATAAAAGATCTTATGCACCTCTTTAGTAAATCAAAAACTGTAGAAACTGCAACTAGATAAGAATGTCCCATAAAAGCCTCAACCAACTAGTCTTCCTTGCTATTCTCTTTTCACAATCAGAATGTGGGTGGTCGCAAATTGTGTAGCTTTTCCTCTAGTGACCTCATCTTCTAACCACTTGAGAAGATCAAGAGCTAAAGTTCCAGACGTTGAACAATAACTTTTTGAAAGTTTTAGAGTTTCTCTCACTAGAATACTCTCTCTATACTTCTCAAATAATCTGAGCAACAATAAAAAATAGATCCCTTTATATAGTGGTCAAATTTGAAGTTAGTCCTTATCAGATTGGCTTCAAAATTTGAGTTTAGATTAACTTCTAATAAAAAATGCATATTAAAATTATCGCATGGTCAGCATGCCAAACACGTACACTGACTTTATCAACTTATGGCATCAGCCTACCAAAGTCGGCCACCAGCCTGCCGACTAAGCGATAGTATAAAAATATCAAAATATCTTATTTTAAATAGAAATCTTAGATAGAGCCTTAGTTTTAATTCAAAAAAAAATATTATCCAAATAATTCAACATGTTTATCTTGAATTAATACACAAAATTAAATCAATTAATAAACCAACATGAATTATTAATTCCAATCTATCAAATTTTAGCCAATCTAAAATTAACATAAGTCACCAGTATGTAGAAAAAACATGCCGTATCATTACAGGAATTATTATGAGCTAACAAATGGTACATGATGGAAATATATAGATCAAGCTCCTATAATTATAAAATAACGTATCCTAAATACATATATTTTATAATTGTCAACTTTAACTCTATTCCACTAAAAGCTTAGAGCTGCACTCTTAAACTATATAAAATTACGAAGCTTCAATAAGCTAATTGTCCATGACATATCATAATGTGTGACATCCCCAAAAGATATTCATAATCGGCTAAAAGATAAATTCCATTTTACCTTCCTGATTTTTTATCTTATGTTCTATTATCTCACCATTGGAATCCTCACTATCCATATATAGTATACCATTTGGTTACCCCTATGTCTCCAAATGATTGAGTGTTCTAAGTTTTCAATTACAGGATAATGCCTATAACAGAATATCATTAATTCTATAAAAAAAAAACTATAGATTCTATATCTATGAATAATGAGTCTATGTCAATTAAGAGTCATGTCTCTAACGTGACTGTATGTGTACCTTTATCTAATTCAAAATCTTTAGTACATCAGAAGGTATAAGTCAAGAATACATGCCCATTAATTCATTTTAGGATTAAGATGCAACAAATATGATTGTTTAAAGTGAATTGATTTAAACAAATGGAATTATTCATCAAATCAATTTACCTTTTGCCCTAATCTAATATATCGTCACTTATGACAATATACTAATGTTTCTACTCACAGCGTCCCATTTCGATGACCAAGACAAGTCATCCCCTGTTAAGGATGTAGACAACATCACAATCTTAACATGAATAAAGTGCCCAACTTTATTCCCTTGATTGCAGACCTTATACTATTACTTTTAAGATTCATGTCTTTCGTATAATCTGTCCATCATGTGCATGATCTTAAAGGCTTAGATTAATAGTCTCAGACTTTTGTTTGCTTATCATATATTCAATAGTAATGAACATAAAGATGACAACATTTGATATATCAAAATGATAAATTCTTTATTGATTAAATGTCTCCAAAAACTATTACATCATTTAATTCTTACGGTACCTAGACTAACATCTCACTTTTCCTAAGTGAGTAAATATGACATGTTTCGCATCCCCATAGCCTCCATGTGCTTCTTGAAAACCCTTGTTGATAGTGTCTTCATGAAAGGATTAGCTATATTGTCCTTAGACATGATTTTTCATACTGTAAGTTGTCCATCCCCAACGAAGTCCTTTATCACATGATATTTTTGATGTATATGTTTACTCTTCTCGTGAAATCTTAGTTCCTTAGCATTAGATATCGCTGTAATGTTATCACAATATAGTGACATTGGTTTATCCATACTAGGAACTACCTCAAGATTCCTAAGGAACTTATTGAACCACACAGCTTCTTTCGAAGCTTCATTAGCTGCCACATACTTGGCCTCTATTGTTGAATCTAAAGTGCAATCTTGCTTGATACTTCTCTAAATAATGGCTCCTCTGCCCTCAGTAAACATAGAATCTGGAGATGATCTTCTCAAGTCCAAACAAGATTGAAAATTCAAATCAGTGTATCCAAGAGGTGTTATATCCTCACCAAAATACACTAGCATGAAACCTCTAGTCCTTTTTAAGTACTTAAAAATATGCTTAACTGTAACCCAATGATTTGGTCATAGATCCAACTAAAATCGACTTCCTATCTCGCCCACATAACATATGTTCGGTCGTATGCAAAGCATAGCATACATGAGACTACTTACTGCCAAGGCATAAGGCACCTTTTTCATCTATTATTTTTCTTAATCAGAATGAGGAGAGTCTTTCTTAGAAAGAGTAATTTAAGACCGAGATAATTACCCATTTTTATTGGAATTCTACATTGCATACTTCTCACGAATCTTATCTATGTAGGTGGCTTAAGATAAAACTATCATTTTGTTTTTCCTATTTCAAAAAATTTGGATACCTAGAACATAATTAGCTTCAGTCAAGTCATTCATATCAAACTACTTAGTCATCTATAATTTGATCGACGACAATGCCCTAACATCATTGTCAACAAGCATAATGTCATCTACATAAAGCAGTAGAAAAACCACCTTGCCATACTTAATGTGTTTGTAAACATGTGGTTCTTCCACATTTGTTTGAACCTGTAAGTCTTGATCACTTGACCAAGTCTTATGTTCCAAGAACAGGAAGCTTGCTTAAGTCCATAAATAGACTTTAGCAGCTTAGAGACCTTATTCTCTTCACCCTTAGCTTTGAACCCATCTGGCTGTACTACATATATAGTCTCATCAAGATAGCCATTCAAAAAGGCCGTCTTGATATCCATTTTCCAAATCTCATAATCGAGAGCAATAGTAATGGACAAGAGAATGCGAATGGACTTAAGCATGGCTACAGGAGAAAATCTTTCCCCGTAATCGATTGCTTCCTTTTATGTGTATCCCTTTGCTACCAATCTAGCCTTATAGGTTTTGACTTTTCTATTTGCTCCTCTCTTTCTTTTGTAGACCCATTTACATCATATGGGTTTTACCCCTTAGGGAAGATTCACAAGCTCCTAGACTTGATTAATCTTCATAGACTTTATCTCAATGTTCATAGCTTCTGTCCAAAGCTTTGAATCAACATCCTTTATAGCTTCTTTGTAAGTGTAAGGATCTCTGTCATGTTCAACCGGTTAAGCTAAGTAAGCTTCACCATTAAACATATACCTTGTAGTTAATGCCTAATTCTCCCACTACGTCGAAGTTCTCTAGGTTATTGTTCGATTGGTTTTTCTACATCGATTAGATTGGTTTCAACCGAAGCCCCCAGAGTGATCAAATCACTCACTAACTCCTTGAGTACTACTCCACTGTGAGGCTTAAAGTCGTTCATGTAACTTTCCTTAAAAAAAGTTGAATTTGTTGAAATCACGACTTTATTTTTTTTTTATTATAAAAATAACCTCCTTTAGTCCCTTTTGGATAGCCTACAAACATGCACACTTCTAAACATGCTTCCAACTTATACGCTTCCTTGTCCAGGACATAAGCATAACATCCCCATGTACGAATATGGTTTAAAGATGTCTGCTTACCCCATCCACAACTCATTAGTAGTCTTAGGAACCAATTTTAAAGGCACATTGTTCAATAAATAACATGCGCTTTGTAGTAGATATCTCCAAAAGGATAAAGGCAACATCGAATAACTCATCATGGACTTAACTATGTTCAATAAAGTCATATTGCATCTCTTAACAACGCCATTCTGCTACGGAGTGCTGGCATAGTCAAATGAGATAAAATCTCATTTTCTAATAAGTATCCTAAGAACTCATCAAAGAGGTATTCATATCGGATAAAAGTACCTTGTGGGTTTACCAAATTGCTTTTTCGCTTTAGCTCGAAACTCCATGAACTTGTCAAAAGTTTTGCTATTATGATGCATCAGGTAAATATACCTATATCTTGAGTAATCATTAATAAAAGTGACAAAATATTCATACCGTCCTCATGCTGTGATGTTCATTGGACTACAAACATCAATATGCATAAGTTCTAGAACCCCTTCATCTCAATTGCTCTTAGACCCGAATGGTTTTTTGGTCATTTTGCCCTCCAAACAAGATTCACATTGTGGTATAGATTCCACCTCTAAATGACTTAAAGGTCTATCCATTACTAACTTTTGAATCCTATTCGGGTTAATGTGATATAATCAAAACTGCCAAAAATAAGTCTTGTTAGGGTGAGAATTTTTAAGTCTTTCAAAGTTATCATTAATCTTAGTTTAATAGCAGTGAGTCCATCTTAGGTTTGGTAAAATATAGGTTGTTTTGTATCCATCCACTAAAAATAAAAGATTTGTTTTTATGAATCACAACTCTATTATTAAAAAAAACTGAATAAGAGTCTAAACAAGTGACAAAAATTAAATTCCTTTTAAGTTTAAGAGCATAAAAACAATCTCTTAAAACTAAGCTCCTATAACTATCAAAATAAAGATGGATGTCTCATACTACTTTTGCCAAAACTAAGGATCCATGGCCCATTTAACACGTGAAATGCTCATGTAGTAGACTTCTCAATTTCTTGAACCCCTGCAAAGAAAAACAAACATGATTAGTCGCTCCAAAATCTATGACCCAAGTGTTATTTGATTCTTTAACTAGACAAGTCTCAATAAAAAAAAGTTCATACTTACCTCTTTTAGACTGGAAGTTCTTTGAATTCTTCTTAATATGCTTGACCTTTTCGTAGAAAAAGCTCTTTAGCGTCTTTAGGTTTCTTTTTTTTCTTCTTATCTTTGTGTTTTGCCAGAATAGAAGACTTTCTGTTCTTAGCCTTTTGCTTCTTTCCATTCCTAGAGTTGGAATTGGAACCAGATGCAACTGCCAAGTTCACTTCACCACCAACGGAAGCTTCCCTGATCAGATGCTTGAACTCTTATGACTGCTTCATCAACTCAGTCAAAGTCATTTCCTGTCTATTGCTCAAATTATATGAAGCTCTAAATAGAATAAACTCCTTAGAAAGAGTCTCAAAGACTATAGTCATCTATGACTCAGCATCAATGTCGGCTCTATGGGTTTGAGCCTCAACGAGGTAACCCATGGCCAACAACATCATTTGCTCTTTCATAGAAGTCCCTAGTCTTTGCTTGCAGTAAAGAAGCTTTCAAAGAGCCTCTTGCTGCTTCGTCAAGCCTTGGCCTCCAAATATGTCCTTAAGACTATCCATGATCTGCTTACCAATATCATGATCTTCATGTTAAGCTGCAGCACATTATTCATGATAGCCATGATATAGCAGTGGGCCTGATCATCAGCATCTTTCTAGCAATCATACGTTTGGATTTGTTCATTAGTGGATTCGCATGTAGATGCAGGAGGACACGGTGTTGTTAGCACAAATTTCAGTTTCTCAAAGGATAGGACGATATTCAGGCTCTACTTCCAATCATTATTGTTCTCGCTAGTTAATATATTTTTATCAAGTATCAAAGATAACATGTTTTTAGACATTTTGATCTACAATAAAGAATCATATACCAAATATAAGCAAACATTCAATAATAATTTAGTAAGATAACAAAAACAAGTAAGCACACAATGTGTTTATGTGTCAAAACCTAAAAAAAATCACATCCTTATAATGATAATCCCTAACTCAGAATTCAACAAGCCACTTAGGAGAGAATTGTTAAATTCAATTAGGAACATGGATCTCCTCCGATTAGTATATACCATCCAAGACCCATCTGTTCTAGCATATAATAGTAATCGATTTCTTCAGCATTAACTTTATTAACAGAGCTCCTAGGTGTTAATAATAAAATTAATCTTGAGTACATAACCATCATTTCAACTACTTTATGTATATTTATAATCGACACCTAAGGGTGAACAATGATAAATCACGCTAAAGCAAATTATCTTTTTGGAGATCTAACCCGGTGATGATGCAATCCCTTCATAAGGGTCAAAACCATCATGAGTTACCTATAGACCAACGATAGAGGCCTTAGGTCCTCTCTTCAAAAACCTTCTCCTACTTAATATTTTAAACGTCAAGGTTTTATATTAACATGCATGAACAAGTTTTAATAAGTAGCATTCCCTATTCTACATGGCATGTTATCAACATAATGGTAAAATATATTATAATGCAAATAAGCAAAGCTACAAGAAATATAATAAACACCTGTAATATCATAGTTCCATCCTAGAGAAAAAAATAAATATTACAAATGATCAATTGAAACATATGTCGATTCTTCATATTATATCTTCTCGTTGTATCATTCTTTATGTGGCATCCTTCTTGAATTTTCAATCTCATATATATCAAAAATTTATTTTTCTAGTTATTACTAAATTTTATGTTTCTCAGAATTGTCTCAAACAAAAAAAAAATGAAAACTGCACTGAAAAACGTACTATTTTTTAAAAAAAGGGTTCTGTCTAAGATCGGTCTGCCTATCTGTGACCATCGGCTTGCTGGTACAGGGTAACCGCCCTGCTGACCGATGTTGAACTAGCTTTTTTCCAATCTTTTGCAAAAACAATTTTTAAGCAATTTTTTAATTTACTTTTCAACGATTCAAAAATATAAAAATTTATAAACACAGAAAAACACATAGAATTGTAATCATATCCATCTTCTAGATCCGTCTTTTATTAAAATAATTATTTTATACAGGTTTACACGCCATAATTAAAATAATAAATCCTAGATGGTGATGATAGACCGTCATCTAATTACATGAAAATCTAGATATACAATCTAAAATCTAAGGAATCATAACCGGCAAAATTAATTAATTAATACAATAATTAAAACAAAAATTTAATTAACAATAATTAATTAATAAGCATTCACTATGTAATCTCATGACAACATATAATTATATAGAAATCTTAGAGTGTCAACTCTCTAAAAAATTTAATTCAAGCAAAGGAGAGAATAAGATCACATAATTTATGTACCTAGCATGATCACCCATAAAATTAACGAAAAAACTGACTCTGATACCAATTATTGAACAACGTAAATGCAATGAAATTTTTAAATTTTTTAAATTATAGTTTTTTTTAAATAATAAATTTGACATACTAAGCACCTAAGGCTTTTATTATTTTATATGGCCCTTCTCATGTCAGGCCTGGCTTTCCTATGTCTGCCTCTGTCGTATTCTTAGTTACTTTTTTGAGCCCCCAATCCCTTATTTTGAACTTTTTTTCTGTTACACTTTTATTATAAGTTTGGGCTATTTCTTGTTGTTAGGCTTGTAGCTTCATTGATGCTTTTTCTCTTGTCTCCTGCAGAAGATGTAGAATCCGACTTCATTGCTCATCATTCCTCTCTTCTTTCATGGTGGTCTTCAAAGTTAGGTACCTCTCTCTACATGGATGACAGCTTTTGATCCATAAACCAAAAAGCAAGGATCTCTCCTATTGACCTTATTTTTGTCATTTTGTACACCCAAAACACATTCATCTGCCTACTTTTCTTTCCTATCTTCGAGTTTCTTTTTAATTAAAATATCAAATAACATTTTATCAGTTATTTTCGCTTGGCCCTTCCCTTTTCGGTAGCTTCTCGAGCCGAAGCAAAGTTTTATCCCGTGATTGATTCTTGCAGAATCTTCCAACTTTTTCCCCCCAAAAAAATGTGTTTCATTGTCAACTGTGCTTTTATTTGGCATTCCAAATCGGTAAATTATATTCTTCCAAATAAATTTTATCTCACTAGACTGATTGATGTTTGTATATGCTTCAACTTCTAATAACTTGGTGAAATAATCTGCCGCTGCGGTAAACATATTCATCTGGAGGGCGATGGCAGGATTCCCATAATGTCTATTTCCCAATGAGTGAAAGGTCAAAGGTTGATTACATAATATAATTTTTCTGATAGCATGTGATTTGGATGGGCGAATTTTTGGCATTTGTTATTACACTTCCTTACGTATTGCCCCGCCAGGATGATTTTGAGGAAAGGGCAAAAAAAATTTTCAAATTGAGTAAAAGTCTTTTCTTTTTAGTTATTAAAAAAATACGTTTTTTTGTGCAGGTAAACTGTCTCAGTTTTTTTTTAAAAAAGAAGAAAAATGACTGTAACAGGATAAGGAACCTCAACAGGATGAAAAAAAAAATGAAACCGTTTTGATGTCTAAAAAGTCTTTTTTTTTGTGCCAACAATTGTTTAAAAAAAAGAGATTATTGACCAAATTTTTTTTTTCAAAAAATTATTTTTAAAAATCCCCTGACATCATTTTGGGCCAAAAGTACCCTTATGAAATTACTTTATGACCCAGACTTCCATTGCCCGAGTGACTTACACACATTGCATTATGAATCAGAGAAAGGATATCATGACCGCCAGATTAAACATTTTAAAAGCGGCCCCCATGTAAGACTTTCTATACAATTTTTCGCCTATCATACTAAGTCGAGCCCTTGATTCTGATTTTCTTTACTCCTGTCTTATCTTTTGGGAGTTGTTCTTTGACTAGAAAGTTTATAATTGGAGTTTTCTAACTTACTGCTTCTTGAATTGATTTATTGTGATTTGCATCTCTCCTTTTAATTTAGAATTTTCCTCAATATTGGGGCCTTTGATTTCTAGGATAGGCATTAGTTGGAATGTTCTCCATCCTCTGCGGTAGCTGCTGCATTGGCCAACTCGTTTGCTTCAGTGTTTTCACTTTTTGGGATCTGTTTGACGGGAAATTCTTCAAAGCTCTGACTCAGATTTTTAGAAGGGCATGATATTTGAAAATTTTCAGTTCTTTTGCCTCATAGACACCGTTGGGTTGATTCACCACAAGCTGCGAATCACTCCTTACTTTGACACATTCTCCCCGAATAACTTTTAAGAGCTTCAACCCTAGTATTAAGGCCTCGTATTCTACGAACTTTGTTGGTTGCTTCAAAGGTCAATTTCTCTGCGTCCTCTAGCTTCAGATCCCCTTTCCTTAATATAATTTCCACTCCCAATGCGTATTGGTTATTCGCTCCATCTACACTAAGCTCCCATGTTTTTCTTTCTTTCTTTCTTTAATTTTTCTTCTGAACTTTTGAAACTAGTGCATTCTGAAACAAAATCTGCTAATACCTACCCTTTCCTTGTAGTTCAACGTTTCATCCTGGTATCATACATTTTGAGCTCCATTGCCCACTTGGTAAGTCTTTTCGTTAGATCTAGTTTTGAAAAAATAACTTTAAAGGGGTTGATTTATTAGCACTTTATTGCGTGTTCTTCAGAGTAATGTTTCAACTTTCTTTTGGCATCAATTAGGGCTAGAACTAATTTTTCCATTGCTTCATATCTCTGTTCAGAGTTCGTCATCATTTTGTTAACATAAAATACTGGCTTCTGTTTCTTTTCTTCTTATCTTAAATAACACTTCACTAACTGAAACTGTTGAAGTTGCCAAATAGAGAAATAGTTCTTCTCTGGAAAGTGCAGCAAACAATATTGGTGGTGAGGCTAAGAATTCTTTAATCTTTCTAAGTGTTTCATCTTGCTCCGATCAATATTCTATTTCTTTGTTTCTTCTCATAATCTATAGTTGAGGCTTGCACTTATCTAAAAGTCTAGGGATGAACGTGCTCAAGGATCCTATTTTTCCTACCAAAGACTATACATCTTTCATTTGTTTGCAGTTTTGTTGCATTCAATACATTATTCACTTTAGTGGGTTTGCTTCGTTCTCCTTCTGCTTACTATATGTCCTAAGAACTGTCCTGATGACATGCCAAAAGCACACTTCGTTGCAGCTTCATTTTCTACCTTCTCTTCAAATGTCTCTTTCAAGCCTTTTGTATGATTTTCCTTTTACTTGCCTTTGACCAACCTATCATCTATGTATACTTCCACTGTTTTTCTAATGTGGTCTTGAAACATTTTATTAACCAACTTTTGGTATATTGCTCCAACATTCTCCAGTTCAAAAGGCATGGCTATGTGATAAAAAGTCCCTATTTAACCTTTCAAAGCCATGGTGGCGCCTACCATTTGGTCGATTTTTAGAAGAGGATGACTGTCCTTCAAAAAGGCTTTGTTGAAATCTGTGAAATCGATACACGTTCTCCTTGTTCTGTTTGTCTTAAAAACCAAAACCACATTTGAATACCAATCTGGATATTAGACTTACTAAATTAAACTCGTGTCTAGCAGCTACTGAACTTCTTTAGCTATGATTTAATTTTGTTTTTGCATAAACCTTCACTCTTTCTGTTTTATAGGTTTAATGTCTGTTACATTTAGGAAATGTTGTGATTCTGATGGATCTACTCTCTATCATGTCTTTGTGGTTCCAACCAAAAACATCTCTATTTTCTCTCAAGAAACTTGTGGATTCTTCTCTATCATTCCTCTCGAAGAGGTTACCCAACGACACTGTCTTTTCAGGTTCAGATTGATCTAAAATGATTTGACCGTCATCAATTCTTGTTCTTCTATTTCCTTTTTATTATCCCTGGTGGGCCTTGTTGCTTTCTCCTTTTTCAAATTTTTTGTTCATAGCAAATGTACTAGCATTTTTTGTTGCTATACTGTAACAATGTTGAGCCATATTTTGGTTGCCTTTAATGTCAACCGTCTTGGTTCCATCAGAAAAGCGATAATGGGTCACCTGATGGAGGGTAGATGGGACTCCCTCGATTATGTGGATCCATTTTCTTCCCATTATCGTGTTGTACCAAAATTTATCATCGACAACCAAGAAGCCCATATTTAGAGATATGCTTGCTGCTTTTACTCTTAGGGTAACAAACCTTTGGGCTTTATCTAACTACCTTTAAATTCGACCAAGGGAATCTCACTGGGTTTAATCATGCTATCACTTGGCCACATGTTCTTGAAAGTCGGTTGGAGTAAGATGTCTGCACTGCTACGTCCACTGATTAGTATTCTTTCTACTTAACAGTCTTGTATTTTTAATATTACTGCCAATGGATCATCATGGGGTAGCTTGAACCTTGCCAAGGCATCAGGGCTAAACTTTATTTCAGCTATTCATTTTTTTTTCCTTATTTCCATATTTTCGGTTGTGCAAACCTTTTTTAGTTTTTCTCCCTCTGTTTTCTTGCTCAACAAACCATAGATATGCCATTCTTCTTGTTCTGTTCTTCCATAAATTGCATGAATGACTTTGACATCGTTTTCCGCTACAACAGGTTTCAGTCCCTTTTCTGACTCTAGGACTTGAATCTGACTCTATTTGTCTAGGTCTTTCTTTATATATTTCAGCAATTTCCCATGTCTGAATCGCATGAATCTGGCCTCTCAGGCTTCCACACTCTATAGTTGTATGGCCATGATCATCGTGCAGTTCACATATTTTGGTTTGATCTCCTCCCACTGGATCCGATAAATGGGCCTTGGGGGTCTGAATATCCCTAGAAGTTTTTTTTCTTTATAGATTTGTTCTATAGGTTTATTCAAGGGCACTTCATCTCTAATTGAATAACGCTTAAATCGTCTAATTATCTTTTCTTCCTCGGTCTGGCTATCTCTGATTCTTCGATCTTTGCATGGATGATAATTTCAATTTTCTCTTCTTCGGTACCTTTCTTCCCAGGTGTTTCTTGTTCTGGCATCGGTCAATCCCTTGATTTAGATCTGAACAATATCATCTACAATCTGAGTTCTGATTCAAACCTCCCTGTTTACTGTTTTGTTTCTGACGTAATCCGCCTCTTCTACTCCCATGCTGCCTTATGCATCAAAAATGATGTCAGCTATTTTTTTCGGTTGTCCCCTAATCCGAATCTCATGTGGCTCATGATTGCATTTTAATCGTCTCTAAAGATATTACCTACCCAGTTGCTCATCGACTAATTCTACTCTATTAACTTTTGAATGAAGTTATATCTAGGAAAACCTCAAGTTCTGACGCCATGATGTTCATAAGGTCTGCCATGGTCTTTCTTTCTTTTTGATCATAGATGAATTGGGTTACAAATTTACTCAATAACATCTAAAAATTCGAGATTGAGTTTTGGTTCTAGCTGGTTGAACCAAGTCACAGTCGTACCCAAGAGTACTCTGGGGAAGACGTTCCAGTAAAGATTTTCATTGGAAGTTCAATCATCATTACCTATCGGAATAAGTGTAGAAATTCTACTGGATCTAATTTTCCATCAAAAGTTTTCATTTTTAGAGTGATGAATTTTCCGGTTTGGATCAAGCAGGATTTCTTTCGTTAACATGGATTTTGCCATATTCCTTGCTTCTCGAATTGCCATCTCGGCCAGGGTTAGATTCTTGAATTCTTGCAATTGTCCATCTAGCAACCTTTTTTTCATGATTTCTTCACTCATGTCTTGTCATGGATTGCACTGAAATTTTGATTTTGTCAAGCACTTTCGGGGCTCGAACTTCTGTGGCTTTTTTTTTTTTGCACATTTTCAACATTTGTTTTCTTTCTCAACATTTCTAGCGTCTCTTCTTCTGAATCTGCTTCATCTTCCTCTGTCTCATCTTCTCTTGTTGCCAGATTTGCTGAATTCTTCAACTTCAGATTTTCTTTCCCTGAATCCTCTAGTCGTTTCTGGAGGTTTTTTTACTTTGTCTTATCTCTTCCACGACTTCCTCGGAGCATTTGTGTTGCTTTTGCAGATTTCTGGTGATCTGTAACAGTTTTTATTGCGGATCTGTTGAGGTATTTCCCATGTTGATGTTTGACTTTGACTCTTGAATATCTTGGTTTGTTGTTGTTCTTTTAAAGATCGCAATCTTGTTGCTCCGATCTTGACTTTCTTCAGCTTGTTTTTCACAGATGGCACCAAATTTGTTTGGGTAATTTTCTAGCTTTCCAAACAAACCCAAGCATTGGAATTCTAGAACTCTCGAAGACTCAAAGAAAGAAATTTATTTCTCTTTGAGCAATAGAATTCTCTCTCTGAAGTCTCTGCCTAGAATCTTTTTAAATGGCTAAAAGTCCCCTTTCAAGCCATCAAATCTTCTATTTATAGATGTTGATGCGTAAAAACAGCTTGATTCCTTCGTTGATTACCAGCCGTCAAATATTACTTGTTCTTTTCCTGTCGCCCGTTTTACCTTTTGACATGACAACTTACTTAAGTTAGTCAGAAGCTCCCATGTGTTCTCTCTGATCCTGAGCGGACTCCACAAGTTCCTTGTTTGCCCTTGTTTCTACGACCAAAACATCGTCCTTCAGCTTAAGTCTGACAACACTGTTTTTATTAAGTTTTTCCGCCACTTCAACTTCTTCTATTAAATCAACATCGTTTCATTACTAATTTCTTTTACTCCCCAGACAATGGTTGTTTAAGGCAACTTGCCTTAGCCAATTTACTTCACAAGTTCCAGCACGAGAGAGAGGATAGAGATGGGGAGAAAAAAGAGAAGAAAGAGGATTAGTTGGGAAAAAAAACAAAAAAACAAAAAAAGAAAAACAAAAGGATACCTTGTAGAAGTACGTGGTGTTTTCTAAAAGAAAAAAAATCTTAATTTTTAAAATTACTCTGCATATTTCAACTACATATTGAAATTACTTTTGTTGAACGTGACCTTATATAGTAGTACTATATATATATGTCCGTGCATGTACATGTATATAGCATATATAATCAAACAATATTAGACATTTTCTTAATTCTTCCGTAGCTTTCTTGCCTGCTAATGGTACCATGCGCTGGTGCAATTGTTGTAGCAATTTTCTTTTAATCACTTCGCGTCTGAAAAATACAAACAAAATCGTACGGCACATTTATATGCTTGTAAGGGAGTAGAAAAAAACACACATAGAATTAATCTAACATTCATAGTTCATGTACTTGTGTGTGTATATGTGTCCTCATGTTCAGGAAAGAGCCAAAGGAATGGAATTATCTAAAAATTTGAATATGTGGTCAAAATTTTGCTCCAGAGAGAATTAATTAAAGTTCACATGAAAAAGGAACATGATCTGAAGCGCCGCTTGATGCTAGCTCAAGTGATTGGTGTGTGTGACATGTATGTATCTAGCATGAATCGAATCTTAGTGGTTTCATTTTTTCTTTTACAAAAGCATGAGCACGAAGCCTCACACGGTATGATGCTGTGTGTCCATATATATAAGAAAAAGAAAAAAAGAAATGATCTGATGAGGACATCGTTAGCACAAGCAAGAGCACGTGGGATGAGATATATTCAGATCCAATTCAAGTTCTCATTGGTCCGGTTACGAGAGCTCGTGCGAAGAAGTTCAAAGAAACGCTTATTGGGTTGATTCAAACAACTTGGGCTCAAGCTATTGCATGGAGGCCCATTGAGGGAATTGCATGTGACTTTCAGACCAACAAATGCATGATTCAAGTTCTAGAAGGGACCGAGTAATCATGTTTGCAGAATCAACAAGTGATTAGCACCATATGGCTGCGAATAATCAAGCTACTTTCCATTTCAGTTACTTTCCCATTTTGAGGTGACAAGTGGCGAGAAGAATAAGCTATTTACCATTTTATTGTCTAGTTTCCTTTTTCTTTTTTAGAAAACATGCGTTTCTTTTATTTCCTATTATTGTAAGGCTTTTAAGCCATTAAGGGAACTTACCTTATTTGCTTTAGATTATACCTTTTTTTTTAGTAATTGATTTGCCCAAAATTCCATGGGCAATTAGGAGCTGAAAATTCGTGAAAGGGAAACCCCTATATATTGTAACGAATTTCAATCAATGGACATAAGTTTTAACACACAATTTGAGGTTTAATTCTCTTCGGTTCTTAAACAAACTATTCGAATTATCGAAAAATTTCGTGGCGTTCATAGACTTATCAATCAGTCCATGCATAGCTAATTGTGGCGTCTTCACATACCAAGGTTCGTGCTTCTTGTTAGGCATCGGGTAGCGGTTCCATTCAAAGCCAGTTAGGAATTTTGATCTTGGAAACCAATTTTAGTTAAGGTTGCGTCAGTTCTTGGCGGGGTTCGTATCATTTGGTAATCAAAGCGAGGTTCTAATCAGGTTTTGCTTATCCGTTCTCTTAGTTTATGTTTGTTTCAGTTATTCGTAAGTTTTGATTTCCATTATCAAAGTCCAGCAAAAAAAAAAAGGTCAAATTTAGAGTCTTATGCAAAAAAAAAGATCCGAAAAGAAAAGAAAGAAAAAAAAAACAAAAACAAAAACAAAAGGGGAAAGAAGAAAAACAAGAGGATCCGAAAAAAAAAAAATTTTTTTGCTCAAATTTCGTTCCTTTTGGGTGTGATTTCCGAAAGCCTAAATTATCTGTTCCTGTTATAGTCTTGTTTCTAATATGAGCCTCCTTGGTAATCTATTTCTGATTTGTCAAGGAAATTTTGATATTGATTTGACTCGTTTTATAGGAACTGAGTGAGAATTAACGAGTGGAAAAAGGCAAAGAGACAAGAGCATTAGAGTGGACAAAAGCCGAAAGTATTGAGTGTAAACACGAGTGAAATTGAGTGAACCATTTCACGAGTGAAACACGTAAGGGAGTGTGGTAAGGTCCTTTGCATTGTTTCTTACTTTGTTTTGCAGAAAAAAAAATGTCAAACAACAGCAAGAACACTATTGAGGGTACCTCTGGTGCAGTAGATCCAAAACTCCTTATGGAAGCGATGATAGGGTAGATGAGGCGATTGTTGAGAGGAGAGTTAGGACAGCTCCATGAGAGGATAGACCAGATAGAAAATGCACGTCTGGAACAGCCACAACATGTTCCTCGTGCGCGTAGGCGGGAAAGGGTTCCGGTTAGAGGAGAGGTTGATGACTACTACAGGATTGATGGAGAAGAATTTGACAAAGGAGAAGATTCAACGGGTAGTCACCGAAGATTTGGACGGGATAGAGGAGTTAGGAACCAGGAAAATGATAGTTTGAGAGGCATAAAAAGGAAGATACTATCATTTCAAGGCAAATCCAATCCAGAAGCGTACCTAGAATGGGAGAAGAAAATGGAGTTCATCTTTGACTACCACAACTTTTCCGAGGCAAAGAAGGTAAAACTGGCTGTAATTGAATTTTTTGATTATGTTATTACTTGGTGGGATCAGCTTGTTATAAACAGGAGATGAAATAGAGAGCGACCTATTGAGTCATGGGAAGAGATGAAGACCGTGATAAGGAAGCGACTTGTACCAACTTACTACTATGGGAGTTGTACAACAAACTACAAAATCTTAAGCAAGGCAACCGGAGTGTAGAGGAGTACTTTAAGGAGATGGAGGTTATGATGATTCGGGCAAATATAGAGGAGGATCGAGAGGCTACAATGGAAAGGTTTTTGGCGGGCTTGAACCGAGATATTCACAATGCCTTTGAGTTAGAACATTATGTGGAGTTGGAGGACATGGTGCACATGGCTATTAAAATTGAGAATCAACTTATGAGGAGGGGCAGTAACACACGTCCTAGCCAAAACCCCAGTACATCCGCTTGGAAAATGAACCAATGGAAGAAGGATGAGAAGCAACCCAACACCAAGCCAAAGATAGAGCAAAAATAAGAGGTGGTCAACCATAGGAATCAAGGTAAATCCGATTCTTCCACTACTCGAAATCGTGATATTAAATGTTTTAAATGTAAAGGCAGGGGTCACATAGCAAGCCAATGTCCGAACAAACGAGCTATGGTGATGCGGGACAATGGAGAGATTGAAACTGACGAGGATTCGGACAACGATTCTATGCCTTCATTAGAGGATGCCGACGATGAGGAGTGCACTGTACAAGGAGAATTGTTGGTTACAAGGAGAGCTTTAAGTGTGCAAGCCAAAGAATAAGATGAAGAGGTGCAATGGGAGAACATCTTCCACGCTAGGTGCCATGTCCAAAACAAGGTATGTAGTGTGATTATTGATGGTGGGAGTTGTACTAATGTTGCTAGCACAACCATGGTAGAGAAGTTAGGGCTGCCAACAATTAAGCATCCTCGACCATATAAATTGCAATGGTTAAATGATAATGGTGAGGTAAAGGTGCATACGCAAGTGTTAGTTTCTTTTCGGATTGGAAGATATGAAGATGAAGTTTTGTGCGATGTGGTTCCGATGCAAGCTGGGCACTTGTTATTAGGCAGACCATGGCAATTTGATCGGCGAGTTAAACATGATGGTTTCACCAACAAGTACTCATTTGTTCACAATCAAAAAACGATCACTCTTGTTCCGTTAACATGAAAACAGGTGTATGAAGATCAAGTGAGCTTAGAGAGAGAAAGTGATAAAAAAATGAAGAGCGGAGAAAAATCAAGAGTGGGAGTGCAAAGAGAGAGTTCGGCCAGTGAGAGAAAAAAAGAAGAGATGGCCGAGAAAAAGCAAAGCAAAGAGAGCAAAGGGGAGAAAATTGAGAGGGCTGAAAAAAATTCACAATCAGCCAATGAGAGAAAAGTAGAGAGAAAAACAAACTTCTATGCGAGAGGCAGTGAGATTAAAAGGGCGTTGTTTTCAAATCAGCCAATGATTATACTTTTGTACAAAGAGGCATTCTTAAACACTAATGAACTTGACCCTGCATTGCCTAGTTCTGTTGTTTCTCTGTTGCAAGAATTTGAGGATGTATTTCCAGACGAGGTGCCTGATGGTTTGCCGCCAATGCGGGGAATAGAACATCAGATTGATTTTGTACATGTGCAACACCCCTATACGGGGGTTAACAGTTTTAAATGAATTAAATAAAAATCAGAAATAAAAGTAAAACCTTAAAAATAAAATTACCCGGGGCTTAAATGAAAACTCTCAAATCAAAAATAAAAATATAAACGATAATTAAACCACAGTTTAATGTAGCACCTTAAATTTAATAATATAAACTGTCGTCATCATCATTTTAACCCTCAACGCATTTTAATACAGTCACAGAAAGTAACAATTGATGCTTACATTAACATGAAGAAGATTCTTAATAATTGAAGCAGTCCTAATGTAATATAGCTACATCGCTTCCTCAACTATTTTTCTCATAGCCACCTCACACTTAGTGAGTCCTGAAAAGATAAAAATATAAGGGAATGAGCAACAATATGCTCAGTAAAGAAAACCATTACTCACCTTTAGGTTTTTATCATTACCACATTAAAACCTGCATGGTTAGTTAATACTCATCATTATTCAGATTATGATATTTATTATAATCATATTCCGTAGATACCATAGTTAATCATTACCGAGTTTCATACATATACATATATACAAATATTATAGTCCATCATTATTCCTAGGTACCCATGTTCAATAGAGTATCACTCAACTCATCGAAACCCAAATGGGCGTGCTTGATCACCCTCTAAACATTCTAAGGGTGTTCCGGTGAGGGGACATCAAGCCCCGAGTCCTCACCAAGTCGATTCTTGTACAGTGTGTTCTGGGACTTTCAACCTAAGGAAGTGTCATCACCTTCCCCCTATTTTACCTTTTAGGTTATTCATGCCCAAGGACGTAACCACCGCCCTCTTCACGTCTCACCATTTCTCTATATTTAATCATTATTAATAGAGTCAGTTTTTCTAACCATGCTTCTCAATTTATAACATGTGTCAATTCATTATGTTCCTCGCCGTACAATACAAGACGAGTCCATGTCATAGTTTCATATGTGATACTCATATAATATCAGTTCAACATAGATATATATATATATATATATCTTGTGGTAAAACAATCAATTTTAATTCTATAAAAACCTCACAAAAGATGAGTAATAGAATCCCTACCTTTCAAGCTTATCAACAATCTTTTAATCCTGGAATCAATTAACGTTAGCTCCATACTCCCTTGATCCTAAGGCGTGCATAAGGACAATTAAAACTAAAGCACAACATACAACTACATTCATCAATAAATCATGTGTAAATCTATCTTACTAGTATGTCATTAAAGCTTTTATGTAAATCTCTTTTGAATACCACAGTAAACAATTTTTGTCTTAACACAATATAAAATGTGAACAAGTAATCTATATGTTTTAGTCCCTAATAAGATTTATCAATCACTTAGCATAATATTGGAAAGGTTGCAAGACATTAAAGAATTAGGTGGTGAGCAAAGATGGGTTCTTTTGTTCAGGTTAGCAGCTAGTATACCATAACAAACTGACAGGTTTACTAGTTTCCAATCCGAAAATTGAATAATTCATAGAAAATAAAATACAACTCCGATTTAGGTTTATGATAACTCGTTAGAAAGCTTAGGATGTCTACTTTTTAAATATGCAACCAATTTATAAAATTCATTTTAATTTAATCATAGAATTTCAAGAAATAGCCACTGCCCATAGAAGTGTTATAAAGTTTAACAATATGAATTTTTTGTCTAGGGCATATATACTTAGACTTTATACATATGCTCCAAAATAGCGACAAACATATACTTAGGTTTAAGAACGCAAATTTGAATAATCCTTGAGTATATATAAAAAAAATTTATAAATGAAAGGCTCAATTTGTTCATAAGATTCTAACCTCGGATTATGGTTAGTTGGAAGCTTGAAATTGCTTCAAAACAGGTTCCTTAACTTCGGTATGACTGAAATTCTTGCTCAAATGGAGGTGATGGTGGCTGATTTTTATGGCTGCCTTGAAGAAGTTCCCTAAGTATTTTGCTTCAGCAAAGAAATGAGAAGAAGAGTATGGGAACCGTGGAAGAGAAAGGAA
This sequence comes from Artocarpus heterophyllus, assembly GCA_025403435.1. NCBI lineage: Eukaryota > Viridiplantae > Streptophyta > Magnoliopsida > Rosales > Moraceae > Artocarpus > Artocarpus heterophyllus. The sequence continues at coordinate 6,292,812 of CM046331.1, forward strand.
GAAAAGATGAAGTCTTTGAAGAGAAGTAATAGAAGCAATTATGAAGGAGACATGTTGAAGCATGTCACGGAGGAAATAAAGAAAATGAGGATCAAGAGTAGTTGGAAAAGATATCCTTATCTCTCATCTGGAGACTTTAACGCACATAATGCCAAAATGACATTTTTGAGATTTATTAGAAGTTCTAAGGCTTTTCAGTAAACATACTAAATAAATATAGGAGAATTTTAAAAAATTTAAAAATAGATAAAAATAAATATTGTAAAAATAAATTTTAAATGAAGCAATTTTTTTTTAATTGATACACTAAAAATTAATTTAATTACCTTAATACCCGTTAGGAGAATAACAGGTGTCACAGCTCTACCCCTTAAAGAAATTTCGTCCTCGAAATTTCAATTCTAGCAATACTAGTAAAAATTTTGATTTCATTATGATTCCAATTTCGAGTCTAAATCGTTAATGTTGTTTGTTCTCCAAATTTAAGTTATCATATCTCCACTTATTTACTTGCATAATAAATCTTACTCTAAATTCTAAATCCCTCAATGAGAGTATTTCTGACAAGTTTCAACTTATAACACCGTATAATGGTCTAGAAATCTGATCAGACATACATATTGACCATACCATGATTCCAGTCCTTCATTGTCCATGGACTGTGATTTACAATCACATTTAAGGAGATGGCCAGAGAAATTTTATATACTTCATCTTTAGGTTCCTTTTCCTTTTTGAGTAAGGAAAAGTCAAATATAGTTGATTTCATACTTCAACTAATAAACTAAAACATAATCATAAAACATATATTACAAACACTTCTATTCAAAACCATACATTAAACTTATTCATAGAGATATTAAACGGAATCTCAGAGTTGCAAACAAACCCAACATATTTTTCATTAAACAGCTATCCTCATGACACAAACATTCAACCCAAATAATATACTCATATTTCCTATGAAATATCCCCATAACTGACTTTGGTACTTCCACATAATATTAACAGAATATTACACATTACAAACATGATACGGATACGTTTCGAGAGTACAAGGCATTCCGTATACCAGCTATCCATATCATGCATGCTTAGGGAATACAAAAACATCGATAAACAAAAGATCGGACCTTAAATAGGATGCGTTTTGAGAGCATCAAGTACTCCGTATCTAGCCATCCTGGCATTAAGCTCAATGAATCTAAAAGATTGAACAACGGTGTACCACAAGAAACACAGAATACAAGGTAAACGGTTATTCATGACACACGAAACACGGACACACATGCCTATATGCCATAGATAAAACCAAAAGATTACATATGGAGATTCAAATCAATTGGCCGCTCCCGGCTTTCCCTTTCCCATTCAAGCTTGGATGTTGCAGTGTCGGATTCTGGATGTATGATTGGCATTTTATCTATCAATTCCTCAGCTGTTGAAGCAGTAACAAAGATTTGTCTCTCCGATTCTGCAATGATGTTTTCTTCCACAGCGTAATCTAGAAATTTCAAAAGACCATTATAAAAACCATTTACATTTAGTAGTCCCAAGGGTTTGGAATGAAAGCCCAATAATTGTTCACAAGCAACTACGAATATTTCCTCAAGAGTACCTAGACCACCAGGTAATGCTATAAAAGCATCAGAATTATTGATTATGGCTTTAAAATTTCTAGGGATGCTCCTGACTCCTTTTCCCTTACCCATGGCTTCCTTATAAAAGTTTCCTTCAGCTAGAATATGAGGTCAAATTCCTACAACTGTAGCGTCACTAGACCTAGCTACTAGCGTCATATTTTCCATCATTTTTATACTACCACCCCCATAGATTATGTTAATCTTCCAGCATGTTAGGACTTGCCCTAAGTGTTTTGCAGCTTCTAAATAGGCTTTATCTTTTCCAAGGCTGGAACCACAAAAGACACAAACATTCTTTATTTTCTTGGTGGACTGGGAGGTAGACATATTTGGTTTATATAAGTGATTGCTTAATGTCTGCTCCACTTAGACTTCAAGTTCTACATGAGATTTTAAGGATGAAGAATACACAAAAAGGACTAAAGAGATAGACGAGTAGGTAATGAAAAGGTAATCCAAAGATTTAAACAAAATCTTATGCGGATAAGAAAGTAAGATAAGGTGATTGATAATTTACAGAAAATCTGATTCACTTTTTGAAAAAGATTAGACTATATTTGTATAACTTTTGACAATTGAAAACAGTTTGACAAAAGATCCTCTTGACACAACTGTAGACCTTTTGACAAATATACACCGAGTCTAGAAATTCCATATAAATGACAAATACTGTAGAACTTTTGAAATTTGAGACACAAATCTTGAAATATCTGGATAAGTTTTTCAAAATTCAAACATGTTACTGTACCGTATGTGACGTGTCTGATAAGAGAATATATTTTATGATATATATATATATATTTAAGAAAACCATAAATTAAATGAGATATTAGCACTTACTGTATCAATCTAATAATCACAATTATTTCAAACACAAAAGCAAATATTCTGAGTAAAAGAAAAGCACAAAATGTTGAACATCAGCTAAAAACTGTTTCAAATAAGCAAAGACTAAATAACCTTTATAGAGCGATGACTTATTCCCTATCCAGTTTTCTTATGGCTTGGCAAACAGGATCTATAAATACCATGTTCCTGAGGCGTTGTCTTTCTGCATAGAATTTAGGCCAGAGTTTAAAAATAGCTCCTTGAACATATCCACTAGGGTGACAGTGAAGAGGAGGATGGATGCTATCCAAGTTCTCCTTTGAAAGTCCATCCCTACAAAACCTTATTTTATCCTCTCTATTCGTAGACATATAACCAGGTGAAGTACATTTACCATTACAATTTTGTCTTCCACATTTGTTACAAGTGACCATGATGGCACGAGCTCTTCTTTTCATTGCACTACGACTGGTACCCGTTCCTGGTAAACTGACATCTTGACTGAAGTCACTCGGACGGATCTTCCCCTCTATCAACATTCTCACATCACAAGGGATGCCAAAACGCATAAGAATCCACAACCGAGTAATTCTAGCCTTGTATTTCTTTCTGAGAATCTTTTGGGAGAGTGATGGGAAATACTTTCTCAAGTGTTGGTACTTTGGGTCCATGATGAGATGAAAGAAGAGTAAACAGAAAGGAAAAATTGAGATAGTAAGTTGTAGAATCCTAGAATTCCTTCTTCTTTTAGGGGGAAAGAAGAATTTGTAGTGAAAAAGAAGAGGATTTGCGGTTTAGAGAGAAAATAACAAATTAAGAGAGAAAAAGTGAGCTCGGAGAAATAAGCTCCTATGCACAGTAAACGTATATGTAAACAATAATTAAACCACTGTATATGACACGTATAGAGACCACTTGGGAGAGACAGTGTGAGTCAAACTGATTTAGGATTTGGACTAGGCCCAAATGTTCTAAGTTGAAAAGAGTCAGTTTGTTTCGGGCCTTAACACATTTAGAACGAGTTAAATAACAAACATAAAATTGAAAACCAATTTGTATAAATCTTAAACCCAATTCAAAGCCCACTATAGATAAAGTTAACTATGAACAACAAATCTAATTTAACGACAATCAAGGATCTTCCTGAATGGTATTTAAAATCATTTCATAATAACATAATCTTCTAGCAACTCAAATAATTTGTTTTAATCAAAACCTTATTGAACAATGCATACACCCATATGTTATTCTTAATACTCAACATCTATCAATGGATTCATCATCATTACTACCAAGGGTTTAGAATGTGACTAACCTTGAAATCGATACGATTTATGTCTTCCAAAATAGACCATATCAATGAACAAAGACATTTGATGTTACAAAGTAGGAATATCTACAATCTCCACAATTCCACTTATACAATATTTAATTTCCTCATATAACAAAACTTTAGGTAACTAAATGATTCACATCTAAACATCTAAAACTTAAACCTTTTATCGTAATTATCAAGTATTATGATTTACTTAAGGAAACTCCTATTGGTTATTTTTCTATTGCATCTATTCATAAAGATTCACTGATACACTTAAATACAATGTACATAACAAAATATTCCAACTTTGAGATTCATGCATTCTTGCCTTTACACAGTCTCAACAGACCAAAAGTCTAACGTTTATCTCTCTCAAGATTCAAGACCATAGATTCCCAACTTATATCATATTTCTCAAATAAAAAGAACTTTTAAGAAAAGATATTGACACTTATGTACTCCACCGAATCCACACATAATCATTACTTAGGTTTGAATCAATTACGAAAAATTTGGCATATCTATGCCAAACTTTAAAATCAATAAATCAAGCCTTATATTTCTTATTGTTTTTCACAAAATAAAAGGCTATTAAATCCTCGTATCTACACAAATTCTTCATTGTTCTATACGAATTAGATATGCTTATAGATCCTAATATTATATGAATCTCTCATAAGCATTCTACTTATAAACTCATTCCATATAATTATCATTCCCTCATAGCTATTAATACTTTTCTTCTATATAATTATTGTACTCATATAACCGTTAGTATTTTCATTCTATGGCCTTTCCAGGTTACATCATTCTAGACTGTATAAATCAATGTGAAGGTTCATTTTGATGATGACAATGAAAATTCAGCTTCAAAACCATCTCAAAAACATTTTTTTTAAAGTGGCGCTACACTTCCTAGGTTAACCGAACCTAGGCTCTGATACCAAAAATTCTGTAACGCCCTTATATGGGGGTTAACAGTTTTTAATGAATTAAATAAAAATAAAAAATAAAAGTAAAACCTTAAAAATAAAATTGCCCGGGGCTTAAATGAAAACTCTCAAATCAAAAATAAAAATATAAACGATAATTAAACCACAGTTTAATGTAGCACCTTAAATTTAATAATATAAACTGTCGTCATCATCATTTTAACCCTCAATGCATTTTAATACAATCACAGAAAGTAACAATTGATGCTTACATTAACATGAAGAAGATTCTTAATAATTGAAGCAGTCCCAATGTAATATAGCTACATCGCTTCCTCAACTATTTTTCTCGTAGCCACCTCACACTTAGTGAGTCCTGAAAAGATAAAAATATAAGGGAATGAGCAACAATATGCTCAGTAGAGAAAACCATTACTCACTTTTAGGTTTTTATCATTACCACATTAAAACCTGCATGGTTAGTTAATACTCATCATTATTCAGATTATGATATTTATTTAATCATATTCCGTGGATACCATAGTTAATCATTACCGAGTTTCATACATATACATATATACAAATATTATAGTTCATCATTATTCCTAGGTACCCACGTTCAATAGAGTATCACTCAACTCATCGAAACCCAAATAGGCGTGCTTGATCACCCTCTAAACATTCTAAGGGTGTTCCGGTGAGAGGACATCAAGCCCCGAGTCCTCACCAAGTCGATTCTTGTACAGTGTGTTCTGGGACTTTCAACCCAAGGAAGCGTCATCACCTTCCCCCTATTTTACCTTTTAGTGTATTCATGCCCAAGGACGTAACCGCCGCCCTCTTCACATCTCACCATTTCTCTATATTTAATCATTATTAATAGAGTCAGTTTTTCTAACCATGCTTCTCAATTTATAACATGTGTCAATTCATTATGTTCCTCGCCATACAATACAAGACGAGTCCATGTCATAGTTTCATATGTGATACTCATATAATATCAGTTCAACATAGATATATATATAAATATATATATATCTTGCTGTAAAATAATCAATTTTAATTCTATAAAAACCTCACAAAAGATGAGTAATAGAATCCCTACCTTTCAAGCTTATCAACAATCTTTTAATCCTGGAATCAATTAACGTTAGCTCCATACTCCCTTGATCCTAAGGCGTGCATAAGGACAATTAAAACTAAAGCACAACATACAACTACATTCATAAATAAATAATGTGTAAATCTATCTTACTAGTATGTCATTAAAGCTTTTATGTAAATCTCTTTTGAATACCACAGTAAACAATTTTTGTCTTAACACAATATAAAATGTGAACAAGTAATCTATATGTTTTAGTCCCTAATAAGATTTATCAATCACTTAGGATAATATTGGAAAGGTTGCAAGACATTAAAGAATTAGGTGGTAAGCAAAGATGGGTTCTTGGTTCAGGTTAGCAGCTGGTATACCATAACAAACTGGTAGGTTTACTAGTTTCCAATTCAAAAATTGAATAATTCATAGAAAATAAAATACAACTCCAATTTAGGTTTATGATAACTCGTTAGAAAGCTTAGGATGTCTACTTTTTAAATATGCGAACCAATTTATAAAATTCATTTTAATTTAATCATAGAATTTCAAGAAATAGCCACTGCCCATAGAAGTGTTATAAAGTTTAACAATATAAATTTTCTGTCTAGGGCATATACACTTAGACTTTATACATATACTCCAAAATAGCGACAAACATATACTTAGGTTTAAGAATGCAAATTTGAATAATCCTTGAGTATATATAAAAAAAAAATTATAAATGAAAGACTCAATTTGTTCATAAGATTCTAACCTCGGATTATGGTTAGTTGGAAGCTTGAAATGGCTTCAAAACAGGTTCCTTAACTTCGATATGACTGAAATTCTTGCTCAAATGGAGGTGATGGTGGCTGATTTTTATGGCTGCCTTGAAGAAGTTCCCTAAGTGTTTTGCTTCAGCAAAGAAATGAGAAGAAGAGTGTGGGAACCGTGGAAGATGAAGTCTTTGAAGAGAAGTAATAGAAGCAATTATGGGGGAGACATGTTGAAGCATGTCACGGAGGAAACAAAGAAAATGAGGATCAAGAAAAGTTGGAAAAGATATCCTTATGTCTCATCTGGAGACTTTAACGCACATAATGCCAAAATAACATTTTTGAGATTTATTAGAAGTTCTAAGGCTTTTCAGTAAACATACTAAATAAATATAGGAGAATTTTAGAAAATTTAAAAATAGATAAAAATAAATATTGTAAAAATAAATTTTAAATGAAGCAATTTTTTTTAATTGATACACTAAAAATTAATTTAATTACCTTAATACCTGTTAGGAGAATAACGGGTGTCACAACATGGCGCTTCCATTCCAAACTGACCAGCTTGTAGAAGAAACCCCTAGGAGACAAAAGAGCTTCAAAGGAAGGTTAGTGAGTTGATGAAAAAGGGGTACGTGAGAGAAGGTATGAGCCCATGCGCCGTTCCAGTCTTCCTCGTGCCTAAGAAGGATGGGACATGGAGGATGTATGTAGATTGCAGAACCATTACAATATCACGGTAAAGTATCGCCATCCTATTCCTCATTTAGATGATATATTGGATGAACTGCATGGTGCTTCTGTGTTCTCAAAAATTGATTTGAAAAGTGGATACCATCAAATACGCATGAAAGAGGGTGATGACTGAAAAACTGCCTTTAAGACAAAATATGGACCGTATGAGTGGTCAGTAATGCCATTTGGTTTAACTAATGCTCCAAGTACATTTATGCGTTTAATGAATCATGTATTATGTGCATTTATTGGCAGGTTTGTTGTTGTGTATTTTGATGATATACTCATTTATAGCAAAGACATGGACCAACATGTAGTGCATTTAAAATCTATTTTGGATGTGCTTAGAAAGGAGAAGTTGTATGCTAACCTCAAAAAGTGTACCTTTTGCACAGATAAGCTTGCGTTTCTTGGTTTTGTTGTTAGTGCTCAAGGTATACAGGTTGATGAAGAAAAGGTGTGAGATATCCAAGAGTGGCCGAGTCCAACTAGTGTGGGAAATGTACGTAGTTTTCATAGACTTGCTAGTTTCTACCGGTGGTTTGTGAAAGATTTTAGTACTATAGCCGCACCACTGACTGAAGTGATCAAATAAAACGTTGGGTTTAGATAGGGAGAAGAGCAAGAAAAGTCATTTCAGTTAATCAAGGAGAAGTTGACTAATGCTCCATTGTTATCTTTACCTAATTTTTCCAAAACTTTTGAGATTGAATGTGATGCTTCAGGTGTTGGAATTGGTGTTGTTTTAATGTAGGAAGGGAGACCAGTAGCATATTTCAGTGAGAAGCTGAATGGGGCAACTCTTAATTACTCAACTTATGATAAAGAGATGTATGCATTGGTTCGGGCATTAGAGACGTGGCAGCACTACCTATGGCCTAAGGAGTTCGTGATTCACACCGATCATGAGTCCCTGAAACACTTGAAGGGCCAACACAAGCTGAACAAGAGGCATGCTCATTGGGTGGAATTCATAGAGACATTTCCGTATGTCATTCGCTACAAGCAAGGTAAGGAAAACGTCATTGCCGATGCACTTTCTCGCAGGTATGTCTTAATCTCAACTCTTAATCCTAAACTACTGGGTTTTGAACATATTAAAGAGTTATATGCTGATGACCGTGACTTTAGTACTGAGTATCAAGCTTGTGAGAGATTTGCTAGTGGTAAGTACTTTAGGCATGAGGGATACTTGTTTCAGGAGAATAAATTGAAATTTGCTAGTGAGAGAATCCTATGGGGGAGGATTGATGGGACATTTTAGAGTAATGAAGACTTTGGCGGTGTTGCAAGAAAACTTCTATTGGCCACATATGAAACGAGATGTTGAGAGGCTTTGTGGTAGATGTGTAACTTGTAGGCAGGCTAAATCAAGAGTGCAGCCCCACGGTTTGTACACTCCTTTACCAATACCTAGTGAACCCTGGACTGGTATTTCAATGGATTTTGTGTTAGGTTTGCCTAGGTCTAAATGGGGAAGAGACTCGATATTTGTGGTCGTGGATAGGTTTTCCAAGATGTCCAATTTTATTTCATGCCACAAGACAGATGATGCTTCCAATGTTGCTGATTTGTTCTTTAGGGAAATTGTGAGACTTCATGGTATGCCTAGGACATTTGTTTCTGATAGGGACACCAAGTTCTTAAGCTACTTTTGGAAGACTTTGTGGGCTAAGTTAGGGACTAAGCTATTGTTTTCGACTACTTGTCACCCTCAAATCGATGGTCAAACAGAAGTTGTGAATAGAACCTTGTCTACTTTGTTGCGGGCTATCATTAAAAAAACATCAAAACATAGGAGGAGTGTTTATCACATGTTGAGTTTGCTTATAATCGATTTGTTCATTCTGCTACACAATTTTCACCGTTTGAAATTGTTTATGGTTTTAATCCTTTAATTCCTTTGGATTTAATGCCATTACCTTTGTCTGAGCCTGTGATTGTAGATGGAAAAAGAAAAGCTGACCTTGTTAAGCAGATACACAAGAAGGCAAGACTCAACATCAAGCGAAGGACTAAACAATATGCTGAACAAGCCAACAAAGGGCGTCACAAGCTCGTCTTCGAGCCCGGTGATTGGGTGTGGTTGCACTTATGCAAGGAACGGTTTTTGGAACAAAGGAAATCCAAGCTGTTGCGTAGAGGGGACAGTCCTTTTCAAATTCTCAAAAGGATCAATGATAATGCGTACAAGCTAGACTTGCCAGGTGAGTATGGTGTAAGTGCCACCTTTAATATTTCTGATCTAAGTCCTTTTGATGTAGGCGACGATTTGAGGACAAATCCCTCTCAAGAGGAGGGGAATGATGAGGACATCATTAGCACAAGCAAGAGCACATGGGATGAGACATATTCAGATCCAATTCAAGTTCCCATTGGTCCGGTTACGAGAGCTCGTGCGAAGAAGTTCAAAGAAACGCGTATTGGGCTGATTCAAGCAACTTGGGCTCAAGCTATTGCATGGAGGACCATTGAGGGAATTGCATGTGACTTCCAGACCAACAAATGCATGATTCAAGTTCTAGAAGGGACCGAGTAATCATGTTTGCAGAATCAACAAGTGATTAGCACCATATGGCGGCTAATAATCAAGCTACTTTCCATTTCAGTTACTTTCCCATTTTGAGGCGACAAGTGGCGAGAAGAATAAGCTATTTACCATTTTATTATCTAGTTTCCTTTTTCTTTTTTAGAAAACATGCGTTTCTTTTATTTCCTATTATTGTAAGGCTTTTAAGCCATTAAGGGAACTTACCTTATTTGCTTTAGATTAGACTTTTTTTTTTAGTAATTGATTTGCCCGAAATTCCATGGGCAATTAGGAGCTGAAAATTCGTGAAGGGGAAACCCCTATATATTGTAACGAATTTCAATCAATGGACATAAGTTTTAACACACAATTTGAGGTTTAATTCTCTTCGGTTCTTAAACGAACTATTCAAACTTATCGAAAAATTCTGTGGCGTTCATAGACTTATCAATCAGTCCATCCATAGCTGATTGTGGCGTCCTCACATACCAAGGCTTGTGCTTCTTATTAGGCATCGGGTCACGGTTCCATTCAAAACCGGTTAGGAATTTTGATCTTGGAAACCAATTTTGGTTAGGGTCGTGTCAGTTCTTGGCGGGGTTCATATCATGATCTGAAATCACTTCAGTTGGTGGGCTCTTTTTCTCTAGCGCAGAAGGAGGATCAGGTAAACCCTATTTTTGCAAAAGTGCAAGCCTTTTATATAACGACATTTTTTTTCTTTGATTCCAAGTTTTTCTTCCAGCATCAAAAGAAGGAAGGGGAAAAAGAGGAGAGAGATTAGAGGAAGGATTTGCTTGTAGCACTAATACTTCTATAAAAAGGATCATCAATCCAAAAATCACTACCGTTGCCATCCTCATCATCCTATACATTTTAATGGCTTTACCAGTTTTTATTTTCTGATATATAGTTTATGTTATGTTGAATTATGGATCCAAAAGACCATGATATCTATATGGAGTTTAAAGTCAACTATATATGGTTTCCATATATTTCAAAAATAAATAAAGTTATCTCTTAAATTTTAAAAGTAAATTTGGTTCATTGAAACAAAAATAAAATAAAATAAAATAAAACCTAATGAGCTGTACTGCCATGTACTAGTGATATTTATACAAATTACGTCTCTTAAGTCCTCCTCAGGGTTATTACTTGGTATTTTTCTTCTTCTCTCCTTTTTTTTTTTGGTAAGAGTTAACTTACTGGTAATTTTGAATTAAATTATTATATCTTGCGTTTGGCTATTAATACATGTTATTTGTTTCACCAGATGGGCTAGAATGCTATTCAACAAATATTTTTGGGATAGGAATTGACTTTTCTTTATCTATAGACTATCACAATAAAATTCCTGCTCCTTGAGATTTAGAGATGCAAAAATGAGGCCCACACGAGCCGTTGGGCCGGCCCAGCCTAACCTACAAATTTTATGGGCCGGGCAGGGCCAGCCTACATAAGAATTACCTCGGCCTAACCCATACTACAGGTCAATTTTATGTCGGCTAGGCTGGGCTGTGCCGTGAGCCAAGTTTGGTTGTGTCATGGGTTAGTCTGGGCCGTGAATGGGCTAAACCATTCAAGCGAATCTATGAGTTAGATGGGTGGGCCCATCTTAGCCTGCATTCAATTTTTAATTTTTTAATTTTTAATTTTTAATTTTTATTTTTAAATTTTTAAATAAGTTAACAAATATAAAAGTTTAAATACTCAATGGAAATATGAAAAGGAGTATTTTGTTTATGATGCCTCATTAAAAACCTCTTTAGGAAAACCTAATAGGATAAAACCTTTATAAGGACAAAAGAATACAATCAGAATAATTATACATAAGATATTTACAAAATTACAAAAAATAAAAAAATAAAAAATTTTGCCATGATGTGATGTGTATGGCCTTCTCTTACTTAGCCACGTTCACTCGTGAATGAACATGCAATATATATATATATATGGTCCTTACACGGGCCTAGATGTGCAGGTTCGGCCCGACCTGGCCCATGATTTTTCATGGGCTATGTCGAGTTGGCCCAAGGGCTGATAAACATTGGCCCAGCTTAGCTCACCAATATTTTTGGTCTGGGACATGCTTTGAATAGTGACGGGTTGTGCTAGCTTGGTGTTTCAAGATGGACCCGAGCCAACCCACATGTGACAACCCGCCTTTTCGGGCAGTCACATTACTTTCCTAAACATCGTTTCATAAATAGTAATCTTACTTACTTAGTAAGAAAAATACTAAAATAGTTTTTTTTTCTTTACACATTCTTTAAAAGTTCTTTAAAACTGATGCGACCTCTGTTGCATTTCAAGTTGAGACCTCGCTCAACACTTGCCCTTAAAATTATTTCAAATCGTTTCCTAAAACTTAATAAGAAACATTTATTAAATCATAGCTTAAAACTTTACTTTATAATTACATAAAACTGATCATAAACTGTATCTTAAAACTTTGAATACAATTCTTAGAACTCTAGTTTTCTTAAAAGTTTGAAAACACAACATTAAACAATGGAAAACCTGTTCTTTGCGTAGCGGAAGCAAAGCCATGGTGGTATCCATACCCAAATCTTCGCATCTGTCCTCCGCAGCACCCCGCTCTTCTTGCGGGTCCTATTGGTCACCCACAAATTACCTACAACATGAAGAAACTTTTAATGAGCTTTCGCTCAGTAAGTTCAAACATACTCACAAATCATTTAATCATGCTTTAAAACTTTTCTCATAAAAAGCTTCATCTTGAAACATTTTACACAAACATTTTCCATAAACATTTCTGAAAACATTTTTCATAAACGTTTTTCATAAAACATTTTTGAAACGTTTTGCATAAACAGTTTTTCGTAAAACATTTCTTGAACGTTTTTCTTAAAACATCGTTCATAAACCTTTTCTTGAAAACATGAAAATGTTTTTCACAAATATTTATCATAAAACATTTCTTTGAATGTCTTTCATAGCATAACATATAAATATTTCATAAAAAGGCAATCAAGCAACATCAGAATGCATGACTCCATTTATGCTCAATTATTAACTTCAATTATGAGCATTTTATGAACATTCTTTTTTTACTTTAACTTTCTATCTTCGTTCTTTAACTTTTCTTATCTTACTTTTAACTTTTTCTCCTTGTTCCTTATCTTTCCTTACTTTATAACCATTAGTGTTCGCACCAACATCTTTAATCATGAGATCATAAACGTGATGCTCCCCTTGTGGGAGACTTAAGACCATCGAACTTTGTGGTCATGTACCTCACATCTAGGAGGTCAAAATTTAACTTTACTTTTATTGCCTCATAACAAGGAGGCTGGTACGACACTTTTTTTTTCTCTTTACGTTACCTTCTTATTAAATATAGTGAGCATTACAAATGCAATCACATTATATGCAATCACACTTGCAATTCAATTGCACAACAAATGCAACTTATTGCATAATAAATACAACATAAAATGCAAACACATTTTGCTAATAATAATTTGTACTCTGAAATTTATAGCATCACAAATGCAACTTATTGCATAACAAATGCGTCATATAACGAAATCACATTTTACAAATTATAACTTTTACTCTAAAACTTATTTGCATAACCAATGCATCATATAACTTATAACTTAAATTATAAAACATTATACATTGTCATAATGCAAAACATACTTTAAATACTTTGAAAATCATAACTTAAACATTTAAAAAACGTTATGCATATCAATATGCAAATAGACTTTAAACATAACAATTGCAAATTCATTGAAAATCTTTTTCTTGAACTTTAAAACTTTTTACATAATACATACAAATATACTTTAAAAGAAACTTGTATAATAATTGCAAACTCATTTGCAAATTATATAAATAAGCATTTAAAAATAACTTACTTCATGCTGTAGGTGAGATTTGAAACTTACCCGAACTATGCTCTAGCGTTCTCTATTCCGTTCCTTTCCCTTCCATTAGTCGACATTTGTGTCTTAATCAAACGACAACCGACTTATTAGTTAACTTTCTTTATTATCAATCCACTCGATTGATAATAAAATGTAAACATTAACCATTCTTTCCTTTTAACTTGACTAGTATACTTTCATTTACCGTTGTCTTTACTTAACCTTACAAACCATCGGTTTACCTTTCCTTCACTTAGCTTTGTAACCCACCGGGGTTACTTTTCCTTTTAACCTCGTAACCCATTAGTTTACCTCTCGTTTACTTAAACATCCCTTATTAAATCCATGGTCTCACATGACGGTAACGTTACTTAATATATTACGGAACATTTTTCATCTGATAACATTATCCTAAATTAGAGTGTTCAACTTCGTTCTAGCCGTTTCCTTGATAAATTAGAGTGTTCAACCTCGTAACCCATTAGTTTACCTCTCGTTTACTTAAACATCCCTTATTAAATCCATGGTCTCACATGACGGTAACGTTACTTAATATATTACGGAACATTTTTCATCTGATAACATTATCCTAAATTAGAGTGTTCAACTTCGTTCTAGCCGTTTCCTTGATAATGACGATTTTACCCTTAACGGGTTTTTCGTCAACCTTGTAACGTTATAAAACCCATTCTCATATAAAACAATATAACAATCACTGATCATACATTTCATAAATTTTTATGAAAGCATCTAAAACAATTTATTTTAAAATGGTTCATTCTGTAGGCAAGATTCCTACTTACTTGGACTCCGAGCTAAGCAGGTCTAGTTGTACCACGTTGTATCTACAGTATGCGAAGCATCCTCTGCAGTGCTCCTCGAGCAACCATGAATAGCTAGGAATGCTTCCTGGAGATCATACATTTTTAAAAATGTCATTCTGGACTCCGTTATTGTAGTTTGAATCGTCTCGATCTACGTGCAATCGGTACCAGATGATTTTTACCAGAGTGGAATTAGCTCAAACGGAGGTCACCATTGCGTTCAGAGCATCGAAATGAGTCTAGAGGCGGTCTCAGATCTTCGATCGAAGGTCCGGATCACAAAAATCCAAAGTCGCCATTGACCTACGTTGACCGGCCATTGACCGACGTTAACCGAGTCAATCAGGGTCCGTTGGCAGCTGGACTCGGGTCTACACCCCTAAATAGACCCTTCTTAGTCCAATGGCGGTGTCAATTTTGCCTAATTCTGCCTCTAACATAGCAGGTCGGAGCTCAAAGTTGGAGGCCAAAAATAGAGATTTCGATCTTGATTCTCCTGTTGTGGAAACCCAAAATTGGCTGAGGGCTTTTGCTTCCCATCCTCCTCTGAGTGTTTCCCCTCCATTGCAACCCCTCAAAGTCGTCAAAATTGACAGAATTGAAGAACTTGCGGTGGCCCACGACAGCGTTGGCCGTTCTCCGACCAAACGGGCTCCTTTGGTGCAATTGATCGAGGGGTTTTATTCCCCTTGATCCTCTAAATCCATTAGGAGGGGTGGTGTCAGCCACCTCCTTCGGTAAGGCAGAGTTCCACCGTGGCGTGGCGGTGCACGGCGGCGGAGCAATCCGGCCGTTGTTGAGCTGCCACCAAGGGTGAGTTTTGTTCCTCTCATCACGGTGGTCGTGTAGGAACAAGAATCACGTCGATTGAACGTTGGAAGGCGAAGATATCTCGTCGAAAAGTTTGGGTTTTACCACCACTTTGGGCGGTGCGTGTGGCCTCCTCTGGTGGCATTTTGGGCGGCGCGGCACCTCGTTGGACTCAGCTCGTCGAGAGCTTTCCATTGGCGTAGGAGGTGTCGAAAACGGACGCTGAAATCTCGAACAATATTTGAGGAGAGAGAGAGAAAATCTAGAGAGAAAGTAGAGAGAGAAAGAGCTGACTTTTTTTCTATTTTTTCTTTTTTCTTTTTTTTCTTTTTTTTTCTTTTATGCACTTTTATATATAAAAAAAAAATTATGGTCCACACAATCCTATTCTTATACTGCATTGCTCTAATACTATATAATTTTTCATGTTATTATACAATATTTTACTTTAAACTGTATTTTTCATCTTAATATAATCCTTAACTTAATGCATTAAAAATTCTTGGGTGTTACAATCTACCCTCCTTAACAATTTTCGTCCTCGAAAATTAGTACCTTTATAGGTAGTTCATCTCCCTTGTCATCCTTTTTTGTTCTTAACATGCTTCCTTGGTCACTACTTTTTCACTAATACTGAGCCTTCATCTTGGAACTTCAACAATTTTCATCATATTACTGACATATTCCTTTAAATTATACACCACACTTCTATTGCGCAACTTTAATCCTTCAACATTTCAGTGCAGTTTCCATTCATCTAAAGGTTTAGCATTCTATATTTGAATGCTATTCTCGGAAATAGGGTTTATTTCCATTCTAATTTCATCATTTCTATCTAAAGATCAGGGTCATCTGACCACAAAATCCATAATTTTCGGTTCTATATCCAATCTAAAATTGCATTTTCTTGTAATTTTTCTCATAACGTATAAATTTCTAGCTTCCATCCTCCAATCTGTGAGGTTTTCGCTGCTAGATTGGGCATCGTTGTCTTGATCATTTCTCCCATCTACGCAGTTACGAGCTCATTCACATATCTCAGCTCAGCGAAGGAGTGCTTAAGCTTGATCAAATCACATAATTAGTGATCTAACGTCAAGTTGCTCTCAGGCACTCTTGTTCCATAGAACATTGAAAATCACTTCAGACCTTCATTATTCCATTACCTTGATCCACTTTTTCTTGTTACACGTGTAGCCAATACAGAATAACTCCAACAGAGTAAGATTTGCTCATACGAAAACACTATTGTGTGCCTAAACATCATAACGTGTCACAAGCTCATCTTTTTGACTTTGAGCCGTCGGCCATCTGTTGACCATCATTGACCACGTTTTTTCATTGTTGACTTGACATCGCTAATAGATGACAACTACTATCGAGTTGCGAGGACATTCTAGCATATATCATCACGTTCATCCATTGGCCCTTACCTTCTCGTTGCTCATCTGGGTGTGTCGATATCAAAGGCTACGCCCAACATAAACACGTATTCATTAAATTCAAACTTTTCTTCCTACTTAACTTAACTTACTTACTTGAACTATGGTGTAGCGGACATATGACAGTGCGAGATGGGATGGCAAGATACTGCTCTGATACCACCTGTGACGACCCACCTTTTCGGGCAGTCACTTTACTTTCTTAAACATCGTTTCATAAATAGTAATCTTACTTACTTAGTAAGAAAAATACTGAAATAGTTTTTTTTATTAAATATTCTTTAAAAGTTCATTAAAACTGATGCGACCTCTGTCGCATTTCAAGTTGAGACCTCGCTCAACACTTGCCCTTAAAATCATTTCAAATCGTTTCTTAAAACTTAATAAGAAACATTTATTAAATCATAGCTTAAAACTTTACTTTATAATTACATAAAACTGATCATAAATTGTATCTTAAAACTTTGAATACAATTCTTAGAACTTTGATTTTCTTAAAAGTTTGAAAACACAACATTAAATAATGGAAAACCTTTTCTTTGCGTAGTGGAAGCAAAGCCATGGTGGTATTCATATCCAAATCTTCGCATCTGTCCTCCGCAGCACCCCGCTCTTCTAGCGGATCCTATTGGTCACCCATAAATTACCTACAGCATGAAAAAACTTTTAATGAGCTTTCGCTCAGTAAGTTCAAACATATTCTCACAAATCATTTAATCATGCTTTAAAAGTTTTCTTACAAAAAGCTTCATCTTGAAACATTTTACACAAACATTTTCCATAAACATTTCTGAAAACGTTTTTCATTAACGATTTTCATAAAATATTTCTGAAACGTTTTGCATAAACGTTTTTTGTAAAACATTTCTTGAACATTTTTCTTAAAACGTCGTTCATAAACCTTTTCTTGAAAACATGAAAATGTTTTTCATAAATATTTATCATAAAATATTTCTCTAAATGTATTTCATAACGTAACATATAAATATTTCATAAAAAGGCATTCAAGCAACATCAGAATGCATGACTCCATTTATGCTCAATTATTAACTTCAATTATGAGCATTTTATGAACATTCTTTTTTTACTTTAACTTTCTATCTTCGTTCTTTAACTTTTCTTATCTTACTTTAACTTTTTCTCCTTGTTCCTTATCTTTCCTTACTTTATAACCTTTAGTGTTCGTACCAATATCTTTAATCATGAGATCATAAACGTGATGCTCTCCTTGTGGAAGACTTAAGACCATCGAACTTTGTGGTCATGTACCTGACATCTAGGAGGTCAAACTTTAACTTTACTTTTATTGCCTCATAACAAGGAGGCTGGTACGACACTTTTTTTTCCTCTTTACGTTACCTTCTTATTAAATTTAGTGAGCATTACAAATGCAATCACATCATATGCAAACACACTTGCAATTCATAGTTTGCACTCTAAAATCAATTGCACAACAAATGCAACTTATTGCATAATAAATGCAACATAAAATGCAAACACATTTTGCTAATCATAATTTGTACTCTAAAATTTATTGCATCACAAATGCAACTTATTGCATAACAAATGCGTCATATAATGAAATCACATTTTACAAATTATAGCCTTTATTCTAAAACTTATTTGCATAACCAATGCATCATATAACTTACAACTTAAATTATAAACTATTATGCATTGTTATAATGCAAAACATACTTTAAATACTTTGAAAATCATAACTTAAACTTTTAAAAAATGTTATGCATATCAATATGCAAATAAACTTTAAACATAACAATTGCAAATTCATTAAAAATCTTTTTCTTGAACTTTAAAACTTTTTGCATAATAAATACAAACATACTTTAAAAGAAACTTGTATAATAATTGCAAACTCATTTGCAAATTATATAAATAAGCATTGAAAAATAATTTACTTCATGTTTTAGGTGAGATTTGAAACTTATCCGAACTATGCTCTAGCGTTCTCTATTCCGTTCTTTTTCCTTCCATTAGTCGGCATTTGTGTCCTGATCAAATGACAACCGACTTATTAGTTAACTTTCTTTATTATCAATCCATTCGATTGATAATAAAACGTAAACATTAACCATTATTTCCTTTTAACTTCACTAGTATACTTTCGTTTACCGTTGTCTTTACTTAACCTTATAAACCATCGGTTTACCTTTCCTTCACTTAGCTTTGTAACCCACCGGGGTTACTTTTCCTTTTAACCTCGTAACCCATCGGTTTACCTCTCGTTTACTTAAACATCTCTTATTAAATCTTTGGTCTCACATAACGGTTACGTTACTTAACGTATTACGAAACATTTTTCATCTAATAACGTTATCCTAAATCGGAGTGTTCGACTCCGTTCTAGCCGTTTCCTTGATAATGAAGATTTTACCCTTAACTGGTTTTTCGTCAACCTTGTAACGTTATGAAACCCATTCTCACGTAAAACAATGTAACAATCACTGATCATGCATTTCATAAATTTTTATGAAAGCATCTAAAATAATTTATTTTAAAATGGTTCATACTGTAGGCAAGATTCCTACTTACTTGGACTCCGAGCTAAGCAGGTCCAGTTGTACCACGCTGTATCTATAGTATGTGAAGCATCCTTTGCAGTGCTCCTCAAGCGACCATGAATAGCTAGGAATGCTTCTTAGAGATCATACATTTTTTAAAATGTCATTCTGGACTCCGTTACTGTAGTTTGAATCGTCTCGATCCACGTACAATCGATACCAGATGATTTTTACCAGAGTGGAATTAGCTCGAACAGAGGTCACCATTGCGTTCAAAGCGTCGAAATGAGCCTAGAGGCGGTCTCAGATCTTCGATCGGAGGTCCAGATCACAAAAATCCAAAGTCGCCGTTGACCGGAGTCAATTAGGGTCCGTTGGTAGCTGAGCTCGGGCCTGCCCCCCCTAAATAGACCCTTCTTAGTCCAATGGCGGTGTCAATTTTGCCTAATTCTGCCTCTAACATAGCAGGTCAGAGCTCAAAGTCGGCGGCCAAAAATAGAGATTCCGATCTTGATTCTCCTGCTATGGAAACCCAAAATTGGCTGAGGGCTTTTGCTACCCATCCTCCTCTGAGTGTTTCCCCTCCATTGCAGCCCCTCAACGCCATCAAAATTGACGGAATTGAAGAACTCGCGGCGGCCCACGGTGGCGTTGGCCGTTCTCCGACCAAACGGGCTCATTTGGTGCAATTGATAGAGGGGTTTTATTCCCCTTGATCCTCTGAATCCATTGGGACAGGTGGTGTCAGTCACCTCCTCCGGCAAGGCGGAGTTCCACCATGGCATGGTGGCACACAGCGGCGGAACAATCCGGCCGTTGTTGAGCTGCCACCAAGGCTGGGTTTTGTTCCTCTCATCACGGTGGTCGTGTAGGAACAAGAATCACGTCGATCGAACGTCGGACGGCGAAGATATCCCGTCGGAAAGTTTGGGTTTTGTCGCCACTTTGGGCGGCGTGTGTGGCCTCTTCCGGTGGCATTTTGGGCGGCGCGGCACCTCGTTGGACTTAGCTCGTCGAAAGCTTTCCATTGGCGCGGGAGGTGTCGAAAACAGACGCCGGAATCTCGAACGAGATTTGAGGAGACAGAGAGAAAATCTAGAGAGAGAAAGTAGAGAGAGAAAGAGCCGAATTTTTTTCTGATTTTTCTTTCTTTTTTTTTTCTTTTCTGCACTTTTATATAAAAAAAATTGTGGTCCACACAATCCTATTCTTATACTGCACTGCTCTAATACTGTATAATTTTCATGTTATTATACAGTATTTTACTTTAAACTGTACTTTTCATCTTAATATAATCCTTAACTTAATGCATTTTTAATGCATTAAAAATTCTCGGGTGTTACACCACAGGCCTCGACCCATTGTTGCATCTTTATTGAGATCTTTCACCTTTTGGACAGTGCCATGGTCACACGTTTTTGCAAAAATTCCTAATTATGGAACTTTGTGGTTTTCTTCGATCATATATTGGGATTAAATTGCCAATTGTCAACCGCAGTAGATTTTCTCGACTTAGGCCACACTGTTTTATAACTAGATCTCGTTTTAAAATATTTTGGTGGGGTCAATAGCTTCTTTTTTTTTTTTCCAATTTCCAAATTCATAGCTTATCAATGACAAGTTCGTTCTTACTCTCCAAGGGAAAAGAAGGGTTCATTTTTCTTTTAAGTACTTCAGGATTCTTCCAAGTATCAACTCATTGGAGTTGAGTTCTCCAACCCAAGAGAATGATGAGTAATCAAAATATCTTATGACAAAGACAAATATAAAAAAGAACTGATAACAATAGTTCCTATTTATTTTTATCATTTTGCTTAGACTTTGCTCAAGTTTTTAAAACTATCTCAATAAGTTCCCTCAACTCTTATCCGGTTAGCATCCCTTGTTTCTATCCTGAAAATGAAGGAAGATGTCTGTGCAAGAGGCTGCAAATCCCCAGTTGAGAAGAAAAACCCTTGATTTTGTTTGCTAAGCTCTAACCGACTGTTCCAAACCATATAGGCCTTTTCGCAATTTGCAGACATAGCTTGATTTTTCTTTATCAACAAACCCTTGTGGTTGGCATCGCATACATCTTCAGCTAAATCCCCCATGCAAAAATGCATTATGCTCATCCAGTTGTTTAACATGCCTCTGAAAATTTAGAGCTATAGCGAGAACCATCCTAATAACAGTAGGTTTAACTATTGTACTGAAGGTTTTAGAAGAGAAATTTGATGATCATTCTTTTTGTCATTCTCTAGCTTCCACTACCACATGTCATTTCGTATACCTATAAAGCTAAAGCATCACGGTATACCATTAGTTTACCTCTTGATACAACTAAACCACTCTAATCATATTCCGTCATAAAATTACTCGCTTATTCTGTGCTGCTTCAAAATTATATAATATATTTGCAAGGAGCATCTGCGGTAGTGTCCAGCCGAGAGACACTACCCATGGAGTTCAATTTGAGGCCATTTTTAAATAAGAGGAGAAACTTCAGAGTTGCACAAACGTTAAAGTGCACTAGATTGTAGGCAAACCCAACAAGCAGTTTTCTTTTACAAAACAAAAAAAGAAAAATAAAATAAAGAAAGAAGCATGTGATCCTGCTCTTCTTCTTGCTTCCCATGGCTTAGCCCTTTTCAGATCTATAAAGAAAGAAGAAAAGAAGAACAACAAAAGCCAAATAAATGAGTTCAAAGACTGTGTCAAAGCTTGATTTTTTTTTTTTCCTTTTGTTTTCTCCTCAATTGAAATTGAAGATTTTTGTATGTTGGGCAAATCCCTATTATTTATTCATTCTTTAAGTGCACAAAACCGATTGCTGGCTGGCTGTTTTCGTGTATGAATATCGGAGTTATGAACTAGAACTGTGTAAAATGAAGTACACTCCACCTTCGTCTTCTTGCTGACCTTTCTATATTTTGTACAAGCAACCTCTTTTCTCTTCTTTTTTGATTGATTGAAGAAAACCCAACAGATAAAATGAATAGAGAACATGTTCTTGTTGGTTTGTGTCGTTTTGGCACTGGGCTGGGAAAATGCAATGAACTGTTGGAGGAGGATGACGAGGAGCCACCATCAACACTGGAGGAGGTTGTCGACGTTTGGGTGGAGGGGAGATCGCACCACCGTCAGAAGAAGAAAACTAGAAGCCACTAGAAGCAGTGAGGGAGGTCGGCAGTGGGCCATTAATGACGGGTCTAACTTCGAAAAATTTTCTTTGGTCTATCTGTTTTATGGGTTTAAAACAAAACAGCCTCCATTTGGTTTCGATCTCAGAATTTTTGAAAATATTTTCACATATTTTTTGAGGTAAAAATTTTAAAAACTCTTAGCATAATTTTTAAAAAATTTTTATTTTTCAAAACAAAAATATTTTCACCTATTTTAAAAACAATACTAAATAACTCCAGCATAATTTCAACTTTTTTGGTTTGAAATGAGAAGTTTGAAAAGTGTGATTTGAAAAATATGTTCAAAATTTTAAAAAATAAGGAACAAATAATTCTAAACTTAAAGAAAATTTTAAGTTTCAACTGTTAAATTATAGTTTGAAATGGGCTTGAGTTTTTGTTTACTAAACTCTTTGTTCACCGTCTGGCGAAGTTTCTTTTTTTTTTTTTTTTTTTGGGCTCAAGATGCAGGTCTAATCGGCGGATTTTTTTGGGATGGAAGTAATATATAAAATTGTTAAAAAAATAAAAAATAAAAGTTGCAAATCAAAAGTACATAAAAGTCTTATGCACACAACACTATATTATGATTAACATCTTATTTTAGAGCCGTTCATTTCAACACACCATGCTTTTCTACTGCTAGATTAAACCCTGTGGGTAGTGCCTCTCAGCTAGGCACTATCATAGAAGTTCCCTATATTTTTATTTTCCTTATTTTCATCATTTTTTTTTTATTTTTCTACTCCAATAGAAGTTAAACTCAGTTAGAATATATGTCGTTGGGATTTTTTTTCTTCATATATCCATGAATATATATATATATATACACACACACACACGTATTATGTTATATGTCGTGCACAATTTCAGTAATATGTACAACGTAATATACATATATACCTACAATTACAGCACATATTATATCTGTAGACAGGTTATAATTACCATTTATCATATATTTATTTTCAAAATACGTTATAAATATAAAGGAATTTAAAAAAGAAAAAAGAAAAAAGAAAAATAAAAAGTAAAAAACATAAAGGCAAAATATTATAAAAAGTGAGTAATAAATTATGACGGTCTTATAAGGTTGACATATTTGTAATTATGAGGTGAATTAATGTTTTATAGTTATTCTTTTACTTTATAAGGAAGTGAAATGAGAAGCGGTGAAAGGAGAAGTTAGGGGGTGACAGAGAGTGACCTTGGCATTTTTTGGTCTCTAAACTGTCCCTGACTGCAACAAGATGGTATCCTTTTGCCGCAAAGTGACAGAGAGTGACCTTAGCATTTTTTAGTCCCTAAAATGTCCAGGCCTGCTACATGATGCTATCCTTTTGCCGCTAAACGTGCTTTGCGCCTCTCAACACTATCATGTAGCTTCGATTTCAATTTGTAAACCCAATTACAACCAATAACAGAGGTAGAATATGGTTGTGGAAACAGAGTCCCAAGTATTTTTCCTTGGCAATGCTGCCGCCACAAAACTTCAGAAGCAGCCTACTTGAAGAAGGTGGAAGGCTCTAAAAGATCCTGCACATTTGAAGCAACAAAAAACCTAGAAACAATTTTGGCTTATAGATTCCTTCTTTGGCATAGTGTGTGTTGGTTTCGGTAGAAGGTTTAGAAACGGGTAAAGATATTAAGTCAATTTCTAAAGGTAAATTAATTGTTTTTAATGGAAACGCGGATGTGTGTGAAGTGCATAAAAAAGAAGATTCGGTAGTTGAGAGTGGTGATTTTGGGTTGGAAAGTGATGAAGAAATTGGCATGAGGCGAATAGGAGTTGATATAGGAGAGGAAGGAGCAAAAGTGGTAGGAGAATGTTGAGAAGAAGCAAACACGAGGGCAGTAAGGGAGAGGTAGAAAGCGTTATAGTAGGAGGCCAAGAGGAAGATAGTATAAGAAACAAAAACTTGAGGTAGAGAGGACTAAGAAGAAGAGGCAACAATGTTTTAAAAGGAAAACGAGACACTCGTAGGAGACAACATGATGAGTAATATAGACACGACAAGTGTCTTTAGCAAGACAAAAGCTAACCCTAATATTGACTACTGAAACCAAAGAAGACACTCCTGATATCGAAGCTTGATATGGGATTCTTAATTTGTCGAAGAAGATGACTATTAAGCATTTTCAGAAGTTTCCATTTGAGATAGAAGGCTGCTTTCATACCAAGCCAAGGATCATGGCTTCTAGAAATGGAAAGGGAGACAATTTGAGAAAGAGAATTCGTTTGGTTCAGCTCAGCAAACACACTAACAACATATATACACAATATATATATATATATATATATATCGTAACTAACCATACATGTGGCAAGCTATATCCAATCATGCTAATATATTAAGAGAAATGACTAACCAAAACCAACAAAGCTATTAACTAATTAGCTAGCTCAATTACGGAAGATTCTGGCTCAACACCACTGTAGAAATCTTTACACTTCAACCATAATCATGCAAGCCTTAAAGAACTTGCAACTTCAACGCTGACACGTTTTAATGGGTTTGACGGTGTTAGTAGTAGCAAATACTCATATAGGATCATATACATACTACATATTACATGCATGTATGTAATGAATATATGTACGTATGTATGTGCATATATATAATGTTTGTGATTGTGTAAAGAAGAGGAAATAAGGAAACGATTCTAATTCCTATGTCAGACGAGACATATTTGCAACCGTTGCTCCTTTCAAATGTTATGCGTCTGACATTTGTTTTTTTGCTTTCTTTTCCTACCAGCGATGACAGATAAGTAGATGAGGGATCTAATTTTATCACATCAAAAAGAAGAAAAGGGAAGATCTATACCACCAATTTAAAGATCTTGAGTGATTAAGGTTCTAAGTCACATGACCTTCCAATGATAAGTAGTTAGGGGGAAATGATTACGTAGAAGTGAGTGAAGTAAGACCAGAGATCCGAATTTTAGTTTTTCAACCACAATGAAATCCGAATTGGACAATAGAAATGTTCACTACAATTTCAAAACTAGAAATTTTAGTAATAGACTCGTCAAACGAAGAAAATAGAAATCAAAACTACAAGACAAACAATTATAATGCAAGAGAACGTAACAGAATTAAAAAAAGTTTTACACACTCAGCTTTATTTCCCTAAGTCCAAGATAATGGAAAACTAGCATATTCAAATGAACTAAAAAAAAAGAGCTTATACAACCATTAAAAAAAAAAAGTCTAGGTATAAAATGAGAATCTTTTGTCCTCCATACCAAAAGTCACAAAAGGAGCAAAATCTTAACCATTAAGGTTTAGTAACAATGAAATCAAACCCCTCAAGATTATTCCTCTTTACTCAATTGATAATGTCTCCAAAGACGGCAAAAGCCAATTTATGGCACCTCTTAAGTCAGGGTTTCCTGATGATGGAATAGTAGTCCTTACCTTCAGATGCTTCAGAGTGGGCAGTGGAGAGCGAATGTGCTTTCTCAATTTGTTTGGAAAGATGAGAGCCTCACCAAAAAAAAACAAGAAGAAAAGAATACAAAATTAAAGCTTAAAAAAAACCAGAAATGAGAAATAGGAACCATGCATATATATACATATATATATGTATGTATGATTACCTCTTCGCAGAAAACATCCAGGCTCATATTCTCGGGGCAATTAAGGTCTGAAAGAAAATCAATCAAATTCATATACCAGTTCATATCATAACCTGCAGGATTGTGACATTTGATTTTAGCTTCCACCAGGTTCTTGACCGGCGTCATTGAAGAGTTAGACTTCAAATAGCCCTCATAGCTAAAGTAAACAAGATTAGGACAATCAACCGTAGCCTCTGCGGAATACAAGAGTCCATTTCTTTCGAAAAATAAGTATTTCAGGCGCTGACTACAGATTCTGAGACATATTAATTCTTCACAGTCGCGTAAAGTCAAGCTCTCAAGGTGGGGCAGTCCAAGGATTAGATCTTCCAAAAATTGATCATCAAATTTTAAGCCAGTAAAGGAAAGTTTCCTAAGTTTTGTACATGGAGAAAGATATAAATTATTCAATCCAGTATGCCGTCCCCCACATATGACAGATTCAAGATTCATAGCTTCAACCCGCAACGTTTCGCATTGGGTAGAAGCAATTTCAAAAACCTTGAGGCTCGAGCTCAAAACTTTAGGATTCAACAAACCACGACATGATTTTACGACCAATCTCTCAAGGGAACAGCACCCCAACAAAAGATTACAAAGGACTTGATCACTCAATTTCACAATCTCCAAAGACAAAGACGTCACAGACGGAAGACTTGCATTGAGATCCTTCACCTCAACACTAGACAACCTTAGACGGGTTAATGACTTGATACGGAGTATATTCAAAGGCAAAGCGTAACTTGTTCGGGACCTGGAACTAATAGAAAGGTCTAACTCCATGATATTACTCATGGAAACCAAACTTAGCCAGCTATTAACGATGCTCCATCTCCACATCTTAGCAATAACAAGCCTAAATTTAGTGATTGCATTGTCTCCATGAGCACTGAGCAAATCAGCTTTGCGCAATTTCAAGCACTTACTAACGAGTTTCGAAAACATTGTGGCATTAAAATCTCCAACAATGGCGGAATCATCGAAGTTTAAGGAAGGTAAAGAGTACCACATTCTTCGCCAACTCTTGGAAAGAAGGCTCATTCGAATTGCATCAATGGTGGGAATGAATGAAAAAATCCTGTGAAGTACAGAATCGGGTAATTCCGAAAACCGTTCCATTGCCATGGCGTTTAGTTCACGACGTGCTTGATCTTTCTTCTTTCCACTGCTCAATTTTATTACTTTCCTCCTAGCCATTCGGGGACTAAAATTTTAGGGCTCAATTGGTGCGAGAATCTGCTTCGAAAAATAAGCAAATCAATAAAAACAAATTAAAAGAAAGCTTTGTGGGAATTTTCCAATGGTCAAAAAGAGATAAAATTGAATGGATATCCCAAAGAGTTGTGCTGGTATTATTCTATCAAATCGATGCAAACAGAGAATATTGGGAGAGTAGTAAATTTACCTTCGTGCCGTGGTCGATAAGAAGCGGTCAATTGCAGAGAGAAGACGAGGAGGTCGTTCTTGGAACGGAGAGGAGAGAAGAGACGGAGAGGTATTCCGGCTCCACGGGGACCCGCCCGGGGGGGGTGGGGAATTTCTATGTTGTCGTATGCGTCTCTGAAAAATGTGGTCTTTCAGAGAAAATTCCCAATTTCTCTCTTTTTTATTAATTTTGTAAGCAACGTGGCAACCAAAATTACTATTTTACCCTTTCATTTTTTATTAAAGATTTATTTTTTTAAAGGCTTTGGTGTGTCTACAGTGGTGCATAGTTGGTAATCTCCAAGCAAACGAAAAACTCGCTCCAAGGATTGACCTGTACCATCCCATCTGTACCCCATGAACTAATTGGTTCCTGTCAAGCCAAAGAGTCCATAAAATCATACCAAATACTTCAAAATCGACCATTTTCCCTCTTGCGGCCATAAAGAACACAAAGAATACAGTGGACCTCCAAGAAATTTGCTCAGTAAATTCCAAATCTCCCATACCTCCCATGCCCTAGGGTAATACTAGAAAACATGTGTAATCTCATCAACATCCTCATTGCAAACCGGACATATCAACTCTACCCAAACACCTCGATGTGCTAATTGACGCCGAGTCAGGAGATATTATAATAGGCATGCCACGCATGCATCCTTACCTTATTTGAAACTTGGGCATTCCATAGACACGTACACCATCGAGTGTCTCCCTACCCACCTGAACAACTAGCATTTTGCTATTAGTTCATTTCCACATAATAACCCAACTTAACTAAGTATTCACCTTTTTTTTTCCTAAAAATGGCAAACTAAACAATCACCTCTCTTTGCCCTTCCAATAGGAATAGTAGCAATGAGATCCTGATCAATTGACCACAAAGAAGCTCTAAGTTTCTCAACATTCCAGCCCCAAGGTGTCAAAAAAGCTTTGACAAATAAATCTTCATCCCCTTCCCGTGGCCGAGTGATTGCCTTGAAAGAAATAGGCCGGGGTAACCATGGGTCTTTGAACACCCAAATGTTTCTCACATCTCCCACACGCCACTAAACTACAAGTCTCAAAATCCCTCTTTCCCACAAAATACTACGCCATATATACGAAGGATTATTCCCTAACCCTACTTCCATAAAGTTTCTTTAGGGGAAATACTTGGCCTTTAGAACATGGGCCATAAAAGAGTTCAAATTTGTTAAAATCCTCCATCCCTGTTGAAGTCGGGCATTTCCTTCTCTTCTTTGATCGTCATTGCTCATGAGACAGTTAAGATAGAATATTTCTATGAATAGGAGTCAGTGCTCAAGGCAGAAGAAGAAGTCAAGCAATCAAGGCGGGACGGAGCCTACTCCTAGTTTCAAAAAGGTTGGTATTAACATTAGCACTCACTTAGGGACTAAAGAGAACGGTGGATATGTAAATCACTTAGTCCTTGAACTAGAGGGAAGGCCTATTAATCAAATTCTAATAGAGTAGCAGCACTATACTGGTGAAAGAGTAAATCCCTGCTAGAGCATGAAGATCATCACATAAAGCAGAAGAAAATTTAAAAACACTCGTCATATTTAGAGGAAGCTTAGGCCACAGCGTTGATGAGACTCTCCCTCCCACTAATAGAAAATAATTTACTCTTTCACAGTTGCAATTTCTTCTTTACTCTCTCCTTATTACCATTGAACACTCTCCACGTATCCTTCCCCACAAAAGCAGATAATCCTAAATACACATCTTGCAAAGCATTACCGGAGAGGCCTAACAAAGAAAGAAGAGTACCTTTACTATCCAAATTAAGGTTTGGCCTGAAAGTGACCACTGACTTTTGGAGATTAATAGCTTGGCCTAACACTCTCATACTTTCAAAGCGCATCTAACACCTCCGAACAACTCTTTTCCTCTACGCAACAAAAGATAATACCATCATCCGCAAAGAGAAGATGATTAATCGTTGGCGTACCTCGAGCACACGAGTTTCCCTTAAGCAATCCATTCCCATCCTTACTACACAATAAAGAGGAGAAACTTTTGGCACACAGGAGAAAAAGATAAGGAGATGAAGGACATCCTTATCGAAGACTACAAGAAGGAATCACATTACCTTGCGAAACCCCATTAATAAGAAAAGAAAAGCTCAATATCGGAACACAATCCATGAATTACCTTGTCCAATACTCAGAAAATACCAACTTTGACGTAATCTTCTCCAAGAGACTCCACTCCAACCGATCATACACCTTGCTCATATCCAAATTGAGCACCATTAGTCCACTCCACCCCTAGTCTTCCGCCTGATGGTGTGCTTCATCTTAAAAGCAACAATGATGTGATCTGTGATCAAACGGCCTGAAACAAATGCACTTTGCTCGTCTGAGATAATAGACAGAAGATAAGACTTGAGCCAATTTGCTAATGCTTTGGTGATAATCTTACAGATCACATTACATATGCTAATCGGCCTAAAATCCAAAACCTTCCTTGGAGATTTATTTTTTTGGAATGAGAACCACATACGTTGCATTAACGTCATGAGCTGACATACCACCATTCAAAACATTCAGGCATACCGAAGTAATATCTCTGCCAACCACACTCCAATTTTCTTGGTAGAACCCTACGTGAAAACCATTTGGACTCGGTGTTCTATATGCCCCCATAGAGAATGAAGCGGAGTTAACCTCAGCACTAGAGAAATGAGCATCTAAAGCCTCCCTAATATCTGGAGATATTCTACACTGTACCCCATCCAACACATCTGTCATATCCTCGTCAAAAGGAATTGAGGTAGAAAAATATTACTAAAATAATCCTCAATCAAAGACGCAACCTCCTCTTCATTAGACTTCCATTTTCTCTATATATCCTCCAACCCTTAAATACTGTTCTTCGTTCTCCTCTATGATGCTGTCGAATGGAAATACTTCGTGTTCCTGTCACCCCCTTTGAGCCACTTTGTTCTAGACCTTTTTTCCAATAATACTCCTTCAACGCAAGAAGTCGATCTGGCTCTTTAGAAAGTTAAAAAAAAAATTGATCCTTCAAGAGAATACCTCCTTTAAATGTCATTAAGTTTGCTAATCTATCTCCCTTCGTAAATCTTTGACCTTTTTCAGAATAGACCCAAAGGTCAAAGAACCCCAACGTTTTAAAGCCTCCACATAATGATCCAATACCACTTAGAGAGCTTAACCCATACCATCAAAAGGCTTCCAAAACCAAGAAGCCAAAACAACATCCTTATACTCCTCCCTTGTCCGCCATAAAGGTTCAAATAGAAAGCGAGATTGCGTCCCATCCGTTTATAGCTCTGTGGTCCGACCCATAGAAGTCCTTATGCCAAATATCAAACCGTCTAAACATAGCCTTCCATCCAAGATCCCCAAGACACCTATCTAGTCTTTTGGATATTATCTGGAAGCTTGTGGCCATTATTCCATGGAAAGGGGGCCCATTAAAGCCAAGGTCATGAAGACTACAATCCTTCACTGTCTCACTGAACTCGTTCATACTACGGTCCATCCGATTACTATCGTTCATACTACGGTCCATCAGATTTCAAACGCATTGTTAAATTCTTCGGCCACTAACTAAGGCAAGGTATATAGAGAACCAAAGCCTCCACAATCAATCCTAAGAGTGGTGGCATTGTGATTTCTCTGGATGTCTACAAAACCCCGTAACTCTCCATTCCTTCGCATCAGCCTGTCTCACAAAAACATCGATATGAAATCTCGAAAAACCCTTCACCACCGCATCTTAATCCAACGACCATAGTAACAGCAAACCTCCACTTTTACTAACATAATCTATTAGAAAACCACAAAAAGACCCAGCCTATCTTTCAATAACTTCGCCGCATTGCCATAGAGTCTTGTTTCCGAAAGAAAAACAAGAGTGGGTTTATAGCTTTGGATAAACATTTGAAGTTTATCAAACACACGTGGATTCCCCAATCCACGCACTTCTAAATAATGCAACTCATTGAGCCCAGCGGGGTTGCCATGCAATCTCCACCGATCTCCACTTATTAGAAATCTTCTTAAAAGCCACTCTTTTGTTGTCTTTCGCATGTGGCATCACTATCTCCAGATTTCCTCTTCGTTACCAACGTCAAGTTCTCCTCCCCAAACCCAGCCACTGGTTCCCCTTCTTAGAAAATCCCGACCTCTGAAGGACCCGGCCTCACATCAGCAAGTTTCCCTTTGGCCGTGACCTAAAACGTACCAGGCACTGAATTATCCTTGGAAGCAATGTGAATGATATAACGAACCTCCTTTTCGTGCCATTATTTGCTTGTTTAAATATTATTTTTTAACTTATTTTTTTCTTATTAGTAAGAAAAATACTAGGTAAATTTTTTTTCTTAAATCATACTTAAAAATATTTTGGGAACTATTGCAACTTTTGTTGCAACAGAAATTGAGACAAGGCTTAAAACTTAACTTTAAAATCATTCAAAACATTTCTTAAAATTTATTAAGAAAACATTTACTCTTGCAATACTTTTTAAACCTCTTTTTAAAAATAGAAATTTTTTTATTTAAGTAGTAGAAAACTGTCGTAGTAATATCTATATCAAACCTTTGCATCTGTCCACCATAGCACTAAATTCACCAACCAATTACACTAATCGCTTGTAGGACTACCTATAGCACAAGCAACTTATAACGAGTTTATGCTTAGTAAGTTCAAAATAATATTACAAAACATTAAAACATTCATTGTAAAACTTTTCTCTTAAAAACCCTTCTCGTAAAACATTTTTCATACACGTTTCTTATAAAACATTTTTTTTTGACGTTTTTCACAAAACGATCTTTATAAAAAAAAATTATTTTAAAGAAATACATGCAATATCATAATGCATAATTCCATTTTTACTCAATTATAAATATCATTTTATGAACTTCTTAATATCATTTATAACTTATTTAAACTTCTTATATTCATTCTTATCCTTTCTTTATCTTGTGAGCTTAAGTGTTCGTACTAACATTGTTAATTATGAGAGCATAATGCTTCCTTTGTGGAAGACCTAAGACTATCAAACAACGAGGTTATAACTTTAACATAACTTATAAACCTCACATCAAGGAGGCTGGTATAACACTAACTTATTTTTAACATATGGATTTAGATTACCGATCTTATAATCTTAGTGAACATTATATATGACATAATTTAATGTCTGAAACATTAAACACAACAATTGCAAACATATTGCAAAGCATGACTTGAACTTTTAAAATATTATGCATATCACATGCAAGCATACTTCAAACATATTTAAAGCATTTGAAAAATCATTTTTTTATACCATAGGTGAGGTTTGAGACTTACCTGGATAATGCTCTAAAGTTCTAACTCTATCAATTCCTTTATATTAGTCGATTTCGTGTCCTGTTGAACGACACCTAACTATTAGCTAACATTTATTATTATCAATCTACTTGATTGACAATGGAACTTAAACATTAAACATTCATTCTTTTTACATAGCTTCATTACTTATCGGTTTATTTCTCCATTACTTGACTTGAACATCCAAATTGAACAAATTCTACATCTTACTTGACGGTTTTGTTACTTAATGCGATACGAAACATTTTCTATCTAATGGTGTTTCACTAATTCGAAGGGCTCAGGGTCCATTTTAGTGGTTTCATAAAAAGAAAAAAATGGTTTACTCTTGACGGGTTTCGCAAGTCACATTACTTCACTAGACTTCCCATTTTTACTTTACCATTCCGTTACTTACGGATTATGGAAAATTTTTCGCTAAGAGATGTTTTCCTAAATCAACCGTTTTGGAGTCTGTTTTGGCCCTTTTATAGAAATGGCCATTTTGCCCTTGATGGGTCTTAGAAAACTTTCAAAACCCGTTCTAAATAAAACATTTGTTTCTTTGTTACTTGTAACATTACGAAAGCACAAACATCAGTTTCCTTTTCGTAAAAATCTATTTTGTCAAAACTTTATAGTTTTGAGCTATAATATGAAAATCTTGGCAACCGCTTTATATCAAAATGTTTATTTTTTCATAAGGATTAAAACTTACAAAAGCTTGTTGGTCAAATTCAAATCATTTCAAAATGTTTATCTTTTTATGAAATTTTTTGCTTAAAATCTCCTACAATTTGAAACTTGAAATTGGTATATAATTTTTGCAAACTGTTTGCGATTTTTAACCGTTTTGATGAGATCTACAACTTTTGCATTGTAACTTCTTCCAAAATCATTCATCTTCATAGAGTTTTGGTTTGGACAGAACCAAAATCTACATTTTTTGATTTATTCTGTTTAGAATTTGAGTGGGATTTCTCCATGAAAGTTGTCTGGCTTGATGTTTCCAATAAATAACATTTAAATCGAGAGAATAATTCTACCTCAAAGGGCCTTAAATATTTAATTCTTTCAAAAATACCCTTAAAGACACTTTTTGCGCCTTAACTTTCTTTAACTTACTTTTCCTAAGGTTTAATCACCTTTAAAACTTTTCAAACATATAATCAAGCGCTTAATACTTATAAGAATCATGCCATAACATTTTCATTTCATGCCATGGTCCAAAACATTTAATCAAACATCTTAAATGCTTAAACTTTATGTTTATGACAAAGTTTGTCACACTGTCTCATTTTAGCATTAAACCCTTTTTTTTTTTCCAACAATCATCTATCCATCATCATCTACATAACCATAAATACAATCATGCCATAAAGTCTCTTTACATGTCATAGTCCATTTATTTACATCAAACACTTAGTATGCATAATAAAACAATTCACCTAACTATTCCAACGTGCTTGTCCTCTCCTTTTAGCACTTAAAGGTTTTCAAAATCCCTTGACATCAAGTCCAAATCATCCCATTAAAATTCCTTTCAAAATTTGAACAAACCCCTAAATCACAATAGAATATTTAAGTTTTTACCTTAAAACTCCTTAATCTTTCCTTAAACCTCTTGACTTTGCTTCAAAACATGATTTGGAGGCTTGAAATCATTAAAATTTCAAGAGAGACCTTTACTATAGGGGCAGATTTGAGAGGAGAAATGGGAGGAAATTTTTCATGACTTTAACAAACTTTTTCTCAAAAATATCCTTAGGTATTTATAGAACCAAAGCTAGGGACCTAATTGCAAATTGAAAAGATGGCTCCTCCACTCATACCACCACCGGTTTTCAAGGGAGAGATGTGGCACTTTCTCCTATTTTGGGGTATCTTTTTTTTTTTTTTTTTTTTTCTTTTTCCTCATGGCCATACAAAAAAAAGACGACAAAATTTAGTCATCTTTTCGCTTAATTAAAAACTTGGCTCCAACACAAGTCTAAAACCAAGTATGTCATGGGTGAGGAGGCCAAATTTTCCACCTTGCATGTGTAATTGGTGGATCCCATATCATCCTTTAACAGTCTAATTTTATACTAATAGTATTTGTTCTGTACCACTAGTATTCTTTTCTAGACAATTTATGAGGTCCTACAACCTCCTATACTTATCCACATCTACTACATAGTATAATCCCTATACTGCTTTATGTAGTCCAAATTTACATTGACAGTATTTTTCATATACTACTCGTATATTTTCTATACTGTTATTAGCATACACAACATTCCTCACTTATTTATATCCTTCACACATTGTAATTCCAACAGCGTTTAACTTCATTAGTATAACCCTTATACTACATTATTCTAATACTGTATAATTTTTCATAAGTATTTTTCTTAAACTGTATTTCCATCTTACAATTTGTTGCAACATATTTTGCAACAAGTAAACTTTCTAGCTTATTCATATCCTTCCTTTCTTGTTTAAGACTATAGCATGATTTCTAATCTTAGACATTCCCATTTTCACTTTTATATAATTTATCATAAAAATTAGACTAAAACAATAATCCTCGTAATATTTAAATTGTTCTTAAAATAGTTAAGAAAATTTCGAGCATAATCTTTAGCTCATAAAATTTGTTCTTAAATTACTTAACATAATCCTTAATTATTACATGCATAATGCACTAGAAATTCAAGAGCGTCACAAGGGAACTCTTTGGCCCATCTGCTTGAACTAAGTCCTTCCCATGCAAAGGCATAGAAATATAATGCCCCCCTCCTCACATATAACACTACTACAAACTGGACCATTTACGAGAATTTTAAATCGTTGTGGAAAACTTTCATGATGGTTAAAAAACCATCGTGAAAATCTCCGTTGTGGTACCAAATTGAGTTTTCACGACGGTTTTTTACCATCGTGGAACATCCATATAGGCACAAAATTTTGTTATTTGGGAGACCTCTATCACGACTGTTTTTTGTAAAAATCGTAGTGGAAATGACAATATTACATGATGGTTTTTCAAAAACCGTCGTGATAGGGAGTTTTTCAAAAAACCATCATGATAAGGACTTTTCCATAACGGTTTTACGAAAAACCGTCGTGGAAACTTGGTGTACCACAACTTTGCACGATGGTTTTTTCTAAAAACCATCAAGTAAGGTGATGTTTCCACGACGGTTTTTGGCTAAAACCGTCATGGAAAATTGGTCGTGCACAAAAAAAAAATTGCCTGAATTTCTAATTTCCCACATGATGGCCAGTCCTATGTGTTATCGCTTACTATAAGGCCCTGATTGCATAAAAAAATAAGGTATATTAAAATTACAAGGAATTTACAAGATCATTTACATTTGAACTATTTGGCATAATTATTTATCTACTATTTGCTATCTAAATTTGACATACTTATCTTCAAATTGTACACATTGAATTCTAACTTCATTTATATCGTACGTAAATAAAATTCTTTTTTTACTAGGGCTTGTATACCATTATAAATTATATCCCGCATGAAATGTAGTATAAAACAAACCACATTCTACATTTTCTTGTTGTCTTGGACACTTACATTTGGAATATAGCGTTCCGTTGAGTCGAAATGTTACATTGTTTCTTACTTGAAGTTTCCAACTGTTAAGTTCCCTAACAATGTGTCATGACTAAATGAATTAATAAACAGTACAATTATATAAAACTTAACATAGTTAAATTTATAAGCAAAATTGATACTTACAATCTTATGAGTGATACGAAATCATCACATGGTAGGTGTTCGAGGGGATCAAACCAATATATTTGGTCCTTCCATGGTGAAATAAATGCCAATATCCAATGTTCTCCAATATTGTATAGCATGAAAAATAATTTCTCCCTCGATGTTTGAGCTAATAGGTGGAGGAGTGATGTGGCACACTCTATACAATCACTCTGTGGGTCTCTTGAAACACTTGAATCAATGGTGAACAAAAAGTGTCTTCCAATATGGAAGATCGAAAAAGATTGATCTTTTTTCCATGGACCATCTATCGGCGGCTCATCCTTACATCATTTACTCTTCCCAAATACCATGATTTCTTGTTTAAGACTATAGCATGATTTCTAATCTTAGACATTCCCATTTTCATTTTTATATAATTTATCATAAAAATTAGACTAAAACAATAATCCTCATAATATTTAAATTGTTCTTAAAATAGTTACAAAATTTCGAGCATAATCTTTAGCTCATAAAATTTGTTCTTAAATTACTTAACATAATCCTTAATTATTACATGCATAATGCACTAGAAATTCTCAAGCGTCACAAGGGAACTCTTTGGCCCATCTGCTTGAACTAAGTCCCTGCCTTGCAAAGGCATAGAAATATAATGGCCCCCTCCTCACATATAACACTACTACAAACTGGACCTTTTACGAGAATTTTAAATTGTTGTGGAAAACTTTCATGATGGTTAAAAAACCATCGTGAAAATCTCCGTTGTAGTACCAAATTGAGTTTTCACGATAGTTTTTTACCATCGTGGAACATCCATATGGGCACAAAATTTTGTTATTTGGGAGACCTCTATCACGACTGTTTTTTGTAAAAATCGTAGTGGAAATGACAATATTACATGATGGTTTTTCAAAAACCGTCGTGATAGGGAGTTTTTCAAAAAACCATCATGATAAGGACTTTTCCATAACGGTTTTACGAAAAACCGTCGTGGAAACTTGGTGTACCACAACTTTGCACGATGGTTTTTTCTAAAAACCATCAAGTAAGGTGATGTTTCCACGACGGTTTTTGGCTAAAACCGTCATGGAAAATTGGTTGTGCACAAAAAAAAAATTGCCTGAATTTCTAATTTCCCACATGATGGCCAGTCCTATGTGTTATCGCTTACTATAAGGCCCTGATTGCATAAAAAAATAACGTATATTAAAATTACAAGGTATTTACAAGATCATTTACATTTGAACTATTTGGCATAATTATTTAGCTACTATTTGCTATCTAAATTTGACATACTTATTTACAAATTGTACACATTGAATTCTAACTTCATTTATATCGTACGTAAATAAAATTCTTTTTTTACTAGGGCTTGTATACCATTATAAATTATATCCCGCATGAAATGTAGTTTAAAACAAACCACATTCTACATTTTCTTGTTGTCTTGGACACTTACATTTGGAATATAGCGTTCCGTTGAGTCGAAATGTTACATTGCTTCTTACTTGAAGTTTCCAACTGTTAAGTTCCCTAACAATGTGTCATGACTAAATGAATTAATAAACAGTACAATTATATAAAACTTAACATAGTTAAATTTATAAGCAAAATTGATACTTACAATCTTATGAGTGATACGAAATCATCACGTGGTAGGTGTTCGAGGGGATCAAACCAATATATTTGGTCCTTCCATGGTGAAATAAATGCCAACATCCAATGTTCTCCAATATTGTATAGCATGAAAAATAATTTCTCCCTCGATGTTTGAGCTAATAGGTGGAGGAGTGATGTGGCACACTCTATACAATCACTCTGTGGGTCTCTTGAAACACTTGAATCAATGGTGAACAAAAAGTGTCTTCCAATATGGAAGATCGAAAAAGATTGATCTTTTTTCCATGGACCATCTATCGGCGGCTCATCCTTACATCATTTACTCTTCCCAAATACCATGATTTCTTGTTTAAGACTATAGCATGATTTCTAATCTTAGACATTCCCATTTTCATTTTTATATAATTTATCATAAAAATTAGACTAAAACAATAATCCTCATAATATTTAAATTGTTCTTAAAATAGTTACAAAATTTCGAGCATAATCTTTAGCTCATAAAATTTGTTCTTAAATTACTTAACATAATCCTTAATTATTACATGCATAATGCACTAGAAATTCTCGAGCGTCACAAGGGAACTCTTTGGCCCATCTGCTTGAACTAAGTCCCTGCCATGCAAAGGCATAGAAATATAATGGCCCCCTCCTCACATATAACACTACTACAAACTGGACCTTTTACGAGAATTTTAAATTGTTGTGGAAAACTTTCATGATGGTTAAAAAACCATCGTGAAAATCTCCGTTGTAGTACCAAATTGAGTTTTCACGATAGTTTTTTACCATCGTGGAACATCCATATGGGCACAAAATTTTGTTATTTGGGAGACCTCTATCACGACTGTTTTTTGTAAAAATCGTAGTGGAAATGACAATATTACATGATGGTTTTTCAAAAACCGTCGTGATAGGGAGTTTTTCAAAAAACCATCATGATAAGGACTTTTCCATAACGGTTTTACGAAAAACCGTCGTGGAAACTTGGTGTACCACAACTTTGCACGATGGTTTTTTCTAAAAACCATCAAGTAAGGTGATGTTTCCACGACGGTTTTTGGCTAAAACCGTCATGGAAAATTGGTTGTGCACAAAAAAAAAATTGCCTGAATTTCTAATTTCCCACATGATGGCCAGTCCTATGTGTTATCGCTTACTATAAGGCCCTGATTGCATAAAAAAATAACGTATATTAAAATTACAAGGTATTTACAAGATCATTTACATTTGAACTATTTGGCATAATTATTTAGCTACTATTTGCTATCTAAATTTGACATACTTATTTACAAATTGTACACATTGAATTCTAACTTCATTTATATCGTACGTAAATAAAATTCTTTTTTTACTAGGGCTTGTATACCATTATAAATTATATCCCGCATGAAATGTAGTTTAAAACAAACCACATTCTACATTTTCTTGTTGTCTTGGACACTTACATTTGGAATATAGCGTTCCGTTGAGTCGAAATGTTACATTGCTTCTTACTTGAAGTTTCCAACTGTTAAGTTCCCTAACAATGTGTCATGACTAAATGAATTAATAAACAGTACAATTATATAAAACTTAACATAGTTAAATTTATAAGCAAAATTGATACTTACAATCTTATGAGTGATACGAAATCATCACATGGTAGGTGTTCGAGGGGATCAAACCAATATATTTGGTCCTTCCATGGTGAAATAAATGCCAATATCCAATGTTCTCCAATATTGTATAGCATGAAAAATAATTTCTCCCTCGATGTTTGAGCTAATAGGTGGAGGAGTGATGTGGCACACTCTATACAATCACTCTGTGGGTCTCTTGAAACACTTGAA
Organism: Artocarpus heterophyllus; assembly: GCA_025403435.1. Classification (NCBI taxonomy): domain Eukaryota; kingdom Viridiplantae; phylum Streptophyta; class Magnoliopsida; order Rosales; family Moraceae; genus Artocarpus; species Artocarpus heterophyllus. Next base: position 6,332,866 of record CM046331.1, read on the forward strand.
TCAATGGTGAACAAAAAGTGTCTTCCAATATGGAAGATCGAAAAAGATTGATCTTTTTTCCGTGGACCATCTATCAGCGGCTCATCCTTACATCATTTACTCTTCCCAAATACCATGATTTCTTGTTTAAGACTATAACATGATTTCTAATCTTAGACATTCCCATTTTCATTTTTATATAATTTATCATAAAAATTAGACTAAAACAATAATCCTCATAATATTTAAATTGTTCTTAAAATAGTTACAAAATTTTGAGCATAATCTTTAGCTCATAAAATTTGTTCTTAAATTACTTAACATAATCCTTAATTATTACATGCATAATGCACTAGAAATTCTTGAGCGTCACAAGGGAACTCTATGGCCCATCTGCTTGAACTAAGTCCCTCCCATGCAAAGGCATAGAAATATAATGGCCCCCTCCTCACATATAACACTACTACAAACTGGACCTTTTACGAGAATTTTAAATTGTTGTGGAAAACTTTCATGATGGTTAAAAAACCATCGTGAAAATCTCCGTTGTAGTACCAAATTGAGTTTTCACGATAGTTTTTTACCATCGTGGAACATCCATATAGGCACAAAATTTTGTTATTTGGGAGACCTCTATCACGACTGTTTTTTGTAAAAATCGTAGTGGAAATGACAATATTACATGATGGTTTTTCAAAAACCGTCGTGATAGGGAGTTTTTCAAAAAACCATCATGATAAGGACTTTTCCATAACGGTTTTACGAAAAACCGTCGTGGAAACTTGGTGTACCACAACTTTGCACGATGGTTTTTTCTAAAAACCATCAAGTAAGGTGATGTTTCCACGACGGTTTTTGGCTAAAACCGTCATGGAAAATTGGTCGTGCACAAAAAAAAAATTGCCTGAATTTCTAATTTCCCACATGATGGCCAGTCCTATGTGTTATCGCTTACTATAAGGCCCTGATTGCATAAAAAAATAACGTATATTAAAATTACAAGGTATTTACAAGATCATTTACATTTGAACTATTTGGCATAATTATTTATCTACTATTTGCTATCTAAATTTGACATACTTATTTACAAATTGTACACATTGAATTCTAACTTCATTTATATCGTACGTAAATAAAATTCTTTTTTTACTAGGGCTTGTATACCATTATAAATTATATCCCGCATGAAATGTAGTTTAAAACAAACCACATTCTACATTTTCTTGTTGTCTTGGACACTTACATTTGGAATATAGCGTTCCGTTGAGTCGAAATGTTACATTGCTTCTTACTTGAAGTTTCCAACTGTTAAGTTCCCTAACAATGTGTCATGACTAAATGAATTAATAAACAGTACAATTATATAAAACTTAACATAGTTAAATTTATAAGCAAAATTGATACTTACAATCTTATGAGTGATACGAAATCATCACGTGGTAGGTGTTCGAGGGGATCAAACCAATATATTTGGTCCTTCCATGGTGAAATAAATGCCAATATCCAATGTTCTCCAATATTGTATAGCATGAAAAATAATTTCTCCCTCGATGTTTGAGCTAATAGGTGGAGGAGTGATGTGGCACACTCTATACAATCACTCTGTGGGTCTCTTGAAACACTTGAATCAATGGTGAACAAAAAGTGTCTTCCAATATGGAAGATCGAAAAAGATTGATCTTTTTTCCATGGACCATCTATCGGCGGCTCATCCTTACATCATTTACTCTTCCCAAATACCATGATTTCTTGTTTAAGACTATAGCATGATTTCTAATCTTAGACATTCCCATTTTCATTTTTATATAATTTATCATAAAAATTAGACTAAAACAATAATCCTCATAATATTTAAATTGTTCTTAAAATAGTTACAAAATTTCGAGCATAATCTTTAGCTCATAAAATTTGTTCTTAAATTACTTAACATAATCCTTAATTATTACATGCATAATGCACTAGAAATTCTCGAGCGTCACAAGGGAACTCTTTGGCCCATCTGCTTGAACTAAGTCCCTGCCATGCAAAGGCATAGAAATATAATGGCCCCCTCCTCACATATAACACTACTACAAACTGGACCTTTTACGAGAATTTTAAATTGTTGTGGAAAACTTTCATGATGGTTAAAAAACCATCGTGAAAATCTCCGTTGTAGTACCAAATTGAGTTTTCACGATAGTTTTTTACCATCGTGGAACATCCATATGGGCACAAAATTTTGTTATTTGGGAGACCTCTATCACGACTGTTTTTTGTAAAAATCGTAGTGGAAATGACAATATTACATGATGGTTTTTCAAAAACCGTCGTGATAGGGAGTTTTTCAAAAAACCATCATGATAAGGACTTTTCCATAACGGTTTTACGAAAAACCGTCGTGGAAACTTGGTGTACCACAACTTTGCACGATGGTTTTTTCTAAAAACCATCAAGTAAGGTGATGTTTCCACGACGGTTTTTGGCTAAAACCGTCATGGAAAATTGGTTCGTGCACAAAAAAAAAATTGCCTGAATTTCTAATTTCCCACATGATGGCCAGTCCTATGTGTTATCGCTTACTATAAGGCCCTGATTGCATAAAAAAATAACGTATATTAAAATTACAAGGTATTTACAAGATCATTTACATTTGAACTATTTGGCATAATTATTTATCTACTATTTGCTATCTAAATTTGACATACTTATTTACAAATTGTACACATTGAATTCTAACTTCATTTATATCGTACGTAAATAAAATTCTTTTTTTACTAGGGCTTGTATACCATTATAAATTATATCCCGCATGAAATGTAGTTTAAAACAAACCACATTCTACATTTTCTTGTTGTCTTGGACACTTACATTTGGAATATAGCGTTCCGTTGAGTCGAAATGTTACATTGCTTCTTACTTGAAGTTTCCAACTGTTAAGTTCCCTAACAATGTGTCATGACTAAATGAATTAATAAACAGTACAATTATATAAAACTTAACATAGTTAAATTTATAAGCAAAATTGATACTTACAATCTTATGAGTGATACGAAATCATCACGTGGTAGGTGTTCGAGGGGATCAAACCAATATATTTGGTCCTTCCATGGTGAAATAAATGCCAATATCCAATGTTCTCCAATATTGTATAGCATGAAAAAAATTTCTCCCTCGATGTTTGAGCTAATAGGTGGAGGAGTGATGTGGCACACTCTATACAATCACTCTGTGGGTCTCTTGAAACACTTGAATCAATGGTGAACAAAAAGTGTCTTCCAATATGGAAGATCGAAAAAGATTGATCTTTTTTCCATGGACCATCTATCGGCGGCTCATCCTTACATCATTTACTCTTCCCAAATACCATGATTTCTTGTTTAAGACTATAGCATGATTTCTAATCTTAGACATTCCCATTTTCATTTTTATATAATTTATCATAAAAATTAGACTAAAACAATAATCCTCATAATATTTAAATTGTTCTTAAAATAGTTACAAAATTTCGAGCATAATCTTTAGCTCATAAAATTTGTTCTTAAATTACTTAACATAATCCTTAATTATTACATGCATAATGCACTAGAAATTCTCGAGCGTCACAAGGGAACTCTTTGGCCCATCTGCTTGAACTAAGTCCCTCCCATGCAAAGGCATAGAAATATAATGGCCCCCTCCTCACATATAACACTACTACAAACTGGACCTTTTATGAGAATTTTAAATTGTTGTGGAAAACTTTCATGATGGTTAAAAAACCATCGTGAAAATCTCCGTTGTAGTACCAAATTGAGTTTTCACGATAGTTTTTTACCATCGTGGAACATCCATATAGACACAAAATTTTGTTATTTGGGAGACCTCTATCACGACTGTTTTTTGTAAAAATCGTAGTGGAAATGACAATATTACATGATGGTTTTTCAAAAACCGTCGTGATAGGGAGTTTTTCAAAAAACCATCATGATAAGGACTTTTCCATAACGGTTTTACTAAAAACCGTCATGGAAACTTGGTGTACCACAACTTTGCACGATGGTTTTTTCTAAAAACCATCAAGTAAGGTGATGTTTCCACGACGGTTTTTGGCTAAAACCGTCATGGAAAATTGGTCGTGCACAAAAAAAAAAATTGCCTGAATTTCTAATTTCCCACATGATGGCAAGTCCTATGTGTTATCCCTTTCTATAAGGCCCTGATTGCATAAAAAAATAATGTATATTAAAATTACAAGGTATTTACAAGATCATTTACATTTGAACTATTTGGCATAATTATTTATCGACTATCTCTATCTAAATTTGACATACTTATTTACAAATTGTACACGCTGAATTCTAACTTCATTTATATCGTACGTAAATAAAATTCTTTTTTTACTAGGGCTTGTATACCATTATAAATTATATCCCACATGAAATGTAGTATAAAACAAACCACATTCTACGTTTTCTTGTTGTCTTGGACACTTACATTTGGAATATAGCGTTCCGTTGAGTCAAAATGTTGCATTGCTTCTTACTTGAAGTTTCCAACTGTTAAGTTCCCTAACAATGTGTCATGACTAAATGAATTAATAAACTGTACAATTATATAAAACTTAACATAGTTAAATTTATAAGCAAAATTGATACTTACAATCTTATGAGTGATACGAAATCATCACGTGGTAGGTGTTCGAGGGGATCAAACCAATATATTTGGTCCTTCCATGGTGAAATAAATGCCAACATCCAATGTTCTCCAATATTGTATAGCATGAAAAATAATTTCTCCCTCGATGTTTGAGCTAATAGGTGGAGGAGTGATGTGGTACACTCTATACAATCACTCTGTGGGTCTCTTGAAACACTTGAATCAATGGTGAACAAAAAGTGTCTTCCAATATGGAAGATCGAAAAAGATTGATCTTTTTTCCATGGACCATCTATCGTCGGCTCATCCTTACATAATTTACTCTTCCCAAATACCACTTTCACATCTTTTACCATTTTAAATATTTGTTCACACGTCAAAGGCTGAGAGGTCTCTTTCTTCGATGTCGCCAACAAAGGCTTTCTTTTGTTTGTGGTAACGATGATCTTTTGGCAACAATCTTTTATGACCAAGAAAAATGGTTTTCTCACCATTCTTCAACTGTTTGTGAGACGTTTCCTTTATACAAATAGGACAATCAATAGAACTCTTCATGAAAAAATAACAAGATAAATTACCATATGTAGGGAAGTCATTAATTGTCCATATGAACATTGCACGGAGTGTGAATGTCTCTTCTCGGTAAGCATCTCTAACTTCGATTCTATTTTCCCACAAGTTTTTTAGGTCATCGATTAACAGTATCAAGTATATATCAATGTCATTTCCCAGTTGGTAAGGACCCAAAATTGATAAAGATAACATTAAAAACTTCCGCGTTATGCACATTTTTGAAGAGAGATTATAGCTAACAAGTATTACGGGCTAGTGCTATGCCTACTACTCGTGTTACCATATGGGTTCATTCCATCCATCGACAAAGAAAAATGTATATTTCTTGGATCCACACTAAACTCGGGATGATCGATTTCAAGTGTCTTCCATTGTGGTGAATGTTGAAAAAATAGTATGCAACAGAATTCAAAAATTTTTATATCAGAGTATTTTTCAAAACACAAGTTTGACACACTATGTGCATAAATTAACCAGATCTTACTAACCTTGTGAATGCCAAAAAGCTTCCTCAATCAGTGTAGAGAAGTAACGTTCTAGAGGGACCTCAACCACCTGGCCTTCTTTGCTATTCTCTATCGGCGATCAGAGTGAGTGTGGGCTCACATGTACAGCTCTTCCACCATGTAACTCTCCTTCCAACTAATTGAGAGAACGCAAAGCTAGCATTCGTGATTTGTGAACAAGAGCTCTTAGGAAGTTTCAGAATCTCACCATCAGAGTTTTACTCTTAATCTCTCAACTGATCTGAATAATAGTGAGACTTACTCCCTTTTTATAGAGGTTTGGGTCAGGAGTCGGTCCTTAATAAACAATGCCTCAAAATTCAAATCAGAACCAAATTCAGATCAATATATGATGAAATCTATGTGAAAACGCGTGATCTTTTTATCGCGTGATCGGCATGCCAATCTGTCTAACCAGCATGCCGAACTTCCCCATCGGTAGGCCGAACCTAAGGATCGGCATGCCGAATTGTCGATAAAAAAATGTCAATGAATCTTTTATTTTCCACCCAAGATTCTATAGGATAAAGTCTCAGTTTAATTCAAATAACCCAATAAAAAAGTTATCTAATTAAAACAACTTTATCTAGATAATCTCTAGAAAATTAAACGAATTCCTAATTATTCAACAAGTTTATCTTCAATTAATTCAAAATTAATCCAACCGATAAACATATATGAATTATTTGATCCCAATAATTCAACAAGTTTATCTTGAATTAATTTTGTCGCAAAATTAATTCAACTGATAAATAGACATGAATTATTTGATCCTTTTGAATTTTAGCCAATCAGATAAATTTGACATAAGTCACCAATTATTGGAAAAGCACAACGTATTGTTACAGGATTTTGTGAGCTAGCAAAGGGGACCAAATGGACCTATATAGTTCAAGCTCTCGATAATTATAAAACCCAATATCCTAGATATACATTTCATAATTATCAACTCCAATTCTACTCTACTAAAAGGTTAGAGCTGCACTCTCGAGCTATATAGAATTACGAAGCCCGTATAGCTAAGTCTCCATGACATATAATAGTGTATCGTATCCCCATAGGATTATCCATAATCGGCTTAAAGACAAGTTTTGTCTTACGTTCGCGATTATTTTTTATCTTATGTTCTATTATCTCGCCATCGAAAAACTTACCATCCAAAGATAGTATACCATTCGGTTACACCTATATATTCAAATGATTGAGCGCTCCAAATTTTCAATTATAGGATAACGCATATAAGATAATATCACTACTCCTAAAAAGGAGCTATGGATTCCATATCTATGAATAACAGGTCTATGCTATCAAGAGTCATGCCTCCAACGTACCAGCATGCATACCACTATTAAAATGTGGGTGTCACCCTATGGTACATCAAAAGACACAAGTCGAGACAACGGGCCCACAATTCCTTTTAGGATTAAGATACAATACAAATGATTGTCTAAAGTGAATCAATTTGCTAAGATAGAATTATTAATCCAAATCAATTCACTTTATGTCCCGATCCAACACACATCACCTATGACAATGTGCCAATGTTTCTATTCACGGAGTCCACCTCTGATGGCCAAGACAGACCATCTCCTAATAGGGATATAGACAACATAACAATCTTTACATGAATAAAGCGCCCAACTTTATTCCCTCGATTGCGATTCTTATGATTTAGACCGTCACCTTAAGAATTGTGTCTTCCGCATAATCTGTCCATCATATCCCAATTCTTAAAGGTTTAGCCGACATCCTAGACTATTGTTTGCTTATCATACATTTAACAAATATGAATGTAAAGAGGACAAGATCTGGTATATAAATAATAAATAAATTCTTTACTGATAAAAATGTCTCCAAAAAACATATTATATTTTTACTCTTTAGGGCATACATGTCTAACAGTGAATCCGCTGGATATCTAAGCATACCATCGTCGATCTGTTTGTCATGATGCCATGTTAAATTCTTAGCATGTTCTGCTTTTCCAAATAAACACCTCAAATGTGATACTGGTGGAATGTACCATAACACCTTCGTCAGCACTCCATTCTCATTGTCTTTTGGCTCTTTTCCTCTCTTCCACCTTGATTGTTGACAAACTGAACAATAATCCTTGTCCTTATACTCATTCCTCTAAAGAACACAATCATTTTCACAAGCATGAATTTTCTCATACTCCTTTCCCAAAGTGCTCAAAGTCTTCTTAGCCTCATACATACTAGTTGGTAATTTATTATCCTTTGGTAGAAGCCTTCCTAGAAATTTCAAAAGCTTTGTGAAACTAGAATTTGACCACCCACCTAACGCTTCAAATTCCATAATCCAACCAAAGTGAACAATTTGGTGACATTGGTACACCCGTCATACACGGGTGTCTTGAAATTATTCATTATTGTCTCAAATAAATCCAGACGGTGTAAGAAGTGTTCTTCCAAATCATTGACTATGTCAACCATATTGTCATGATCATCCATATTATCTTCTGTAACAGCTTCCTTTTCTTTACTTGCTAAAGTTAGATTGAACTTGGACTTGCCATGAAAATGCCACATTTGGTAACTATTTATAATTCTATTTTGAAATAAATGTCCTCTAACAACTGGAATTGAATGAGATCTATGGTTTCCACATTGAATACAAGAACATCGAATTTTATCACCATAGGCATAAGTTTTGACAAACTCCAAGAACTCTGCCACACTATTCACATATTCTCTAAACAATAAAAAATCCTACATTCATTTCCTATCCATTTCATAAGTCTCCTAAATCGAAATAATAAATAGTGTAATTCAATTAAAAAAATTTCACAAATTATATATACCTATCATATTCTAATCATAAATCATATGCATAAAACAAATTAATCATACCCATCCACAATACAATAAACATAGATCAATAAACAACACAATCAATACCGATTTATCAATGTCTAATAAAAACTTACAATTAAGAAGGAGATTAAGGGGGATGGAGGTAGAGAGGGATGGCTATAGTAGTTTCGGAAGGTTCTGGATGTGTATTTAGGAGCTGAGTTTATGATTCATGTTTGATTATCGAGATGGGCAAAGGGCTTTTAAGTCATCTTTCATGATGGCTTTTGGAAAAAAACCATCGTGGAAAGTTATAATTTACCACGACGATTTTTAGAGAAAATTGTCGTGGTAGACGTCCTCTCCTACTACGACGGTTTTATTCTTTTCAGGGGAGTTTAACTCCCCACGTTTTTTCCCTTATCACGGTGATTTAAAAAAAAAGTTATTAAATAAGGGTCGTATAATCTCAAATTTCTAGTAGCGTAAACTTATCCAGCACATTAAATCAGGCATGACCCTCACGTGGATCTTTTTAATCCACTTTACACTGATTTCTTCTTTTAAAAGTACCTTATCACTAATTTCATTTGGAGGCGCATTAAAAAAGATGTGGCCTCCACGTGATTCAATTAAATCCCCATTAGCACCAATATCATTCAAACGTTCAATATTTTTAAAATTTTAATTAAAAGGAAATATTGGAACTTACCCTAACCATATCACTCATCAATGCAGAGTTAATGGCTTCCTACAAAAAACATGAATCTTCTCCAGCAATTGCCTTATTCCACTATCCTTTTGTAACCGTCATTGAAAAATCCCCATCATGCCACTTTATCACGGGAGAGCCAGTAACATCAAAAGAGAGCCCAAGATTTCTCTCAACACCACTGTGAATAAAACTGTCCTTACCCTATCGTTTACGATTATCTTGACAACCAAACGGCTTTTCAAACTTCTTCACACGTAATTAATCCCCATAAGTTAAAGATCTAGAAACATCATGATCAGCAAGCCCCAGCTCGTGACAGTCTCGCAAGACATGCCTCATCTTACCACACCAATAGTAAAAATTTGGCAACTTCTTGTACCGAAGATCCACCTACACAATCGGATCTGTCTTCCACAATCGAACTTTCGTCCCCTTCCAAATGGGGTTAGATATATCTATCCTAGTTTGAATTCTCAAAAATTTCCCAGCCCATTTCTCATTCTTATCAGTGGAAACCAACACAAATTACCAATAGCTTCCCCAATGACTTATCCAATTTCCTATAATCTTGCGTCCAACGGCAGATTATGTGCCTGTACTCAAAAAATTAAAGTAACAGAAATCGACAAGATCAATCTACTCTAGATTGTTCACTCATTTCAAGACCAATACAGAATACAAACGACCATGGTTCTTCGTCAACCACACTGTCCTGATCCCTAGAGTCTTCAAAAGAAAAAAGAATAACGTCTCTGGCAACATCTTGATCTCTACAACACCATTGGCTCTACAAGTCCCTAACATTAATGTCAACTTAAAGGCACATTATTGTACAATCTTCGCATTAACAGCTAACCCAACAACCCCAACATCATCTCTGCTTTTCCTTTCTTTACCATTTCATCAGCCACACCAACGACATCCTCCTCTACAGTAAAGGATAAACTCTTCTACCGATGAACTAAGTCATCGATGGCTAAGAACCCTCGTAACAAAGAAAGCAAACCAGTAGAAACACTCCAGAGCTTAGCAATCAAAACTCACATGTAAAGGGTGAGGGAAACGTCTCTCATAGGAACCTTAGGAGAGAATATATTTTGATCATTTTTAGGGTTTTTTTCAGGTTACAGTTTTTGCTTGCCCTAAGAAAAAACTAAAAAAAATCTATATATTGTGAAAAAATTGGCAGTTTGGTAGTTCAAACCACCTGCCAGTTTATAAAAACCATGAACCGCCTGAGTAAATATTACAGGCAAGCAGTTTTTAACCACGGTTTGCTGGAATGACACTTTTTAGTAGTGTGGTGTGGTACAGTATGGGTAGGCAGTGTCATTTTGTGGTTTTTTTATGCAACCCTAATATGAATTGATAGTTGGTGGGCCTCGAAGGAAGCACCAAATTAACCTTGCTTAGTGTCATTATTGAGTGTATTGAATAAGGATTATTCCTGCAAAGGATTGGGTCTAATTATTTAGTTACTAACACTAAAATCTAAGACACAATAAAATTGAACACAAAATAGGGGTTTTGAATATTAATCAAATTAAATAAAACACATGAAAATAAATAAATATGAAACAATAATATTAAAACCGATCAAAGGATCATTCACTGCCACTAAACAATAATCATAAAATTAATTATAGAATTATTCCTAATTATCTATCATAACTACCGACCGTAGATAGCAACAAGCTCTGCTATACCAATCTCTCCTTACTTAGTCGTTAAGCAAAACAATCTCTTCACTTAATTTCTTTCCCTCAAATAACCTAGAATAAGCTTTCTAAGTTCAATTCAACGGAACCATCAAGATGTGAGAGATAGGTTAATTTGGATAACAAACAAACAAGCTTGGATTATTAAACCTGGGCTATGTTCCTCACCATAAGTAGCGAAAACCTCCTGTAATCATACCTTGCAATTTGCTACTTATGATTAAAAAATCAAGACAATTATAGATAAGTCTCCTAAACTAGTAAGAGATTAAATTCTAGTCCTATTTAGTTGTGAACCTAAAAATAATAATAAACAATAATTATAGAAGAACATAAACAATCTCAATTGAAAATTATAAAACAATTCTATAAATCAATCATCTAATTAAGTCTAGGGTTTTAAAATTCCCTTCAACCCAAACAAAACTAAAATAACATAATTGAAAAAGAAAAGAAAGAAACAAAGAAATAAAGAAAAGAACGATTTTGGTGTCGAAGAATTATCCACGAGGACCAAATTTTTTGAGCCACCATCAAAGCCTCTCCTCATTTTTCTTCTTCTTTTTCTTCTCATTTTTCTTCATCTCTTAAGCCTAAGAAACAAATGGAAAAACTATTGAAAACTGCTATGTTTTATGTTTCTGAGATGGGTTTTTATAGTTTTGTATTTGGAGGATGAAAAAAGATAACTTGGACCTTTTTGGACCAATCTCTAAGTGAAAAATCGCTACACGTATGAGTCGAGGAAGAAACGGTGTGGCTATATGACAAAACACATCGAGCTAAAAAGGCAAGTGCATGGCCGCATAGACTTTTAGCTCGCGGCCGTAGAAAAAGGCAGAACCACTACATGGCCACAAGGAATTTTGGCACAGGGGCCCCATTTGTTGAAACTTGTTTCAAACGTTTCTCGTCTGTTTTGCACCCAAACCGTGTCTGACAGCTCCCAATGGATTTTGAATGAATAAATATATTTGTTGAAGCTCTAAGATCCTAATTTGTAACCTCTTTTCACTCCTTGATAATAAAACACAAAAAACACAAATAAATACAATAAAACTCAAAAGCTAACAAAATAAATATAAGAAAAGAATAATATAAAAATATGTCAAATTATGCACTTATCAAACCCCTCCTCCACACTTATCTTTTGCTAGTCCTTTAGCAAAACCTAAGACAAAAAACAAATAACAAAAACACAGACAAAGACAAAGACAACTAACTTTCCAACTTTTTGCCTCAGAGAACAATAAGAGTTATGGACTCAAAATTAAACGAGCATTACGTTAAATCATTAATCATTCTCAAGATAATATATCCTATAACAACTATACTCCTGTGTTTGTGATCAGCCATTGTTACTGACATTGAAACAACACATGCTTCGAAAAGGTAAATCCTTATAGTCTTCATAAAAATAGCCACCCAATCTTGGTCGAAAGGATCAAATCACAACTACAAACAAGGTCTTTTAGGTTGACAAAAAGTCATCGCAAAAAGTTGATAGTCATCGCAAATAATTTTTTTGCGACAATTTGTCGTCATCAATGGGTCGTCGCTAATAACTAGTAGCAAATATTTTTTTTGTGACAATGTCAATATCGTAACTTTATTTGCAACGACAAATAGTCACAAAAAAATCGCCACAATTTTGTTTTCAAGGTCATCGATAATGTGACATGGCAACATTTTTTAGCGACGACAATTTTCAAAAAAGTCGTTGCAAAAAAGTGTACTGATTCTGACATGGTCTTATTATTTGCGATGCCTTTTTCAAAAAAGTAGTTGCAAATATTTTTTGATTACTAGTCTTATGCGATGACATTGTCGTTACAAATAGTTACATTAAATTTTTTAATATATTTTTAAATAATTGTTATTACTTTTAAATAAAAATAATCAAATTTTAATAATAAAAATAAAAATTTAATATTAAAAAGGCAATTGATAATATATTGATTCAATAATAAAATAAAAATCAAACTAAAAGTAATGTATCGAAACACTAAATAAAGAAGAAAATACCATATAATCTCCTAAATTTATAGTATTGTCGGTGTCATCATTATTGTCATTAGCGATGTTTGAAGGAGGCGAAAGACTTAGACGAACAAAAGTTAGAGGAGTCATCATAGACAGAATTTGGACTCCAGGTAGCAACTGGTGCACCAACTCCATGGTCCTATGGCTTTGGTACATAGTCATGTTGTACTTGGTGATCTACATAGAAAATCTTCCACATGCAAGCCAACAGGTGTCGAAGATGTTTCGTCTGACCGGGAGCTAGAGGATAAACCATCGCCAGCACTACAGTAAATCGTATGCCAGGGTGTGGGGCCTAGTCCAATCCTATGTCCTCTACGTCTACCTAAGACATGGTCCAAAAATCCCTCCTCGTTAAGCATAGGTATAGCTGAAAAGGAAGCAGACTGTGTCATCTGGGTCTGTCTCTCCTCCTCCATCATATTCTATATAAATAGCATTTTACATATGTTATAAATACATAGTGCAATTTGAATAAGAGAATATAGTATTAAAAATTTAAAGTACTTACAAAAGTCTACTGTGCTTAGGGTTTTCCTTGTCTCCCCGTTGATGCATGTCTGCCCAGTTGTGTATGGACATCGACGTTTAGGTCACTGTGTTGGCCTGTCCAACAATTTGAATATGTTAAAATAATATATTCTTTCATAACTTTTAAGATTGCTTATAATAAAACAAACTTATGACTTTCTTGTCGCGATGTTGTGAGATGGATATCCGACCATGCAAACTCGACCACTTTTGGTTGCCACAATTGTTTTTATTTGTTATTGACTTTTTCATATTTATTATTGTTTTTACCATTAGCAATATTAAAATTAATATATATAATAAATAACCAACTTAACAAATATAAAATTACCGATATTTCTCAGACATGAATCTATCACAATAATGACCCTAGTGTTCTTGATTCCTGAGGTTCCTTGGGGGGGTTTGCTCTGACATGTGCCTCATATGCTGATCCTCTAAATGGTTTGAAGTGTTCGCGGTGGTCGTTCTTCTAGTCCTTGTAGCACGTGGATGCCTCCTTATCAACCACACCATGGAGGATGCTGTCCAACCTTTGGTAATCTAGAGCAAACCAATCTTGTAACACATTCAAGATCATGATAATTACTTTTATTATGTTCTGTAATAATTATGATATATAAAAATTTCTATAAGGATGAAGTTGAATAAATACCAGCATGCACTGTTGAATTTGTCCCTTATGCCGAGCATTTACATCTTTCTAAGTATCCTGGAATGGCACACATGCATCCTAAGTATAAACATCGATGACACTTTCAAACCACAACCGGAATCATCCAAGAGCCTTCTAGGTACCACCTGCCTCATCAAATGTGACCGAAACCTTTTTGTACTTCTCTATATATGCTGCAATCTCATGACCTTTTGTCTTTCCTCTACTGGTACGACGGTGAGGTGCGGCCTCTGGTATTGTAAACATCGAGCAATATTTTAGATTAAAATTACTTGACCGAATAAACTATACAAATTTGCAATTAGCACTACTATAGACTAGGAATTCCACGATGGTTTAAAACCGTCGTGGAAAAATTTCACGATGGTTAAAAAACCATCGTGGAAACTTCAGTTGTGGTAAAAAATTAAGTTTTTACAATAGTTTATTACCATCGTGAAACCTCAAAATAGGTGCGAAAATGGGAGTTTGGGAGCATTTCTTCCACGATGTTTTTTTTAGAAAACTGTTGTGAAAGAAGAAGTTTCCATAATGGTTTTTATAAAAACCGTCGTAGAAACTCAATATTCTATGACGGTTTTTTAGAAAACTGTTGTGGAAACTTCTTTTTTCATGATGGTTTTCTAAAAAACTATCGTAGAATAAAGGTCCATGACCATCACTTCCACAAAGATTTTTTGCTAAAATCATCATGGAAAATTGGTATTGCCCAAAAAAAAAAATTGACAAAATTTGTGATTTCCCATGGAATGGCTAGTCCCATGTGTTATCCACTGCAACAAAGCTCTAATTGCATGCAAAAATTGATGTATTTTGAAATTAGAAGTATTTACAAGATCATTTACGTTTGAGCTATGTTGAACAATTGCTTATCTACTATCTCTATCTGTCTAAAAATAACATACCTATTTACAAATTATACCCACTCTAATCTAACGACATTTATATCTGTATGTATATAAAAATCTTTTCTTCCTAGGGTTTGTATACCACTAGTAATTATATCTCGCATGAAACGTAGAATAAAAAAAAACCACATTCTATATTTCCTTGTTGTCTTAGACACTTACGTATGGAGTATAGCGTTCCGTTCGGTTAGTTTATGACATCGTTTCCCGCTTGAAGCTTCCAATCATTAAGCACCCTAACAATGTGTCATGATTAAATGAATTAATAGACAATACAATTATGTAAAACTCAAAATAGTTAATTCTATAAGAGAACATTAATACTTACAGTCTCGTGACTGATATGAAATCATTATGTGGTGAGTGTCTAAGGGGATCAAACCAATATATTTGGTCCTCCCATGGCAAAATAAGTGCTAACATCTATTGTTCTCCAGCATTGTATGGCACGGAGAATAATTTCCCCCTCGGTACTTGAGCTAATAGGTAGAGGAATGACGTGGCGTGCTCTCTGCAACACTCTATAGGTCTCTTGCAGCACTTGAAATAATCGCCAAAGATATAAAGCCAAAATTGTGCGCCTTGCCTTGAAGTTCTGCCAAAACACTACAATAAGAACCAATACAGTCAATTATTTGAAAGCACCTTACAACTCTACCTATATTTTAAAATTTACGAATTAAGGATAGAGTTATTACCTGAGGTATATTAGGATACAATTTGCCCCGATTTGATCAAAGTTGATAAAGTAGTAAACGTCTTCATACCCCACATAGATAAGCAATTCATTGCAAGTGACATTTATTGGTATCGGGCACTAAATTGTCAACCCATCGCACATGAAAGAATATACGTATAAAGCCAACTGCATAAATTCTAGAGGTACTAAAGCGAAGTTAAATACAGGTAGTGGCTCATTCGCAATGGGTTGTTCAGGTTGTGATTGTCTTGCTTTTGTAGAGCTTTTCTTTTTTTGGCATTTCTTTTCACTTAGATATTGTGGAACGTGGCTAGGCGCTCGACTCGTCTTCATCATTGCTACAAATTCAACTAACCTCTTTGGCCATGCAACGAAGCTTATACAGCTTCACCCATAGTTGCTGCTTCAAATGTTGGAACATGTAATTCAGTTGTTCTAACTCTGAAGGTAGTGATCACGTGCACGTTTTCTTACCCTAATGGCCTTCCGTGGACTGTATCAGTTGGAAGACTCTCCATCCACGCCTTCCCAAGCACAACAAGTGTACACCCATCATTAATTCTATCCTTAACAAAGAGCCTGCATTCGTTCATGGGCGCCTCAATGAAAGGCTCCACTTCTTTAGCATTGTGGAAGACATAAAGACAAGCTTGCTCCCACTCCTCTCGATTTACTGAGGAAGGATTGCCAGTAGATAGTTCCATAGCCTCAATGTTTATAGTCTTTGGCACCCCAATTGCTTCTACATTAGATAAGTACTCGGAGCAAAATTCAACCAATTCCTTAACTATGTAACTTTCTACAATACATCCCTCCAGCCTATTTCAGTTCTTCACATAGCCCTTCAAAACCTTCATATATCATTCAAATAGGTACATCCATCTCAATTACAGCAGTCCGTATAGCTTAACTTCACATACTAAGAGCACTGTTAGATGAATCATGATGTCAAAAAATGTTGGTGGAAAATACTTCTCAAGCATGCATAAGGTTTGCACCAACTCTGATTGCAGTGAATCTAGCAAAAGTGGATCAATTACCTTGGAGCATATGGAATTGAAGAACGAGCACAATTTGGTTATTGCAAATCTCAGATCCTTTGTTAGAATTCCCCACAAAGCAAGTGGTAGTAATTGCTGCATGAACACATGACAGTCGTGTGTTTTCATGCTAATAAGTTTCAAATCCTTCAATGACACTAACTTTTTAAACTTCAAAGAATACCCATCCGGCACTTTCAATGAAGCAAGCCATTCACAAAGCTTTCTCTTTTTGCACTCTTGATAACATGTACTTTGCCGAAGGTAAGTAAGTGCGGTTCCCTCTTTTCTCAGGAAATAAATTAGGCCTAATCTCTATTTCCATTAGATCCAACCAAGCTTTTTCACCATCCTTAGCCTTGTCTGGGATGTCAAGCAACGTATCGACTATGGATTCACAAACATTTTTCTCAATATGCATAACATCCATGCAATGATGAAAAAAAGCGTCTCCAAGTATGGAAGATCAAAAAAATTGATCTTTTTTTCCATGGTCCATCAATGGGTGGCTCATCCTTACTTGCTTTCTCTTCCTGAATACCACTCTTATATTTTACCATTTCAAATATTTGTTCACCCATAAAAGGATGAAGAGGGTCTCTTTCTTCGCTGTTGCCATCAAAGGCTTTCTTTTGTTTGCGGTAACGATGATCTCTTGGAAACCATCTTCTATGACCAAGAAAAAAAGTATTCTTGCCATTCTTCAACCGTTTATGAGACGTTTTCATCATACAAATAGGACAACCTATAGAACTCTTCACCAAATAACCAGATAAATTGCCATATATTGGGAATTCGTTAATTGTCCACATCAACATTGCATGAAGTGTGAACGTCTCTTCTCAGTAAGCATCTCTAACTTCAACTCCATTTTCCCACAAGTTTTTTAGGTCATCGATTAACGGTGCCAAGTATACATTAATGTCATTGCTAGGTTTGTGAGGACCTGAAATTAATAAAGACAACATTAAAAACTTCCGGTTTATGCACGTATTTGGGGGGATATTGTAGTTAACAAATATTACGGGCGAAGTGCTATGCCTACTACTCATGTTACCATGTGGGTTCATTCCATCCATCGACAAAGCGAAATGTATATTTCTTGGATCCACACTAAAGTCAAGATGACTAGCTTCAAGAGTCTTCCATTGTGGTGAATCTGCTAGATGTCTAAGCATACCATCGTCGACCCATTTGTCATGATGCCATGTCAAATTCTTTGCATGTTCTGGGTTTTTGAATAAATGCCTCAAACGTGGTACCGATGGAATGTACCATAACACTTTCTTTGGCACTCCATTCTTACTGCCTTTTGGCTCCTTTCCTTTCTTCCACCTTGCTTGTTGACAAATCTGATAATACTTCTCGTCCTCATACTCATTCCTATAAAGAACACAATCATTTTCACAAGCATGAATTTCCTCATACTCTATTCTCAAAGTGCTCAAAGTCTTCTTAGCCTTATACATACAAGTTGGTAATTTATTACCCTTTGGTAGAAGCCTTTTTAAAAATTATAAAAGCTTTGTGAAACTAGAATTTGACCACCCAGCTGATGCTTTCAAATTCATAATCCAACTAAAGTAGACAATTTGGTAAAATTGGTTACCCCTCATACACTGGTGTCTTAGAATCATTCATCATTATCTCAAAAAAATCCGAATGGTGCAGGAAGTGTTCTTCCAAATCATTGACCATGTCAACCAAATTGTTGTTGGAAAAAATAGTGCATAGTGAAATTTAAAAAATTTTATATCAGAGTAATTTTCAAAACACAAGTTTGACATGCTGTGTGCATAAATTAACCAAATCTTACTAACCTTTCTGTGCTGAAGAACCCTTGCAAAACGTGAAGAGTAATAACATTCCAGAAGAGCCTCAACCAACTGGTCTTCTTTGCTACTCTTCATCCACGACTAGAGTGAGTGTGGGCTCACATGTTCAGCTCTTCCACTGGTGACTTTCTTTCCAACCAATCGAGAGAACCCAAAGCAAGTGTTCGTGATTTATGAACAAAAGCTCTTAGGAAGTTTTCAGATTCTCATATCAGAGTATCTCTCTTAATCTCTCAATTGATCTAAGTAACTTGTGAGAATCACTCCCTATTTATAGATGTTGGTCCTAGAGTCAGTCCTCATCAGATTAGGTCTCAAAATTTAGATCAGAATCAAATTCGGATCAATATCTAATAAAATCTGCGTGGAAACACGTGATCTCATCCTTCGCTGATCGGCAGGCCGAACCACCTAGTTGGCAGGCCGAACCACCTAGTTGGCAGGCCGAACAAGTCCCATCGTCCGACAAAACACGTCCATCGACAGGCCGAACTGTCGAATAAAAAATCTCACGAATCTTTTATTTTCCACCCGAGATTCTATAGAATAAAGTCTCAGTTTTAATTCAAATAACCCAATAGAGAAGTTATCTGATCAAAACAACTTTATCTAGATAATCTCTAAGAAAATAAATCAATTCCCAATAATTCTACAAGTTTATCTTGATCTAATTTATCCAAAATTAAATCAGCCGATAAACAGACAAGAATTATCCGATCCTTACAATTCAACAAGTTTATCTTGAATCAATTTTATCACACTATTAATTCAACCGATAAACAGTCATGAATTATTTGATTCTTCCAAATTTCAACCAATCTAATAAATCTGACATAAGTCATCAATTATTGGAAAAACACGCCGTGTCGTTACAGGATGTTGTGAGCTAGCAAAGGGGACCAAATGGACCTACATAGTTCAAGCTCCCGATAATTATGAAACCCAATATCCCAGATATATATTTCATAATTATCAACTCCAACGCTACTCCACTAAAAGCTTGGAGCTGCACTCTTGAACTACATAGAATTACGAAGCTCATATAGCTAAGTCTCCATGACATATCATAGTGTATCGTTTCCCCATATGATAGTCCATAATTGGCTTAAGGACAAGTTCTATCTTACCTCACCGATTATTTTTATCTTACGTTCCATTATCTCACCATTAGAAAACTTACCATCCAAAGACAGTATACCATTCGGTTACACTTATGTATCCAAATGGTTGAGTACTCTAGTTTTCCAATTGCAGGGTAACGCATATAAGAGGATGTCATTACTTCTAAAGAGGAGCTATGGATTCCATATCTATGAATAACAGGTCTACGCTATCAAGAGTCATGCCTCCAACGTACCGGCATGCATACCACTATTAAGATGTGGGTGTCACCCTTTGGTACATCAAGAGACACAAGCCAAGACAACGGGCCCAGTATTCATCTCAGGATTAAGATACAACACATATGATTGTCTAAAGTGAATCGATTTGCCGAGACAGAATTATTAATCTAAATCAATTCACGTTATGTCCCGATCAAACACATCGTCACTTATAACAACGTGCCAATGTTTCTATTCACAGAGACCAGCTCCGATGGTCAAGACAAACCATCTCCCAAAAGGGATATAGACAACATAAAAATCTTTGCATGAATAAAGCGCCTAACTTTATTCCCTCGATTGTGGATCGTACGATTTAGACCATCACCTTAAGAATTGTGTCTTCCGTATAATCCGGCCATCATATGCCCAATTCTTAAGGTTTAGACCGATAGTCTCAGACTATTGTTTGCTTAACATACATTCAACAAATATGAACGTAAAGAGGATACAATTTGGTGTATAAATAATGAATAAATTCTTTATTGATAAAAATGTCTCCAAAAACATATTACATTTTTACTCCTTAGGGTATACATGTCTAACAATTGTCGTGATCATCCATATTATCCTCCACAATAGCTTCCTTTTCTTTACTTACAAAGTTTGATTGAAA
The DNA here is from genome assembly GCA_025403435.1 of Artocarpus heterophyllus. Taxonomy (NCBI): domain Eukaryota; kingdom Viridiplantae; phylum Streptophyta; class Magnoliopsida; order Rosales; family Moraceae; genus Artocarpus; species Artocarpus heterophyllus. Next base: position 6,353,521 of record CM046331.1, read on the forward strand.
TTAGACTCGCTACGAAAATACCACATTTGATAACTACTTATAATTCCATTTTGAAAAAAAAAGTCCTCTAACAACTAGAATTGGATGCAACCTATGGTTTCCACATTAAACATAAGGACACTGAATTTTATCACCATTGCCATGACTTTTGGCAAATCCAAGAACTCTTCCACATTATTCACATGTTCTCTAGACAATCGAGAATCTCACATCCATTTCCTGTCCATTTTGTAAGTCCTAAATTGAAATAATAAATAACAAATATTCAATTAAAATTAAATTCACAAATTATATACATACCCATGCCACCATATAATTCTAATCTTAAAACATGTACAAAAACATTCACCCATCATAAAACAAATTACACATACCCATCATAAAACAAATGAATCATTCCTATGATACACAATACAATAAACACGGATTAAACAACAAACTATTTATAAATTTCAGATTAAACAACAAAATCAACAACAATTTATCAATTTCTAATAAAAAATTACAATTAGGAAGGAGATTAAGGAGTGTGGAGGTGGAGAGGAATGGCGGCAGTAGTTTCAGAGGGATATGTGTTCATATTTGAGAGGTGAGTTTTTGATTTGTGTCTGACTGTTGAGATGGGAAAGGGGTTTTAAGCGAGCTACCATTTCAAAAACCGTCGTGGTATGTGCTGCCTCTACCACGATGATTTTCTAAAAAACAGTCATGGTAAGCTTCACATACCATGATGGTTTTTTAAAAAACCATCGTGGTAAGTACAGACTTTACCACGATGATTTTTGTCTTCGTAGGCGTAACTCTCAGCATTTTTTTCCTTTTATCATGACGGCTTTTGAGAAAATATCATTAAATAAAAGCATATAATCTTGAATTTGTTGTAGCGTGAGTTGTAACATACTCGACTAACAGCTTAATGGCACCTATACGGGTCGGGTGCCAGCACATATAGGAATTTGTCCAGACATATCCAACTATTGACAAATAAAAGGTATAATATCATATCAAACGAAACCATCTCCAAAAAAAGCTACAATTTTATTAAATTTTATGCAATCTTATCAAATTGTATGATAATTTTATTGGTCGTATTGTTTTTTAATAAAATTAATTTCTTAATTTTCATAAACAATAATATTACAATTATTTATCTATTTATAATGACGTATAGTTTTAAATTCAATTTATTCTTTCATATCAATTAATTAAAACAATATATTAATTAATTAATCCTTAATAATAATATTATAATTATTAAACTATGATATTGTTCATCAATTTATAATAATGATCTATTATATTATTTTACTTTATATTTAATTAATTAATTAGTTCATTAATTGTTAATTAAGAATTTCATTTCCTTATTTTTATTTTTTTAATTTGTAATAAAAACTTTGAATGCGATATTTAAATTATTATTATTAATAAATTTAACATTTATTCTTTCAATTTTTAATTACTATAATGCATTAAAATAATTTTATACTATTAAACTTAATTTTATTTTCAACCCTAACCACTTGGATAAACCAACATGTTACTAATTTAACCATAACTACACAATTCCAAAAGCAACTACAATCACAATTAACAATTCTAGACAACAATCATAATCTAAAAAATCCAAAAATCAAATATCACAATTTTACAAATATCACAATCCCAAAAATCTAATTCTACAACAATCTACATTATAACAATCCTACATCACACCATTCTAATAAAATCACAATCATAATTCATAATTCAACAACAATTCACAATCCAACTAACATATTCACAATTCCAAAAATCCAATTAACAACACAATTCTAAAATTCCAAATACCGAAAAAATAAAAAATTACATAATCTAAAACTCACTAAGAACGGGGGTTAGAAAATGAGGATAGCAGCAAAAACTTCAATGTTTGATGGCTAGAAAACAACCAAAAAGCTCCAAAATCCAACTAGGGAAAATTGTGTGGATTGTCTAATTTAGGGAGATTTCTATGAATATTGTTTGATAATATGAGTTTCTACAACACAAAACTCATGAATCTATGTGTTTTTAGAAGTTTGGGAGAGATTTGAGGAGGCATAAGGTGGAGAAACGGAGAGAAATCGAAGGAGGAGAAGAAATCACTGGAAGAAATAAGGAAGAGGAGCTCTTAGGTTTGTTTATACACAGAGCTTTCTAAGATGACATTTTGTCATCGCAAATAATCATAGAGTCATCGCAAAAATAAACAAAACGACAACGTCTCATTTAATCTGGAAAAGATAGTTCGAGAACAACTTTTTTGCGACGACAATTAAAAAATGTCATCGCAAATAATATTAAATATAGTGCCCTTTTCTCCACCAAAATTTGGTGGAAAATTAAATTTTTACTTTTTACGACGACATATGTCATCGCAAATAGTCTCACCGACGTTATAAATGATAGCGGAAGACAACTGTAAACCATTAATATTTGTGACAATTATGTCATCGCAAATAAAACTAGGTGATTGCAATGTGTATGGAGTGTTATTTTGTGACGACAGTGTCATCACAAATAACTACATAATTGGCACAAGAAAGCTTCACGCCAAAAAGATGTGGTGCCAAAGCATTAATTGCGACGACATGTCGTTGCAAATACAAAAGACTTTTTCTTTCTTTTTTGCGATGATATGTCGAGGCAAATAATTGAGATGTGATGACATGTAGTAAAAAAAAACTGTTACATTTGTGACATTTTATCATTACAAATGATATAATATTTGCAATGACAAATGACGTCGAAAAAAAAGTCATCGTTATTAGCCTTGTTCGTAGTAGTGAATGTCATAGGCTCCCCTTTTGGTATGAATCTCCACAGTGTTGAGGGCACCACTTGAAATCAAAAAGGTCTTCAATATGGGTTGTAATGGCGCCAAGGGTAGTGGTTAAAGAAAGAAATGATATGGGAATTACAAAAGTCCTAAAGACTTTATAAAGTTAAAGACATCATAATATTTCTCATGAACACCTCTCAAAACCCCACAAAAATCTTATACAGGTCGTATATAACTATGTTGGGCCCTTACATTATTCTAGCCAACCTTGTAACACCCAAACATGATAGGAAAGCTCAAGACACTTATTTTCTTCTTTTTCTTTCTTTTTTTTTTTTTGTAACAAGTTTTTCCTTTTTCTATAATTGATTTTTTTCTTTTTTTTTTCTCATGAACTATCCTTACAAAAATTTTCCTTATGCTATTCTCGATTCAATTTCCTCCCCTACACTTATCTTCCCCAACCAATTACTTGCAAATTCTCCCTTGAGCCATGGAATAAGTCTCTAAGCTTCAATTCATCTTTAGAACAAGGGTAAAGGATATACATGTATTGTGCTAGGTAAGGAGATAATGTGGTTAGCCAAATAAAAAGATCTACATGAAAGGCTTAACCTAATTTACTAGGGGGATGTTCTCTCAGGAACATCAATTGGGGCTCTAACTAATTTAGCCTTGATGCTAGGAACCTAGTGCCTCAATCCTTTTCCAAATAATGCTTGATCAACCATTTTCCTGGAAAGACATCTAGGACAGTTCTAACATTCAATCCTGACAAGGCAAAATTAAAATGAGAATTAACATGAGGATATAAGAATTTACTTAATCTAACATGTAAGTCCTTTTACCGAATAACATGACTATATGTATGAAGTGTGAGTATAATCATTATAAAAACATATTAACAAAATCATGACATCGAAATTCAACACAACACCCATAATCAATTAAATCCACAAAATTAATGTTTTGTTTTATCAATGAGGTCAAAAGGTATCTTAAGACTCAAAAACCTAAACTAAAGCAAAAAAATTTGACGAAAATGTTTACATTTTTATGTTTTTTTTTTCTTTTAGACAAGAAAAAAAAATTAGTTAAAAAGAAAAATAAAAATCTTAAATCCTTCTCCCCACACTTAATCCATACATTGTCCTCTGTTAGATATGTATGCCTTAAGGAGTAAAAACGTAATACGTTTTTGGAGATATTTTTATCAATAAAGAATTTATTCATTTACATATACCAAATCTTGTCCTCTTTACGTTCATATTTGTTGAATGTATGTTAAGCAAATAGTAGTCTGAGACTGTCAATCTAAACCTTTAAGAATTGGGCATATGATGGACTGATTATGCGGAATACACGATTCTTAAAGGTGATGGTCTAAAACGTATAATCCGCAATCAAGGGAATAAAGTTAGGTGCTTTATTCATGCAAAGATTGTTATATTGTCTATATCCCTATTGAGAGATGGTTTGTCTTAACCATCGGAGTTGGACTCCGTGAATAGAAACATTGGCACGTTGTCATAGGTGACGATATGTTAGATCAGGACACAAAGTGAATTGATTTCGATTAATAATTTTGTCTTGGCAAATCAACTCACTTTAGACAATCATTTGTATTATATCTTAATCCTAAGATGGATAGTGGGCCCGTTGTCTCGACTTATGTCTTTTGAAGTACCAAAGGGTGACTCCCACATCTCAATAGTGGTATGCGTGTCGGTACATTGGAGGCATGACTCTTGATAGCGTAGACTTGTTATTCATAGATATGGAATCCATAGCTCCTCTTTAGGAGTAATGATATCCTCTTATATGTGTTATCCTGTAATTGAAAAACTAGAGCGCTCAACCATTTGATACATAGGTGTAACCGAATGGTATACTATCTTTGCATGGTAAGTTTTCTAATGGTGAGATAATGGAACGTAAGATAAAAATAATCGGGAAGGTAAGACAAAACTTGTCCTTAAGCTAATTATGGATTATCATATGGGGATATGATACACTATGATATGTCATGGAGACTTAGTTATACGGGCTTCGTAATTCTATAAAGTTCAAGAGTGCAGCTCCAAGCTTTTAGTGGAGTAGCGTTGGAGTTGATAATTATGAAATGTATATCTGGGATATTGGGTTTCATAATTATCGAGAGCTTGAACTTTATATGTCCATTTTGGTCCCCTTTGCTAGCTCACAAAATCCTGTAACGATACGGCGTGCTTTTTCAATAATTGGTGACTTATGTCGGATTTATCGGATTGGTTTAAAATTTGAAAGAATCAAATAATTTATGTCTGTTTATTGGTTGAATTAATTTTGTAATAAAATTAATTAAAGATAAACTTGTTGAATTATTGGGATCAAATAATTCTTGTCTGTTAATTTGTTGTTTTAATTGGATAAATTAAATCAAGATAAACTTGTAGAATTATTGTGAATTGATTTATTTTCTTAGAGATTATCTTGATAAAGTTTGTTTTGATCAGATAACTTCTCTATTGGATTATTTAAATCAAAACTGAGACTTTATACTATAGAATCTCGGGTGAAAAATAAAAGATTCGTGGAGATATTTACGTGGTAGTTCGGCCCATCGACTTATGTGTTTGGCCTACCGATGGGGCCTGTTCGGCCTGCCAATCCACGAGAGATAAGATTAAGCATTTTCATGTTGATCTTATTAGATATTGATCTGAACTTGATTTTGTTTCAAGTTTTTGAGACCTAATTTGATAAGGACTGACCCTAGGACCAATCGCTATATAAAGGGAGTAAGTCTTGTGAGTTACTTAGATCAATTGAGAGATTAAGAGTGATACTCTTCTGGTGAGCATCTAAAAACTCCCTAAGAGCTTTTGCTCACAAATCACGAACAGTAGCTTTGGGTTTTCTAGATTGGTTGGAAGGAGAGTCACCAGTGGAAGAGCTGTACGTGTGAGCCCATGCTCACTCCGATCATGGATAGAGAATAGCAAAGAAGACCAGTTGGTTGAGGCTCTTCTAGAACGTTACTTCTTTTCACGGGTTGCGGAGGTTCTTTGGCACACAAAGGTTAGTAACTGTTTAATTTATACATATAGCATGACAACCTTGTTTTTTAGAAAAATACTCTGATGTTTAAAATTTTTAAAGTTCCCGCTGCGTACTTTACATTGTTTTTCCAACAATTGGTATCAAAGCCAGAGGTTTTTTCATAAATTTACAAGTTTGTGATCATACTATATGTATAAATTTTGTGATCTTAATCTCTCTTATGCTTGAATTTAATTTTATATAGAGTTCACACTCTAGGTTTCTATATAATTATATGTTGTCATGGATTATGTGGTGAATGTTCATTAATTAATTATGGTTGATTAAATTGTTATTTAATTATTTATTAATTAATTAATTTATACCGGCTATGGTTCCTTAGAGGTTAGAATGTGTATCTAGGTTTTTCATGTAATTAGAGGGCGGACTATCATCTCCATCTTAAAATTGTTATTTAATTTTAAATTTGTGAGAATTTTGTAATTAAATAATTATTCAGAAAAGACGGATCTAGAAGATGGATCTAGAAGATGCATGATGGCGTACCCATGTATTTCCTGAGTCTCTAATTTTATGTTTTTGAATTGTTGAAAATAAAATTGATGAATTGCATTAAAATTGTATTTTCTAGAATAGAGATTTCTGCTCGGTCGGTATGCCGAACATCGCAGTTCGGCAGCCGAATGTGTGGTTTGGTAGGCCGTCAGTGGGGCAGAAATCGGCTGGCTCTGTCGGCAGGCCGAACTTTCAATTCAGCATGCCAAACTTTCATGGGTCGGCAGGCCGATCTTTTCCATCGGCAGGTCGATGAAGCATGATCGGTAAGCCGATCACCCAAATTCGTCTGCCGACCGAGAGTTGCAAAATTTTCAAAAAAGATACAATTTTTACTGTGCAGTTTTAATTTTATTTTTGAGACGATTCTGAGAAACATTAAATTTGGATATGACCAAAAATATGAAGTATTTGATTCATACAGGATTGAAGGCTTGAAGATGGGAATTACATGAAGAAGGATACAACTTGAGGATTCAAGGATGAAGAATCAATATATGTCTCGATTATTCTCTTGTAATCTTAGTTTTCTATTCTCTGGGGTGGAACCATAATATTACGGTTATTATTATTTTGCTTGTAGCTTTGCTTGATTGCTTTGCTTGTCTGCATTATAATATGATTTGCCATGTATATTGATAACATGTCATATAAAATAGGAAGTGACATTCATATTAAAATTTGTTCATGCATAATTTTAAAATAAAACCTTGATTTCAAAAGATTGAGTGGGAGAAGATTTTTGAAGAGAGAACCTAAGGCTTCCATCGTTGGTCTATAGGAATAACATGATGGTCCCGACCCCTAGGAAGGGATTTCTATCATGTACCAGATTAGATCTCTAAGAAGATAAGGTATTTTAGCATGATTTATGGTTGCACACCCCTAGGTGGTGATTATAAACCATGGATAAAATATTGAAACGATGGTTATACACTCACCTTAATTTTATTATTAACCTCCCCTAGGAGCTTTGTTAATAAAATTAATGGCCAAAAAAATGGTTATTAATATATGCTGGATCATACGGGTCCTGGATGGCATATATTAATCAGGAGGGGATCCGTGTTCTTGATTGAATTTGGCATGACTCCCCTAGGAGCTTGTTAAATTATGAGTTGGGAATTATCGTTGTAAGGTTGTGATATTTTCAAGTTTTTGACACATAAACACATTTGTATTTTTTTTTACATGACTGTGTTATCTTACTAAATTATTATGATATGTTTGCTTATGTTTGGTATATGATTCTTTATTGTAGATTAAAAATGTCTAAAAATTCTTTTATCATCGATACTTGACAAAAACCAATTAACCGGTGAGAATTATAATGATTGGAAACGGCACCTGGATATCGTCCTGTCTTTTAAGAAACTGAAATATGTATTGACAACCCCTTGTCCTCCCGAGCCTACAGGAGACTCATCTAATGAGCAATTCCAAGCGTATGACCGCTGGAAAGATGCTAATGATCAGGCCCGCTGCTATGTTATGGCTAGCATGAATAATATGTTGCAGGCTCAACATCAATATTATGAGACTGCGAAGCAGATCTTGGATAATCTTAAGGACATGTTTGGAGGCCAGGCCATAACAAAGCGGCAAGGGGCGCTTCAGAAACTCTTAAACTATAGACAGAGGCCGGGGACATCCGTAAAGGAGCACATGATGTTGGTCATGGGTTACCTCGCTGAGGCTCAAACCAATAGAGCCGACATCGATGCTGAAACTCATATGACTATGGTCTTTGAGACTCTGTCTAAGGAATTTATTCCATTTAGAGCTACATTTAATTTAAGCAATAGACGGGATATGACCATGACAGAACTGATGAAACAGTTGCAGGAGTTCGAACTCCTGATCAGAGAGTCTCCTGCGGGTGGTGAGGCCAACATGGTAGCTGCTTCTGGTTTCAACCCCAACTCTGGGAATGGAAAGAAGAAACGGGCCAAGAGTGGAAAGTCTTCTGTTCCTGCTAATACCAAAAGCAAGAAGAAGAAGAAGAAGAACCCAAAGAAGCTTAAGTGCTTCTTCTGTGGAAAGGTCAGGTATATAAAGAAGCATTGCAAGGACTTCCTTTCCAAAGGAGGTAGGTGTGATCTTCTGTATTTAGAAACTTGTTTGGTTGAGGAATCCAGTGACATTTGGGTCATAGATTCTGGTGCAACTAATCATGTTTGTGTTTCTCTATAGGGGTTCAAAGAAACGAGAAGTCTGTTGCATGAAGACTTCACGCTTCGGATGGGCGATGGATCCTTAGTCTCAGCGAAAGCAGTGGGAGACGTCCATCTTTACTTTGATAACTATAGGAATTTATTTTTGCAAGATTTTTTTATGTTCCTAAATTTAAAAGGAATTTAATTTTTGTATCTTATTTATTTAAAGACTCCTACGTGGTATCTTTTAATGAAAAAGTGGTGATTCGTAAAAACAAATCTTTTATCTATTCTGGATGGATGCAAAATAATCTATATTTTATCAAACATAAGATGGACTTATTGCTTAATGTTGAGATGAATGATAATAATAACTCTAAAAGACTAAAAACTTCTCACTCTAATAAGACTTATCTTTGGCATTTGTGCCTTGGTCACATTAACCTGAATAGGATTCAAAGGTTGGTAAGGGATGGACCTTTAAGACACTTAAAGGTGGAATCTATACCTCAATTGAATCTTGTTTGGAGGGTAAAATGACTAAAAGACCATATGGGTCTAAAGGCAATAGGGCCGAAAGGGTTCTAAAACTTGTGCATAGTGATGTTTGCGGACTGATGAACATCCGGGCACGAGGAGGGTATGAGTATTTCATCACTTTTATTGACGATTACTCAAGATATGGGAATGTGTGCCTGATGCACCACAAAAGCGAAACTTTTGACAAGTTCAGGGAGTTTTGGGCTGAAGTGGAAAAGCAATTGGGAAGACCCATAAAGGCACTTCGATACGATCGAGGTGGAGAATACCTTTCTGATGAGTTCTTGGGACACTTCTTAGAGAATGGGATTTTATCCCATTTGACTACGCCGGGCACTTCGCAGCAGAATGGTGTAGCGGAGAGAAGAAATAGGACTTTCTTGGACATGGTCAGGTCCATGATGAGTTATTCATCATTACCTTTATCCTTTTGGGGATATGCACTACAAACTGCATGTTATCTTTTGAACAATGTGCCTTCAAATCGGTCCTTAAAACTCCTCACGAGTTGTGGACAAGAAGGAAGACATCCTTAAACCATATTCGCATATGGGGATGTCCAGCTCATGTCTTGTTTAAGGATCCAAATAAGTTGAAAGCACGTTCAAAAGTTTTCATGTTTATAGGATATCCAAAAGGGATTAAAGGGGGTTATTTTTATAACCCGAAGGAAAATAAAGTCGTGGTTTCTGCTAATGCAACTTTCCTTGAGGAGAGCTACATGGATGACTTTAAACCTCGAAGCAAAGTGGTGCTTGAGGAGTTAGGGAGTGATCAGATCACTCCAGAGGTTCCGAATGGAACCGTTCCGATCAGTGTAGAAAAACCAAACAAACTTAAACGACCTAAGGGGCTTCGGCTTAGTGAGAGGATCGGGCGTCAACCTGAAAGGTATATGTTCAATGGGGAGGTCTTCTTGGCTGAACCGGATGAACATGACAGGGATCCTTATACTTACGAAGAAGCTATGGAGGATGTTGATTCAAAACTCTGAACAGAGGCCATGAACGTAGAGATGAAGTCTATGGAGACTAATCACGTATGGGAGCTTGTGGATCTTCCCAAAGGGGTAAAACCCATAGGGTGTAAGTGGGTCTGCAAGAGTTAAAGAGAAGTTGATGGAAAGGTCGAAACCTTTAAGGCTAGACTGGTAGCTAAGGGTTATACGCAAAAGGAAGGAATCGATTATGAGGAAACCTTTTCGCCTGTAGCCATGCTTAAGTCCATCCGGATTCTCTTATCCACAGCTGCCGCTCTCGACTACGAGATTTGACAGATGGATGTCAAGACGGCTTTTCTAAATGGCTATCTTGATGAGTCCATTTATATGGAACAGCCAGACGGGTTCAAGGTCATGGGTCAAGAGGGTAAGGTTTGTAAGCTGCTTAAGTCAATTTATGGACTTAAGCAGGCTTATCATTCTTGGAATATAAGATTTGATCAAGTGATCAAGACTTATGGGTTCTCACAAAATGTGGATGAACCATATGTTTATAAACACATTAAGGATGAGAAGGTAGTTTTTCTACTACTCTACGTAGATGACATTATACTAATTGGCAATGACATTAGGGCGTTGTCATTGGTCAAATTATTGTTGACCAAGCTGTTTGACATGAAGGACTTGGGTAAGGCTAATTTTACTCTCAGTATCCAGATCTTTCGGAATAGGAAGAACAAAATTATAGCTTTGTCATAGGCTGGCTACATAAATAAAATCCTCAAGAGGTTTACAATGCAGGATTCCAAGAAAGGTGGGCAACCATCTTGGTCTGGAATTACTCTTTCTAAGAAAGACTCTTCGAAGTCTTATGAAGAAAGAGAATACATGAAGAAGGTGCCTTATGCTTCGGCAGTGGGTAGTCTCGTGTATGCCATGCTTTGCACACGACCGGATATAAGTTATGCGGTCGGGATTGTAAGTCGATTTCAAGCGGATCCAGGACCAAACCACTGGGTTGCGGTAAAGCATATTTTCAAGTACTTGAGAAGGACTCGAGGGTATATGCTTGTATATTCGGGTAAGGACTTGACTCCTCTATGATATACTGACTCGGATTTTCAATCCTGTCTGGATTCAAGGAAATCGAGTTCAGGGTTTGTGTTTACTCTAGGCGATGGTGCCATCAGTTGGAGATGTGCGAAGCAAGATTGCACTTCAGATTCAACGATGGAGGCCGAGTATGTGGTAGCTAGTGATGCTTCGAAAGAAGCAGTGTGACTCTGCAAGATCCTTGGGGATCTTGAGGTAGTTCCTGGTATGGATATGACGGTATCACTATACTGTGATAACAGTGCGGCGGTAGCTAATGCTAAGGAACCAAGATTTCACAAGAAGAGTAAGCATATTGATCAGAAGTATCATATGATAAAGGACTTCGTTGAGGGCAGGTATGTCACGGTGTACAAGATCGCGTCAGAGGACAATTTAGCTGATCCATTTACAAAGAAACTACTGGGAGAGTCTTTGAGAGGCATGTGAAAGCTATGAGGATGCTAGATTTGTTGTATTTACTCACTTAGTGCAAGTGAGAGATTGTTAGATATGTATGCCCTAAGGAGTAAAAATGTAATACGTTTTTGGAGACATTTTTATCAATAAAGAATTTATTCATTTACATATACCAAATCTTGTCCTCTTTACATTCATATTTGTTGAATGTATGTTAAGCAAATAGTAGTCTGAGACTGTCAATCTAAACCTTTAAGAATTAGGAGTATGATGGACTGATTATGCGGAAGACATGATTCTTAAAGCTGACGGTCTAAAACGTATGATTTGCAATCGAGGAAATAAAGTTGGGCGCTTTATTCATGCAAAGATTGTTATGTTGTCTATATCCCTATTGGGAGATGGTTTGTCTTAACCATCGGAGTTGGACTCCTTGAATAGAAACATTGGCACGTTGTCATAGGTGACGATATGTTGGATCGGGATACAAAGTAAATTGATTTGGATTAATAATTCTGTCTTGGCAAATCGATTCACTTTAGACAATCATTTGTATTGTATCTTAATCCTGAGATGGATAGTGGGCCCGTTGTCTTGACTTGTGTCTTTTGATGTACCAAAGGGTGACTCCTGCATCTCAATAGTGGTATGCATGCCGGTACGTTGGAGGCATGACTCTTGATAGCATAGACTTGTTATTCATAGATATGAAATCCATAGCTCATCTTTAAGAGTAATGATATCCTCTTATATGCGTTATCTCGTAATTGAAAACCTAGAGCGCTCAACCATTTGGATACATAGGTGTAACCGAATGGTATACTATCTTTGGATAGTAAGTTTTCTAATGGTGAGATAATGGAACATAAGATAAAAATAATCAGGAAGGTAAGACAGAACTTATCCTTAAGCATATTATGGATTATCATATGGGGATATGATACACTATGATATGTCATGGAGACTTAGTTATACGGGCTTCGTAATTCTATAAAGTTCGAGAGTGCAGCTCCAAGCTTTTAGTAGAGTAGCGTTGGAGTTGATAATTGTGAAATGTACATCTGGGATATTGGGTTTCATAATTATCGAGAGCTTGAACTTTAGAGGTCCATTTTGGTCCCCTTTGCTAGCTTACAAAATCTTGTAACGATACGGCGTGCTTTTTCAATAATTAGTGATTTATGTCAGATTTATCGGATTGGTTTAAAATTTGAAAGAATCAAATAATTCATGTCTGTTTATTGGTTGAATTAATTTTGTAATAAAATTAATTTAAGATAAACTTGTTGAATTATTGGGATCGGATAATTCTTGTCTATTTATCGGTTGATTTAATTGGATAAATTAAATCAAGATAAACTTGTAGAATTATTGTGAATTGATTTGTTTTCTTAGAGATTATCTTAATAAAGTTTGTTTTGATCAGATAACTTCTCTATTGGGTTATTTGAATCAAAACTAAGACTTTATCCTACAGAATCTTGGGTGGAAAATAAAAAATTTGTGGAGATATTTATACGGCAGTTTGGCCTGCCGACCTATGTGTTTGGCCTGCCGATGGGGCCTGTTCGGCTTGGCGATCAGCGAGAGATAAGATTACACGTTTTCACGAAGATCTTATCAGATATTGATCCGAACTTGATTCTGTTTCGAATTTTTGAGACCTAATCTAATAAGGACTGACCCCAGGACCAATCGCTATATAAAGGGTGTAAGTCTCATGAGTTACTCAGATCAATTGAGAGATTAAGAGTGATACTCTTCTGGTGAGCATCTAAAAACTCCCTGACAGCTTTTGTTCACAAATCACAAACACTAGCTTTGGGTTCTCTCGATTGGTTGGAAGGAGAGTCACCAGTGGAAGAGCTGTATGTGTGAGCCCACACTCACTATGATTGTGGATAGAGAATAGCAAAGAAGACTAGTTGGTTGAGGCTCTTCTGGAATGTTACTTCTTTTCACTGGTTGCGGAGGTTCTTTGGCACACAAAGGTTAGTAAGATCTGTTTAATTTATACATATAGCATGACAAACTTGTTTTTGGGAAAAATACTCTGATGTTTAAATTTTTAAAATTCCCGCTGCACACTTTATATTGTTTTTCCAACATCCTCAATGTAAGATTAAGTATAAAAGAAAAGAGAAGAAAAAAACAAAAACACACAAAACAATAAAAGCAACAAAATAATAAAAAAGATAAATTGGAGGAGAGATAGAAAGATCAAATATGTTTTTGTGTGCTTTCCATCTGTTGGGTTGCCTCCCATAGAGTGCTTCGTTTATTATCCCCAGCCTAACATAGAGAAGTGGCATCAAAAAAGCTTCCACCCATAAAAGGTATCATAGAACACCACCCATGAGTCTTCATTGTTAATGCCCTTAAGGTTGGCAAGATATTGAACAATTAAGCCCATTGAATTATCTTGACTCTATTTGGTTGACTGCGTTTGGGAGGAGAACTCCAATTCTAGCTTTAACTCTTAGAGGATATAGTATGATGAAGGTGGCGTCAATAGGAAGAAGGAATCCGTTGGTGGCTTATAGGTTATGACCATCGATGACATCAAATCAATGGTCTCATATGCTTCTTCATCCTCAAATAGTTATCGTGATTTGGCTTCATAAAGGAATTCCTCAAATAATGACCTTTCCAATTCCTCACCACCCTCCACTTGATTCCTCAAAACCATGCTTGTAATGTGATCTTCGTACAATTCATGGCCTTGAATGGACATCTCGTGACTTAGAAGATGTAAATCGATCTCAACTGTATAAGTATCTAAGTGTTGAGCTAAAACAACATCAAAGGTCTCTACGTGTTCATCCTGAGCCTCAATCACCTCTGGAGGCTCAAATTGCCATGAGGCTTGCATGTTAGGCAAATTACTCTCCCAACCTAGGTTGTTTGAGTCATCTTCATCCTCAAGCCACATTATATTTTCCCCCATTTGATTATTACCTTGTTCCTCCAACCTACTTATAATGCAAGCTAATTGATTGATATGACTTTGTAAATTGTCAAGGCTGTTTATAGGCCCATATCATAAGATTGAGTGTCAACCCATGGCTCTAAATTATAGTAATCGTCCTCCTAACCTTGGTTGTCCTTGAATAATTCCAACTCCAATGATCATGTTTGGCCATGTCTTCCAACATGAAGCAGGCTTCATGCACAAATTGTTGATAAAAAGAGATGGTGTCATTACCTCTTTCAACCCAATATCGCGTTGTTGCACATAAGGCGTCAAGGAAGAATTATAGTTGCCACTCCCCATAATATGGAAACTAAATGAGCAAAATCTTTGTACCTCCACAAAGCACTATAAAATAGTTCTGAGTCTCATTAGGCAAAACTTATGGGGACCCATTGATGTATCATCTCAAAGTACCTCACATTAAATCACAAAAGCAAAAATTAAACTAACAAAAAAAACTAATTAATTAGGAAATAATCCCCAGAAACAACAACAAAATTTGGTAGGCCTTGGAGGAAGCACCCAATTAACCTTACTCAAAGAATCATTCCCCACCACTAAACAAAAATCATCAAAATTAATGATAGAATTATTCCCAATAATCCATCGAAACTACTAATTATAAATAGCAACAAACTTTGCTATCACGATCTCTCCTTACCTAGTCGTTAAGCAAAATAAGCTCTTCACTTAATCTCTTTCCCTTAAATAACCTAAAATAAGATCTCTAAGTTCAATTCAATAGAAGTATTAAGATAAGAGAGATAGGTTGATCTAGATAACAAATACACAAGCTCAAATTGTTCAACCTAGGCTATGTTCCTCACCACAACTGATGAAAACCTTCTATAATCATACCTTGCAATTTGCTACCTATGATTAGATAATCAAGACAATTATGGATTGTCTCTTAATCTAGCAATAAATCAAATTCTATTCCTATTTAATTATGGACCTAAACAAAATAAGAAAATAACCATGAAAAATAATCATAGAAGACCATAGACAATCTGAATTGGAAAATTAGAAAACAATTCTATAAATCAATCATATAGTTAAGTCTAGGGTTTTAAAATTCCTTTCAACCAAAATAAAATTGAAATAACATAATTGACAAAGAAAAGAAAGAAAGAAATAAAGAAAAGAACGATTTTGGCATTGAAGGATTCTCCACGCGGAAGAAATTTCTTGAGCCACTATTGGAGCCTCTCCTCTTTTTCTTCTTCTTTTTCTTCATCTCCTAAGCCCAAGAAACTAAAAGAAAAACTATTGAAAATTTTTATGTTTTGTGTTTCTAAGATAAGGATTTATAGTTTGGTATTTGGAGGATCAAAACTAATATCTTAGACCCCTTTTTGGACTAATTTTGGAGAAAAAAATCACAACGCATGTGAGGGTAGGGGAAAAACGACGCAACTGCATGAAAAAACACATCGAGCTCAAAAGGCAAGCACACGACTACACAAAATTTTAGCTCACGGCTGTAAAATAAGCAGTGTAATGACCAAGAAAATCCCACAATTAAATAAAATAATTTACATATTTAAATCAAAGATTTTCCTAGAAATATCATGTAAGAATTTTTTGTGATCGAAGGATTTACAAAATTAATATTAATATTCCAAAAAATTCTATGGCAAATTTTAAAGTCAAAATTATTAACTTTTGTGGTTTAACAATGCGGTTGATAAATTCTATCGTGAATTAAAGTAGAAGAAATTTTCATCCATAAATAACCTAAGAAATTTAATGACAAGAATTTTCAAGTGCAGTATGAAGTTAACAGTGTATCTAAAAACACTCTAAAGCTTAACAAGTCCTTGATTACTATTTAATTAAAAATCAAAGTTATGCAAGTAATACTACACGAGCTTGAGAAATTGACATTGTTAAAAAACTATGTCATTATTGAGTCTAGAAGTAGAAAAAGTCATATATAGATTTTTATAAAATCTAGAATTTTAATTTTAAGGCTAAACATAGTCAAAAATTGGTATGCAATTAAAACATATATCGATATCGGTTCATATTATGTTTAGCGTTCAACTATATTAAAAAAATAGTAAAAGGACTTGACAGATATTAAAATCTTCTGTCAATTATGTTAATCTACTCCCAGCAGTGCAAAATATATATGTCAGATGGGAATCTAAACTAGTAATTAATCTTTGTAATAGCAATAGCAATTTTAGTTATCCTTCGCTAAACGAATTATTGTAAAAATTCTTACGATTATGCTAAAAAATTAAAAATAGAATAACATTGATTATTTTGTGTAAAATATATTATTCTTACACATTTTTAATGGGTGTTTTATACAGAAGTGTGTCCGATAGAGAATAAGGAATTTTGGACAAATAGAGAGACTTACTATGAGATAACAAGTAATGAGGAATCTTGCCTATGATATGGATAGTTTTAAATAAATGTTTTCTATAAATAGTAAGCATGTTTTAATTCAAGTCAAAGTATGTGATGCTATGTCATATTGCACGCTCACTAAATTGTTAGTGAAAATTTTAAGGATAAAGTAGATAAGAGAGTCGTACCAACCTCTCGACCTATGAGGCGATCACGGAGTCATTGGAACCTTACAAACCCTAACTTCCTGTCGATCGTGCGCAACCAGTACAACTATTTGGGCCCCATTAAATTAATAAGACATGAACATAACTAAGTATAATAGGCACATGTATTTTATCATTATATGTTACTTTAACAATTCTATAAGTTATAGTTCCTACTTGCTAAGCAAAAGCTCATCCAAGAATATTCATACCGTAGGTAAAACAACTTGTCAGTAATATCTGATGGACGGTGGCAAAGCGATGGATGATCAAAGTGGAGTTATAGGAAATGGATACCGTGTGCTTTTCTGCACTTAGTTTTTGTTAAATATGACTCTTTTGATAATATGTAAATTGTATGACTTTAGCATTATGTATATTCTAGGATAACTGTTAAGTCACTGTTTTTGTTGCAACAAGTATATATATATATATGTATGTATATATATATATAGTTTTAAATTAAAATTAATTAGTAATTTTTTTCAAAAAAAAATTTGTAAAATTATATAACCCATATAAATGTAGGCTTAAGTAGGTAAGTAACGGTTACGTAAGTAGGGTTAATACAGGTAGAACCACCATGCGGCCATAAGGAATTTTGGCGTAGGGGGCTTTATTTTGTCTGTTTTGCACCCAAATCCCGTCCGACAACTCCTGATAGATTTTAAATAAATAAAAACATTTGTTGAAGCTCTAAAATCCTTATTTTTACCTCTTTTCACTCCTTGGTAATAAAACACCTATAAAACACAAAAAATACAAATAAATACAACAAAACTCGTAAACTAACAAAATAAATATAAAAAAATTATATAAAAATATGTCAAATTATATGCTTATCAATATTATGAGCCCAGTCATATAATACTACCACCCTTGATGCAACGATAAGAATATCTTTTCTTTTTCTCTTTCCAAAATGCGTCTAAAGTTCAAAACTCTAGGACCCTATTTTAGGACCTCTACTCGATCAACATGTTGTGCACAGCAAGTGTGTGATGGCAAGAGTACAAACATATCATTTGAGTAAAATTGAGTTAAATCCTTTTTGTGCTATTAATGTATCTTAAGACTTTCAAAACGATGACGGAAATAAGAGATGAAA
Organism: Artocarpus heterophyllus; assembly: GCA_025403435.1. Lineage (NCBI taxonomy): Eukaryota > Viridiplantae > Streptophyta > Magnoliopsida > Rosales > Moraceae > Artocarpus > Artocarpus heterophyllus. The sequence goes on from CM046331.1 coordinate 6,371,718, forward strand.
TGACACCAATAATCTCTTTTTTCAAGAAAGAAAAATATCCTCTTATATTGTGTGTGTTTGTGTTTCATGACTTGATATTAGTCATGATCAGTACTATACCATTCCTCATAATTTCTTTCACTTTGTAGGAAGATGGTAAAAAAAATGTTCCATAGTAATCTTTATTTTAAAATTTTTAAGATGAAAAGAATATGGATTTGAGACTTATGAATACTTACATTTACTTTTCTTATAGTTTACATATTAGATATAGAAAATTTAGTATCAAAAGCAGGTTCTATACCCAAGAAGTATTGGTCACCTAATGCCGTTTCAATGTTGCTTAATATAATCATTAAATTATCTCCTTAAAAAATAAATTATCATTTTTTGTTATAAATAAAAGATAAAAAGAATGGTATACATATGTGTAGATAGATAGATAAATATAGAAACTTAACCAACTTAAACAATAAGAATTCCTACCGTCAAATTAGTTCCCTCCATTTGACCATGCAAATCAAAATTTGAATCAATTATAAAGTAATAAAAAGTTTAAGATGATCACATCATGATAATGTTGACTAAATAAACATTAATTATTCATTTGTCCACTCTCCAACGTAAAAGGAAACAAGAAATTATAATTGAAAAAAAAAACGTTAATATTTAAATTGCTTAAAAGATAGTATGATAATCATATATAACACCTAGGAATTTCATTTAGTAGCCGATCTGAATTATCGTTTTGAAACATGCCACCCTTCAAATAAACAGGTACTTTTTTTTTTCCCTTTCTATTGTATTTCTTCCTAGGTTTTTCTTTGAAGGCTTTTAGCTAGGTATATTTAGAGTTACGATCATAGTGTGTTTAACAAATAGTTCAAACCATAAAATTGTGGTTCAAATCAATTTTGTTGTAGTTTTTTTTTTCTTATAAAGTTTGAATTTTTAATCAAATTTGATTCAAATTTTTTATCTAAACTATGCCAATTAAACCTTTTCCTCTAAGATCATCTCCTGGCACTTTTCAAAAATGTTTCGTGTTTGGCGACAATTTGGGAGTCTTTGGAGTTTTAATGACTATATTGTTGAATTTTAAAAAGTGTTTGACAAAAGTGGTCTAAACCACTATTTTAGTTACAAACAGTGTAAAACTTTTATATGCTACAATAACAATAAAAATCTCTAAAATATAAAGTTTTTATATGCTACAATAAAAATAATTTTTATCAACAATGTTAACTATTTTGTCAAACAACTTATAAATTTGAGCTTTTCTTTATGCAATTGAGTGAAGATTTGTATGCATGAGATGGACGTCTTAGAAAGTGCCAATTTGTTTGAGACCTTCCCTCTTATTTCTTTCTTTCGAGTCATTTGTTTTTGGTTTAGAAAAAAAGTGCCAATTAACTACACTCATTGCAAGGTGAGTGTTTTCAACATTTCGACCTAATCTCAAAGGGTCTATATGTAGAATTAAATGTGCCTTTCAATTGATTGATTTTGCCTACTCAAGACTATATGGCATGTAGGAACATAGGTATCACTTTCGCCGAGAAAAGATATTTGGAATACTTAAAATATATTATTCTACACAACCAATTATGTCCTCGCTTGCATTTTTTAACGTCTCTTTAGCAAATTATTTTTTGTAGTTTCAACTTTTTTTTATTATAGTATTTTTTTATAAAATTTAAATTAAAAAATTGGTCTAACTGAACAAAAAAAGGTTTAACGGCCCTTTCAAACCGATTGTTAGTTTTTTAATAAAACCGACAATTTTATGAAACATAGCCAAAAATAGAATAAACCATAAAATAGTGGGAAACTGTTTTGTGAGAGAACTACCTCATGAGCAGCGCGCATGCAACAGGTGATCGGGAGATATAGAGTATCTTTCTGTCCCTTTCGAATCAACTTTCCTTGGTATAATTGCCCCAAACTAAACAGAGAGATTTCTTATAAAAAAAAAATAGAGTAATAAAGAGATTTTTTATATTTGAGTTTTTGTTGAGGTAAAACAAGTATCTTATCAACGATGACTCCTTTTTAAAAAAGTTGTATTATACTTATATTCATATTAGATGTTTAAGTTATATTATACTTAAAATATGTATTTATAAAAAGTTTCAATATATTGTATTTTTTTCTTACAAAAATTTAAATTCGTACCTATAAATCAAACGGGTCATAAAAATTCAATTGGATCAGATTCAATTTGATTTTTGAGTGTAAAAAATCCAATTCAATCCAACTTCAAAATCAAATCCAATTCAATTAATGCATGTGTATATATTTTAATATTCTATCATAAAAAAGTTTTTTAAAAAAATCCTAACTGCATTTTTAATATAATATTTTGTTTGCCTAAAATTTCAAAAATAAATTTTAATATTTATTTATCTTTACAATATTACTAATACACCCACATCCCACACTTATTTGAAGTTGAAAACTCTGGTCCTTTAAGTCATTTTAGTCCTTTTGTTTTTACGAATTTATATTGCATCATATTTTAAAATTGTAAAGTGAAATGAGAGAAAATGAAAATCCAATTAAATATATTTTGTTTAATTGAATTGAATTTATAACACCCGTCATTTTTTTCTATGGACCCTTGTGTTAATTTAATGTTAGAATGTGATATTTTAAGATTAATGTCGTAGGTGGCGGCCACATGGGATCGATGTGCTTGGCATGTTCATGTCAAAAAAATGATAATAAGCTTAAAGTATTTATTTTTTTAGACAGTTTCAACTTGCTTTAAATTTATAATCTTTATAATCTCTAGAGTTATATTCTTGGCAATGCATAAATTTTATTGCATATTTTCTTATTTTTATAACATTTATGATGTCACGATAATTATATTTGTAATATTTTTATTATGGCGTTAAAAAACTTAACAATATAAAGTGTCTAAAAGAATAATTTGTAAATTAATATTTTTTGGGGTCATGGGAGAAAATATTATTATTGTATATAAATAATTATGTATAATAGTTAAATTACTTTGTATTATATTATATTATATTATATATAAATGTTAATATTATATTATATTATGTTATGTTATATTGTATTATATTAGATATATATATATATATATATATATTAAGAAATCGTAAACGTGAGAAATGAAAAGAAGAAAACAACAATTGCCATAGGAAAAAAAGAAAAAAAAGAAAAAAAGAAAACCTAATTGGAATAGGATTACACTCATCTAAAAAAAAAAGAAAACCTAATTAGATTAGGATTAGGGTTACTTATGCCAATAAATATGTGGCTTTAACCACACATATTATTCCTATCATTTTTTCTTGTCTCCATATTTTTTCATATTCCTCTATGCTTTTATGCTCTCTTTTCTTTCCTAAACCTCACATGCCATTAGTTTGGAATTTGTTTTCTTCAAGATTTTTCCTCTCAAAGAATTCATTACACTTATTTTCTTTCAAGCCAGAGTAGAAGGAATTCATTTTGAAGATTTTGTATGCAAGTCTTCGTATTTGTTGAAGAAAGCATAAGAATTTAAAGTATGTTTTAAAGGTTTTCATGGTTTTGAATTTTTATGATTGATATATAGTGTTTTGTGACAAACTTTGTTAGAAAACTATTATTTTATGTTATGAATGCGTATGCATGTATGTTTGTATGGAAAATAAATTATTTTGTTTATTACTTTGATTATAACAATATTATTTTATGGTTGAAAGTATTTATGTTCATATGATATCATGAAATTTCATGAAAATGAGGTTTTGTTGTTGGAGTGTGATAAAAGAATTTTTGGGTTTTTGGTTTGTTGATAAGGTGGCTGGTAATGTTTTGAAATCAAATGATTTTATCTTGTTGTGATTTTTAGATATGATATGTATATATATGCTAGGAATATCTAGTATTCCTATTAAAATTTTCATTTAAAAGATTTTTAGGGTTATGAGCTTTCAATCAAACACTGCTCTCAAAATTTTATTTGCTGGCATATTTGTATTTGTGTTTTATAGAGTCCATTTTGTGGGATAAAAAACATCTTTTGATTCTGTAAAAAATTATGAATCATTGTTAACATGTTAACGATATGTCTGTAGATTTTTAGCTTCATATTTTATTATATTTTAAGATAAAATTCATTAATTACCAAGTACTCAGTGGTTATAGATGTCTGCATGATATGCTCTAAGTAATTCATGAGACTATAGATCATACTTTTAAATGTGTTTTGCATGATTTATTATTTTTCTAATTTATATTTATATGTTAAGATGTCACATAAAAATTTCAAAAGCAAATCATACATATTTGATTTTATAAAAATGTTTGAATGAAACATGTTCGTTGTTCAGGATGTCTGATGCTAATATTAAATTTAAATTTGAACATATGTTTTAAATTACTCTGAATTTATTTGAAGCTAAATTTTGGATAATTTATGATTTATATGTGTAGTAATTTTTATAAATTATTTTATGGCATAAATAATTTAATATTTTAATTTTTAATTAGGACTGCTCACTACCTAGGCTTTGCTGGCAGAATTTGTAGTATTGATTATATGATTTATTTTAATTATCAAATAAAATTTTTATGGTTAAAGAAAAATTTGAGAGTTTTAAATATGTGTTAACTTTATTTTTGTAAATTTTCATGCTCTAATTGAGTGTAAATTAAAAGATATAGGGTTATGAAGCTTTAAAGGTCGGTCAGTTTTTATGATTGGCAGATTTACTTGAATGTTTTGAAAATTAAAAAAAGCATTTTGGATTAATTTTTTCAAGAGAAGAAAATCTAAGTGATGTTTATATATGTTTGCTATGTCATGGAATAATTCTTACACTTTAATCATGCTTATAAGGTGAGATTAATTTCTCTAAGTGATTAAAGGTCAATGTTTTTTTATATTCTTTATTCTAAATGCATGTTTGTAACTCAAAGATGCTTTGTTTCGTTAAGAATAATGTATGTTGATGCAATATAGTATTAAATGATATTATAAACATGAATATTAATTTCATGTATAATATGAATGATTGACATAAACACTCCAAAAGACGAGCAAACCGAGAATCGCAGCGACGTCACCTGTTTTAAGGTTTAGTAAGCAGGCAAATCAAATAAGTACATTCTCACCTGTAACATGATAGAAGTTTGCAAAAAAATTTTGACAGTATGTTTATTGATAATTTTTAAGTTTGTTTATAAACATTGTCTTCTCATGAAAACTCTTGTTGCAACAAGAAAGTTTAATAGATGTTTCAATGATGAGTATGTTAAAGAAAACTTGTATATATATATATGAATTACTTAATTAAGTGTTGCACATCCTATATTTATGTTTATGATATCCCAAAGGTTTTGACTTATCATGTTTCGTTTGGGACTAGCTGCCCTACTCCTCTTATGACGGCTCTCCTATGATGTTAATGGTACAACGCTTGGGCCCCTAAAGATAAAATGAATGATATTTTAATATGAAAGTTTAAACAAAAAGATATATTCAATATAAACTTATGCCTTGTGTAATACTATAATTATGATTATGATGTTATATAATGAATTTTATGAACTGTTTTATGTTGTGAAATAGAAATACGTACTTACTAAGCTTATGCTTACTTAGCTTTTATCATTTTGCAAGTAAGGATAAGATACATGTTGACTAGGATGGAGGACAAGGATGGACGCGTGTGTAAGGAGTGTTAGATTGGAAATGAAGTTATGTTATTAAAAGAATTTATACTCAAACAAAATTTAATATATTATGTTCTGTATTTTTATTTGTTTGAGACTTAGTTCTATTTATGATATGTTCTTTTAAATTTATGTTTTATTCAATCTAATTTGTATTTTAGATTTTTAGTTTCTTAGGTTGTTTATTAAAGAATACTCTATATAGTTTATTTCTTTGTAATTAGCTTTGATTAGTTGTTTGATTAAAAGCTAAGAGTGCTTGCGTTATATCTGTGATTTGTTAAATATTTGTTTTTGTAAACTATGTTTTCTACAAGTGGTTGGTTAGCGAATGCCTTAGGTGTTTCGTCAAGCTAACTGAAGAGGAAAAGTTAAATCTAGTAAGTAGTTTTTTTTAACAAAAATATATATGCATGTGTTCCTAGAATATCTTTGAGTGTTATTGATTTCCTAGAATATTTCTTTGAGTGTTATTGATTGTTTCGAACTTCTTATCAGTAATTATTAAGTTTAATGATAAAGGTAATGTTCCTTGTGGCGCCCCTAAAGAGGCGTTTCAGGATTATATCTAATATGTTAAAAAGAGCAAGAAATTTAGACACGACATGATAACACGATATAAAAAAAACACTAGATAATTGGCTTAGGCAGCACGTTTATTAATTGGATCGTAACTGTGTTGGTACAAATAACACGAAAAATAAACAGGCTGAATTTGTAATAGCACATGCAACATGCTTTAACTCGTTTAATTAAACGGGCCGTAAATGTGCCGACACGACATGCACAACATGACATGAACCTACACGTTTATGACACGTATAAAAAAATAAAAAAATTCAAAGTTTGGCTATATTTTTAATTTCCTTTCTTTTTTTAAATTTTCAGTTAACTAGGCCATTGTTGGGATTAGTGTCCTATAAGCAATAACAATGTACATATTGTTAATAAATAAATAAAATAACACTTGTAATTATTTTAGTTGGTTATATGTATTATAAATATTTTAATAAACATAAAAAAAATTCATGATTATTTATATGACTACAAATTTAGCATATAAGTATTATATGCATAGGGATAAAATTTAAATATATTAATCTAAATAGTCCAAGATAATTAATTAAAGTTTGGGATCTTTCATTAAATATTACACGTGCTGTCCAATCTCATTTACAATGAAATAATCTTATTTAGGCTATTAATGTAGAGACATTAAATTAAAGGTACTCTATATAATGAGATTATAACTTAGCATCATGGAAACATAATGGAATAAATGGCTGGGAAAAATATTATATAGATAAGGAATTCATTCCTTCCTTATGGACGTTAGAAAAATAGTTCTCTTGAGTGATGATTCAAGAATTGAATAGTATAGGGCTCGTTCATAATAAGATTATGAATTAATTGTTCATTAGAGAATTATCGGAACTCAAGGATAAAGATATAATTAGAAAGGTGAACAAAAATTGAACCTAGTGTTGGAAAAAGAGTGCACAATGGGAATTTTAAAAATTTTTACATCAGAGTATTTTTCAAAACAGAAGTTTGACATGCTATACGCATAAATTAACTAGATCTTACTAACCTTTCTATGCCGAAGAACTTCCGCAATCCGTGAAGAGAAGTAACATTCTAGAAGAGTCTCAACCAACTGGTCTTCTTTGCTATTCTCTATCTACGACCGGAGTGAGTGTGGGCTCACACGTACAGCTCTTCCACTAGGTGACTCTCCTTCCAACCAATTGAGAGAACCCAAAGCAAGTGTTCATGATTTGTGAACAAAAGCTCTAAGGGAGTTTTTAGATTCTCACTAGCAGAGTATCACTCTTAATCTCTCAATTGATCTAAATAACTTATGAGACTCACTCCCTATTTATAGAGGTTGGGTCTAAGGTCAGTCCTTATCAGATAAGGTCTCAAAAATTCAAATCAGAATCAAATTCGGATCAATATCTGATGAAATCCATGCAAAAACGTGATTTTTTTTTCACGCATAGGTAGGCCGATATGTCTAATAGGAAGGCCGAACTTGCCCCATCGGCAGGTCAAACTTGAGAATCGAAATGGCGAACTGCCGAAAAAAATCTCAGCATATTTTTATTTTCCACCCGAGATTCTATAGGATAAAGTCTCAGTTTTAATTCAAATAACCCAATAGAGAAGTTATCTAATTAAAACAATTTTATTTAGATAATCTGTAAGAAAATAAATGAATTCCTAATAATTCTACAAGTTTATCTTGATCTAATTATTCAAAATTAAATCAACCGATAAATAGACAAGAATTATCCGATCCTTACAATTCAACAAGTTTATGTTGAATTAATTTTTATCACAAAATTAATTCAACCGATGAACAGACATGAATTATTTGATTTGTCCAAATTTCAACCAATCTAATAAATCCGACATAAGTTACCAATTATTAGAAAAGCACGCCATATCGTTACAGGATGTTGTAAGCTAGCAAAAGGGACCAAATGGACCTATATAGTTCAAGGTCCCGATAATTATAAAACCCAATATCCCAGATATACATTTCATAATTATCAACTCCAACGTTACTCCACTAAAAGCTTGGAGCTGCATTCTCGAACTACATAGAATTACGAAACCCGTATAGCTAAGTCTACATGACATATCATAGTGTATCATATCCCAATACGATTATCTATAACCGGCTTAAGGATAAGTTCTGTCTTACCTTTTTGATTATCTTTATCTTACGTTTCATTATCTTACCATCGGAAAACTTACCATCTAAAGACAGTATACCATTCGGTTACACCTATGTATCCAAATGGTTGAGCGCTCTAGTTTTTCAATTATAGGATAACGCATATAAGAGGATATCATTACTCCTAAAGAGGAGCTATTGATTCCATATCTATGAATAACATGTCTATGCTATCAAGAGTCATACCTCTAACGTACCGGCATGCATACCACTATTAAGATGTGGGTGTCACCCTTTGGTACGTCAAAAGACATAAGTCATAACAATGGGCCCACTGTTCATCTCAGGATTAAGATACAATACAAATGGTTGTCGAAAGTGAATCGATTTGCCGAGACAAAATTATTAATCCAAATTAATTCACTTTATGTCCTGATCCAACATATCGTCACCTATGACAACGTGCCAATGTTTCTATTCACGGAGTCCACATCCAATGGTCAAGACAAACCATTTGTCAATTAGGATATAGACAACACAACAATCGTTACATGAATAAAGCGCCTAACTTTATTCTCTCGATTGTGGATCTTATATTTTAGACCGTCACTTTAAGAATCATGTCTTCCACATAATCTGTCCATCATATGCCCAATTCTTAAGGCTTAGACCAATAGTCTCAGACTATTGTTTGCTTAACATACATTCAACAATGTCCCAAGAACTCATCAGAAAGGTATTCCTCACATCAATTAGATCGAAGTGCCTTTATGGGTCTACCTAATTGCTTTTCTACCTCGGCCTGAAACTCCCTGAACTAGTCAAAAGTTTCGCCTTTGTGGTGCATCAGGTACACATACCCATATCTTGAGTAATCGTCAATAAAAGTGACGAAGAACTCATACCCTCCTCGTGCCTGGATGTTCATCGGTCTGCAAACATCACTATGTACAAGTTCTAGAACCCTTTCGGCCCTATTGCCCTTAGAGTCAAATGGTCTTTTGGTCATTCTATCCTCCAAACAAGATTCACATTGAGGTATAGATTCCACCATTAAGTGACTTAAAGGTCTATCCTTTACCAACCTTTGAATCTTGTTCAGGTTAATATGACCAAGGCGCAAATGCCAAAGATAAGTCTTATTAAAGTGAGCAGTTTTAAGTCTTTTAGAGTTATTATCATTCATCTCAGCATTAAGCAATAAGTCCATCTTAGGTTTTATAAAATATAGATTATTTTACATCCATCCAGAACAGATAAAAGATTTGTTTTTACGAATCACCACTTTATTATTAAAAGAAACCAAATAGAAGTCTTTAAATAAACAAGCTACAAAAATTAAATTCCTTTTAAATTTAGGAACATTAAAACAATCTTGCAAAATTAAATTCCTATAATTATCAAAATAAAGATGGACGTCTCCCACTGCTTGCGCTGAGACCAAGAATCCATCACCCATCCAAAGTGTGAAGTCTTCATGTAGTAGACTTTTCGTTTCTTTGAACCCCTACAGAGAAACACAAACATGATTAGTTGCACCGGAATCTCTAACCCAAATGTCACTAGATTCCTCAACCAAACAAGTTTCTAAATACAAAAGATCACACCTACTTCCTTTGGAAAGGAAGTCCTTGTAATGCTTGTTGATATGCCCGACCTTCCCACAGAAGAAGCACTTAAGCTTCTTTAGGTTCTTCTTCTTCTTTTTCTTGCTCTTGGTACTTGCAGGAATAGTGGACTTCCCATTCTTGGCCCATTGCTTCTTTCCATTCCTAGAGTTAGGATTGGAACTAGAAGCAGCTACCATGTTGGCCTCGCCACCTGCAGGAGACTCCCTGATCAGCAGTTCAAACTCTTGTAACTATTTAATCAATTCTGTTAAGGTCATATCCCGCCTATTGCTTAAATTAAAAGTAGCTCTAAGCAAAATAAATTCCTTAGATAGAGTCTCAAAGACCATAGTCATTTGAGTTTCAGCATCGATGTCGACTCCACTGGTTTGAGCCTCAGTGAGGTAACCCATGACCAACATCATGTACTCCTTTACAAATGTCCCTAGCTTCTATCTATAGTTAAGAAGCTTCCGAAGCGCCCCTTGCCGCTTTGTTATGGCCTGGCCTCCAAACATATCCTCAAGATTATACAAGATCTATTTTGCAATCTCACAATCCTGATGTTGAGCCTACAACATGTTATTCATGCCTGCCATAACATAGCAGCGGGCCTAATCATTAGCATCTTTCCAGCGATCATACGCTTGGAATTGCTCATTAGATGAGTCTCCCATAGGCTCGGGAGGACAAGGGGTTGTTAGTACATATTTCAGTTTCTCAAAGGAGAAAACGATATCCAGGTTCCATTTCCAATCATTATAATTCTCTCCAGTTAATAGGTTTTTGTCAAGTATCGAAGATAAAACGTTTTTAGACATTTTTAATCTACAATAAAGAATCATATACCAAACATAAGCAAACATATAATCATAATTTAGTAAGATAACACAATCATGTAAAAACATACAAATGTGTTTATATGTCAAAACCTTGAAAATATCACAACCTTACAACGATAATTCCCAACTCAAAATTCAACAAGCTCCTAGGAGAGTCATGCCAAATTCAATCAGGAACACGGATCTCCTCCTGATTAATATATGCCATCTAGGACCCGTATGATCCAGCATATATTAATAATCGTTTCTTTTAGCCATTAATTTTATTAACAAAGAGCATAGGGGAGGTTAATAATAAAATTAACATGAGTGTGTAACCATCGTTTCAATATTTTATCCATGTTTTACAATCACCACCTAGGGGTGTGCAACCATAAATCATGTTAAAATACCTTATCCTTTCAGAGATCCAATCTGGTACATGATAGAAATACCTTCCTAGGGGTCGGGACCACCATGTTCTGCCTATGGACCATTGATGGAGGCCTTAAGTTCTCTCTTTGAAAACCTTCTCTCACTCAATCTTTTGAAATCAAGGTTTTATTTTAAGATCATGTATGAATAATTTTAATATGAATGGCACTCTCTATTCTATGTGACTTGTTATCAATATATATGGCAAATCATATTATAATACAGACAAGCAAAGCAATCAAGCAAAGCTACAAGCAAAATAATAATAACCGTAATATTATGGTTCCACCCTAGAGAATAAAAAAATAAGATTACAAGAGAATAATCGAGACATATTATTGTCTTTTCATCCTTGAATCCTCAAGCTGTATCCTTCTTCATGTAATGCCCATCTTGAATTCTTCAATCCCGTATGAATCGAATACTTCATATTTTCGGTCATATCCAAATTTAATGTTTCTTAGAATTGTCCCAAAAATAAAATTAAAACTGCATTGAAAATTGCACCTTTTCTGGAAAAATTTCCAGCTCTCGGTCGGCAAGCCGATCTGGATGATTGGCCTGTCGATCATGAAAGCTCGGCCTGTCGGACTAGAAGTTTGGCTTGCCGCCAGAGCCTCTAATTTTTTGCCCCGCTAACATCCTATCGAACCACAAGTCCGGTCTGCCGATCTGTGACCATCGGCCTACCAAACTGGTGGGTTTGGCATGCCAACCGAGTAGAAATCTCCATTCCAAAAAATACAATTTTTAAAGCAATTTATCAATTTTATTTTCAAAAATTCAAAAATATAAAATTAGAGACTCAGGAAATGCGTGAGAATGCCATCGTCCATCTTCTAGATCTGCTTTCTAGATCCATCTTTTTCGAATAATTATTTAATTACAAAATTCTTGCAAATTTAAAAATTAATAACAATTCCTAGACGGAGATGATAGTCTGCCATCTAATTACATGAAAAACTAGATGCACATTCTAACCTCTGAAGAACCATAACCGGTCTAAATTAATTAATAATTAATTAATTAAATAATAATTTAATCAACCATAATTAATTAATAAACATTCACCATATAATCCATGACAACATAAAAAATATATAGAAAACTAGAGTGTCAACTCTCTATAAAATTAAATTCAAGCATATGAGAGATTAAGATCACAAAATTTATACATATAACATGATCATAAACAAGTAAATTTATGTAAAAAACTTGGCTCTGATACCAATTGTTAGAAAAATAGTACGCTGCAGAATTTTAAAAATTTTTACATCAGAGTATTTTTCAAAACACAAGTTTGACATGCTATATGCATACATTAACCAGATCTTACTAACCTTTGTATGCCGAAGAACTTCCGTAATCCGTGAAGAGAAGTAACATTTCAGAAGAGCCTCAACCAACTAGTCTTCTTTGCTATTCTCTATCCACGATCGGAGTGAGTATGGGGTCACACGTATAGCTATTCCACTAGGTGACTCTCCTTCCAACCAATCGAGAGAACCTAAAGCAAGTGTTTGTGACTTGTGAACAAAAGCTCTAAGGGAGTTTTTAGATTCTCACCAGCAGAGTATTACTTTTAATCTTTCAATTGATCTAAATAACTTATGAGACTCACACCCTATTTATAGAGGTTGGGTCTAGGGTCAGTCCTTATCAAATAAGGTCTCAAAAATTCAAATCAGAATCAAATTTGGATCAATATCTGATGAAATCTACACAGAAACGTGTGATTTTTTTTCACGCATAGGCAGGCCGAACTTGCCCCATTGGCAGGCCGAACTTGAGGATTGACAAGCCAAACTGTCAAAAAAATCTCAGCGAATCTTTTATTTTCCACCCAAGATTCTATAGGATAAAGTCTCAGTTTTAATTCAAATAACCCAAAAGAGAAGTTATTTAATTAAAACAACTTTATCTAGATAATCTCTAGGAAAATAAATGAATTCCTAAAAATTCTACAAGTTTATCTTGATCTAATTATTCAAAATTAAATCAACCGATAAACAAACAAGAATTATCCGATCCTTATAATTCAACAAGTTTATCTTGAATTAATTTTTATCACAAAATTAATTTAACCGATAAACAGACATGAATTATTTGATTCTTTCAAATTTCAACCAATCTAATAAATTCGACATAAGTTACCAATTATTAAAAAAGCATGCCGTATCGTTACAGGATGTTGCGAGCTACCAAATGGACCTATATAGTTCAAGGTCCCGATAATTATGAAACCCAATATCCCAGATATACATTTCATAATTATCAACTCTAACGCTACTCCACTAAAAGCTTGGAGCTGTACTCTCGAACTACATAGAATTATGAAACCCGTATAGCTAAGTCTCTATGACATATCTTAGTGTATCATATCCCCATACGATTATCCATAACCGGCTTAAGGACAACTTTTGTCTTACCTTTTCGATTATTTTTATCGTACGTTTCATTATCTCACCATCGAAAAACTTACCATCCAAAGACAGTATACCATTCGGTTACACCTATGTATCCAAATGGTTAAGAGCTCCAGTTTTGCAATTACAGGATAACGCATATAAGAAGATATCACTACTCCTAAAGAGGAGCAATGAATTTCATATCTATGAATAACAGGTCTACACTATCAAGAGTCATACCTCCAACGTACCGGCATGCATACCACTATTAAGATGTGGGTGTCACCTTTTGGTACATCAAAAGACACAAGTCAAGACAACAAGCCCACTATTCATCTCAGGATTAAGATACAATACAAATGAATATCTAAAGTGAATCGATTTGCTGAGACAGAATTATTAATCTAAATCAATTCACTTTATGTCCTGATCCAGCACATCATCACCTATGACAATGTGCCAATGTTTCTATTCACGGAGTCCACCTCCAATGGTCAAGACAAACCATTTCCCAATTGGGATATAGACAACATAACAATCTTTATATGAATAAAGCACCCAACTTTATTCCCTCGATTGTGGATCTTATGTTTTAGACCATCACCTTAAGAATCATGTCTTCCGCTTAATCTGTCCATCATATGCCTAATTCTTAAGGTTTAGATCGACAGTGTCAGACTATTGTTTGCTTAACATACATTCAACAAAAATGAACGTAAAGAGGACAAGATTTAGTATATAAATAATAAATAAATTCTTTATTAATAAAAATGTCTCCAAAAACTTATTACATTTTTACTTCTAAGGCATACATGTCTAACACCTAGCTCTTATTATGAACTATTTATAGAGGACTGGCTTATATGTAATGATTAAATCAATGGACTACTCGCTAATTTTGTTTGAGTAATTTTCACTATAATTTTAAAAGTTTAATTTTAGGTTTTAGTGGAGTAACACTGAAACTAAGAAGTTTGGCACGCTAATTAAAGAGTTTAATTAATTATCAAATTTGTTGGAGCTTGAATTATAAGTCTATAGGTCCCCAATACCACCTTTATAACTATATTGGATTTAATGCGTATAATGAATTATACATTTTTAATTTGAAATTATTGAATTCTAAATTAAATATTTCACACTTGATATATTGATGTGACATAGAAAAATATTCTCTATGGCGCAAAATATAATATGATAAATGTTGTCATATTTAACTGGGCATTAGTTAATTAATTAATTGATTATATTTAATTAAGAAGATTAATTAAATTTGTTTTAAATTAATGAATTGATAATATTTGAATAATAAGTTTATTTAAATATAATTTTAATTTTGTATGCGACACATGTGTGGTGGGACCACATTTTGTCTTCGAATATGAACACAAAATTAAATAATTAATTAGTTAATTTACAAATGTTCCTTAAAAACATATGATTGATTTTTGAATTTAAATATATGAGATTTATTCAAAATTGATATATATATATATATAAACAAGTACACGGTTTTTTTTTAAACAAAACGTGTATATGTACATATATATTAAAACGTGAAGAAGATTTTGTTGTTTTAAATGTATCAACGTGTTTTAGTTTTATTTTTTGAATTAATATATATGTGATATCTATTTAGTATGCGTGAGCATTGTGGTAGATAGATTTTTTTTGTGGATTTTTCCACTTGTTCCACCACACCCACTAAGGAGATTTTGTCTCCTAAAGTAGGCATGTAATACCCCTCTTAAATAAAAAAAATAGATTAATTAAATAATAACTAAATGCTAAGTTATAAAAAGAAACAGATACCAGTTATCTCAAAACTTTTTGTGTGTGATATTTTTACATAGAATCAAGAGAGAAAAACTGAGAGTTCTTTCTCTGAAAAAAATGTTTGCTATCTCATGTTGAGTACATAGGAGATCCAAAAAAGTTAGAGATTGTTCATTCTTGCAATTGGACGTCCACTCATCGTTCCATTGATATAGAGGCTTAGCTTGGAAGATTGTTGTATTAAAGATGAAAGTTAGGGTACCCTAATAGGTCTTCAAGAGGTTTGACACAAATTTTTCAAGCTTTATATTTTTAATAAAAATTTTATAGCTCTTCTTTGATGAACAAAGTTTTCAAAAAAATTTTATTTGTCAATCGATTAGTTTCTTCCACTGCGTTTCATATTTAATTCCAACAAATAGCATTAGAGCGGGTTATAGTATGTATAATTTTAATTAACGTGATTTTATTTAAATAATTTTATGTTCTTGATGCATGTTTGTAGGCACTTTGTATTTTTTACAATATATTTATTCATGTAATGAATGTTTATATTTATGGATGGATTTTTAGTTATTAATTATATGGTCTTTTTCGATTGGTAATTTTATTTTCATTTTGATTAGATCAAATTTATGTAAACTCATAAAAAGGTGGAGGCATTTTGTAATTATTATTATTATTATTTCTTTCTTCTTTCCATATACTGAACCTTTACATGGGCTTCGTGGAATTTAAATTGCACGAACAGAGAAGTGAAATTTTTCTCACTGCAACTCTTGGGCACACGTAAAGTGCACTTCCAAATATCACTTCATTAATATAAAGTGCACGTAAAGTGCAAGTTTAATAATAACACCTCTATAAGCCTTTTAACATAAACAAACATACACTTTACGTGCAATATAAATTGCATGAACAGAAAAAAAAATTACGTGCAATTTACATGCAATAGAAGTGTACGAACAGTTTTCTTCTCTCCTCGGCCATGAATGGAGAAGCGACAGCTCGGCCTTGAGCTTCATCAGAGCTCGACCGTGAACCACAGCAAGACTCGGTAGCACTCGGCTCGAGCCTTATGGCTTAGCCTTAAGCACTATGGCCTTCCATGGTAAACCAATTGACAAGGCAGAGGAAAAAAGTCATGGGGATTCTTGTAACACCCAGAAATTTAATTAAGCATAATTAGTGTTTAAATGATGGATTAGTATGCCTTGACATAAATTTGGACTTATTTCAAGTATTTTATGATATTTTAAATTTATTTTACTTTTTATTATTTCTATATGTTATTTCAAATTTTAAAACAAAACAATTTGCCAATTATCCAATACGTCCCAATTACAAAACTGTGTGCCGGAGCACATAGTTTTGCTCTGCAAACTGCTCTTCCCCTCTCTATTTATCCCTCTCTCTTACTCTCACTCTCCTTCACTCTCTCAGACTCTCTTTCTCTCTCTTTTCCCTCTCTCCCACGCTGCCCTCTCTCTCTCCTCTTCCTCATTTTGATTTCAAAAAAATGGAGTTCAAGCTTTGATTCTTAGTTGGATTGGAGAGCAAAGAACACGATTTGGTCTCCACAAACTTGATTTTAAACTTCGATTCAAGGTTAGTTTCTTTATTTTTCAAATTTTCAAACTTTTATCCCAAATCTTTCAATTTCTTTAAAATGTTGTAATCCGAGTTTCATGAATTTAGGAAACCCTCAATCTAAGTTAGTAGAACTCAAATAATCTAGAATCTAAGTTTGATTGGCCGAAATTTGAATTTAATCAAGTTCTCCTCTTTTTCCTCATTTTTGGATTTACTTGAAAATTTCTACGTAAATCTTGCCTAAATGTGTTTAAATATGTTCTAGCATATTTTTCTATCATTTATTAATGTTATAAATGCTCTAGGACTTGAAAAATAGGTTTAGAATTGATTTTTGCGCTTGGGGAGGCCGAGAATCAAAGTCTCGGACCTCCCATGCTTTTTCAGTTTGGCAGGTTGAACTCAATGTTTAGCAGGCCAAATTCATAGGTTCGGCAGGCCAGATTCATCGGGTTGGCAGGCCGAACCTAGGCCAAATCGGCAGGCCGGGCAGGCTAGTGTTACATAGCCTGCAGGCCGAACTGTGCAGTTCGACAGGCTAGACCAGGGGCTCCAGTAGGCCCATCTGACCCTATGGAGAATGATTGTTTTTCACCTGTTTTTCATCGTTTAAGACATAGATCAAGATTTTAACCTCATGAAATGATTTTATGAACTTTAAAGGCATACTAAGACACCATGAGATAGCTTAGGGATGTAGAATACCTTAAACTAAATATTGATAAACTTAGTTTCTATTTGTGGTTGTTCGTAGTTCCGTAGAGCTAACGTATAGTGGATCGGTACTATGGTGTTGAACGTTGGTACGGGATATCAAGGTAGGTCTTCTGCCCCCTTTTCCTTGGTAACCAGGTTTTAAAAGATTTTGGCCTCAAATGAGTTCTTACAAGTCATTTTCAAGAAATGAAGTTTATGACTTTTTTTCATTATTTGCTAAATAATGAATGATTATAATGAATGTAATAAGAATATCCGATAAATGAGACATGATAATGATATGACCCGGACGTGTTGGTTAGCACCGTCTAGAATGATAAGCTATGGCATGATGCCATACACAGAGATCAGGTCATGGGGAGTGCGACTGTGGGGGCAAGTTCCAACTAGGCCACTATGATGGTGATTCATATGGCTTTGCCAAAAACATGATAATGAGACTGTCTATAGATGAATAAATGATTAAACTGTATGAATAAATTTAATAAGCTTTAGTTAGTTATTTGTTCATTTATTTATCTTGTTTTATAGCTTTTGTCTAAAAATGAATTAAATGTTTAAATTAAATGTTTTCAAAAGCTTAGTCTTGCTAAGCCTTTTGCTCATATTTTTCTTGTTTTAAAACCTTTCCCCCTTCTAGGTGGAATCTAGCTTAGGGAAGACTGTAGAACTAGGAAGAAACCACAGGATTAGGACACCACTGTCTAGGGTATTTATTTATAGACAAGGCATGTAATATTTTAATTTATTTCCCTTTTATTTGGACCGTGGTTGTGTGTTTAATATTGTTAATACTATGTGTGTGCACTACTGTGGGTCCGGTGGGGCCTAATGGTGTTTATTTATTTAATTTTTTACTTCGCTTTGCTTGCTTTCATATTATAACCAATATCTTAAAAAAAATTTTAAATATCCCACATTTTTATAATTAACTTAATGTCTTTTAAAATGGCAGTTTTAAATAAAAATTTAATTTATTTAACCTAATTAATCCATCACATCACCTCCTGGATTTTGGGCCATGACAATTCTGACTCGCAGTTACGGGACTCAGCCTAGAGCACCCCAAACGCTCGGAGCGTAGCCTCCATGATCGGCTTGGAGTTTTTTGTGGCTCGACCTTTGAATACAACTCTCGGGCACCTCAGCATGGTAGTTCCTTGCTCGATGATGCAGCGGAGAAGGCCGCGTGCCTGTAGGTGCGACAAAAGCATGACCTCAAGGTCCACCGGTAGCGTGCAAGCCTCGGTTCCTCCTGCCCTATGGAGGAGCAGCATCGTGACCCACTGTCTCTCTTTGACACCATGAAGATCCTCATTGAGCGAGGCACGGCCAGTGTGGCGGCCACGTTTTGCCAAGAGGCCGGGGCTGTTAGCCTAGTACCGATGGCCACGGGTCTAAGCACAGGCAGCTGCACACGTTAAAGGATACGTTGAAGAAGATGAAGTCCATTTGATTACCTTGATTAACCCAATGGACTGCTAGGATTTATTTTAAACATTAGCCATTAATTTTTTAAAGTAACCTAACATTTTTTCCACTACAACCCACCTAGTGAAGTCTACAACAATGGAGCTAGGAATTATGTAATTACAAGAATACCTTTGTAATTTTTTATGTCATTTTTATGGGTTATAATTTAATTATCCAAAATGACCTAATCAAAAATCCATTATTTATTTTCATGTTATTATTTTATGTGACGATTGTGATAATATGTTCATGTATTATAATATGTCATCTAAGAAAGTGCCTACTTATAGTTATTGCAACATAATATGCATACACAGCATATTATTTCATATTTTATAAAAGTTGTTTATAAAATGATTTAATATGTGTTAGAATTAATTTAATGAAATTAAAATTAATTGGGTTGATTTTACAGAATTTGAGTTTATTTTATTAATCAACCAAATAATGTGATTTTATTTTCAATAGTTAAAACTTAGTAAAATTCACATTAATTCTAAGTTATCTAATTTTAAATTATTTATTGTTGCGTAGCTTAGATAATTTATAATAAATTTAGATTTTTAGAAAATCTGGTAATTTATCAAGTGTAAATAGGATGGGATTCTATTAATACAAAAATAAAACATAGTAATTAAAAATTGGTTTTATTTACTAGAATTATGAAACATACGATGTTTTTTTATGTTTTATAAGATAAAACACATCATTTTAAAATAATGAGTTGAAGAAGGTAATATGACAATATAACCTTCAGTCTCTACCATTAGCACAACACCGTGAGATTTAGGTGGCGTCTTGCGATGCTTTGATTTTGTCCTCCCTATAGAGGGTGTCCATGTAGATCAATAACAAGGTTGGCTTCCAAGATATAGGATTTTGTAATGTATTTCAAAATCGACCTACCTTATAGTGGCAATTTTGGTTAAGTTATTAGAATCTGAAATAGTAGGTTACATCATGAAGATATAATTAATTTATTAATTGTACTTGACGAAAAATAAACAGTTATTAATAAATATAGAAAATATGAGATATTTTGAATATATTGATTAATTGAGAATGTTTCAATTCAATTTATGAATAATTTGACCTATCTTACAGTGGTACTTTATTTATTAAAATTGAATAACTGTGGAATTGGTAAAGTATTTTATGTGTTTTTCTATATACATCATGCATCATATTTACTATTCCAAAATATATATTTATGATGTTTATGCAACCGTTTAATTTATGTCATTTATTTATTTATTACAACAACAATATATAATCCAATTGTCACTATTCTTTTAAATGAAAAATTAACCAGAGATAATTTTGTCAAGTGGAAAGGTAACATGAATATCGTACTTATTTGTGAAAACTATAAGTTTGTCTTAATGGAGGATTGTCCTCCACCTCCTGCTGCCAATGCCTCACGTAATGTACGAGAAGCATATGATCGTTGGATCGAGGCAAATAACAAGGCCTACTGCTTCCTTTTGGCTAGCATGTTTGACATGCTTAGGATGAAGCACGAAAGCATGGAGATTGCTTATAAGATAATGCAATCTCTGCAAGACATGTTTGGCAAACCTTCTAAAAAGGCACGTAATAAAGCCGTTAAGGTTATGATGAATGCCAAAATGAAGACAGGGGTCTCGGTCAGAGAACATGTTCTCAGCATGGTTAACTATCTCCATGTGGTTAAGGTAACCGAGACAGTGATAGATGAAGCCACACAGGTGGGGATGATTTTGGAAACCCCCTCCCATGCTTTCCTTTAATTTAAGAGCAACCATTTCATAAACAAGCTAAAATACAACATGTTCGAGTTACTTATTGAGTTGTAAATCTTTGAGTCTGTTTCAAAAGAAAAGACCAAAGAAGGTGAGGCAAATGTTACGACCACTCGACCTTCCTCTTCTATTAGAAAGAATAAAAAGAGGAAGAATAGAACAGAAGGAAGTGGTAAGTCTAAGAATGGAGGAAAACCTAAGAGGAACAAGAGCAACAACAACAAAAGGAGCTCAAAGAAAAAGAAGCTCAAAGGAAAATGCTTCCACTATGGTGCAGTTGGGCACTAGAAGAGAAACTGTAGGAAGTCTCTTTAAGATCTCAAAGAGAAGAAGAATAATGATAAATCAGATTTACTCAGTTCAGAAGCTTGTTTAGTTGAAGATGATACTTCACCTTGGATAGTTGATTTAGGGCAGCTAATCATGTTTGTTCTTCTTTGTAGATGCTGTTGGAAAAATAGTACGCAGCAAAATTTTAAAAATTTTATATTAGAGTATTTTTCAAAACATAAGTTTGATATGCTATATGCATAAATTAACCAGATCTTACTAACCTTTGTGTGCCAAAGAACCCTCACAAAACATGAAGAGAAGTAACGTTCTAGAAAAGCCTCAACCAACTGGTCTTCTTTGCTATTCTCTATCCACGACCGGAGTGAGTGTGGGCTCACACGTATAGCTCTTCCTCTAGGTGACACTCCTTCCAACCAATCAAGAGAACCCAAAGCTAGTGTTCATGATTTGTGAACAAAAGCTCTCAGGGAGTTTTTAGATTCTCACTAGCAGAGTATCACTCTTAATCTCTCAACTGATCTAAATAACTCATGTGACTTACTCCCTATTTATAGAGGTTGGGTCTAGGGCCAGTCCTTATAAGATTAGGTCTCAAAAACTCGAAACAGAATCAAGTTCGGATCAATATCTGATAAGATCCACGATACAATACAAATGATTGTCTAAAGTGAATCGATTTGCCGAGACAGAATTATTAATCCAAATCAATTCACTTTATGTCCGATCCAACACATCATCATCTATGACAACGTGTCAATGTTTCTATTCACAGAGTCCACCTCCGAGGGTCGAGACAACCATCTAGCAATTAGGATATAGACAACACAACAATCGTTACAAGAATAAAGCGCCCAACTTTATTCTCTCGATTGTGGATCTTATATTTTAGACCATCACCTTAAGAATCGTGTCTTCCACATAATCTGTCCATCATATGCCCAATTCTTAAGGCTTAGACCGATAGTCTTAGACTATTGTTTGCTTAACATACATTCAACAAATATAAACATAAAGAGGACATGATTTGGTATATTAATAATAAATAAATTCTTTATTGATAAAAATATCTACAAAAACTTGTTAAATTTTTACTCCTTAGGGCATACATGTCTAACAATCTCCCACTTCCACTAAGCGAGTAAATACAACATATCTCGCATCCCCATAGCTTCCACATGATTTTTGAAGACTCTCCCAGTAAGTGTCTTCGTGAATGGATTAGCTAAATTGTCCTCTGATACGATCTTGCACAGCGTGACATGCCCGCCTTCAACGAAGTCTTTTATCACATAATACTTCCGATCAATATGCTTACTCTTCTTGTGAAATCTTGGTTCCTTAGCATTAGCTACTGCTGCACTGTTATCATAGTACCGTGATACCACCTTATCCATACCAGGAACTACCTCAAAATCCCCAAGGAACTTGCAGAGCCACACTACTTCTTTCAAAGCATCACTAGCTGCTACATACTCAGCCTCCATCATTGAATCCGAAGGACAATCTTGCTTGGCACTTCTCCAACTGATGGCACTGCCACCCAGAGTAAACACAAAAGCCGAAGTCAATTTCCTAGAATCCAAACATGATTGAAAATCCAAGTTAGTGTATCCTAGAGGAGTCAAGTCCTCACCCGAATACACAAGCATATACCCTCAAGTTCTTCTCAGGTACTTGAAAACATGCTTAACCGTAACCCAGTGGTTCGGTCCTGGATCCGCCTGAAATCGACTTACAAGCCCAATCGTATAACTAATATCCGGTCGTGTATAAAGCATGGCATACATTAGACTACCAACTACCAAAGCATAAGGCACCTTCTTCATGTATTCTCTTTCTTCATAAGACTTTGGTGAGTCTTTCTTAGAAAGAGTAATTGCAGACCTAGATGGTTACCCACCTTTCTTGGAATCCTGCATTGCAAACCTTATGAGAATTTTATCTATGTAGCTGGCCTGGGACAAAGCTATCATTTTGTTCTTCCTATCCCGAAAAATCTAAATACCGAGAACAAAATTAGCCTCTCCCAACTCTTTCATGTCAAACTGTTTGGTCAACTATAATTTGACCGATGACAACGCCCCAATGTCATTGCCAATTAGCATAATGCCATCTACATAGAGCAGTAGAAAAACCACCTTCCTATCCTTTATGTGTTTGTAAACACATGGTTCATCTACATTTTGTGAGAACCCATAAGCCTTGATCACCTGATCAAATCTTATGTTCCAAGAACGAATAGCCTGCTTAAGTCTATAAATTGACTTTAGCAGCTTACAAACCTTACTCTCTTGACTCGTGACCTTGAACCCGTCTGGTTGTTCTATAGAAATGGACTCATTAAGATAGCCATTCAGAAAAGCCGTCTTGACATCCATCTGCCAAATCTCGTAGTTGAGAGCGGCAGCTATGGACAAAAGAATCCAGATAGACTTAAGCATGGCTACAAGCGAAAAGGTTTTCTCATAATCGATTCCTTCCTTTTGCGTATAACCCTTAGCTACCAGTCTAGCCTTAAAGGTTTCGACCTTTCCATCCACTCCTCTTTTTCTCTTGTAGATTCACTTACACCCTATGGGTTTTACCCCTTTGGGAAGATGCACAAGCTCTCAGACCTGATTAGTCTCCATAGACTTCATCTATATGTTCATGACCTCTGTCCAGAGTTTTAAATCAACATCCTCCATAGCTTCTGCGTAAGTATAAGGATCCCTGTCATGTTCATCTGGTTCAGCCAAAAAGACCTCCCCATTGAACATAGACCTCTCAGGTTGACACCCAATGCTCCCACTACGCCGAAGCCCCTGAAGTTGTTGTTCAGGTTTGTTTTGTTTTTTACACTGATCGGAACGGTTTCATTCGAAACCTCTGGAGTGATCGGATCACTCCTTAACTCCTCAATTACTACTTTGCTTTGAGGTTTAAAGTCATCCATGTAACTCTCCTCAAGGAAAGTTACATTAGTTGAAACCACGACTTTATTTTCCTTTGGGTTATAAAATTAACCCCCTTTAGTCCCTTTTGGATATCCTACAAACACGCAAACTTCTGAACATGCTTTCAACTAATTCGGATCCTTAAACAAGACATGAGCTGGACATCCCCATATGCGAATATGGTTTAAGGATGTTTTCCTACTCGTCTACAACTCGTGAGGAGTTTTAATGAACTATTTGTGGAGGACTGGCTTATATGTAATGATTAAATCAATGAACTATTTGTTAATTTTCTTTGAGTAATTTTCACTATAATTTTAAGAGTTTAGTTTTAGGTTTTTAGTTGAGCAACACTGAACTAATAAATTTAGCACATTAATTAAAGAGTTTTATTAATTGTCAAATTTGTTGGAGCTTAAATTATAGGTCTATAGTCTCTAATGCCACCTTTATAAATGTAATAGATTTAATGCATAGAATGAATTATATATATTTAATTTAGAATTATTAAATTCTGAATTAAATATTTCAAACTTAAGATATTAATGTGACATAGAAAAATGTTTTATATGACACATAATATAATGTGACAAATATTATCATATTTAACTGAGCATTAGTTAATTAATTAAGTGATTATATTTAATTAATATGATTAATTAAATATGTTTTTAATTAATTAATTGATAATATTTGGATCATAAGATTATTTAAATATAATTGTAATTTTGTGTATGACACATGTATAGGGGATCACATTTTGTCTTTTCCAACATGGACACAAAATTAAATAATCAATTAGTTAATTTAAAATGTTTCTAAAATAAATATGATTTATTTTTGTCTTTAAATATATGAGATTTATTTAAATTGATATATACAGCTTTGTATGTAAACAAAACATGTATATTATATTATATATATATATATATTAACATGTACACATTTTTTTAAAAAAAATGAAAACATATACTAGATATACATATATATATCAACACATGAAGAAAATTTTGTTGTTTTAAATGTATAAACGTGTTTCAGTTTTGTTTTTTGAATTAATATATATGTGATATATATTAAGTGTATGTGGGAGTTGTGGTGGATAGATTTTTTAGTGGGTTTCTCCACTTGTTCCACCACACCCACTAAGGAGATTTTGTCTCCTAATGTGGGCATGTAATACCCCTCTTAAATAAAAAATTAATTAATTAAATAATAACTAACTGCTTAGTTATAATAAAAAAGAGATACCAGTTATCTAAGAACTTTTTGTACATAATATTGTTATAGAGAATTAGAGAGAAAACTGAGAGTTCTTTCTCTGAAAAAAAAAGGTCAGCTACCTCATGTGTTGATTACATATATCCAAAAAAGTATGAGATTGTTCATTCTTACAATTCGACGCCTACTCGTCGTTCTATTGGTGTGAAAGCTTAGCTTGGATCTGACGAGATCTTGTTGCCTTGTGGATCCGGGTTTATGGTGAGTTGGTGTTGTCAACTTTGCCAGTGGAGGCAACAATGCCACCTACTATGAGAACAGGGCAAGGACCTCAGATGGGCCCCAGAGGAACAACAGGAGAGGCAACAACAACAATCAAGCTCAGCCAAGAAATTAGCACGGTGCTGCCAATAGTGGAAGCAGTAGCTCTTCAGGTCGCAGACGAAGCAATCCTTATAACTTCCATTGCCACTTCTGCTAACAACCAAGACATATCAAGAGGAATTACCCAATAAGGAACTCTCAGCAAGGATCTCAGACCGGAGAGGGTGCGACCCATCAGTCCCAGTCCCAACCTGTCGCTCAGCCTCAGCAAGTCTCTCAGCTGTAGTTGCATCAGTTCACTCCTTAGCAAATGCCCTACCTAGCTCAAGGTTATCGACTGTCAAATCTCTAAAGGAACTTCCCATAGTATAGAGCGCCAACCCGGCTAGTGTGTAATCTCCTCCACCACAGTGGTATAGGCGGACAAATAGCCCCAGCTCAAGTCCACACCATGACTGTAGGAAGTTTGGGCACTCAAGCCAATAATGCGGTAGTTGACAGTACGATTCTAGTTTCTCAATCTTTAACTTATGTCTTATTTGATAC
This sequence comes from Artocarpus heterophyllus, assembly GCA_025403435.1. Taxonomy (NCBI): domain Eukaryota; kingdom Viridiplantae; phylum Streptophyta; class Magnoliopsida; order Rosales; family Moraceae; genus Artocarpus; species Artocarpus heterophyllus. The sequence continues at coordinate 6,398,009 of CM046331.1, forward strand.
TGGTACCACACATTCTCTCATTTCAAATTTATTTGGAAATACATTGGGATTAGAAGTAGGGTATTCTATGAACCCATGATAACCACCTCACCCTTGGGGCGAGTGTATTTAAATAGTGTATGTAAACCCTATAAAATAATGATTGGGAATAATATTTTAAGAAGTGATTTGATTGTTGTTGAAGGTGAGCTCGGTGTGGCCACTAAAGAGCCTAACCTCGGGTGGTCGGGCAATAAGCTCTACAAAGCTATGGTGAATTGATAACTGATCTTGATGAGCTTGGATCGTCTGTCTAATGTGCTTTTTAGGGTCTCTCGGGCCACACCATAATTGGTCACCTCCTCGGGTCAAGCGCCAGCTCACGTCAGATTCTTTTCAACGGAAGGTGGACTGCTACTCGCCATCACTAGCGAATACATGGCGGGCAACTCGCCATCGGATGGAAAATGATCCGCTGGTGGAGGGAACGACACTTGTCCTCTGCCACCTGACATGCCTTGACGTGACAGTCAGGTTGTGGGCAAAACTCTCTTAACTCCCGGTCCAAGTGGCAGCCTATAAATAGGAATTTAGGGACACACACTTCTTCCCACCTAACAAGCTCCCGTTCTCTGTTGACCAACTTCTGCCTTGAGCATCGAAGAGCCCTTGTCTATTGACTGTCTCGTCTTTTTCTTGCTCTCGAAGCGTCCCTCCTCTTATAGCAGGTACATTCGATTAGGCAGAGATGAGCAGAGGAAAAACTGACCACCGTACGCAACCGCATGTGGTGTTGATCCGATGCCAAACCCAGGTAAACATCAACATTTTGGTGCTAAAACGAGGATGCCTACGCCTTCTCTCAAAATCATTGGCCACAGCAAACCCGAGAATCGAGATGGTAACCCAAGGGAATCCCTAGGATGAGGGTGCCTGATAAGAGGGGTTGAGAGAAGCCTGAAACCGAAACAACAATCCAGCTAGACCCAGGAGTCATCCCCGAGCTACAAGATCCTACTCTAGGGGTCAAGGAAGCGCGGCAAGGGCTAGACAAGTGCAATATCCAATTGCCCAAGACCCTATCTGAGAACTAATAAATGCTATTCGGATACTCACCCAATAGCTCGCACAGCAGGCTTATCGCCAAATGGCTCCTAGCCTCTTACCTCTAGCCCCGGCTGACCAGGCTGGGGATCGAGCAGGAAGGGAAGCTGCTGACCACAATGAAGCTAACTCCAAGTGCTCAAGAAGACCTACTCATGGCGTCTTGACAAACAACAGGCTTGTCCGAGAGGGAAGACTTGGCCCGCAAAAAGCACGAGCTCCGTCACCACAAGGCTACCGAGCATCTGTTTTTGATCGGCTTGGGCGCCAGGGGAAGCTACAACAAGATTGGCACCCCATAGCAAGTGACCAAGTTGAGAGCAGAGCACCCTATAAGGTTGAACTACCCGAAGATACTAACAGTAGCCAGTTCCAAGAATTGCAGCGCCAAATAGATGAGATCTATAACAACTGTTTTGGTTTGGATGACGTTGGTGCCTTAGATCTGCCATTCACCGATGTCATCATGCGAGCCCCAATGCCGCCTAAATTCAAAGTCCCACAAATCAAGTCGTACGATGGGACTGCAGACGTTGACGAGCATGTTGAATTATACTGGGGACACATGCTCTTACAAAATGCCAGCGACGCGGCTATGTGTAAAGCATTTTCCTTGACTTTGACTAGACCAGCTCGGCAATGGTTGTGGTGATTAGAACCAGCTTCTATCACCTCTTTTCGACAGCTTTCTGATGCCTTTTCAGCAGCCTTCTCCATAATAAACACGAGGAGAAAGAAGATTACCTACTTTTATGCCGTTAAGCAAGGAGATGGCAATATCTGAGACTATATAAATCGATTTACCCTAGCCGCGCTTGAGGTTAAGCACATCGAAGACGAGACCCTAAAACATGCCTTCGTCGAGGGTCTCTGAGACAGGAAGCTAACTTGGTCGTTGGCAATCGAGCAGTCAAGCACGTTTTCTTAAATGCTCAGCTACGCACAAAGGTATGCCAATGTGGCTGAATATATGAAGAGCCGTAGGGAAGAGGCCAGCAGCAGCGACATAAAGAAGGAAAAGAGCAAAGGAAAGCATCCAAACAATAAAGCATCGAACAAAATAAGAGGCAGAAGAAGGACAAGAAAACCGAGAAGTTAAATTCGTCGACCGGGAAGTTCCAGAGCTACACGCCCTTAGTAGCGAGCATAGAGGAGGTACTTGCCCAGATGCATGGGAAGAACCTACTGGTTGACCCGCCTAAGCTCAAGGGTAGCAAAGCAAAGCATGACCAAAGCAAGTACTACAATTTCCATAAGGATGTGGGACATAACACCCAAGACTGTATTTAGCTCAAGGACCAAATCGAGAAACTAGTCCGAGATGGACATCTAAGGGAATTTGTAGAGCGAGTCTACCAGGCACCACAGCTAGGAGAGATAATCAACTGAGCCGAGACGTGCCAGACCGCTCACACAACGACGGTGGGAATGCCCCAGAACACCCAAACATTGTTCCCACGATTTTCAAAGGGCTTATCACTAGGGACACATCAAGTGGGTGGAGGGCTTACGTCCAAGAAGCTCGGTTGGTGGAAAGAGGCGAGCTCATCAACATGTCCCAGCACGTCAATAAAATTTGCCATCAGCAAGACATGCCGATCACCTTTATAGAGGAGGAGGCGGACAAGTTAATTCATCGACACAATGATGCTCTCAAGTGCGAGTTGTACATCGCCAACAATATAGTACGGCGTGTGCTAATTGATAATAGTAGCTCGACTGACATCTTGTTTAAGCAGGCCTACGACAAAATGAAGATCAATAATGCTACCCTTATCCTAATCTAGATGCCACTTTATGGCTTCACGGGCGAATGCGTCCGAGCAGTGGGGAAGGTCGGCCCATTGGTGACCTTCGATGAGGCTACTGCTTGGGTCACACGCATCATCGAGTTTACGGCTTGAGTTTTCTGCTTGGGTCACAGAAAGACTCTTGAGCTTGTTATGCCAATGCCGTTAAGGCGGCATTGACTTAGCAATTAAACGTCTCAGCAATTTACAAGGTCGACGAAATAGAGTTTTCGGTAGAGCTGGAGCCCAAGATGCTTTCCGATCTCGACCCCCGAATGCCTAACGAAGAGGTGAGGGCTACCCCAGTCGAGGACCTGGTGCCATTCAGCCTTTACTCGGCACATCCTGACCCACGGTCCAACTCGGATCACAGCTGAAGCCTGAGATCTGGGCCAACCTTGAGGGGCTCCTTGCAAAGTATCAGGACTTGTTTGCATGGTCGCATGAAGATATGCCCGGCATCAATCCAAGCGTAATCTGTCACTAGCTCAATGTTCAACCTGATAACAAACTGGTGATACAAATGATAAGGGCCTTCAATCTGGAAAGATATGCTGCTATTAATGAAGAGGTCCAAAAGCTTCTAAAAGCAGGATTCATCTAAGAGGTGAAGTATCCGGAGTGGTTAGCGAATGTGGTCCTAGTCAAGAAGGCAAATGGGAATGACAGTTTGTATAGACAACATCGACCTAAATAAGGCCTGCTTGAAGGATTGCTTTCCACTACCCCGAATAGACTAGCTCGTTGATGCAACGGCCAGGCACGAGCTGCTTAGGTTCATGGACGCCTATTTCAAATATAACTAGAAACGGATGGCCAAGATAGATCAAATAAAAACAGCTTTTGTTACTAATCAGGGGCTCTACTGCTATGTAGTAATGCCCTCAAACTCAAGAATGCCAAGGCAACCTACCAGCGCTTAGTCAACAAGATGTTTGATTGGCTGATCAGCAAAATCATAGAAGTCTATGTCGACGATATGCTAGTTAAATCTGTCCGAGCAATGGATCACATGGCCAATCTTTGAGCGAGCTTCAACATTCTCTAAGAGTCTGGGATGAAACTCAGCCCAACGAAATATGCGTTTGGGGTTAGCTCGGGCAAGTTTCTTGGATTTTTAGTCAATCAATGAGGCATCGAGGTTAACCCAGCCAAGGCTCAAGCTGTTATAGATATGCATTCACCTTGGACGATAAAAGAGGTGAAGAAACTTACTGGCATGGTAGCGGCTCTCTCCAGATTTGTCTCCCGGTCTACCGACAAGTGCCACCCATTTTTTCAAGCACTCAAAGGGTGGTTTGAGTGGAGCAGGGAGTGTGAAGAAGCCTTCCAGAATTTGAAATGGTACTTAGCCACACCCCTGCTCCTGTCCAAACCTTTACTAGGGGAAATATTGTACGCCTACCTTGTTGTGTCCGAGAAGGCTATCAGCTCGGTCCTCGTTCGAGAAGAAGAAGGAGTTCAAAAGCCCGTCTATTATACGAGCCATACATTCTAGCGTGCTGAGGAACGGTACCCCACTTGAGAAATTGGCATTTGCCTTATTCACCTCTGCTCGGAAGCTACAGCCCTATTTTCAAGGCCATACAATACGGGTCCCGACAAAGTTCCCTCTTTGGCAAGTCTTTCAGAGTCCAGAGATATCAGGATGGATATCCAAATAGTTAGTCGAGCTCGGCCAGTATGAAATTCATTTTGTATCAAGGACGGCCAACAAGGCTCAGGCCCTCACAGATTTTATTGCTAAGTGCACCGATGCCGAGCAAGGCTCACAACTGGTCGAGAAGGCACTCGTGGAAGTACCGAATACCCCCAGCTGTAGCGAAGGTCACACCACGCCAGAACCAGAATAGAAGCTTTTTGTTGATGGATCTTTTTGCGTAGCAGGTTCGGGTGCCGGGCTGGTATTGATAAGCCCATATGGATACAAGGCAATCTACGCACTCTGATTCGATTTCAAGGCCTCTAACAACGAGGCAGAGTATGAAGCATTCTTGGCCGGACTAAGAATTGCCAAGGATCTTGGGGTAGACCACATAGTCATTCATAGCGACTCAATGCTCGTCGTCCAACAAGTTACTGGGGTATTTCAAGCTCAAACAGAATCGATGGCTGCGTATTTACAAGAGGTCAGAACATTGCTTGAGCAGTTTAAGTTTTACTCATTCAAGCAGATCCCCAGATCAGAAAACTCAGAGGCTGATGCACTTGCTCGGCTCGCCTCAGGTCTGGGTGATAGTGACCTAACTTCAGTCCCCATTGAAAGATTAGCCGAGCCAAGCATTAACAAAGGAGTAGCATGTGTAGTTGAAAAGCATTAGACCACATGGATGGACCCGATCCTTTGGTACCTGACCATCGTCGAATTGCCCAGCGACCGAGAAGAAGTACACAAGATTTGCAACAGCTCGGCCTGGTCTTCGATGATCGACGGAAAGCTACATCAGCAAGGCTACACTACATCATGTTTGAAGTGCGTTGGGTCCAAAGAAGCTCAATACCTAATGAAGGAGATCCACGAGAGCCTATGTGGTAATCACTCTAGGGGGCGATTCTTGGCCCAAAAATGTCTTCAACAGGGCTATTACTGGCTGACCATGGAGAAGGACTGTAATGACTTTGCGCGAAAATGCCTAAAATGTTAGCAATTCACAAGGGTGTCTAGACACCACGCTGAGCTGCTCACCTCAGTAACATTAGTATGGCCATTTGCTAAGTGGGCCATTGATCTGATCAGGCCCCTTCCCCAAGCCCGATCTCAATTTAAGTACTGTATTATGGCTATTGACTACCTAACCAAATGGGTCGAGGTAGAGCCATGCACCAACATGACCGAAGCCAAGTGCACCAACTTTGTATGAAAAAACATTATCTGCTGGTTTGGGATCCCGCATACTATTGTGATCGGCAACGCAAAGCAGTTTGAATCCTCAAGTCTCCTTCACCTATATGAGCAGCTTGGTATCAAGAAAGTCCTTTCCTCTCCAAGCTATCCTCAAAGCAACAGGCAGGTTGAAGCTGTCAATAAAACAATCAAAGACAACTTGAAGAAAAAGCTCGAGGGCCTTAAGGGGGCATGGATCGACGAGCTCCCAAAAGTGCTCTAACCTTACCAAACAATAGCCCGAACTACTACCAGAGAGACCACATTCTTGCTTATGTACAGAGCAGAGGCTGTCAGCCTGGTGAAGGTAGGACTACCAAGCTTCAGGGTTGAACATTGCGAAGAAATTTGAAATGCCGAAGTCATGACGTCCAAGCTCGATTTGTTCAAAGAAAAGAGAAATTGTGCAACGATTCATAATGTAGCTCGGAACCAAGTTGTTGCTCGGTACTACAACAAATGGGTCCAACCGAGGAGTTTCAAGGTTGGAGATTTGGTGCTTAGAAAGGACACAATGCAGCAGCTTAGGTTAGGGTCCTTCGATCCGAAATGGGACAGGCTGTACAAGGTTGTCGGGATTGTCCGGCCAGGCACCTATAGATTATACGATATGGAGGGCAACATGCTCTGTCATCCTTGGAATATCGAGCTCCTAAAAAGATTCTTTTGCTAACTGACGCCAAAAATCCTTTGACCTCTGGCTACATTCTTTTTGTAACTAGGCCTATTAAACAAGACTGGAACATAAATATTATACATCAATGAAAATGTAAATTGCTACACTGTTCCATTGAGCAATATGTATTTAAGGAAAAACAAATCCCAAAGACGGATGCCATAACTCTAGCCCGGAGGACCAGACCATAACTCCCAAAAAGGGAAGGTCATCCTGACCAACCAAACTGGGGGCTAATCGACATCATGCCCACCATTAGTTTGTCACCGTACAGACCGCCCGGTCAAAGTTGCCCTAGCATAACTATGCTCAACTAGCATTAGACTTGTAAAAGTTTCAAGGAACTTAAACAACTCTAAGGGGGGCGACAGGGCATAGGGTACCACACACCGTTGTGCTCTATCCGATTGAGAAGTGGACTTTTCCCGCCTGGTTAAACTCAGCATAGATGCTTATTGTCCTTTCTCGAGGTACGTTAACCGGTGAAACATTTTGTCACCGAGACATTAAACTTGGCAAGGATGGAACTGAAAAAGGTGAGCTCAAAATCCAATGGTTCAGGAATGCTTCTCCCGAGGAGCACCTAACTTAGAAGAGTTCCCAATTCAATCCCTTTTCCTGAGTTCCAAGCTAACTCGGCAAAGCGAAGGTCAAACTTCATTCCCGAGGAACTCCTCACGCTTTAAAAGAATGAAAATTTCTATCCGAGAACAATTACACTTGGAAAAGATGTCGAAAGATTCAAAAATGAAATAAATAAAGACTCTAAGAAGTGATGAACATGGAAAAATAAAGTTTTCATTATGAAGAGTGATGGGGAGGTACAAATAACTAGGCACCTCACAAGCTCAGATAAACAAAAGGAGGAAAAAAGAAGAGAAACAAAGCTAGGCCTGGGCCCCCTCCTTGGCATTACCGTCTCCGCCTTGGTCATCCCCATTGTCTTCGTCGTCCACTTTGACAACCTCCTCTTGCTTCGGCTGTTGTGCTATGCTCTGCTCTGGCTTGACTATGAGTGACCAGTTTAAGCCCGCCGCCTTAGGATAGCTCTTAATGATGTAGTCCTAGAGGTCGGTCATGCCGAAGTAGGAGTAGTCATCGTACTCTAGGGACGCCTTGAAATCCTCCACGGCTTGGGCAAGTCAGCCTAGCAGCTCCTCCCAAAAACAAAGGTGCCCAACGTGGGAAGCATGCAGCTGATCCCTAAGCTGGGCAACCTCATCCCGGGACTGCCTGGCCCTATTCTTGGTCTCTTCAATTGACCTCCTCGCCTCCTTTGCTGCTGCCTTGGCTTGTTTAGCTTCTTCCTTCGCCTTTCTAGCCTCGTCTTTGGCCCAAGCAAGAGCTCCCTTGATTTGATCAAGCTCAATGCTTTTACCACCGAGCTCCTTCTCAACCTCGTCCTTTTCAAGGTAGCCTTTTTGTGCCTCTCCCTCTCCAGGTTTAGCTCCCTCAGCTCGGCCATATAGGCTAGGTCCAAAAAGGCACATGCTTGAGAAAGCAGAAATTAGCATGTCAAAAAATGAGAAGTCGAATAAAGCTCGAAGCGAGACAACTACTTACCTTGGTGACAGAACGGAAGGCAGCATTGGATAAGCCCCCAAAATCCTCTCCTAAGAGGTTCTACAGGAAAGATTTGTTGAGAACCGCATCCCTAAAGTGATCAAGGATATGGCGACGATAGTTTACTTTCCTTCTTAGAGGGTCACCCGTGGAAGGCACTACGGCGAGAGGTTGGGGTTAGGTTGATGAAGTCCCCACCCTCGTCGACGAGGGTGGGGCCACTTGGACTGAGCTGGGTTGTCACTTGGACCTCGGTGGATGCTTGGACCACGCTAGCAGCTCCAGTCTCAGGGTCTTCTTTTGCTTCTTACTGGCCACGGCCTTCCTCTTCAGTTTATGAAGGCGCTTCATGAGGGCATGCCTTACTTTTGCATTGCTCGATCGAGAAGACATCTATGCAAAATCAACCAAATCCTCCAAGTCAGGACGAGCTCAGCGAAAAAAAAAATCCACAGGGCTCACCTCCAATCCGGAGCTGGCCAAACACACATAGAAGCCTGATCACATCCATAAGGTCCTCGTTTGCTACAGGGGGCCTCGCGTCAAAGGAGCCACTTGATGAGTTCTCAGTTTCGGATGATGATGGCTCCCTCGTCGGCCACCTAGACTTGGAAGTGCTCGGCCCTAAGATATCTATGGCGCTCGGCCTTGCGACTATCACCTGCCCGGCAGACTGGGCGAGTTGGATGTTTAAAAGGGGATTGATTATGTTGGGTTCCCCAAACCAGCCATAACGGGAGAGGGTCTCCTTCCCAAGCAGGAACGACTGTTGCCTCTTCGGTTTCGTCTTATTGAACAAGTCTTCAACTGCCCCAATGATATGGCTTGGCCTCCACAGCCTCTTTGACCACATGTGCCCTTTCTCAAACATCCTCGAAACACGCTAATCCGTAGGGAGGGTCTCACTAACTAGGGCTAGACAATTCCCCTGACATAGAACCACTCAAACTTTCAGAGCTTGTCCGAGTCGGGGTTGTCCAGAATGAAGTCCTTTCTAAAGCTGGTGACATAATACCAGCCAGACTGCTAGGGTAACTTCTTCATCTTATAAACTTATTTGAATGCCCCCCACAGCATCTCAGTGGCCTGGTGGTATCTCTATAATATGTATATCCTGATCAGTGACCTATAGCTGTTCTGGTTGAGTTGAGCGGGCATATATTTATCTCGTTGAGTGCCCGGCTGAGGAAGGGGTGAAACGAAAGATGCAGCTTGGCCCTAAAAAACTCTGCATACAAAGTAACACACCCCTCGAGTGGAGTCAGGGGTGAATCATTCTCCTCCGGTGCGATGAGGATGACGTCGTCTAGGATGTTGAACTTGGCACGCAGGTCCTCAAGCGAGATTCCATCATTACACTGGTGTAAGCTGCCGCGGATGTTTGCCTGGGCCGAGTTACCTGATAAGCTGTCACTCCTAGACTTGGGTGACAAGCACCCTATCATCCTCTTCCTTGACATCGCTTTCCACTGGCTCGGCATCATCGGCTCACTCCTCGTTGGAGATGTTGATGGTTACCCTGCCCACAACCTAGACAAGGGCCTTGGAGTCTCGATTGGAGGTGCTTGGTACATCTACGACTACCTCCAGTTCGGCCCACTCTTGGGCTGTAACTCAAGACGTGCCGACAGTGGCCGCCCTGATGTAGGGATCCTTACCCCTACATGGTCTCATCGGGAACTCTCCATCCATCAAGTCAAGGAACTACTACTCGGGTATCGTCCCGTAGTATCTCAGCCAGCTGGCCTGCTCCATCCTGTTTCGAGGATAACCCTTCAATATCGACCTCCATGAAGGTCGACTCCTCGGTCTCAAAGCTATTATCTGACCAGGAGACGCTAACATTTTGGGAGTCTAACAAGCCACTTATTCTCTCATACTCTTCGAGAAATTACTTGGTCAGATCATGGAAGCTTGGGAATGAAGAGTTCTTGGGTTATGAACAGCTACAAGGGTGGTGAAGTTTGGGCTTCGTTACATGTGAAAATGACAAGGAAGGAAAGCCTTATTTATAGTTGTTCTAGGCGCAAAACCCGGGTGTGAAAAACAAAGAGACATGATGATTACGCTTGACAGGGAAACACCCGATCACGTTATGACATGTCTCCCTCCGAGCATCATCTCATGACCTTTAATCTTGCACTACCTCCAGATGTTGTTTAGACTTGCATCTTGAGCCGACCTCACCCACTCGACATAGTCCACCCAGCCGAACATCGGCTATTGTTGGGAGTGAGCTTAGCGCTACCGCCGAGGAGCCTAACCTCAGGTGGTCAGGAAATAAGCTTGATAAAGCTATGATGAATTGATAACTGGTCCTGATGAGCTTGGATTGTCTATCTGAGGTGCTTGTTAGTGTCTCTCGGGCTACACCATAACTAGTTGCCTCCTCGAGTCAAGCACCAGCTCAGGTCAGATTTTTTTCACTGGAAAATAGACTACTACTCGCCACCACTGGCCAACAGATGGCAGGCAACTTGCCGTCAGATAGAAAACAATCCGCCGGTGGGGGGAACAACACTTGTCCTCTGCCACTTGACACACCTTGATGTGACACTCATGTTATGGGCAAAACCCACCTAACACCCAGTCCAAGTGGTAGCTTATAAATAGGATGTATTTATTGCATTCAGGGAACCACGCTTCTTTCCACCTAACAAGCTACAATTCTCTACTGAGCAACTCCTGCCTTGAGCATCAGAGAGCCCTTGTTTGTTGACTGTCCCATTTTTTTCTTGCTCCCGAAGCATCCCTCCTCTTATAACAGGTACATCCGATCAGGCTGAGATGAGCAGGGGAAAAGCTTACCACCGTGCGCAGCTGCATGTGGTGTTGATCCGATGCCAAACTTAGGTAAGCATCAACAATTGTAATCCCTATAAGTACTTATGATGTAATCCTAGGGATAGATTGGTTATCTAAGTATAATGCCATTGTAGACCGTCACCCTAGAAAAGTGATTTTAGTGACCAATAGGGGGACGATGATCACTTACCAAGGTAGTAATGATCAAGTGATGAGTGAACGGATCTTAAAGTTGTCTTTTGGAGGGTGAAGAAACTTAGCTTGTTACGTGCTTCTTTTAAATGTAGAAGGAAAATCTAGTGTAGCTGGAAGAAACATAGTCATACCAGTGGTTGATGAGTTTGATGAAGTTTCCCCAACAAGTTACCTGGATAACCACCGCATTGAGAAATTTAGTTCAGTATCGAGTTACTCCCTGGGACCGCTCTGATCCATCGTACCATATCGAACGGCATTAGCAGAAATGAAGGAACTTAATAAGTAACTTTAGGAACATGTAGATAGAGGGTACATCCAGAACAATACATCACCATGGGGTGCGCCAGTTCTATTTACCAAGAAACATGATAGTACTCTTAGGTTGTGCATTGACTATCAGCAGCTGAATCGGGTCATAATAAAGAACAAGTACCCACTGCCTAGAATTAACAAATTATTCGATCAGTTGGGAGGTTCTCAATATTTTTCAAAAATAGACTTGCACTCAGGATACCATTAGCTTTAGAGTCAAGGAGTAGGATACTCTAAAGACGGCCTTTAGGATCTGGTATGGACACTTTGAGTTCTTAGTGATGTCTTTTGGATTGACAAATGCCCTACAGCTTTCATAGATTTGATAAAGTCAGATTTTTTGGCCTTACTTGGATTAGTTTATGATTGTGTTCATCGATGACATACTTATCTATTCGAAGACCTAGGAGGAGCATGAGCAACATTTGAGGATAGTACTTTAGACTCTGCGGGAACATCAACTATATGCTAAAAAGGAAAAGTGTGAGTTTCAATTACTGAAGTCAAGTTTATAGGACACGTCATCTCCAATCAGGGTATTTCAGTGGATCCTTCTAAAATAGAAATAGTGGTACAATAAGAACGACAGAGGAATGTGGTTGAAATCCGTACCTTCCCAGGACTCCTTAGATACTATAGACAATTCGTGCAAGACTTCTCAAAAATAGCAGCTCCATTGACATGATTGACTAAGAAAGATGTCCAGTTTGAATGGGATATAGACTGTCAGTATGGCTTCCAAGAGTTGCAGACTTGGTTGACCACCGCTCTAGTGTTGATCATATCGAGTAGTGACGAGCCTTATGAGGTCTACACTAATGCGTTAGGACGTAGACTTGAATATATATTAATGGAAAATGGACGGGTTGTCTCATATAGATCATGTCAGTTGAAGCCTCACAAGCAGAACTATCCCACTCATGATTTAGAACTTGCAACAGTAATTCATGCATTGAAAATTTGGAGATGTTATATCTACGGAGTGATCTTTTAGATTTTCTCGGATCACAAGAGTCTAAGGTGTTTGTTCACTTAGAAGGATCTGAATTTGAGGCAGCAAAGATCGATGGAGTTTATGGAAGACCATGACTTCTTGCTGTAGTATCATTCAAAAAAAGCCAATGAAGTTGTAGATGCGCTCAGCAGGAAATCTTCTAGAATTCTTGCTTGTTTGGCGTTTGAGGGTTGGAAAAGAGATGCAATGGTTAGTGAGTATCAATTGTAGTATTATGAACATTATAATCATGTCTTCATATACAACATAGAATCTACTCCAGCTCTTGTTCAAATGGTGAAGTAGAACCAATGGTGGGATCAACATCTTCAGGAGACATGGATGCAAACAAAATGGAGAACACCTTGATGAATGAAGGATACACATAGATGGGTCCTTGTGCTTCAAGAAACGTTTGGCGGTACCTGCAATAGAAGAGGTGGATGAGGCACACAAGTTTCGTTTTGTTATTCACTTAGAAAACATGAAGATGTGTTGCGTTTAAGAAGACAATATTGGTGGAGAGGTATGAGAAAAGATGTTCTGGATTACGTCACCAAATGTGTGACTTTTCTTTAGGTGAAAGTTGAACACCAGAAACTTGCTGGACAACTTCAACTGCTTCCCATTCCAGGGTGGAAGTGAGAGCATATCATGATGGATTTCCTCATCGGTTTACCAAGAGTGGAGTAGAAGTAGGATACAATTTGGTTTGTTGTTGACAGGTTGAAAATTAGCACATTTCATACCCTTCATATCAACATGCTCGAGAAGAGTCCTTGGAGAGTTGTATCTCGAGAATATAGTAAGATTGTATGGAGTTCCATTGTCCATTACCTCTGATAGGGATACATAGTTTAACACTAAATATTAGAGAAGTTTCTAAGAAGCACTAGGCATAGAGTTGAATTTCAACACTGCCTTTCATCCTCAGACCGATCTATAGTCTGAGCGGGTTATTTAGGGTCTTGAGTACATGTTACGCTCTTGTATCTTGGACTTTTACGGAAACTAGATGAGGCAACTGCATCTAGCTGAATTATCATACAATAATAGCTACTAAGCAAGTATCATTATGGCACCGTTTAAAGCACTTTATGGCAGACCACATCGGTCATCGGTTTGTTGGTTAGAACTAAAGGATAGTATCATCACTGGACTTGATGAGATCCATGAGAATAATGAAAAGGTCTCCGTGATTCGAGATAGATTGAAAGCTGCCCAAAGTTGACAGAAGAGTTATGCTGACAAGAGATGCTGACTTCTAGAATCCAAAGTAGGTGATTTTGTTCTCTTAAAGGTTTCACTGCGCAAAGGGATTACGCGGTTTAGCATAGGTGGGAAACTTGCGCTGAGTTACATCGTGCCGTTTGAGATTACTCACCATGTCATATAGTTGCTTACCAACTTGATCTTCCTCCTGTCTCTCTCATGTTCACAATGTGTTTCACGTGTCAATGCTCCGAAAATGCCCACCCGAGTCAAGCAAAGTTGTTTCAATTTATGATGTGCCGATACAGGAAGACATGACTTACGAGGAGGTGCCAATACAGATCATTGATCAGAAGGTAACGAGTTTGCGACGTCATGATGTACCACTAGTGAAGGTCTTGTGACCACACCACGAAGCCGATGAGGCAACATGGGAATTGGAATCAATGATGCAAGAACTGTACCCACCTTTATTTTGCTTTTGAGACAATTTCTAATTTTGAGGACGAAATTCCTTTAGGGGAGGAGAGCTGTAATGTCCTAAAATTAATTAAATGTGTTGAGTATATGAATTAGTGAATTAGTGTGCCTAACTATGATTCAAGCTTAATTTAATTATTTTGTGATATTTTTTAAATCAATTTCACTTTATTTATTTTGTTGGTTACCTTAAATTTTAAAATATGTTAAAATTACCTCAAATGAATTTTAGCATTTTGTTAACTCATTTTTAAACAATTTTTGCATTTTATTTTCATTTTATTTATTCCTTAAAATTTATGATGTGATAAAATTTAAAACAAAACAAACTGCAAAATTCCCAACAGGAATCTTTTCTCCTTTCTATCTGTATCACATGAGATTTCTAGCCTTGGGAACTCATAATTTTCTTCACATCACCCTCCCACCTGAGACCTTCTTGTTGGGTCTAAAATACCACCTTGAAGTTCAGAACCACCTTGGAACCACTTCTATCGAAAACTGTGTGCTGAACATAGTTTTCATTAAGGAGCCACAATCAGGTTCTGAGATAAAGGGGGTAGAGATGTTCACCTAGTTTCCCCTCTTCTTTTTCCCTCTCTCTCTTTCCATGCCTCTCTCTCTCTCTGAGCAACCAAGAAAAAAAAAAGACACCCTCTTCCTTGCTCACAAACCACTCAGACATACAACCACATCATCTGGCTTGTTTCAAGAACTTTACAGCCAATTTAGAGCAAAAAACTCAAGCTTTGAAGCCTCCTAACCACTACAATCTGATTTACCTGAGGTTAGTTACATCTTCAATGAATTAAACATATGATTTTAAGCATGCTAATAGTGATTTTTGGAATTTAATTTGAGCTTAAATACCTAAGCTTTAAACCTTACATAAACAGTTCAGTCCTAAGAAAAACATTACAGATTTCTACATGCATGACATGATCTAAGTTAATGAAACCCTAAACACCTACAATCTGACATGTAGAACCTAAACCGTCATTAATCCATGCTCCATTTAGGTTAGAACCAAATTTAAATAATTTTACATTATTTGATCTATTTTTTGATTTATTTGAACAAAAACATGAAAAATGACGTAATTGTCTTGCATGTTCATGAAATCATGTTTATGAATCTCATATAATGATTGTCAAACACTTAGGGATAATTGGATTGCATTAGAACCAGTTTAAAATGAGCCAAGGATAGATTGGATCTCGGATGCTGGAAAACAAAGCATACTGGTCGTGACAGCACAGTTGACCGCAATCTGTGTAACGCCATCGATGAGCAACCGTGGATACATGGTCAACCGATGAACACTATACACGGTCAACTACACTACACCAGGACGCTGCTAGTTTGCATGCGTTGACTATAGAAGCCTTATTTAATGTATCTATTTATTTGATTGATTAAGGCATGTAATATTAAAGACACTATTTAATTTCTGTTGGACCGTGGTTTTATTTTGCTTATGTCAGTGCCATGTGTGCACTATGTGGAGTCCAATGCAGCCTAAATCGTTCATGTTAAGTTTATATTTTAATTTAATTTAATTTAGAGGTAATTTGTGAAATTATTTGTTAAGTCTTAATGGATGGTAATATGCTAAAAAGTTTTAAATTGATCACATTTCTATAAATAACCCAAAGTACGTTTTCTTAAATTACCAAATAATTAATGGGTGAGTTTAGTTAAATTTGATTAATTATTTAAATTAAACCGTCACGTCACTACCCAGGTTTGAGTTCGTGACAAGCTATTCCTGATGAACAAAGTGTCGGAAAAATAGTACGCAGTGGAATTTTAAAAATTTTACATTAGAGTATTTTCTAAAACACAAGTTTAACATGCTATATGCATAAATTAACCAGATCTTACTAACCTTTGATTGTCGAAGAACCCTCGCAAAGCGTGAAGAGAAGTAACGTTTCAGAAGAGCCTCAACCAACTAGTCTTCTTTGCTATTCTCTATCCAATATCGAAATGAGTGTGGGCTCACACGTACAACTCTTCTACTAAGTGACTCTCCTTCCAACCAATTGAGAGAACCCAAAACTAGTGTTTATGATTTGTGAACAAAAGCTCTCAGGGAGTTTTTAGATTCTCACTAGCAGAGTATCACTCTTAATCTCTCAATTGATCTAAGTAACTCTTAAGACTTACTCCCTATTTATAGAGGTTAGGTCTAGGGTCAATCCTTATCAGATTAGGTCTCCAAAATTCGAATCAGAATCAACTCCAGATCAATATCTGATAAGATCCGTATAAAAATGCGTGATCTTATCCTTCGCCCATTGGTAGGACGAACAGGATGATAGGCAGGCCGCACATCCCCATCGGTAGGCCGAACACGTAGATCCGTAGGCCAAACTGTCGAATAAATATCTCCGCGAATCTTTTATTTTTCACTCAAGATTCTATAGGATAAAGTCTCAGTTTTAATTTAAATAACCCAATAGAGAAGTTATCTGATCAAAACAACTTTATCTAGATAATCTCTAAAAAAATAAATGAATTCCCAATATTCTACAAGTTTATCTTGATCTAATTTATCCAAAATTAAATCAACCGATAAATAGACAAGAATTATCCGATCCCAATAATTCAACAAGTTTATCTTGAATCAATTTTATCACAAAATTAATTCAACCAATAAACAGACATGAATTATCTGATTCTTCCAAATTTTAACCAATCTGATAATTCAGACATAAGTCACCAATTATCGAAAAAGTACGCCATATCGTTACAGGATATTGTGAGCTAGTAAAGGGGACCAAATAGACCTATATAGTTAAAGCTCCCGATAATTACGAAACCCAATATCCCATATATACATTTCATAATTATCAACTCCAACACTACTCCATTAAAAGCTTGGAGCTGCACTCTGAAACTACATATTATTACGAAGCCCGTATAGCTAAGTCTCCATGACATATCATAGTGTATCGTATCCCCATATGATTATTCATAATCAGCTTAAGGACAAGTTCTGTCATACCTTCCTGATTATTTTTATCTTATGTTTTATTATCTCACCATCGAAAAACTTACCGTTCAAAGACAGTATACCATTCGGTTACACCTATGTATCCAAATGGTTGAGCGCTCTAGTTTTTCAATTACAGGATAACGCATATAAGAGGATATCACTACTCCTAAAAAGGAGCTATGGATTCCATATCTATGAATAACAAGTCTACGCTATCAACATTCATGCCTCCAACGTACGGCATACATACCACTATTAAGATGTGGGAGTCACCCTTTGGCACATCAAAAGACACAAGTCAAGACAACAGGCCCATTATTTATCTCAAGATTAAGATACAATACAAATGATTGTCTAAAGTGAATCGATTTGCTGAGACAAAATTATTAATCTAAATCAATTCACTTTATGTCCCGATCCAACACATCGTCACCTATGACAACGTACCAATGTTTCTATTCACGAAGTCCACCTCCGATGGTCAAGACAAACCATCTCCCAAAAGGGATATAGACAACATAACAATCTTTACATGAATAAAGTGCCCAACTTTATTCCCTCGATTGCGGATCTTATAATTTAGACCATCACCTTAAGAATCGTGTCTTCCGCATAATCTATCCATCATATGCCCAATTCTTAAAGGTTTAGACTGACAGCCTCAAACTATTATTTGCTTAACATACATTCAACAAATATGAATGTAAAAAGGACAAGATTTGGTATAAATAATAAATAAATTCTTTATTGATAAAAATGTCTCCAAAAACTTATTACATTAATACTCCTTAGGGCATACATGTCTAGCAATCTCCCACTTTCACTAAGTGAGTAAATACAACAAATCTCGCATCCCCATAGCTTGCACATGCTTCTCGAAGACTCTCCCAGTAAGTGTCTTCGTAAATGGATCAGCTATATTGTCCTCTGACGTGATCTTACACATCGTGATATGCCCGCCCTCAACGAAGTCCTTTATCACATGATACTCCGATCAATATGCTTACTCTTCTTGTGAAATCTTGGTTCCTTAACATTAACTACCGCCGCACTGTTATCACAGTACAGTAATACTGTCGTATCCATAACAGGAACTACCTCAAGATCCCCAAGGAACTTGCAGAGCCACACTGCTTCTTTCGAAGCATCACTAGCTGCCACATACTCGGCCTCCATCGTTGAATCCAAAGAGCAATCTTGCTTGGCACTTTTCCAACTAATGGCACCACCCCCCAGAGTAAATACAAAACCCAAAGTTAATTTCCTATAATCTAGATATGATTGAAAGTTTGAGTCAATGTATCCTAGAGGAGTCAAGTCCTCATCCGAATACAGAAGCATATACCCTTAAGTCCTTCTCAGGTACTTGAAAATATGCTTAACCACAACCCAGTGGTTCGGTCCTGGATTTGCCTAAAATCGACTTACAATCCCGACTGCATAACTAATATCCGGTCATGTGCAAAGCATGGCATACACGAGACTACCCACTGCCGAAGCATAAGGCACCTTCTTCATGTATTCTCTTTCTTCATAAGACTTCGGAGAGTCTTTCTTTGAAAGAGTAATTCCAGACCTAGATAGTTGCCCACCTTTCTTGGAATCCTACATTGCAATCCTCCTGAGAATTTTATCTATGTAGCTGGCCTAGGATAAAGCTATCATTTTGTTCTTCCTATCTCGAAAGATCTAGATACAGAGAACAACATTAGCCTCACCCAACTCCTTCATGTCAAACTGCTTGGTCAACCATAATTTGACCGATGACAACGCCCCAATGTATCATTGCCAATTAGCAAAATGTCATCTACATAAAATAGTAGAAAAACCACTTTCCCATCCTTAATGTATTTATAAACACATGGTTCATCCACATTTTGTGAGAACCCATAAGTCTTGATCACCAGATCAAATCTTATGTTCCAAGAACGAGAAGCCTGCTAAAGTCCATAAATTGACTTTAGCAGCTTACAAACCTTACCCTCTTGACCTGAGACTTCGAACACATCTGGTTGTTCTATATAAATGGACTCATCAAGATAGCCATTCAGAAAAGCCATCTTGACATTCATCTGCCAAATCTTGTAGTTGAGAGTGGCAGCTATGGACAAGAGAATCCGATTGTACTTAAGCATGGCTATAGGTGAAAAGGTTTCCTCATAATCGATTCCTTCCTTTTGCGTATAACCCTTAGCTACCAGGCTAGCCTTAAAGGTTTCAACCTTTCCATCCACTCCTCTTTTCCTCTTGTGGATCCACTTACACCCTATGGGTTTTACCCCTTTGAGAAGATCCATAAGCTCCCAAACCTGATTAGTCTTCATATACTTCATCTCTATGTTCATGGCCGTTGTCTAGAGTTTTGAATCAACATCCTTCATAGCCTCTGCATAAGTATAAGGATCCCTGTCATGTTCATCCAGTTCAGCAATAAAGACCTCCCCATTGAACATATACCTCTCAGGTTGACACCCGATCCTCCCACTACATCGAAGCTACTCAGGTTGTTGTTCAGGTTTGTTTGGTTTTTCTACACTGATCGGAACGGTTTCATTCAGAACTTTCAAAGTGATCGGATCACTCCTTAACTCCTCAAGCACCACTTTGCTTCAAGGTTTAAAGTCGTCCATGTAACTCTTCTCAAGGAAAGTTGCATTAGTTAAAACCACGACTTTAATTTCCTTTAGGTTATAGAAATAACCCCCTTTAGTCCCTTTTGGATATCCTACAAACACGTAAACTTCCGAACATGCTTCCAACTTATTTAGATCCTTAAACAGGACATGAGCCGGACATCCCCATATGTGAATATGGTTTAAGGATGTCTTCTTACCCATCCACAACTCGTGAGGAGTTTTAGGGACCGATTTTGAAGGCATATTGTTCAAAATATAACATGCGGTTTGTAGTGTATATCCCCAAAAGGATATAGACAATGATGAATAACTCATCATGGACTTAATCATGTCCAATAAAGTCCTATTTCTTCTCTCCACTATGCTATTCTACTGTGGAGTGCCCAGCGCAGTCAAATGGGATAACATCCTATTCTCTAATAAGTGTCCCAAGAACTCATCAAAAAGGTATTCTCCACCTCGATCGGATCAAAGTGCCTTTATGGTTTACCCAATTACTTTTCCACTTCAGCCCAAAACTCCCTGAACTTGTCAAAAGTTTTGCTTTTGTGGTGCATCAGGTATAGATACCCATATCTTGAGTAATCGTCAATAAAAGTGACGAAGTACTCATACCCTTCTCGTGCCTAGATGTTCAACGGTCCGCAAACATCACTATGCATAAGTTCTAGAACCCCTTTGGCCCTATTGCCCTTAGACCCGAATGGTTTTTTGGTCATTTTACCCTCCAAACAAGATTCACATTGAGGTATAGATTCCAACTTTAAGTGACTTAAAGGTTCATCCCTTACCAGCCTTTGAATCCTATTCAGGTTAATATGACCAAGGTGCAAATGTCAAAGATAAGTCTTATTAGAGTGAGAAGTTTTAAGTCTTTTAGAGTTATTATCATTCATCTCAGCATAAAGCAATAAGTCCATCTTAGGTATAAAATATATGATTATTTTGCATCCATTCAAAATAGATAAAATATTTGTTTTTATGAATCACCACTTTATCATTAAAAGAAACCAAATAGGAGTCTTTAAATAAACAAGCTACAGAAATTAAATTCCTTTTAAATTTAGAAATATAAAAACAATCTTACAAAAATAAATTCTTATAATTATCAAAATAAAGATGGACGTCTCCCACTGCTTCCGTTGAGACCAAGGATCCATCGTCCATCTAAAGCAAGAAGTCTTTATGTAGCAGACTTCTCGTTTCTTTGAACCCCTACAGAGAAACACAAACATGATTAGTTGCACCGGAATCTGTGACCCAAATGTCACTGGATTCCTCAACTAAACAAGTTTCTAAATACGACAGATCACACCTACCTCCTTTAGAAAGGAAGTCCTTGCAATGCTTCTTTATGTACCCGACCTTCCAACAGAAGAAGCACTTAAGCTTCTTTGGGTTCTTCTTCTTCTTCTTCTTGCTCTTGGTGCTAGCAGGAATAGAATGTTAGATATGTATGCCCTAAGGAGTAAAAATGTAATACGTTTTTTTTTTTGGAGACATTTTTATCAATAAAGAATTTATTCATTTATAGATACTAAATCTTGTCCTCTTTACGTTCATATTTGTTGAATGTATGTTAAGCAAACAATAGTCTGAGACTGTCGATCTAAACCTTTAAGAATTGGGCATATTATGGGCTGATTATGCGGAAGACACGATTCTTAAGGTAACGGTCTAAAACATATGATCCGCAATCGAGGGAATAAATTTGGGCGCTTTATTTATGCAAAGATTGTTATGTTGTCTATATCCCTATAAGGAGGTGGTTTGTCTTGACCATCAGAGTTCGACTCCATGAATAGAATCATTGGCACGTTGTCATAGGTGACGATGTGTTGGATCGAGACACAAAGTGAATTGATTTGGATTAATAATTCTGTCTTAGCAAATCGATTCACTTTAGACAATCATTTATATTGTATCTTAATCCTGAGATGGATAGTGGGCCCGTTGTCTCGACTTGTGTCTTTTGATGTACCAAAGGGTGACTCCCACATCTCAATAGTGGTATGCATGCTGATACGTTGAAGGCATGACTCTTGATGGCGTAGACTTGTTATTCATAGATATGGAATCCATAGCTCCTCTTTAGGAGTAATGATATCCTCTTATATGCATTATCCTGTAATTGAAAAACTAGAGCGCTCAACCATTTGGATACATAGGTGTAACCGAATAGTATACTATCTTTGGATGGTAAGCTTTCTAATGGTGAGATAATGAAACGTAAGATAAAAATAATCGGGAAAGTAAGACAGAACTTGTCCTTAAGCCGATTATGGATTATCATATGGGGATACGATACACTATGATATGTCATGGAGACTTAGCTATACAGGCTTCGTAATTCTATAAAGTTCGAGAGTGCAGCTCCAAGCTTTTAGTGGAGTAGCATTGGAGTTCATAATTGTGAAATGTATATCTGGGATATTGGGTTTCATGATTATCGAGAGCTTGAACTTTATAGGTCCATTTTGGTCCCCTTTACTAGCTCACAAAATCCTGTAACAATACGGCTTGCTTTTTCAATAATTGGTGACTTATGTCGGATTTATCAAATTGGTTTAACTTTGAAAGAATCAAATAATTCATGTATGTTTAGTGGTTGAATTAATTTTGTAATAAAATTAATTTAAGATAAACTTGTTGAATTATTGGGATCGGATAATTATTGTCTGTTTATCGGTTGATTTAATTGGATAAATTAAATCAAGATAAACTTGTAGAATTATTGTGAATTGATTTATTTTCTTAGAGATTATCTTGATAAAGTTTTTTTTTATCAGATGACTTCTCTATTGGGTTATTTGAATCAAAACTGAGACTTTATCCTATAGAATCTCAGGTGAAAAATAAAAGATTCAAGGAGATATTTATGCGACAGTTTGGCCTGTCGATCTACGTGTTTGGCCTGTCGATGGCGCCTGTTCGGCCTGCCGATCAGTGAGAGGTAAGATTACGCGTTTTCATGTGGATCTCTATCAGATATTGATCTGAACTTGATTCTGTTTCGAGTTTTTGAGACCTAATCTGATAAGGACTGACCCCAGGACCAATCGCTATATAAAAGGGAGTAAGTCTCATGAGTTACTCAGATCAATTAAGAGATTAAGAGTGATACTCTTCTGGTGAGCATCTGAAAACTCCCTGAGAGCTTTTGTTCACAAATCACGAACACTAGCTTTGGGTTCTCTCGATTGGTTGGAAGGAGAGTCACCGGTGGAAGAGCTGTACATATGAGCCCACACTCACTCCGATCGTAGATAGAGAATAGCAAAGAAGACCAGTTGGTTGAGGCTCTTCTAGAACGTTACTTCTCTTCACGGGTTGCGGAGGTTCTTCGGCACATACAGGTTAGTAAGATCTGTTTAATTTATACATATAGCATATCAAACTTGTGTTTTGAAAAAATACTTTGATGTTAAAATTTTTAAAATTCCCGCTGCGCACCTCACACTGTTTTTTCCAACATAGAAGACTTCCTATTCTTGGCCTGTTACTTCTTTCCATTCCCAAAGTTAAGATTGGAACTAGAAGCAACTACCATGTTGGCCTCACCACCTACAAGAGACTCCTTGATCAGCAGTTCAAACTCTTGTAACTGTTTCATTAATTCCGTCAAGGTCATATCCCGCCTATTGCTTAAATTAAAAGTAGCTCTAAATAGAATAAATTCCTTTGACAGAGTCTCAAAGACCGTAGTCATATGAGTTTCAGCATCATTGTTGGCTCCATTGGTTTGAGCCTTACCATTGACCAACATCATGTGCTCCTTTATAGATGTTCTCGACCTATGCTTACAGTTAAGAAGTTTCCAAAGCGCCCCTTATCGCTTTGTTATGGCCTGGCGTCCAAACATATCCTCAAGATTATCCAAGATCTGCTTCGCAGTCTCATAATCTTGATGTTGAGCTTGCAGCATGTTATTCATGCTAGCGATAACATAGCAGCGGGCCTGATCATTAGCATCTTCCAGCGATCATACGCTTGGAATTGCTCATTAGATGAGTCTCCCATAGGCTTAGGAGGACAAGGGGTTGTCAGTACATATTTCAGTTTCTCAAAGGAAAGAACGATATCCAGGTTCCGTTTTCAATCATTATAATTCTTTCCAGTCAATAGGTTTTTGTCAAGTATAGATGATAAAGCATTTTTAGACATTTTTAATCTACAATAAAGAATCATATACCAAACATAAGAAAACATATAATAACAATTTAGTAAGATAACACAATCATGTAAAAATATACAAATGTGTTTATGTGTCAAAACCTTGAAAATATCACAACCTTACAACGATAATTCCTAACTCAGAATTCAACAAGCTCCTAGGGGAGTCATGCTAAATTCAATCAGGAGCACGGATCCCCTCCTAATTAATATATGTCATTCAGGACCCGTATGATCCAGTATATATTAATAATCGTTTCTTTGGCCATTAATTTTATTAACAAAGCTCCTAGGGGAGGTTATAATAAAATTAACGTGAGTATATAACCATCATTTTAATATTTTATCCATGATTTCTAATCATCACGTAGGGGTGTGCAACCATAAATCATGCTAAAATACCTTATCCTCTTAGAGATCCAATCTGGTACATGATAGAAATCACTTCCTAGGGGTCGGGACCACCATGTTCTGCCTATGGACCAACGATGGAGGCCTTAGGTTCTCTCTTCGAAAACCTTCTCCCACTCAATCTTTTGAAATCAAGGTTTTATTTTAAGAATATGCATGAACAATTTTAATATGAGCGACACTCCTTATTCTATATGACATGTTATTAATATACATGGTAAATCATATTATAATGCAGACAAGCAAAGCAAATAAGCAAAGCAACAAGCAAAATAATAATAACCGTAATATTATGGTTCCACCGTAGAGAATAGAAAACTAAGATTACAAGAGAATAATCGAGACATATTATCGATTCTTCATCCTTGAATCATCAAGCTGTATCCTTCTTAATGTAATACCCATCTTCAAGTCTTCAATCCCTTATAAAGTGAATACTTCATATTTCTAGTCATATCCAAATTTAATGTCTCTTAGAATTGTCCCAAAAATAAAATTAAAACTGCATCTTTTTTTAGGAATTTTTCAACTCTCGGTCGGTAGGCCGATCTGGGTGATCGGCCTACCGGTCATGCTGCATCGGCCTGCTGACTTATGAAAGTTTGGCCTGCTGCTAGAGCCACCTGATTTCTGCCCCATTGACGGCCTGCCGAACCTCACGTCCGACCTACCGATCTGTGACCATCGGCCTGGTGAGTTTGGTATGCCAACCGAGCAGAAATCTCTCATTCCAAAAAATAGAGTTTTTAATGCAATTCATCAATTTTATTTTTAACAATTCAAAAACATAAAATTAGAGACTCAGAAAATATCTAGGAGCACCATCATCAATCTTCTAGATCTGCCTTCTAGATCCGTCTTCTTTGAATGATTATTTAATTACAAAAATTCTTACTAATTTAAAATAAATAATAATTCCTAGACGGAGATGATAGTCCGCCATCTAATTACATGAAAAACCTAGATACACATTCTAACCTCTAAGGAACCATAACCGGTATAAATTAATTGATTAATAAATAATTAAATAACCATTTAATCAACCATAATTAATTAATGAATATTCACCATATAATCCATGACAACATATATAATATATAGAAACCTAGAGTGCCAACTCTCTATAAAATTAAATTCAAGCATATGAGAGATTAAGATCACAAAATTTATACATATAGCTCGATCACAAACTCGTAAATTTATGTAAAAGTCATGGCTCTGATACCAATTGTTGAAAAAATAGTACGCAGCAGAATTTTAAAAATTTTACATTAGAGTATTTTCTAAAACACAAGTTTGACATGCTATATGCATAAATTAACCAGATCTTACTAACCTTTGATTATCGAAGAACCCTCGCAAAGCGTGAAAATAAGTAACTTCTAGAAGAGCCTCAATCAACTGGTTTTTGTTATTCTCTATCTACAATCAGAGTGAGTGTGGGCTCACACGTACAGCTCTTCCACTAAGTGACTCTCCTTCCAACCAATCGAGAGAACCCAAAACTAGTGTTCATGATTTGTGAACAAAAGCTCTCAGGGAGTTTTTAGATTCTCACCAGCAGAGTATCACTCTTAATCTCTCAATTGATCTAAGTAACTCTTAAGACTTACTCCCTATTTATAGAGGTTAGGTCTAGGGTCAGTCCTTATCAGATTAGGTCTCCAAAATTTGAATCAAAATCAAATTCGAATCAATATCTGATAAGATCTGCATAAAAACACGTGATCTTATTCTTTGTTCATCGACAGGGTGAACAGGATGATTGGCAGGCTGAACATCCCTATCGGTGGGCTGAACACGTAGATCAGCAGGCCAAACTATAGAATAAATATCTCCGTGAATCTTTTATTTTTCACCCAAGATTCTATGGGATAAAGTCTCAATTTTAATTCAAATAACCCAATAGAGAAGTTATCTGATCAAAACAACTTTATCTAGATAATCTCTAAGAAAATAAATGAATTCCCAATAATTCTACAAGTTTATCTTGATCTAATTTATCCAAAATTAAATCAACCGATAAACAGACATAAATTATCTGATTCTTCTAAATTTTAACCAATCTGATAAATCTGACATAAGTCACCAATCATTGGAAAAGCACGCCGTATCGTTACAGGATGTTGTGAGCTAGCAAAAGGGACCAAATGGACCTATATAGTTCAAGCTCTCGATAATTACAAAACCCAATATCCCAAATATACATTCCATAATTATCAACTCCAACGCTACTCTACTAAAAGCTTGGAGCTGCACTCTCGAACTACATAGAATTACGAAGCTCATACAACTAAGTCTCCATGACATATCATAGTGTATCGTATCCCCATATGATTATCCATAATTGGCTTAAGGACAAGTTTTGTCTTACCTTCTCGATTATTTTTATCTTACGTTCTATTTTCTCACCATCAAAAAACTTACCATCCAAAGACAATATACCATTCGGTTACACCTATGTATCCAAATGGTTGAGCGCTCCAGTTTTTCAATCACAGAATAACGCATATAAGAGGATATCACTACTCCTAAAGAGGAGCTATGAATTCCATATCTATGAATAACAAGTCTACGCTACGCTATCAAGAGTCATGCCTGCAACGTACCGGCATGCATACCACTATTAAGATGTGGGAGTCATCTTTTGATACATCAAAAGACACAAGTCAAGACAATAGGCCCATTATTCATCTCAGGATTAAGATACAATACAAATGATTGTCTAAAGTGAATCGATTTGTCGAGACAAAATTATTAATCCAAATCAATTCACTTTATGTCCCGATCCAACACATCGTCACTTATGACAACGTGCCAATGTTTCTATTCACAGATTCCACCTCCAAAGGTCAAGACAAACCATCTCCCAAAAGAGATATAGACAACAAAATAATCTTTACATGAATAAAGCGCCTAACTTTATTCCCTCGATTGCAAATCTTATGATTTAGACCATCACCTTAAGAGTCATGTCTTCTGCATAATCTGTCCATCATATGCCCAATTCTTAAAGGTTTAGACCGACAGTCTCAGACTATTGTTTGCTTAACATACATTCAACAAATATGAACGTAAAGATGACAAAATTATTAATCCAAATCAATTCACTTTATGTCCCGATCCAACACATCGTCACTTATGACAACATGCCAATGTTTCTATTCACAGATTCCACCTCCAATGGTCAAGACAAACCATCTCCCAAAAGGGATATAGACAACATAACAATCTTTACATGAATAAAGCGCCCAACTTTATTCCCTCGATAACAAATCTTATGATTTAGACCATCACCTTAAGAGTCATGTCTTCTGCATAATCTGTCCATTATATGCCCAATTCTTAAAGGTTTAGACCGACAGTCTCAGACTATTATTTGCTTAACATACATTCAACAAATATGAACGTAAAGAGGACAAGATTTAGTATAAATAATAAATAAATTCTTTATTGATAAAAATGTCTCCAAAAACTTATTACATTTTTACTCTTTAGGGCATACATGTCTAGTGTAAAGTTTTTAGAAAATTTTTGTCCATCAATTGATTCGCTTCTTTCGTTTCGTTTTATATTTGATTCCAATAGCCACAAACATGTCATATATATGTTTTTATCGTATAATCCATCATAGCCCATTTAATAATCGTGTTAATTATGTTGTGTCATGTCGTGTTATGTGTGCGATGTGCGACTAGTGTTCGTGTTTGGGTTCCTGACATATTTATTAATTTTGTCATATTCGTGTTTAGGCCAATCGTGTCATGCCGTAATTGTATTGGCCCGAACATGTTATGCTAGCATGAATTGCGAGCTTTAATGAATTAATCCAATGCAACATTAAGATTAGGTTGGACGTAGTCAAAATTATCGAATTGAATCCAATATATATACCCCCATGTAACATATATGGATGTCTCACAAAGTATGCAGTAACTTGGCAAATGCGCTAGAGGCTCAAATGGGATTGGCCATACATGATTTAGATACAATATATATGGATAGGGTATTTAAATGAGTAATTTAAACTATAGTCTAAATTTAAAAATTATAGCATATAAAAATTTTATATATTATAATATATAAAAATTTTATGCTATTTACGTTTTAAATCAATAGTAGAACCGTTGTTTCACACACCATGGAAGAGACATATATCCGGAGACGTTTATGCTAGAATTGTATCGTAAAATTTGTTTTATTTTACGTGTGCATATGGGGTCGTACGGACATTTCAAAAATTTCTGATTGGCCCTTTATCAACTTGGTACGTTCTAGCTATACATCATTTTGACAGCCTTATTCTTTTATTTTTTATTTTTTGTTTTTTTTGTGAAACTCCGGTAAAAACCATCATTTTGATTCAAATGTGAAATGAGTGTTGTACGGCCGTACAGAACCCCAATAAAACAGAACAGAAAAATTCAGTGGTAGGTGTAAGTGTGTGTGTGGTTGGAGAGAGCGGGTTTGTAAACAGCTAAATAGCTAATAGGAAAAACAAAGATGGGGTTGCTTTACGTTACGCCTGATTAGATGGTTGAGGACACGAACATGACATAATTTTTTATATATTATTGTTAAAAAAATAAGTTAAAGTTTATTTTTACGTTAATTTAAAATTGATCTAAAAATAGATTATGTTTGTGTTAATTAACTTGATGTTAAATTGAGCCGCAACTTAATATTTTTATTTTTTTCATACTATTTTGTCCTAATATGTATAGCATCAATAAATTAACATTAAATTTGATGTGTTTGTAGCAAGAAGGTGATTTAATTTTTTAAAAAATATGTATTTTATATTACTTTTATGTATTTTTAACACATAAATTATCACTTAAAGATAAAATATTAAGGGTTGAATTTAGGTTATGGGTTGATTTCTAGTTACGGATTGATTTCGAATTTCAGGTTGATTGAGGGTCGTATGCTTCATAGGTCACTCGTCAAGGCTGTTTGTGTTTGCATCAATTTGTGTCAAAATAAATCGTGTTAATATCAAGATTTTTTAACAAGTTTATGTTATAAGTCTGGTCAATGTTGTGATATTTTTTTTATTTTTTAAGTTTTAGCTTCACACAAACACAATCTATAGATACAAATTGTCACCCCTACTTTACGTAGAGGGTGAGCTTTACTTGTAAGTAGTGAGTTTTTTTTTTTTTTTTTTTATACTGTCATTTGTTGTTTCGTTTTGTGTTGTGTTCATTTATTTGTTGTTGCATGCAGTTGTTGCAGTGCAGATGACGACATGATATATGCAGGTAGACTCAGAAGGGAAGAACCCCAAAAGGATTCCCTTTGGGACATAACAAAAGTGTGGCACAAGTAAACTAAAACAAAAAGCCTTTTTGGACAAATAACAGAGAAAGATTGTTTAACTCTTTTTCTTCCTCTTTCTCTCTCTCCATTAGTCACTTCTCATCAGAACCAAACAAAACTGACGAGAGAAAAGAGATTGATTCTTATCGCTTCCCTATAACCTTCTTTTTTAAGTTGTTTTTTAATCTTTTTGTTTGTTCGGTAGAATGTTTTCTAATCTTCTTTTTTATATACAAGAGTGTTTCTTAATCTTTTTGTTTAATCACCCATATCTTTTTTCTCTTCTATTTGACATATTATATTCTTCTATTTGTATAGTATATATAAATTTATATAACTTAGTGACCATGATCGGGATGAGAGTTTAACTTCAAGCTGTGGTTGCCACTCATTTCCTGACATTATTTTCTCTAAAAACAATTCCAACAATTAGATACGTCTCTTCACCAACAGAAAGTCATTGAACTTTTTTTTTCCCTTAATGATAATTTGAAAAACTAATCGAAAAGGCGTGTTTCACTTTTACCTAGATTTTAAAGTATGTTATGTAGACGATGCTACTTTTGTACATCCAAATTCTGGTGAGTCAGAATGTGAGAGTAGGTGTACCCAAACCAACATGAACACATGAAAATGATCAACATCCACCAGGGCATTGACTTTGAGGCTTAGACATGCAATAATTTTAAAATTTGAAGAGACAACATAGAAGACCTATTGCAGTGAGGCAGAAATATAGGTGATACAAATGAATAATAGAATGGTTAAACTTCATTTTTCTTAACAAAATATTAAAATTTGATGTCAAGTGATTGAATATGAAAAAAGCTAACAATGTTAGTATATTCCCTGATGGACATAGTAAATTTTTTTTTATGTATTTAGAAAGAGAATTCAATGGTGAAATATGAAAACATATATATATATATATATATATATATTATTTGTAGAACATAATTTTCAAAAATTAGATGACATAATAACCATATTAGCTTGAAAAAAGTATGACAAGTTGACTGTACTAACACTAAAGATCTTATGAATAAAAATAATAATTAATAGTAAGGTTTTTTTTTTTTTTTTCATACCATATCAAAGTAATTCAATTATCTTAACTAATTCTTAAATTTTCAAGAACTCTTCAAAATTTAATTGTCTTTGGCACTGTAGCATAGTTTCATATGAGAAACGAAATGGGCAAGAATTGATGCTTTCCACAACCCTTTGCGGCCTAAGGAGACTTTCTTTAAACTAACGACATCTCAGTAGGACTGGTAATTTCAGACATGGTACGATGGCACGATACGAAAACGACATGAGATAAACGGGTTTGAATCGCACGTTTATTAATTGGGCCATATATCGGTTGGCAC
The DNA here is from genome assembly GCA_025403435.1 of Artocarpus heterophyllus. Taxonomy (NCBI): domain Eukaryota; kingdom Viridiplantae; phylum Streptophyta; class Magnoliopsida; order Rosales; family Moraceae; genus Artocarpus; species Artocarpus heterophyllus. Next base: position 6,428,922 of record CM046331.1, read on the forward strand.
AAATAACATGAAAATAAACAGGCTGGATTCGTGCTAATACGCCTAATACGTCTTAACACGTTTAATTAAACGGCCCATAAACATGTCGACACGGCACGACACGACATGACCCGTCCATTTATAACACATTTAAACTTAAAAATAAAAATATTTGAAATATTTGTAGTAGGTTAGTATTAATTAGATATTATATTTTTGTTAATTTTTTTAATTTTTAGTTAACTAGGTCATAAACGTACCATATGCGTGTTGTTATCGTGTCAACCCATCACAACACGTTTAATAATCATGTTAATCGTGTCATGCCTTGTTACGCGTGCCATAGGCATGTCGTGTTCATGTTTGCATTTCTGGCACGATTATTAATTATGTCGCGTTCGTGTTCAGGCTAAACGTATCGTGCTGTAAACGTGCCAACACAAACACGATACGAACACGTTTATTGTTACCTCTACACCTCAGCTAGATATGGAAGTTTTTGTGGTTAATTTGTTGTCAATTTTGAATATGGATGGAATACTAGTCCGGTAGAAAAAATGTTTTACGAAGAAATAGGGTTAATCTGTTTATCCCCTGATTTCAACGTGGAACGTAATAAGATATACTGCTTAGAGTATGTACTATTTGGCCTTTCAATTTTTAATTGGAGAGGCACAACCTATGTCAACCGTCAATAAAAGGTTTGTGATATTTCATGTGGCACCTGAAAACTCCAAGCAAAGTGAAGATCTCTTTTAGTACCCACTCTTCATGCTCTAGTATGATAAAGTTACGGATCGAGTTTTAGTGGTTTTCCTTTTAAGGAATTTATGTGGTTCATGATGAAATGGGCAATCTTGAGAAAAGCATCTGCCTTGTGATGTGAGTACACAAAACTCTCACTTTTTTCCTTGTGTTGAGAAAGCTCAGTTCTTCTCATGCACCAAAGAGATTGGTTTACGCCTTCGAGTAGATCTCTAGAACACAATGTAGGTCCTTTGTCTTGACATTGAGTCCTGTACGGTGGGTGCAGTGGCTCGTAACTCTGACAGACGGGTTTCATGTCTAAGCAAATTGTTGGTTATTTCTTGCTCATGATGCAGAAGTTTTAGCTTTTAGAAAAGGAGTTTGTTTTTCTCTTGATTATCTCTTAGTCCCTTGGTTTATTGAAGTGATGATGTTTGTAACTTGTCCCATTAAGTTTGTTACGGGGTCCATGTGTATGATATTGTCATATTTTTACCTTCCATAGGTGTTGTTGCATGATTGTTGTTGTTTTGTTCCTAGATATGGTAACGAAACAGCCATGCACTAGCTAAGAGCCCGTTTATCTCCCGTTTGTTAAAAAAAAAAAAAGCTTTTAATAGGATGATTACATCACTCGCATTCTTTTCATTCCTCTCAGTAAATGATGTAATGGCTAGTATTATTACATGTTACGAGCTTTTCTCTTAAAATATAATGTCCAATCCAAGTCAACATCTTAGAGGGAAAAAAAGAAAGAAAAATACTTTCACATTTGGGGTGCATGGAACCCACCAATAAAATTCAACTCAGGACCCCATTTGGGATAAAAGCTTTCAACCAAGAGAAAAAGAGAAGTATAAATTAAACTTTTTAATTAATATTTAGATAGTTCATGAAAAATATTTTTTATTTTAAAAGAGTTTTTGAACATATTTAGTTAAATAAGTCAAAAGTCCTTATTAATATAAAAGTAGTGTAATTTAAGTATATAAAGAGAGTTCTTAATTTATTAATGTTAAATATATATCAAAAGTATAAATAAAAAAGCGTTTCATAAGTTTTTTTTATAAGTACTCTTAGACTGACTTCTCCAATAAGTATTTATATTAAACACTTTTTTATGGTTCACTCAAACAAGTTCATAAGCAGTTAGTTCTTGAATAGAATAGACATATTTAGGTTTAGTGCCACACCTTTTTCCACTTAGATTGATTTATGCTATTTACCTTAAACTATCTGAAAATATGCCACAATGGCATAATTATAATTTAGTTTCCTGATTGAAATACCCCAAATTAGACCTAGGGTTTTTTTTTTCTTTTTTCTTTTCCTCTTTCGTCCCAACCGTCTCCCTCTCTCTTTTTCCCTATCCTTCTTCCCGTGCCTCCCTCCCCTCTTTCTCTCATTTCCCCGTCCAAGCCAGGCAACTTCACCAGCGCGATGTCACTAGTAGAGTAACCTCCCTTAGTGCACGACTCGTTAGTGGATCTCCCTCTCTTTCCTCTCCACTGCGTGGCTACTTCCCTGTGCAATTTTGCCGGCATGAAGTCATCAGAAATGCTACCTTCTTGCGTGAACAAATTGTCTGACAGGTCTAGTTAATTTTCCACTTGACTCTGTGGCAGATCTAGCTCCTTCGCATGCCACTGGTGACTTGTCATGATTAGATTTTCTCAAGATTATGCGTATTTTTTTAGTTTGATTTGTTTTGTTTTATGTTTATGTGTATTTTTTAATTTGATTATTGTTTTGAGGATATATTTGGTATTATAAGGTATAGTATTTTGTAATTTTTTTAATAGCATAAATAAATAGAAGTTTTGTTTTCATGCCATTTATATAAAAAACCCAATAGAACAAATCAAAAGCAGTTTAATAGGATGTTTGGAAGAGTTGTGGGAACCTATGGTGGGAACCACTTTTATTATAGCATGTGAGAGTTTTATACTTTAGCATATTTTTTAATTGTTACTGTAGCATATAAAAACTTTACAGTGTTTATAACTGAGATTGTGGTGAAAACTAAATGGTTCCTACCACTGTCAAATACCCCATAAGTTAAGTCATTTTAAACAGCCCCTAAACATGAGTAACGCGATTATTGGCCCCTCGTGTTCAAGACCATTGCTCAAAAAAAAAACCGCCAATGACTCTTTGTTAAGCGTCATTTCTGTAACCAATAATAACATGTCATAAGTAACAATAGTCTTTTGCGTCTTTCTTCAGAACAACCAAACACCCCCACTTCAACTGAACCTTTTTTTTAGCACTTTTGTGGTCCATTAGCAAGAAAGTGCAGGAAATAAGACAGAGTGGAGAGAGTTTTTAGCTCACGGGAATCGAGAGCACGTTGGTGATGACATCTCGCTGAATCCAGACTATAAATGTAAAAGTTTTTCATTTCTTTAGTTAATAATCATGAACGTAAAACACACACCAACCGATCTTGTTAGACCATTTAATAGAATAAATTGACGTTGAAAAATCGAACAAAAATTAATAATTAAGTGTAGAAGCAATACATAGGGGTCTCCTGCATCAGACCTGCAAGACAGGCTGAGCAAGTTAGACTCTTTTTTGCACAAAGCCCATCATAACAAACCTATATATGATCAATGGGTTTTGTACATCAATGGTCAGCACTATACGCTAATAACTGGTTGACACCTGTAATTTTTAGTTTCACGATTCCGTTCTCCCTCAGGTGTTAGCCCTGGCCAAAAAAAATTAGAGAATTATTTATTTTTTTGATTATTTTTTTGGGAACATTATTGGCAAGACAAACGTTTTGTTCTCATCCCTAAATTGTGTTTAAACAGTTAGAATTAACGTTTTAATTGTTTGATTTATAACTGTAAGCAATTATGCTATGTGTGTTGTTAATTTTTAAGGTAGTCAAATCACATATCAGAATCCATTAATCAAAATACCATAACTTCTTTTTTGAACCAAAATACATGTCCTGTATTAGAGCTCCCTTATTGTTGTTGTTGTTGTTGTTATTGTTATTGTTATTATTATTTTGCAAATTAAGAGAATCATTATTTACTGCAATGTCCAATTTATATACAGCTTGTTAGCAGCAATTTTAGGGTCCGTTTGGTTTGAGTATTTGAATAAAGATTTAAATTTTTATAAGAGAAAATACTATAACAAAAAAATTTAAACTGTAATTTAAGTATCTAAACAAACGGACCTAATCTTTTTAGATTTCCTTGACCAAATGATGCAGCTTTGGGCAGTAACTATTGACTAATGGCAATAAGTAACATACCATTGGGAAACGTTCCATCTTTTTTTATTTCTGAAGAAGAAAACCTCAAATTTTAAAGCAAAAAAAAAAAAAACCAAATAAATATGTTTGGCAAGCGAGACAAAAGAGTTAAGTCGTGGACCATAATAGCTTTCATAAATGCTTGGTTTAATTTCCGTTTTGATTTTCACTTCTGATTTCTGAAATTTTCGAATTTCCCCATTTGGAGTTTCGTTCATAACGTGCTAAGTTGATTGAAAAAATGGGCTTTGAAATACCCTGCAAAACTCACATTCACACCTCCTTCAAGGTGTGGAGTTTTTGACACTAAAGACCCGTTTAGTTCAAATATTTAAATAAAATATTTAAATAAAAATTTAAATTTTTATTAAAAAAATATTATAATAAAATAATTTAAACCAACATTGATTTAAATACTTAACCAAACATAAATTTTTTAGGTACATTTTTTTCTTCAAGTCAAATTGTTGCAACTTGTTTATATTGTCTTCTGGGTTTGTACCATCCATCTCCAAGCAGTGAAATAAAAATCCATCTAAAAAGTAATAATATCGTTTCTGGTCCCATTACAAAGCTCATTGTCTCTCCTCTCTCCTCTCTCCTCTCTCCTCTCTCCTCTCTCCCACCTCCCAATCTTGTTTCAAATCGCCCATGATAGTGTACGGGGAAAAAGCCCAACAAAACCCCTGTAAATCACTCACATCCTTAACCGCAAACCCCAGTGTATAGGGGACCCATCTCTGATCTCTCTCAATTTTTTTTTTCATTTTCTTTTTAGATTTTCAAATTTTTCGCCACCCCACCTTTCTTGTTTTCCTTGTACTTATATCCCCTCCTTAGCCAACCAATCCCATCCATCTCATAACACTCCCAAGCCCAATTTCATTTCCCCCTTTATTTTTCTTTCCTTTTTCTTCCTGTTATTTATTTATATATATATTTTTTCTGTATTCATCACTATTTTCTTTGTTCCTCCTTTCTTCTCTTTCCCTACATACACAAATTCCCTCGTTCTCTCCGTCAAAAAGTCCCCCAAACCCATTTCAGTTCTCCACATTTCTCTATAAACCCCCCAAAATCCTTTCCTTGGAAACCCAAAAAACACTCGCCCACACCGTCAAACATCACAAAAAACCTTTTTTTGATCATTTTTGTTGGGGATAGCATTTATCCTCCAAAAAAAAAAAAAAAAGAGTAAAGGAAACAAAAATGAAAGAGTATTGGACTTCTCTAGCCTCTCTACTAGGAGTTTTGGCCTTCTGCCAAACTCTCCTCCAAACGGTTTTCCCACCAGAACTCCGTTTCGCCCTCGTCAAGCTATTCAACAAGATCTCCCACTGGTTCTCCTCCTACTGCTACTTCGACATTACAGAGATTGACAGCGTCAACACCAACGAGCTCTACAACGCTGTCCAGCTTTACCTCTCCTCCTCCGTCTCCGCCTCCGCCAGCGGGTCCCACTCCCGCCTAAGCCTAACCCGCGCCGTCAACTCTTCCGCCGTCACCGTCGGCCTTTCCAACAACGACTCCATAGTGGACGTCTTTAACGGCGTCACCGTCGCTTGGGAACACGTCGTCACCCAACGACAAACCCAAACCTTCTCTTGGCGCCCATTACCGGAGGAAAAACGCGGGTTCACTCTCCGAATCAAGAAACGACACAAATCTCTGATCCTCAACTCCTATCTAGATTTCATCATGGAGAGAGCAAACGACATCAGAAGGAAGAACCAGGACCGCCTTCTTTACACCAACTCTCGCGGTGGGTCCCTTGACTCGCGGGGACACCCGTGGGAATCCGTGCCGTTCAAGCATCCGAGCACCTTCGAAACTCTGGCAATGGATCCGATCAAGAAGACTAAGCTCATGGAGGATCTCAAGGATTTCGCCAATGGTGAGAAGTTTTATCAGAAGACCGGTCGAGCTTGGAAAAGAGGCTACCTCCTCTACGGACCTCCTGGGACCGGGAAATCGAGCATGATCGCTGCAATGGCGAATTACTTGGGGTACGATATTTATGATTTGGAGCTTACTGAAGTTCATACTAATTCCGAGCTGAGGAAGCTTTTAATGAAGACGAGCTCGAAGTCGATTATCGTAATCGAGGACATCGATTGCTCGATCAATTTGACGAACAGGAAGAAGGTGAACAAATCAAAGAATTGTAATGTTGGCTCTGCAAATTCTAATTGCTACGATGCAGCTTCTGCTGCGGTGCCCGAGGACGTGAACGACGGAAATGGGGGCGGTAACTCGATCACACTGTCTGGGTTGCTGAACTTCACGGACGGGTTGTGGTCGTGCTGCGGGAGCGAGAGGATTTTCGTGTTCACGACGAACCACATTGAGAAGCTGGACCCAGCATTGCTGCGAAGCGGTAGGATGGACATGCACATCTTCATGAGCTACTGCTCCTTCGCGGCGCTAAAGATTTTGTTGAGGAATTATTTGGGATGCGAAGCCGAGGAATTGGACGGAGACGTTTTGAGGGAATTGGAAGGCGTCGTCGACGAGGCGGAGATGACGCCGGCAGATGTTAGCGAGTTTTTGATTAAGAATAGGCGAGATAGGGAGCGGGCGGTGAGGGAATTGCTCGACGCATTGAAGGCGAGAGCGGAGAGGAATAGGAGGAGGAAGAAGAGGAGTAAGAAGCAGGGCATGAGTGAGGAGGAAGAGGAGGAGGAAGAAGAGCAAGAGAAGAGGGCTTTGGAAAGTCCGGGTAATAAACAAGGGTTGAGTATTTTTGGAGGACAGTTTGAGAAGGGGTTTGAGAAAGGAGAGAAGAATGACCATGAGGAAGAGAAAGAGGAAGAGGGAGAAGAGGCGGAGAAGAACGAGAAGTGAAGAAGTGAAAGACTTTGTTTATTATTAGTGTCATGTTTGTGACAAGGATTATAAGTTGTGTTGATATGTTCATTCTCTTTTTGGAGATTTTACACCTTTAAATTTTTGTTAATTTGGTGGTTTTTTTAAGGGAACGTTTTAGGGTATCACTGTCGATTCTGAAGGTTTTGGGAAAATACAGTAAAAATCTAAATTTTTGACAAGCGTTTTCATTGAAAATCACCAATCTGTCTTGCAAAGCCTCTTCAATAATTATGAGGTGAGAGCATATATGTAGTGTTATATAATATTGGTACATGGATAAGCATGTTTTTGTTGCATGGGTTGCCCTTTTTGGTTTATTTTCCTTTTTTTTAACAAAACAAAGTAAGCGTTGCTTTTTTATTCTGAAAATGAAGGAGATCAACTTATGGTTTTATTCCTCCCTTATGCATTTTGGCGGGCAGAGTTGGAGACGAAGATGCTTTGTAGATCACAGATCATCATATTTTTTTGGTGGACGAAAAAGACTACGTCCAATTTTTTTTAGCTGGTTCCAGGGCAAAAAAGAAGAGGAATTAGGTTGAGTTAAGAACTTAGTACATACATCCAAAACTTGACATGTTAGACGAATCCGTCTAGCCAAACTTTAATTAGGAGATCAAATATATTACATAATTCATAGGGCGGGGGGAGGGGGTGGGGTGCGTGGTGTTTAGGAGGGGTCGGTGTTGGTGGGAAAAGGGGTAAAAATCCAAATTTTTGAGAAATGTGTTGTTGGGAATCTTAATCTGTCTTGCTAAGCCTCTTCAATGAAGTAAAGTATTATATAATATTGGTACATGGATAAGCTTATATTTGTTGCATGGGTTACCCTTTTTGGTTTATTTTCCTTTTTTAAATAAAGTAAAGTAAGCGTTGCATTTTTTTACTAAATGAAGGAGATCATTTAATGGTTTTATTCCTCTCTTATGCTTTTTGGTGGGCGGTGTTGGAGACGAAAGAAAAGGCTGTTTTGTGCTTTGTAGATCACAGATCATCATTTTTTTTGGGTGGACAAAAAAAGACTACCTCCAATTTTTTTTAAGGTGGTTCTAGGGCAAAAAAGAAGAGGTAGGTTGAGTTAATAACTTAATACTATAGTACATACATCCTAATTTTGACATGCTAGACGAATCTGTCTAGCCAACCTTTAATAAGGCGATCAAATATATTATATGATACATGGAAAGATTATTTTGTTCGATGTGTGAGTTGCCAAATGGGCACTTTTTATTTTTATTTTTATTTTTTTTCAAAAGTCTAACTTTACAATAAAATGGGGGTTTCCAATAATGTCCTTTGCGTATGGCTTACTATTGAGAGTTTTAGTGAAGTCTGTTTTGGGAATACAAAGTTTACAATTTTTTTGCTGGCTAATAGCTATGTTATATGTGGGTTGCTTGTGGGATCACCTGGCATGCACATGGGAAGATTTGTGTGTTTGATGGAAAATGTTGGCGGCTTCGGATCAAACAAAATGTTGGGGTCTCACCAATTCATTCCATTTTGCATAGAAAATTATGAAATAATGTCCTGGCTAAAAAGTATGTCTAGGATGTCTAGTTTCCTGTGCTATGGAAATTATACACGCGATAATGTAACTATTAAAATAAAAAGGGAAAAATGGATGGCTAAGGAGGGATGTCTTCAGCCAATAGGACTAGGGGTGGCAAAACAGGTTGACAGGTTGGGTTAGTGTCGGATTGGAGTTAATTTTTACAAAATTAGGTCGTCACTAATCCGACCAGTGACACGAACGGGTTGAGAATTCTCAACCCTAACACGACCCGTTTTGACACGAATACGATCTGTGCCAACTCGTTTCTTATGCACAGAATGACCCGCGACCCGTTTTTGATCCGAAACCCGATTATGACCCGCAACCCGTCGCTAACCCGCCTACATTAATATATATAATATTAAAAAAAATAAAATTAGAAGAGTTTCATACCACTTCAACAAGAAGATGAGTGATAAGAGAGGTATGGTTTGATATTTTAAGAGCTTATATTATATATGAAATAATATTAATTTTTTAAAAGTTAATTAATTAAATACTGGTCAGAAACGGGTTATTTTAGTGTCAGACGGGTTGACCCGAACACGACCCGTTTTTTGACGGGTCAGTTTTGGGTCGACACTAAAATGACCTGTGGTCAAATTTATCGACACTAACCCAAAAAAACACGTGTGGAATTCGTGTCGTGTCGTCGTGTCGCAACCCTTATTGCCGGCCCTAAATAGGACCGTCATCCCCATTTTGATTTGATGTTTGGTTTAGTGTTTATAATATTAGGGACAAAAAAAAACAAATAATTAATAATTAAAGTCTTTGGGTTTGCTTGGTAAATAAGATCAAATTAGTGATTGGATTTGATTTAGTATGATTTGAATTAAGATTTGAGTTAGTAATTTAAATTGTTATCCAAATTAATGTTTGTATGTGCATTTAAGTTTTAATTTGAGTATGGAATAAAATTAGAATTTGTGTTTAAAGAGGTATTAAAAATAGTTTTTTATTTATCAACAAATCTAATAAAATCTTAATGTTAATGATTCTAAAAAAATGCAATATGAATCTTAATTTATTCCTCTCTTCACTAGGAACACAATGAAAAAATAATCATCTCAATTGGATAACAAATGAAGAAGTTATGAATGTTTTTCTCATATATAGGAAAGAGAATTTTAGTTTTTACTGTAGTGAAGATATTCGAGTATCAAAAGTTTAAGGGGAGTCTGAACTCTAAAAACTAAGGGTCCGTTTGGTAAATAAATTCAAATTAGTGATTTAATTTGAGTTAGTGTGATTCAAATTAAGACTTGAGTTAGTGATTTGAATTGTTATTCTAATTGACGTTTGGATGTGCATTTAAGTTTTAATTTGAGTATGGAATAAAATTGAAATTTGTGTTTGTAGAGGTAGTGAATATAGTTTTTGATTTATTAATAAATCTAATAAAATCTTAATGTTAATGATCTTAAAACATATGCAATATGGATCTTGATTTATTACTTTCTTCATTAGGAACACAGTGAAAAAAGAATCATCTCAATTGGATTCAAATGAAGAAGTTATGATTTTTTTTCTTTAAATATAGGAGGGAGAATTTTAGTTTTTACTGTAGTAAAGATATCCAAGTATCAAAAGTTTATGGGATGAGAACTCTGAAAACTTGGATTCTTAATACTCAAATGATTCAGATTTTAGGAGAAACAAACACATATCTGAAGGATTCTTGATACTCGAATCTAAATTTGAGTCCATTGAGTTTAAAAAATGCAGGAAACAAACATACCCTTAAATTCTTGATACTCAAAGAATTTGGATTTTGGTGGAAACAAATACTTATTTAAAAAAATTTTAATACTCAAATCTAAATTTGAGTCTAAAGAATCAAAAAAATTCTCGAAACAAACAGGCCTACTATAATAAGGAAAACTATTGTCGCTGGCACCCTAAAACATAAGTAGATGGTGTAAACAGTGCTGGATGAGCTGGCTTCTCAAACATCTACCTAGACCCAAACCGAATAGTGGGGTGGAATTCAACACGACACTGATCCCTACCCTTCTTAATCAGTATCGCTTTTGTAGTTTCTTCTTTAAACATTTTTTTTTTTGAATGAAATGTTACAAGAAAGATGATCACAACAACAGCAATGATATATATTACATATAATCAAGCTATTGTGAAATATATATATATATATATATATATATATATATATTTAAAAGTTTAGTTGTAACTATCGTTTTGAGTTTAAAAACTATAGTATATAAGAGCTGCACAATGCAACAATTTTTTTGTTTTTTATTGTAGCTATGGAGATTTTTATACTATTTATAATTATAACTGATAAATTGAAAGTTAAGTTCCAAGCACCCTAATAATAAATTGATAGCATTCCTGTCCTCTTCGTAGCCAAAAACCGTGTAAGGCAAGGATGAGAGCCATCCAACCTTTCATCAATTGTCATCCCTAATCAAGCCAAACATCGTTGAACCAATTAGCATTTTTCTTAGGATGGCTTATATTTGAGAAGAAATGAATTACTATTTGATCTTCAGTCAAAAAAAAAAAAAAAAAGAAGACAAAAAACCAAAATTTGTCACTTGAAAACAAGTAATGAGAGAAGGTTTTCTTTTCTCAAATTTCATTAGGCGACATGTTATTTAGGACATTGATTAGGGGGAACATGCGTGTATATGTCACGGAAAAAAGTTTGTTACTTTCCACTAGTGATCTCAGGTTGTACGTGAAAACGATTTTCTAGCCTTGATTTTTTTTACTTTAACTTTTTGAGTTTTGCTTTGCCTCTTATTGTGGATTGTACTTGCGTTAATTGATTCCATCTAATGGACTTTCCCCCAATGCTAGCTAAGACTTGCAAAAAAAAAGAAAAAAAAAACGCATAAAGAAAGAAGAGACTGTGCTAATGGATAGGAATAGAAGGGTAAATTAGGAATAAGACACGTGAAAAGGTGAAACAACTAAACAAGCTATAGATTTTGTGTTTGGAAAAGGAGGATTGAGGTGGGGAAAAAGCAAAGGAGAAAGTCTTGCGTTATAATGAAAAAAAGTTGACATGTTTTTGGTGTTGATTTTGATATTGAGTTGGAAAGGAATCAGATTGTCAAGGCCAAAATAGATCTTGGCCTACGTGGTAAGTATTCTAGTTGACAAACAAAACCTATAAATTTATTTATTTATTTTTTTTAATGCAAAAAAAAAATGCCTTGTGTGAAGAGAAGAAAAAGGTGGACTTTTGCCCTTTTTTTTTTGCTCATCAAGTATAGCTTTATCAGTTTTTTTTTCCTTTTTTTTCCTTTTTTTTTCTTTTTAAATTTTTGGTAGGCAAAAACAAAAAGAAAAGGAAAAAAAAAAGAAAGAAAGAAAAATAGTTGCCAGAACCTTCATACAAAGTTTTTTTAGGAGGAAAGAAATGCTGCATATGTTACACTGTCGTTTAAGAATCTATAACGCATGGACAATAGCTTGAGGGAAAAATGTATGTACCTAATTCTTGATTCTCTCTCTCTATATATATTTTTTTAATTAGAGACCTAATTCTTGATTCTTGATTAAATATAACGATTGTGAATTAGACTTAAAAAACAAAATTCAAATAGATATTATAAAGAAAGAATCATGTTTATATTGCTATAATAAAAATGAAAAATTCGACTTCTCTAACTCTAAATAAATTTAAGAATCTTTTTATTTTTCCATTTAGTTGGGAAATGGGGGAAAAAAGGTTGTGGGAATATTTCTATAGACAATTATAATCAAATTATAGCATATTCTAATGTTGAATGGAAATTTCCTAAAGCTTAAAAAAATTGTTGAACGAAGAATATTAAGGTCTCATTTTTAATATTGTGAGTGAGAATATTAGTTTCTTGTTGGAACTCTTGCTATTACTTTAACTTTCTCTTTGCATCTTCCGAGATGTTTCCATTTAATTAGATATATAAAATGTAGATCAAAAGAAAGTTTGCGTGTTGAACTAGTGTTTTGTTGCACAAAAGTCCCTAAAAATTCTACGTGGAAAATTGGAAATTTAATGCGTAGGATAGGAGAGGGAGAATGCTTCCCATTGTAAAGTTCATATTTTAACCATATTTTCCTATTCCACAAATATGAGAAAGAAAAATTTTAAAGAAAATTGAAGTCATTGCTGTATAAACACGTGAAAGTGGGGAAAGAAGGGCAAAAATTTGAAAGGCGGCAAGCCAAGATGGAACTATCAAATTGATCAACTCATTATCAGTACAGGTGCCTTCGTCTTAAGCTTTGTTATTTATATATTCATAGTACAATTTTTAATAACAAAGCTTTATCGTATTATCGGTAGTAACTTGTTTTTAACCATCGATTTTCATTTGTGATATAACTTTTAATTTGGTTTGATGATTAAAAAATACACAATACTGACAAGGATACTAACAAGTAAGAAAACTTTGCAACAAAACTACCTCACCAATAGTTGTGCGTATTCTAACCTTTAAATTTTTGTTAATTCTATCAAATTTTAATTAATTTAGAGCACCAGCAATAATAATAATAATAATAATAATAAATAATTTGGAGCGCCAATATCAAATTAGTGTGCTAATGTCAAGGGAATTTTAAGGTTTCAGTAGGAAAATTAATGCTATTCCTGGTGCTAATTTTAGCACGTATTATACTCGATTATGATTTTAAGACCAAATGTAGGCACATGTGCCAACTTTTGTTATTTAATTATTGTTAACTAATGTATTCAATTTTTCATTCTATCATTACAACATTAGAATATTTAATTTATTTTAATATTCAAAGTTTACTTTCAAAAATTTCAAATCTTAATAATTATCGTAAAATGTATCTAGGTATAACATTCGAAACAACATTATATACCAAAGTACAAATGAAAATAAAAGTGTCAAATATAATATTGATATAAATATTTGCATCGGAGATAATCTTCAATAACACTACTAGAGAATGATCATTAGACGACGGTTAGCTATACTGTTGTCTTATCCAAAGTCATAATATATGGTCCACTTTTTACGACGGTTATAGTTATCTAAACCGTCATCTAATCCAAAGTTGTAATATGTGATTCACTTTTCATGATGGTTTTTAATCTTTGCTTAAAGTCTCTCTAGGCGCTATTTATAACATTAGACGACGATTTCGAAAGAAAACCATCGTCTTATAGCACATTAGATGATGGTTTCTTGCAGAACTGTTGTCTATTGTGCTTTTAATTTTTTTTTAAAAAAAATAACAAAAATATTTCTTCTCAAAGAACAATTTTTTCAAATATTATTCACAAATTCATGTCCTCTTTTTTAATAAACTTAATTCATATCTTATTAATTTAAACAAAACAACTTCCAAAAACATGTCTTACAAAATTCTCTTTGTCATATATAATCAATATAAATATAACATATTTATTTTCAAAACCATAAGTAAAGTCTCTTAATCAAATACAAAGAAAAACTATAAATCCAAACAAAAAAAGTTAAATTCAAAAATTGCAAAGTACTCAAATTTTGGTGTTCAACGGGGTGACGACGGCGATGGCAAGGGCAACGGCAACGGCAACAGCAACAGCAACAATGACGGGTATGAGAATCTTGGTAGTGGTGGTTGAGGAAGTTTAGAAGAGATGAGAGAGTGAATTTTGAGAAAATTGATAAGTGTTGAGGTGATAGAATCAAAGAAAGAGTTGGGAGGCGAAAAAGAGAAAGATAAAGAAAACTTAGAGAGAGAAGATGAGATTTAAGAGAAAAACTTTAAAGTTTATAAACTAAATAGAGTGTTTGAATAAAAAAAATTCAGAATTTTTTGAAAAACGAATGAGCAGGAAAAATCTTGCCTATTATTCAAGAACATTAGACGATGGTTTCTCTAATCTAGTACTTTAGACAATGGTTTTCTCGAAACTATCATCTAAAGCACACGGCATTTAATGAATTAAAACGGCGTGTGATTTATGACGACAGTTTCTTAGAAAACTATCGTCTGATGAGCGTCACGTAAGCGACAATTTCTTGTAGTGTAACAGCAAACACACATACCTAACACTGACTAAAATTCTCAATGCATGATTTTGATGGGATAATTTCATCCTTTAAACTACAGCTCGTATGACTTGGAAACTCAAATTGACAATTGCTTTAACCGATCACAAGAATTGAGCTACTACCTTATCAATTATAATTATGGCTTCCGTTGAACTATCGCATAATAATTTTAAACCATTATTATCTTTCTTTTAGACCCTTATGCCTCAGTCACCCTAGCTTCAAGTAGATCACAATTACCTACAAACGCTGTCTTATAAGTAGCTACAAAAATTTCCTGGGCTTTTGTCCATAATTTAAGGGTAAAAGAAAAAGGTGATCCATAAGTGCTGCTCCTTTGACTGAATTAATCTTTATCAAAACTCATATCAATCTAATTAGATGTCACACCTCCCTCAACAAAGTTGAAGTAGGTAATTTGAGTGACAAAACATATATAGATGTTATATTGGGGAAAAAAAAATCATGTTCTTTGGTCTTGTGTTGGGAGAAATCACGAGCATATTATGTTTAGATAAAGGTCAGTAGTTTTTACTTTTGAGATGATTGAGAAGTGATTTAATCCATTGTTTGTGTGTGACTGGGCTTCCGTTCAGAGAATATTCAGTTAAAACATACGTTTCAATTTTAATGACTATAGCATGTCAGAATTTTATACTATAATAATTTTTTGCTTTTTACTAGACCTGCTGGAGCTTTATACTATTTATAAATATAACTGATGGGTTGGAATTGATATTTCAAACACCCTATTAGTCTATTAAGTGCTATTGACAAGTTGAAACTATAGCTGACTCGTTTGAAAAAGACTCTATAAGAAGGTAGAAGAAATTCTTAGGGTGAAGAAAACAATTTTGCTTCACTAGTGGAACATAGTATATTAGTCGTTGGATTAAGATTTTAACGGTTTGATCGATGACTGTCTATATCAAAAATTTGAAGCGTACGATATAGAATTGCTTCCTATTGCAAATTAGACCGTTAAAAATTAATCCAATGGCTAAAATAGCTATGCACTATTGGTAGAGCAAATTTGTCTTTCCTATTATAAAAATTGCTTAAGGTATTAATAAAGAATCTTGTCCAAGTTTGTGAAGGGGATAAAATAACAAATTTTTATGACATTAAGACTTATTCATGAAGAATTCTATGCTAGGGACGAAAAGCATCATTGTGATACTACATAGTTTGGAACAGTTAGATAAAATTAGAGTATATCACAAAATAACAAGCACGCTAAATTAAAAAAAAACGATGAAAATTTGGTGTTTATAACTGTGCTTTGTTGGTGTTTATAACTGTACTTAATTATAGGACTATTTATCATTTTGGAACGTGTTTATTTTGTTATAATTGCAGTACCTCTGTTGAGCAATTTTTTTTGGTCTGTTCGTCAATAACTAAAGTATATAAACTTTTCACTTATGAGTTAACTAAGATTTAAATTGTCGTAGATCGTTGCCCACAAAAGATCTTTTATACCCTACCACATAATTTTCTTATTTAAGATTAAAAGTTCGATCTAGAAAGCTAAAAAACTAGAGAAGTAAAAACAAAAAAAAAAAACCTAACAAATATGGATAGCTAGTGTTGGAATTGTTTAAGTTCAAATGTAAAATGCTGTGATAATCACATAGTTCCATGCGGGAAATTTATAAAAGCTTGTAAGATTTTATAAGGCTATACCTTTTAAAGGGTTTGATGACTTATACACTTAAGCCTCATTTAAAGGTGGGGCTATAGGGGCACACATGGCACTTGCAGAATTAATATTTTATTTTATTTTGTTAAATTCAAAATTAATTTTTTATTTCTTTTTCGGATTGAATTAATTTAATCAAAATATTTTGAAGTCATTCTCAAAGGTTTATTAGTGTAAAATTTGAATTTAACTTATCAAAAATATTATAATCTTTGCAAATAGGTGGTAGTTCTTCAAAGGTTGTCATTTAATTATAAAATAAGAAAAACATGATCATATTATCCATTTGTTTTTTCACGTTATTCCTTCATACACCTAGAAAAACCTGTGTTCATATTGTCATGTGTCTCCTCATCCTTGCTTAGTGCAAAAACACGTTAAAAGGCTAGTTATATCCTATAAACGATTTGCAAAGTGATTCTCATAAGTAATCTCAACCAAGAGGAGGCAAATAATGCTTTTAAAGAAAAAGCATTTTTATACGTGTTTCAATCTTCATACCTGATTTTCAACAGCTAATGCCAGCAAACATGCATCATGCATGACCCCTCATCTGCAAGACGCATCAAACCACGGACTACTTAACTTGAGACCAAGATTTTTCCAGTCCCAAGCATCAGCAATCCATGTTAAAACTACCACATGATTCAGCAAAAAAAGTAAAAAACATTATAATTACTAATTGCAAACTGCCAAAAAAACTTTGAGTCCATCTTTTCCATTGGAAAATCAAGTAAGGATTTTTATTCCAACGGTTCCCCATTAAAGAATGTCACATGCCCCACAAAAACAAATAATAATAATAAACACAGTACGGTTTACATACCGTCCCAACAATTGGTCTAATGGTGCCCACTAGTGTACTTCCAAAAAGAATGAGAGAATAAATTCATCGGTGCTGGCTTACTAGGAAAGAATATGGTTAATAAATGTACATGCTTTTTCAATTGAAGGATCTAGCCCTATATTAATGAGCGAAAAAAAGATGATTTGGGAGGTTTTAGTCATAGTAGTAGTCTTTTTTATGTCTGATTGCATCGTTGTTTGCTTTAGTTTATCAATTTATCTTAGTCTAAAGTACTTTAATTAGATGTTTGGCAGCATTGATTTAAAAAAATCATTTGAACTATAAACAATATAAAAAGTAAACTATAGTATAAAGCTTACTACAGTACTTTGAATCAAAATAATTCAAACCAATAATTTAAATTAAGGTTGTTAAAAGCTTTAATTTGGTTACTTGTTTATTGTTATTTATCTATTATGCCGTTCGTCTCAGTGAGTAGTTTTGTGGTTATATTACCAAGCTATAAATACTCACATTAGTTATTTTATGATAGAGCTTGGATGTTGATTATTGAAAAGTTTGTAATGATAGAACTTGAATGTTGATTATTGAAAAGTTTGGTGTTCTCTGCATGTTTGGGGATTTTCACCTTTTGCATTATCTTTTAAGTGGATTTGAACTCTTTTAAGTCTTATCTTCATTTAAGGTTAAGCGGATAAAATCTGTCCTTTTTAATTCTGCTGTATCAAAAGATTAATGAATTTTAAATGCTACTGGATCCCATTAAAATTTGATAATTTTGATTGGACAAATTGCCACCATTCTTTATAAACTACAAATTGTCAAATTAGAATGTAATATATTCGATTCCATTTTTCAACTACGAAAAGAATATTGAAATTTCGTGGTTCTTGTTCTTAATGGTGAATCAAAAGTTTGTGTTACTGAGAAAGCATGAATCTTGACGGCCAAAAAGTCCCTTTCAAGGAATTTTTAGTAGGTTTTATTCTTGGTTGTAAGTAAATTTATTGTGTGGAGATACCACATTTGTGTCGTATATTCCATTTATTTTTGTTTATTTTAGGTCCAAGCTTATTGATCGATTGGAATAAGGTTATCAATTACATATAACCGTATAAATTAGTATAATTTTTTCTCTCTTCTTGAGCTGAGAAAAGTATTGGTCAAATTTCTTCTAAATGCGAAGAATTTTTTGGAATTAATGACCATAAAAGAAATTACAAATTTAATGGAATTCAATAAAAATCTAATAGTTCAGAATTGTAAATTATCAAATAATATATATCCCTTTGTACTCTAGTTCAAAAAAAAAAAAAAAAAAACTGTTCAAGAACAAGTCTATATTGTTCAAATAATAATGGATGGCCGGCATTGATCGAGGCTATATTTGGTTAACTTGTGAGTTTTGCGTGGACTTGTTCGGTATTAGATAGGAGGAATATTCGGTAGACCGGATGCAGCATATTATTATACTTACGTGGTATATCTATGTAACAAGTGCTTAATATTTAGATTATTTATTAATATTGTTTTGTCTAATCATATTTCTCTCTCCTAATCACAACTATCATAAATACTCTACTAATTTTTTTTTTTTTTACTTTCATCAATTTCAAACATTATTAATGTTCTTAGTATAATTTTTTTTTTAATGAAGTCCTATTTTATACGGTGAAAAGTTATGATTCATTTCACTGTACAACGCACTAGCAAAACATTATTTTCACTTTAATAAGATATATATATATATATATATATATATATATATATACACCAAATTACCGATATACTATATCATTCAATACAACACATTACCAAAATATTATAATTATTTTAATGATAAAACCGATATTAAAAACAACGTGTGTGTATGTGTGTATATATTTTGATATTGAAAAAACAACATACGTGTATAAAACAAACACTAAAATACAGCATATCTTTTGTCACAATCTTTTTTTTTTTTGGGAGGTATTATTACAAATTATTTTGGGTGTTGCAAACTGTTGGAATTAAAATATGAAACGCAGCGAAAGGAACGGATCGTTGACAAAGAAAAATTTTCTGAAAATTTTGTTCATCGGGAATAGATATATAATTTTAATTATAGAAAGCTTTAGGTAATTTTGCAAACCTTTTCGAAGACTATCAGGGTATCCTAGCTTTCCTCTTTGACACCACGATCTTCCAATCCAGGCCTCCACACCAATGGAAAGACGAGTGGGCGTCAAACTGCAAGAATGAATTTTCCTCACACATTTCTAAATCTGCTATGTACTAAACACATAAGATAGCAAACCTTTTTTTTAGACAAGAACTCTAAGTTTTTCTCTCTAAGTATTTTGTAAAAATTACGTCAATAATGATCCTAAGATAACTGTTATCTCTCTTTTTTATATCTGAGCCATTAGTAATTTTACTTTCCCTTTTCTTTTTCTTTTTCTTCTTTCCCGAATCCTTACCAATTGATTCCTTATATATATATATATATATACGTGAAACTTTTCTTTCACGCTTCCTTCTTTTCTTTTTTTTTTAAATTACGGAATCACTTCACGTGATTCCTTTCTATATTTATATATATATAAATATAAATAAAGCAAAACGTGAAACTGTCAAGTTTCACGTCCTCTTCTTTGTTTTTTAATATTATATTATATTAATATATTATAAAATCTTATAAATATAAAAAGATTTGGTTCAAAACCATATATATCTAAATTCAAAAATAAATCACATTTATTTAAAAATAGATTTTAAAAAATAATCAATTAATTAATTAACTAATGCTCAGTTAAATGTGATAACATTTATCACATTACATTATGTGTTACAGAGAACATTTTTCTATGTCACATTAATAATTCAAGTGTGAAATAATTAATTTAGAATTCAATAATTCTAAACTAAATATGTATAATTTATTCTATGCAAAAATCCAATATAGTGTTATAGAGGTGGTATTGGGGACCTATGGACCTATAACCCAAGCTCCAAGAAATTTGACATTTAATCAAACTCTTTAATTTTTGTGCCAAATTTATTAGTTTCAGTGTTACTCCACTAAAAACCTGAAACTGAACTCTTGAGATTATAGTAAAATTACTCAATGAAAATTAACGAGTAGTCCATTGATATAATCATTACATATGAATCAGTCCTCCATAAATAGTTCATAATAAGAGCTAGGTTCAATTTTCGTTCACCTCTCTTATTACATCTTTATCCTTGAGTTCCAATAATTCTCTAATGAACAATTAATTCATAATCCTATTATGAACGAGCGCTCTACTGTTCAAACCTTGAATTATCACTCAAGAGAACTATTTTTCTAACTTCTATAAGGAAGGAATGGATTCCATATCTGTATAATACTATTCCCAGCCATTTATTACTTTATGTTTTCAAGATGCTAAGTTATAATCTGTGCTTAGACAAATCTTACCATGCAAGTCAAAAAACATAATGTCATAAATAGGAGTCTAATAAATACTCAGGATTAAGACTGTCAAATATATGATCATCATAGTGATAAATTTGAAAACTCTATTTGTAACGGATGATTATTAGAGATTCATAATTTATCTAGTCCAGTCCAATATAATCTCATTATATAAAGTACCTCCAATCCAATGTCTCTACATTAATAGTCCGGATAATGACTATTTCATTTTAGATGAGATTGGACCGTACTTGTAATTTTTAATTAAAGATCCCAAACTTTAATTAATTATTACGGACTATTTAGATTATTATCTATAAATTTTATCCCTAAGTAAATAACACTTATATGCTAAATTTATAGTCACATAAATAATCATGAAATTTTCTTGATGTTTATAAATGTATTCATAATACATATAATCAACCAAAATAATAATAAAAGTCACTTTATTAATTTATTAATAATATGTACAATGTCACAGCTTTTAGGGCACCAAACCCAACAATATCCCACTTGCCCTAAAGCAGGTGAGACATGTCTCTAAGACCGAAGCCTTCCAAGTGTCCCTCAATGCTTTTTGCAGGTAACGTCTTGGTGAAAGGGTCGGCAAGGTTGTTTTCTGATGCAATCTTCACAACTTCTACATCGCCTCGATGCACTATCTCTCTAATCAAATGATATTTTCTTTCTATATGCTTTCCTCTTTTGTGACTTCTAGGTTCTCTTGAATTTGCCACTGCACCACTGTTGTCACAATACAGTGTGAGTGGTCTATCCATGCCTGGAACTACTTTCAAATAATTTAAGAACTTACGGAGCCAAACAGCTTCTTTAGCTGCTTCACAAGCAGCCACATATTCTGCTTCCATAGTTGAATCAGCAATACAAGATTATTTGATGCTTCTCCAAACTATGGCTCCACCACCAAAAGTAAACACTGATCCAGACGTAGATTTACGTGTGTCTTTGTCTGATTGAAAATCAGAATCAGTGTATCCAATGGGAATCAAATTCTCACCATAATATACTAGCATATAGTTTCTCGTTCTCCTAATATACTTAAGAATATGTTTAACCGCTACCCAATGATCTAATCCTAGGTTGGATTGATACTGACTGACTATACCCACCGCATAGCAAATGTCAGGTCTTGCACACAACATGGCATACATTAGACTTCTTACTGCAGATGCATAGGGTACCGGTCTCATATTTTCTTCCTCTTGAGGTGTCTTAGGACACTGCTCTTTTGAAATATAAACTTCATGACATGTAGGCAAATTACCTTTCTTGGAGTTTTGCATCGAAAATCTGATAAGCACCTTATCAATATACGATGCCTGAGACAGCGCCAACAGTTTGTTCTTGCGATCTCTTATGAGTTGGATTCCAAGAATATAACTTGCTTCTCCTAAATCTTTCATTTGGAAATTGTTGGCGAGCCATTTCTTTACATAAGATAATACGCCTACATCATTCCCAATGAGTAGGATATCATTTACATAAAGAACCAAGAAGACCACCTTCTTATCTTTGATGTACTTGTAAAAACAAGGTTCATCAATATTTTAATCAAAACCATAAGATTTGATCGCTTCATCAAATCTCAAGTTCTAAGATCTTGAAGCTTGCTTGAGTCTATAGATGGACCTCTGCAACTTGCAAGCCTTTTGCTCTTGACCTTTGACTACAAACCCTTCTGGTTGCACCATATAGATACTTTCCTCAAGATAGCCATTCAAAAAGGCAGTCTTGACATCCATTTGTCATATCTCATAATCAAGACAAGTAGCAATGGATAAAAAAATCCGAATGGATTTAAGCATAGCTGCAGGCAAGAAAGTTTCTTCATAGTCAACTCCCTCCTTCTGGGTATAACCCTTTGCCACAAGCCTAGCTTTGAAAGTCTCAACTTTCCCATCCACTCCACTTTTCTTCTTGTAAATCCATTTGCACCCTATGGGTTTTATCCTTTCAGGTAGGTCTACAAGATCCCAGACTGAATTGGAGTACATGGACTCCATTTTAAGGTTCATAGCCTCCAGCCATTTTTCCTTCTTAGAAACTTCCATTGCATCACGATATTTCAATGGATCATCTTCACCATTATCAGAGATAGCAACATTTGCTTCTCCAAGTTCCCTGTAGCGAGCAGGTGGTCTCACAACCCTCCCACTACGACGAGGTGGTATGAATTTCTGATAGGGAGATGTGGTCTCCTCATTTTATCCTTTGACAACAGTTGTTGGTTGTGGTCTGATCTGATCAGAAAGTAACTCTTCAAGTACAACTTTGCTACGAGGTTTGTAGTTTGTCATATAATCATTCTCGAGAAAAGTGGCATTTTTCGATACAAGTACTTTCTTTTCCTGTGGACTATAAAACAAACATCCCCTAGTTCCCTTTGGGTATCCCACAAATAAGCATACTTCATAATGTGGTTCTAACTTCCCGGTCTTTCCTTTCAGCACATGTGCTAGAAACCCCCATATACGAATATGTCGCATACTAGGTTTGCGACCATTCCATAACTCTAAAGGTGTTTTTGAAATAGACCTAGATGGAATTATGTTTAGAAGATATACTGCAGTTTGTAGTGCATATCCCAAAATGAAGTGGGTAATGATGAGTAGCTGAGCATGGATCTCACCATATCAAGCAACGTTCTATTTCTTCTCTCTACGACACCATTTTGTTGTGGTGTTCCAGGTGCGGCGAGTTGTGATAGAATACCATGTTCTATCATATAGTCCTTGAATTCAGTATCAAGGTATTCTCCTCCTCGATCAGATCAAAGACTCTTCACCGTCTTTCCTAATTGCTTTTCAGCTTCCGCTTGGAATTCTTTGAACATTTCAAAAGTTTCAGATTTCCTTTGCATTAGGTATATGTAACCATACCTTGAATAATCGTCAATAAATGTGACGAAATATTCGTAACCACCACATGCTTGTATATTCAATGGACCACAGACATCTGAATGTATTAGCTCAAGTGGTTCCTTGGCCCTTTCGCCTTTTGCAGAGAAAGACCTCTTAGTCATTTTACCTTCAAGACAAGATTCACAAACTGATAGAGAACTAACTTTTAGCTCTTTTAAATGACCTTCCTTTACCAGTTTGTTAATTCTGTCAAGGTTAACGTGACCTAATCTAAGGTGCATATGTATGTTTCATTATCAGAAGAAATCTTTTGCTTCTTGGGTTTTGGTTGTTCAACTTTGAACATTTCGGTATTGAGCAGTGATTTTTCATTGGGCCTTAAAGTGTAAAGCCCATTTTCCAGATGCGCTAAACAAATATTCAAACCATTTCTAGAAATATTAACATAATTATTATTAAAAGAAACATTAATCATTTGTTCAAACAACCTGGAAACAGAAATCAAATTTCTACAAAAACAAAGAATGTAATAAACATTGTCCAAAATTAAAAACTTAATTCTAAAATAAAGTTTAACAACTCCCACTGCTTTTGCCGAAACAACCTCTCCTGTTCCCACTCTCATCGTTTGTTCCCCGTCGGCAAGCTCCCTTGAAGAACTAAGCATCTGCAAAGAAGAACAAACAAGGTTAGTTGCCCCTGAATCAATTATCCAAGGTGAAGTATCATCTTCAACTAAACAAGCTTCTAAAACGAGTAAATCTGATTTACCATTGTTCTTCTTTTCTTTGAGCTCCTGAAGATACTTCTTGCAGTTTCTCTTCCAGTGTCCAACTACGCCGTAGTGGAAACATTTTCCATTAGGCTTCTTTTGGTTTGAGCTCTTTTTGTTGTTGTTGCTTTTGTTTTTCTTAGGTTGCCCTCCATTTTTAGACTTACCACTTCCTTCAGTCCCCTTCCTCTTCTTATTCTTTTGAGCAGAAGGGGAGGGTTAAGCTTCTGCAACATTTGCCTCAGCTTCTTTAGTCTTTTCTTTCGAAATAGACTCGAAGGTTTGAAGCTCATTAAGCAACTCAGTCATGTTATATTTCATCTTGTTCATGAAATAGTTGCTTTTGAACTGAAGGAACGCAGGGGAGAGGGTTTCCAAAATCATCCCCACCTATGTGGCTTCATCTATCACAACGCCGTTGACCTCGGCCTCAAGGAGGTAGTTAACCATGTTGAGAACATGTTCTCTGACCAAAATCCGTGCCTTCATTTTTGCATTCTTTACTGCCTTAACGGCTTCGTGGCGTGCCATTTCAGAAGGTTTACCACACATGTCTTGCAGAGACTGCATTATCTCATAAGCGGTCTCCATGCTTTCATGCTTCATCCTAAGCACGTCAGACATGCCAGCCAAAAGAAAACAGCGGGCCTTATTGTTCGCCTCGATCCAACGATCATATGCTTCTTGTACATTCGAGAAGCATTGGCAGCAGATTTTGGAGGACATTCCTCCGTCAGGAGAAACTTGTAACTTTCACAAATTAGCACAATGTTCATGTTACTCTTCCACTTGATAAAATTATCTCTGGTTAATTTTTCAGTTGAGAGAATAGCGATGATTGGATTAGACATTGTTGCTGTAATAAATAAATAAAATAACATAAATTAAAATGGTTGCATAAACATCATAAATATATGTTTTGGAATAGTAAACGTGATGCACGATGCACAAATTTTTTTTTTATTAATTCCACGATTATTCAATTTTAATAAATAAAGTGCCGCCGTAGGATAGGTCAAATTATTTATGAATTGAACTGAGACATTCCCAATTAATTAATATATTCAAAATATCTCATATTTTTTATATTTATTAATAACCATTTATTTTGGTCAAGATATAATTAACAATTTAATTATGTCTTTATGAGTGTAACCCACTATTTTGGATTTTAACAACTAAACTCAAAATTGCCGCCATATGGTAGGTCAATTTTGAAATACATTATAAAATCCTATCTCAAGGAAGCCAACCTTGATATTGATTTAAATGGACACCCTCCGTAAGGAGGACGAAATCAAAGCCTCGAGAGACGCCACCTAAATCTCACGGTGTTGTACTAATAGTGGAGACCGTAGGTTATATTGTCATATTACCTTCTCCCACTCATTATTTTAAAAGATGTGTTTTATCTTATAAAACATCATGTGTTTTATCTTATAAGAGACCGTAGGTTATATTGTCATATTACCTTCTCCCACTCATTATTTTAAAAGATGTGTTTTATCTTATAAAACATCATATGTTTTATAATTCTAGTAGATAAAAATAATTTTTAATTACTAGATTATATTATGTGTTAATAGAATCCAATTCTATTTACACTTAAATAAATTACCAGATTTTCTAGAAATCTAAATTTATTATGAATTGTCTAAGTTACCGAATATTAAACAATTTAAAATTAGATTACTTAGAATTTATGTGAATTTTACCAAGTCTTAACTATTAAAACTAAATTCACATTATTTGGTTGATTAATAAATTAAGATTCTATAAAACCAACCTAATTAATTTAATCTCATTAAATTAATGCTAACACATATTAAATCATTTTATAAACTCCTTTATAAAAAATAATATGCTAAGTGTATGCATGTCATGTTACAATAACTATAAGTGGACATTTTCTTAGATGACATGTTATCATGCATGAACATGTTATCACAATCATCACATGAAAATAAAAATGAAAATAAACAATGAATTTTTGACCGGGTCCTTTTGGATAATTAAAATTACAACCCAACAAAAAATAAAAATAAAATAAAATTATAGGGGTCTTCTTGTAATTTATACATAATTCCCTGCTCCAATTTTGCAGTCTTCATTAAGTGGTTTATTGTGTAACAATTTGCTGGATTACCTTTGAAATTTTATAGGCCCAAAGTTCTCAACTGGGGCAAAAAAATCCAATGGACATCTTTTTCTTCATCGCTCCACGTGTAGCAAGTGAAGGAGAGGAGAGAAGAAAAAATAATAAAAAGAAATTACAAAAAGCCTATACCCCTTTATGGGTTTATAGATTGATCGAATCAAATTGAAAATAAAATTATTAATCCAAAAGGACCATACTAATTAACGACCAAAAATCCCTTCATTAAACAACCATTCATCTCATGAATTAAAATTAACAAAGATGCAAAGTACCCACAAACATACATCAAAAACATGATATTATCAAAATAAAATCATGTTTAATTAAAATTATATATGCTATAACCCGCTCTGATGCCATTTGTTGGAATTAAAATATGAAACGCAGCGGAAGGAATGGATCGTTGACAAAGAAAAATTTTCTGAAAACTTTGTTCATCGGGAATAGATATATAATTTTAATTATAGAAAGCTTTAGGTAATTTTACAAACATTTTTGAAGACTATCAGGGTATCCTTGCTTTCTTCTTTGACACCACGATCTTCCAATCCAGGCCTCCACACCAATGGAAAGACGAGTGGGCGTCAAACTGCAAGAATAAATTTTCCTCACACTTTTCTAAATCTGCTATATACTCAACACATGAGATAACAGACCTTTTTTTTAGAGTAGAACTCTAAGTTTTTCTCTCTAAGTATTTTGAAAAAATTACGACAATAATGATCCTGAGATAACTGTTATCTCTCTTTTTTCTATCTGAGCCATTAGTAATTTTACTTTCCCATTTCTTTTTCTTCTTTCCCTAATGCTTACCAATTGATTCCATTTATATATATATATATATATATATATATATATGTGAAACTTTTCTTTCTCGCTTCCTTCTTTTTTTTTCTTTTTTTTTATTTATAGAATCACTTCACATGATTCCTTTCTATATTTATATATATATAAATATAAATAAAGTAAAATGTGAAACTGTCAAGTTTCACGTCCTCTTCTTTTTTTTTGTTTTTTTAATATTATATTATATTAATATATATATATTAATATATTATAAAATCTTATATATAAAAAAAGATTTGGTTCAAAACCATATATATCTAAATTTAAAAATAAATCATATTTATTTAAGAATAGATTTTAAAAAATAATCAATTAATTAATTAAAAAATATTTATTTATCACATTACATTATATGTCACAGAGAACATTTTTCTATGTCACATTAATAATTCAAGTGTGAAATAATTAATTTAGAATTCAATAATTCCAAACTAAATATGTATAATTCATTCTATGCAAAAATCTAATATAGTGTTACAGAGGTGGTATTGGAGACCTATGGACCTATAACACAAGCTCCAATAAATTTGACATTTAATCAAACTCTTTAATTAATGTGCCAAATTTATTAGTTTCAGTGTTATTCCACTAAAAACCTGAAACTGAACTCTTGAGATTATAGTAAAATTACTCAAAGAAAATTAACGAGTAGTCCATTGATATAATCATTACATATAAGTCAGTCCTCCATAAATAGTTCATAATAAGAGCTAGGTTCAATTTCCATTCACCTCTCTTATTACATCTTTATCCTTGAGTTTCGATAATTCTCTAACGAACAATTAATTCATAATCCTATTATGAACGAGCGCTCTACTATTTAAACCTTGAATTATCATTCAAGCGAACTATTTTTCTAACTTCTATAAGGATGGAATGGATTCTATATCTGCATAATATTATTCCTAGCCATTTATTACTTTATGTTTTCAAGATGCTAAGTTATAATCTGTGCTTAGACAAATCTTACCATGCAAGTCAAAAAACATAATATCATAAATAGGAGTCTAATAAATACTCAAGATTAAGACTGTCAAATATATGATCATCATAGTGATAAATTTGAATACTCTATTTGTAACGGATGATTATTAGAGATTCATAATTTATCTGGTCCAGTCCTATATAATCTCATTATTTAAAGTACCTCTAATCCAATGTCTCTACATTAATAGTCCGGATAATGACTATTTCATTTTAGATGAGATTGGACCGTACTTGTAATTTTTAATTAAAGATCCCAAACTTTAATTAATTTTTACGGACTATTTAGATTGTTATCTATAAATTTTATCCCTAAGCAAATAACTTATATGCTAAATTTATAGTCACAAAAATAATCATGGAATTTTCTTGATGTTTATAAATGTATTCATAATACATATAATCAACCAAAATAATAATAAATGTCACTTTATTTAATCATTAACAATATGTACAATGTCATAACTTTTAGGGCACTAAACCCAACAATCTCCCACTTGCCCTAAAGCAGGTGAGACATGTCTCTAAGACCTAAGCCTTCTAAGTGTCCCTCAAAGCTCTTTGCAGGTAACGTCTTGGTGAAAGGGTCGGCAAGGTTATTTTCCGACGCTATCTTCACAACTTTCACATCGCCTTGATGCACTATCTCTCTAATCAAATGATATTTTCTTTCTATATGCGTTTCTCTTTTGTGGCTTCTAGGTTCTCTTGAATTTGCCACTACACCACTGTTGTCACAATACAGTGTGAGTGGTTTATCCATGCCTGGAACTACTTCCAAATCATTTAAGAACTTACAGAGCCAAACAGCTTCTTTAGCTGCTTCACAAGCAGCCACATATTCTGCTTCCATAGTTGAATCAGCAATACAAGATTGTTTGATGCTTCTCCAAACTATGGCTCTACCACCAAAAGTAAACACTAATCCAGACATAGATTTATGTGTGTCTTTGTCTGATTGAAAATCAGAATCAGTGTATCCAATGGGAATCAAATTCTCACCATAATATACTAGCATATAGTTTCTCGTTCTCCTAAGATACTTGAGAATATGTTTAACCGCTATCCAATGATCTAATCCTAGGTTGGATTGATACCGACTGAGTATACCCACCGCATAGAAAATGTCAGGTCTTGTACACAACATGGCATACATTAGACTTCATACTGTAGATGCATAGGGTACCCGTCTCATATTTTCTTCCTCTTGAGGTGTCTTAGGACACTGCTCTTTTGAAAGATAAACTCCATGACGTATAGGCAAATTACCTTTCTTGGAGTTTTGCATCGAAAATCTGATAAGCACCTTATCAATATACGATGTCTGAGACAGCGCTAACAGTTTGTTCTTGCAATCTCTTATGAGTTGGATTCCAAGAACATAACTTGCTTCTCCTAAATCTTTCATTTGGAAATTGTTGGCGAGCCATTTCTTTACATCAGATAATACGCCTACATCATTCCCAATGAGTAGGATATCATCTACATAAAGAACCAAGAAGACCACCTTCTTATCTTTGATGTACTTGTAAACACAAGGTTCATCAATATTTTGATCGAAACCATAAGATTTGATCACTTCATCAAATCTCAAGTTCCAAGATCTTGAAGCTTGCTTGAGTCCATAGATGGACCTCTGCAACTTGCAAACCTTTTGCTCTTAACCTTTGACTACAAACCCTTCTGGTTGCACCATATAGATGCTTTCCTCAAGATAGCCATTCAAAAAGGCAGTCTTGACATCCATTTGCCATATCTCATAATCAAGACAAGCAGCAATGGATAAAAGAATCCGAATGGATTTAAGCATAGCTACAGGCGGGAAAGTTTCTTCGTAGTCAACTCCCTCCTTTTGGATATAACCCTTTGCCACAAGTCTAGCTTTGAAAGTCTCAACTTTCCCATCCACTCCTCTTTTCTTCTTGCAAATCCATTTGCACCCCATGGGTTTTATCCCTTCAGGTAGGTCTACAAGATCCCAGACTGAATTGGAGTACATGGACTCCATTTCAAGGTTCATAGCCTCCAGCCATTTTTCCTTCTCAGAAACTTCCATTGCATCATGATATGTCAATGGATCATTTTCACCATTATCAGAGATAGCAACATTTGCTTCTTCAAGTTCCCTGTCGCGAACAGGTGGTCTCACAACCCTCCTACTACGTCGAGGTGGTATGAATTTCTGATAGGGAGATGTGGTCTCCTCATTTTCTCCTTCGACAACAGTTGTCGGTTGCGGTCTGATCTGATCATAAAGTAACTCTTCAAGTACAGCTTTGTTATGAGGTTTATAGTTTGTCATATAATCATTCTCGAGAAAAGTGGCATTTGTCGATACAAGTACTTTCTTTTCCTGTGGACTATAAAACAAACCTCCCCTCGTTCCCTTTGGGTATCCCACAAATAAGCATACTTCAGAATGTGGTTCCAACTTCTCGGTCTTTCCTTTCAGCACATGTGCTGGACACCCCCATATATGAATATGTCGCATTCTAGGTTTACGACCATTCCGTAACTCTAAAGGTGTTTTTGAAATAGACTTAGATGAAACTATGTTTAGAAGATATACTAAAGTTTGTAGTGCATATCCCAAAAATGAAGTGGGTAATGATGAGTAGCTGAGCATGGATCTCACCATATCAAGCAACGTTCTATTTCTTCTCTCTGCAACACCATTTTGTTGTGGTGTTCCAGGTGCGGCGAGTTGTGATAGAATACCATGATCTATCATATAGTCCTTGAATTCAGTATCAAGGTATTCTCCTCCTCGATCAGATCGAAGACTCTTCACCGTCTTTCCTAATTGCTTTTCAGCTTCCGCTTGGAATTCTTTGAACTTTCCAAAAGTTTCAGATTTCTTTTGCATTAGGTATATGTAACCATACCTTGAATAATCGTCAATAGATGTGACGAAATATTCGTAACCACAACGTGCTTGTATATTCAATGGACCACAGACGTCTGAATGTATTAGCTCAAGTGGTTCCTTGGCCCTTTCGCCTTTTGCAGAGAAAGACCTCTTAGTCATTTTACCTTCAAGACAAGATTCACAAACTTGTAGAGAACTAACTTTTAGCTCTTTTAAAGGACCTTCCTTTACCAGACTGTTAATCCTGTCAAGGTTAACATGACCTAATCTAAGGTGCCATAGGTATGTTTCATTATCAAAAGAAATCTTTTGCTTCTTGGGTTTTGGTTGTTCAACTTTGAATATTTCGGTACTGAGCAGTGATTTTTCATTGGGCCTTAAAATGTAAAGCCCATTTTCCAGATGCGCAGAACAAATATTCAAACCATTTCTAGAAATATTAACATAATTATTATTAAAAGAAACATTAATCATTTGTTCAAACAACCTGGAAACAGAAATCAAATTTCTACGAAAACAAAGAACGTAATAAACATTGTCCAAAATTAAAACTTATTTCTAAAATAAAGTTTAACAACTCTCACTGCTCTTGCTGAAACAACCTCTCCCGTTCCTACTCTCATCGTTTGTTCCCCGTCGGCAAGCTCCCTTGAAGAACTAAGCGTCTGCAAAGAAAAACAAACATGGTTAGTTGCCCCTGAATTAATTATCTAAGGTGAAGTATCATCTTCAACTAAGTAAGCTTCTAAAACAAGTAAATCTGATTTACCATTGTTCTTCTTTTCTTTGAGCTCCTGAAGATACTTCTTACAGTTTCTCTTCCAGTGCCCAACTACGCCGCAGTGGAAACATTTTCCTTTAGGCTTCTTTTGGTTTGAGCTCTTTTTGTTGTTGTTGCTTTTGTTCTTCTTAGGTTGCCCTCCATTTTTAGACTTACCACTTCCTTCAGTCCCCTTCCTTTTCTTATTCTTTTGAGCAGAAGAGGAAGGTTGAGCTTCTGCAACATTTGCCTCAGCTTCTTTAGTCTTTTCTTTCGAAATAGACTCGAAGGTTTGAAGCTCATTAAGCAACTCAGTCATGTTATATTTCAGCTTGTTCATGAAATAGTTGCTTTTGAACTGAAGGAACGCAGGGGAGAGGGTTTCCAAAATCATCCCCACTTGTGTGGCTTCATCTATCACAGCCCTGTTGACCTCGGCCTCATGGAGATAGTTAACCATGTTGAGAACATGTTCTTTGATCGAAATCCGTGCCTTCATTTTTGCATTCATTACTGCCTTAACGGCTTCGTAGCGTGCCTTTTCAGAAGGTTTACCAAACATGTCTTGCAGAGACTGCATTATCTCATAAGCGGTCTCCATGCTTTCGTGCTTCGTCCTAAGCACGTGAGACATGCTAGCCAAAAGAAAACAGTGGGCCTTATTGTTCACCTCGATCCAACGATCATATGCTTCTCGTACATTCGAGGAGCATTGGCACCGGGTTTTGGAGGACATTCCTCCGTCAGGAGAAACTTCTAACTTTCGCAAATTAGCACAATGTTCATGTTACTCTTCCACTTGACAAAATTATCTCTAGTTAATTTTTTAGTTGAGAGAATAGCAATAATTGGATTAGACATTGTTGCTGTAATAAATAAATAAAATAGCATAAATTAAAATGGTTGCATAAACATCATAAATATATGTTTTGGAATAGTAAATGTGATGCATGATGCACAAATTTTTTTTTTACTAATTCCAGGATTATTCAATTTTAATAAATAAAGTACCGCCTTAGGGTAGGTCAAATTGTTTATGAATTGAATTGAGACATTCTCAATTAATAAATATATTCAAAATATCTCATATTTTTTTATATTTATTAATAACCGTTTATTTTGGTCAAGATATAATTAACAATTTAATTATGTCTTTATGAGTGTAACCCACTATTTTGGATTTTAACAACTTAACTTAAAATTGCCGCCGTAGGGTAGGTCAATTTTGAAATACATTATAAAATCCTATTTCAAGGAAGCCAACCTTGATATTGATTTAAATGGACACCCTCCGTAGGGAGGACGAAATCAAAGCATCGCGAGGCGCCATCTAAATCTCACGGTGTTGTACTAATAGTGGAGACCGTAGGTTATATTGTCATATTACCTTTTCCCACTCATTATTTTAAAAGATGTGTTTTATCTTATAAAACATCATATGTTTCATATTTCTTGTAGATAAAAACAATTTTAATTACAAGATTATATTATGTGTTAATAGAATCTCATTCTATTTACACTTAAATAAATTACCAGATTTTCTAAAAATCTAAATTTATTATGAATTGTCTAAGTTACCGAATATTAAACAATTTAAAAATATATAACTTAGAATTTATTTGAATTTTACCAAGTCTTAACTATTAAAACTAAATTCACATTATTTTGTTGATTAATAAATTAAGATTCTATAAAACCAACCCAATTAATTTAATCTCATTAATTAATGCTAACACAAATTAAATCATTTTATAAACTCCTTTATAAAAAATAATATACTAAGTGTATGCATGTCATGTTACAATAACTATAAGTGGGCACTTTCCTAGATGACATGTTATTATGCATGAACTTGTTATCACAATCATCACATGAAAATAAAAATGAAAATAAACAATAAATTTTTGACCGGGTCCTTTTGGATAATTAAAATTACAACAAAATAAAATAAAATAAAATAAAATTACAGGGGTCTTCTTGTAATTTATACATAATTCCCTACTCCAATTTTGTGGTCTTCATCAAGTGGTTTATTGTGCAACAATTTGCTGGATTACCTTTGAAATTTTATAGGCCCAAAGTTCTCAACTGGGGCAAAAAAAATCCAATGGACATCTTTTTCTTCATCGCTCCACGTGTAGCAAGTGAATGAGAAGAGAGAAGAAAAAATAATAATAAGAAATTACAAAAAGCCTATACCCCTTTATGGGTTTACAGATTGATCTAATCAAACTGAAAATAAAATTATTAATCCAAAAGGACCATATAATTAATGACCAAAAATCCCTTCATTAAACAACCATTCATCTCATGAATCAAAATTAACAAAGATGCAAAGTGCCCACAAACATAAATCAAAAACATGATATTATCAAAATAAAATCACGTTTAATTAAAATTATATATGCTATAACCCGCTCTGATGCCATTTGTTGGAATTAAAATATGAAATGCAGCGGAAGGAACAGATCGTTGACAAAGAAAAATTTTCTGAATACTTTATTCATCAGGAATAGATATATAATTTTAATTATAGAAAGCTTTAGGTAATTTTACAAACATTTTTGAAGACTATCAGGGTATCCTAGCTTTCTTCTTTGACACCACGATCTTTCAATCCAGGCCTCCACACCAATGGAAAGACGGTGGGTGTCAAACTGCAAGAATGAATTTTTCTCACACTTTTCTAAATCTGCTATGTACTCAACACATGAGATAGCAGACCTTTTTTTTTAGAGAAGAACTTAGTTTTTCTCTCTAAGTATTTTGTAAAAATTACGTTAATAATGATCCTGAGATAACTGTTTTCTCTCTTTTTTATATCTGAGCCATTAGTAATTTTACTTTCCCTTTTCTTTTTCTTCTTTCCCGAATCCTTACCAATTGATTCCTTTTATATATATACATGAAACTTTTTTTCACGCTTCCTTCTTTTTTTTTTAATTTACAGAATCACTTCATGTGATTCCTTTCTATATTTATATATATATAAATATAAATAAAGTAAAACGTGAAACTGTCAAGTTTCACGTCCTCTTCTTTATTTTTGTTTTTTTAATATTATATTATATTAATATATATATTAATATATTATAAAATCTTATATATATAAAAAGATTTGGTTCAAAACCATATATATCTAAATTCAAAAATAAATCACATTTATTTAAGAATAGATTTTAAAAAATAATCAATTAATTAATTAACTAATGCTCAGTTTAATGTGATAACATTTATCACATTACATTATGTGTCACAGAGAACATTTTTCTATGTCACATTAATAATTCAAGTGTGAAATAATTAATTTAGAATTCAATAATTCCAAACTAAATATGTATAATTCAATCTATGCAAAAATCTACTATAGTGTTACAGAGGTGGTATTGGGGACCTATGGACCTATAACCCAAGCTCCAATAAATTTGACATTTAATCAAACTCTTTAATTAATGTGCCAAATTTATTAGTTTCAGTGTTATTCCACTAAAAACCTGAAACTGAACTCTTGAGATTATAATAAAATTACTCAATGAAAATTAGCTAGTAGTCCATTGATATAATCATTACATATAAGTCAGTCCTCCATAAATAGTTCATAATAAGAGCTAGGTTCAATTTCCGTTCACCTCTCTTATTACATCTTTATCCTTGAGTTCCAATAATTCTCTAATGAACAATTAATTCATAATCTTATTATGAACGAGCACTCTACTGTTCAAACCTTGAATTATCACTCAAGAGAACTATTTTTCTAACTTCTATAAGGAAGGAATGGATTCAATATCTGTATAATATTATTCTCAGCCATTTATTACTTTATGTTTCCAAGATGCTAAGTTATAATCTGTGCTTAGACAAATCTTACCATGCAAGTCAAAAAACATAATGTCATAAA
Organism: Artocarpus heterophyllus; assembly: GCA_025403435.1. NCBI lineage: Eukaryota > Viridiplantae > Streptophyta > Magnoliopsida > Rosales > Moraceae > Artocarpus > Artocarpus heterophyllus. The sequence continues at coordinate 6,464,495 of CM046331.1, forward strand.
TATGAGTCTAATAAATACTCAGGATTAAAACTGTCAAATATATGATCATCATAGTGATAAATTTGAATACTCTATTTGTAACGGATGATTATTAGAGATTCATAATTTATCTGGTCCAGTCCTATATAATCTCATTATATAAAGTACCTCCAATCCAATGTCTCTACATTAATAGTCCAGATAATGACTATTTCATTTTAGAAGAGATTAGACCGTACTTGTAATTTTTAATTAAAGATCTCAAACTTTAATTAATTATTACGGACTATTTAGATTATTATCTATAAATTTTATCCCTAAGCAAATAACACTTATATGCTAAATTTATAGTCACATAAATAATCATGAAATTTTCTTGATGTTTATAAATGTATTCATAATACATATAATCAACCAAAATAATAATAAATGTCATTTATTTATTTATTAACAATATGTACAATGTTACAGCTTTTAAGGCACCAAACCCAACACAAACTGCCTCCGTGTGGATGCTCCAAATTCACACACATACACACATATATAGTGACAGAACAAGGAAGTTTTTCCAATAGCGACGTAAGTAAACCAAAATTTTTAACTAAAAACATTATTACTATTTTAATCGAGTTTTATTGAATTTTTTAAATTTACAATTTACAAAATTATAAATTTATATAATATTGTGATTGAGTTTTTGTTCATTTCGTATCTTAAAATTGAAATATAATAAATTGTTCAAAAACCTTAGTTTAAAAACTAATTTTTAGTTCAAACTAAAGTTTTTATAGTATTTTTTTTTAACAAAATTTAAATTGTTGCAATACTTTTGGTACAAACCAAAGATTTAAACGAAAGTTTCTAAATGTCCTAAAAATTTAAAAGATAAAATTCAAAGACATAGTTGAAACTTTTTAAAAAGTTTTAATATAAATATTGTAAAAACTAAGTTTTAGTGAGGGCAAGATAAGATAAAAAGTGTAAAAAAGTTTAATATTAGACTTAGTGGCACCTGGGCAACCGTCACCACATATATACAATAATAAAAAGGAAATTGACTTGTAATTGTATTATATAGAATATACTAATTATGAATGAGAATTGAATGTTTGTCCTTCGTATGTACAATTTATACATAGTCGCCTCCTATTATTTTTACCTAATCATTTTATTTTGAGGTTTCTATTTGATTGAGCTGTATATTTAACAACATTTTAACCAAAACAAAAATTCAAAAAACATAAACTTTGCACTGATAGAGCACGTGAATCGAACGTGCCTTAATTTTCTAGTGGCATATATATAGGTGTGTGTGTGTTGAAATAAGTTGGTTAAAACGATTGTTAGCTTTTTTTTTTCTTTTTTTTCTTTTTTGCTAAGTTTCGAAAATTGATTAAACTGTACAAAAAGAGTATTAAGAATGCTGTTATTGTTTGAAGTAATCAATGTAGGAGATTTAGATTTAGATGCAGTATTTATGATAGTTGTGATTAAGAAAGAAAAATATTACTGGACAAAAAAACATCAATAAATAATCTAAATGTCAAACATTTATTAGACAGTTTATTACGTAAACATAACGACTTCCTCATAAGGTATCTATTGTTATTGACGCTAAGCATTTTTTAAGTAAATAAATATTAAACTATATTGAGATAAAACAGATACAAAAAACTAACAAATAAATTGGACTGCGAATTGTGAATAAAAGAGTCTGTGGAACAAAAATGACAGGACCTTTATATTAAGAAGTGAGATTAACTAAAGACAAAGTAATAGAATTGGAGCCTTTTTCATTAAGGTCTTACGTCAGATACTCTTTGACAAAATGATCAAAAATTCTATTTGCCTCTTGCAAAAGATTTTCATTGAATCGAGACTACTTATTTATGTATGGGATGCGAGATATTGGAATGGGTTAATTATATAATTATACCTATTAGGTTTAATTATTTTTTAATTTGTCTATTTATTTTTAAAAACTACAAAAGTATTTTTTGAATTTTTAAAATTTATTTCAATTTCATCCCTATAAATAAAAAAATTGGACAAAACAACATGATTACTCTTAAATTATTATGAGAATTTTTTTATATTTTATAAAACATTCTAAAATAAAACATCATATTAAAAAAAGTAAGTTTTACGTTTTTTAAATTTTAAAATATTTTTTTAGTTTTTCAAAAAAAACATATGTTTTATAAACAAATTAAGTTTAACGAAAGATATTTTTATATTATCATCATGTTTTTTCAATTGAAAAAGTTTGTAAGTAATAAAATTGAAATAAACTTTTTCAAATTCAAAAGACATTTTTATAGTTTCTACAAAAAGAAAGACAAACTAAAAAGTAATGAAAACTATGAGGTATAGTTATAGAATTAACCTTATTAGAATTAAGAACGTTGATGTTAAAAACCATTAGAAGCCTTGAAATTAAGTACACATTATTGGACTAATAAATTGTGTAATATCTATCGTAATCACCACTTAAATGATTGGAGTTCACTATAGAAACAAAAAGAGAATATGTATTGAAATATTCCTGTCAATATACTATATTTTTGAATTTTATATCAGGCCACAATCATACTCTAATCGAGTAGTAAAATCTTAACGTTAAAACCTTCTCCAAATTAACAAAATATTAGAATTAATGAAATACGTACAAGTTTAGTTTTACCTGAAAAAAGTGAACTGAGAAAATATGGGGCAATCTTTTATGGATATGGGATAACATGTTGAAAAAATTGCAAGACATGATGTAGTCAAATTGAAATTCAACATAATTTGTAGCATATTTAAAACAAACCATAATGACATAATAAATGATTTCATATTTTTGTATTACATAATTACATAGCAATTATTTTAGTGTTATTATTTTATACCATATTAAGAATATTTTGTAATATCTCTCAAGCTAACTAATAATCTGGTAAATCATCTATCTTCTTGGCTATGTTCTGACATTGTCTATTAACATATTTGTAAATAATGCAGGGTATTTATATATGTGCCCATAAACACTTAAATGTGTATATGTTATGTGTGCATGTCTGGTGCTAGGGATGACGTATGAGTTGCTGGTTTCAAAACTCCCAAACAGTCATTTTCTTAATTGCTGATGTTCCAAATATACTTGGTAAAGTCCGCAAAAAATCATTGGCGAAAGCCAGATGTGGTGGTAAATAGATCTTTAATCCTACATCAACGAAGAAATGTATTTTAGAAGCAATGATAGGCTTTAAATCTGTTTTTTAATGAAAGAACATTGAAAAGACAATGTCTTTTTACACCGTAAAAGCCTCTTCAATTTTATTTTGCAAGTAATAAGCACTTAATGAACAGGTGAATTATAGGAAACTAATGTGTTTAACCTTGCAAGGTTTTTATTGTTGTCTACTAAAGAAAAAAGAATCGTTATTTATTGAGGATATTGTAACAATAGTTTGCCGAGTCTGATTGGTATCTTTACTTTTCTTTCATTTCCTTTCCCTTCTATCCCCTTCTCTAAAATTCTACAGGGTTGAGTTTTGGAGTCGACGTTCTTGTGGTTTTGCATGAGACTCCGCTATCGCAAGAGATAATGGAAACAAAAGAGAGGCAGCGTTATATTTCTATTTGATGTAGAAGTTTCAGATGTTATGAATTCTGCTTTTGTTATGTCCCCCTTTAGTGCTACTGTACATGAACCTGTGTTGAGATTATCCCCAGGTATAGTCACATTTTGATGGCTCAAACCAAAAAGATCCAGTTTAGGCATTCCGGTCAAAGAAATTATGATTATGGGTGATAAAGTCTCCAATCGTCAGATTAGGCATCACATTTGGAGTACACGTTGCGACGTACTACAATTTATGCAGCCTGTTAGATGTGGGGTTAAGTATAGTGGTTTATTTCTTTATTTTAAGATTATTCATGATCCTAATATTTTCTTCTCTCGTAGTGTTTTTTGGTTGCAATTTTATGATGTTAGCTTTTAAAATCTACTTCCTTAAAATATTGCTTAGTTTTTGTTTTTCCAACTGATAAAGTAGGAATTTTCACATCCCTAATGCACCCTATTAACTAATTTATTGAAGTTTTGTTAAGTAGTTGTTGACTCGATTAAAAATAAATGTGCGTGTAATTCTTCTTTAATGCACAGCACTTGCGAAACCAATATGATCAGCTAGTTCCTTCATTATGCAAAGAGCATCCTGATATGTTTCCTCCAGAGTTGTTTACATGGGAGCAATTCTTATGGGCGTGTGAACTCTGGTACTGAAATAGCATGAAAATACTGTTTCCTGATGGAGAGCTAAGGACTTGTTTAGTTCCTATTGCTGGCTTTCTTAACCATTCCGTATTTGTCTTCCCTGTTCTTGTGCTCTTTCTTTTTTGCCTTCACATTCTCCAACTCATATCATTAGGACGTGCTGAAGCTTCCAAATATAGTAGCATCCAGGATGACTTCATTGAGGTACGTAAAAGTACAAAAATTGGAATATTGTTCCGCAACTAGTCTAAGTTTATAATAAAGTTTCATTCTGCTATAATTTCATCAGCTAATCATGCTTCTGTGAATTGGTGTTGCCATATACTTTAGCTGTATACAAATAGTTTAGGTCAAAGCAACCATCGAGGATAATATTTGACCTCTTGTTATTCTTCATGTTCGTTTTTTTTTTGGTTTGTGCTATTTTATTTGTTGTCCACTTTCTCACTGAAAAGTACGAGAGAAGAAAATATAATTATTCTTCCTAAAATACCTTGAAATTTTGTCTATCAAGACCATGCAGTGTCCGAGAAGAATGTTTCCTTAGCAATGGGAATTTTTCTTCGTCTCATCCATTACCTTCTACGGCTTTGTAACAAAAGGAGATAACCCATATGATGTCATACCAATAGTTGATTTTTTTTTTTTTTTATATTAAACGATCTCATTAATTTTCTAAAAAAATTCTATTGCTTTTTAGTTTGTATAATTGTTGCACTTTTCCCATTCAGAATTTGGATGTGACGAGGATGACTTCGATGAGGGCAGTCAGGCATCCGACTTGACTCAGATGGCACAGGGTACTTGGTGCAATACCCCTCAAGCTAACTAATGAGCTCGCATAAAGTTTGTTTAGTTAGGATAAGAAGCATTAACCTTTTAATTTCGTTATAAGTGTTATGACTTACTTAAAATTACATTTTAGTATAAAAGATTCTTGAAATTGTTGTTTCATTTATTTCCTTTTTTACAATATATATATTATTCAAACTTAGTAATATGAACATAACTATACTATCACATCCATACGTAGTAACCTATGTCTGTTGATAAAAACTATAACAAAATTGCTAAGTTTTACAAAACAGAGTTCTAAGATACGTTTCAAAAGCTGCTCTAAAACATGGCATATGAACAAACCTCTGACCAGCAGCTCTGAATACTCGGTCAACCCCTAACCATATCTATTCTCACCTACATCATAAGAACTATAATAAGCTAAAATTTAGTAAGCAGAAACTAATACATGAACATGAGCATAGAATGAGAATGCAATCAGACATTTTCTCTTATCAGTTTCCTTTCAACAATTCTTTCTTCTTTCGGGTACCCTTGGAGTGTGGTACTTAACTGGTAATGATAGGCCGTGGGTTTCGGAAGTTGTTCATCATAATTTGGCCAATGTAATAACAATAACACGGGGTTTCCATCTTGGCCATTAGACCTTAGGTATTTGCCGTAGTCAGTGTCAGTTGTTGTGGCTTTTCTTATCTTGGTTTTTCAACCTCAAAGTATTCACCACCCTTTGTTAGCTCCGTCGGTCACACCTGTGTTTTGTGCCTATCTAACCACCAATTAAGCATCAAACCCCCATTTTAATTTAAAAACACTCATTCCCTTTTAGACCATATCACATGTTCTAATGTAAATGTCATGAATCATGAATGCATTTCAACAAACTATATCATTCCCAAATAACAATAATCCAATCAATGCACCTTAAAATATAACATGACATAATTCTTGTGATGCAGTAAAAAAGTAATTTCTACTTACCTTGAGTTCAATTTGTGTTGAGTGAAAAGATCAGTCCTTTTAGAAGATAAGATGTGCTAAAGGCCTAGCATTATAAAATTATATACCATTTAATTTCTCATAAACCAAACTCATTGATCTGGGTTATAAGTCCACATTACTATAGTTTTGCATTAACTCAAACACAAATTGGGCTGAACACAAAAATTGTCACAATGCACACCTTTGGCCATGGAACATGCTATATTATTAAAATTAAGATTAAACATGAAGATTAAAAGTTCAATCATCTCAACAAACATGTTCTTCAGCTCATTCTTACTACAAATTATATTATGTCAAACACACTCTTTCTAGCTAAAGTCAGGTCTTCAATAAATAATTAACATTTTCAAACATCAAATATCATTAAAGGAAGTACATAATCTTTATAAAAATAACCTAATACGTGAGAGTCAAGCATGGTACAAATTTGATATTCCACTTAACCTAGTTTTGCATTTTCTTTTCATAAACTCAGAAATAGCATTCTAACTAATTCCCATCTATCTACGAGCATTCAAAATCTCTTAATAAACACTTAGGATCTATAGAAATAAAGGAAATAACTGACAAGATTTCTAACTTTGCAAAGAAACTAACTTAACTAGCTTAGTTTGAACTCAAATCTGTCCATGCTTACTTCTCCCACATCTATATCCATATACAATAGAAAATAACTTCATTTCATCATAAGAAACATAAATATAGATGTTACCTTGTAGGGCTTGAGGTTAGGGCTCTGTTGGAGGTCAAAACACTTAATTTTCCACTCAAAAGGGTGAGAACGTGGCTTGGTTTGTATAACCCTAATTTCTATGGTCTTGTTTATGTTTTTGTGATCTTTAGGATGTGGAAAATAGAGAGAAATGAAGTAGGGAGAGCGCTGGATGTTTTTGGGGCTGCTAAGGAAGATAGGAAGTAAAAATAGAGTTTTCTAGTGCATTTGACTTAGTCAAAAGGAGGTGTGTTGAAGGAAGAGGTGGCTTGGGAGCTTTTACCATCTTTTTCTAGGGTTTGACATGTGGAAAGAGTGCTGAGTAAGAAAAGAATTCAGCTAATAGTTACCCAATTAAAATCAAGTACAAACAAGTGCAACTTAATTTTCTATAACCTGGTCAACCAACAAATCAAATTCCACCGTTTTGCATGCTTTTAATTCTAACAAATTCTAGTTATTTTTAAGGTATAAATTGGAAAAACAATTAGTTTAGAATGCATTTAAAGTGGAAAAACACTTCCCAATCAATTCGTAACCATTTAACATATCAATCTTCCTTACCGAGAAATCAAGCTTTTCACTACAACTAGAGCCTTTTTTAAACATGTTAAATCATATATTAATAATTCAATGTGATATTTATGAATACAAGCATGTTTATGCATGATTCAATCTTAAAAATAATAAGTACTCATGCTCGTAAGATATGCTTTTTATATGTTTGAAATTCAAAAACATTCGTTAAATGCATAAACATGCAAGATGCTTATTACTGATTAATTATGTGTTAATTGGGTATTACAATCCTCTCCTCCTTATAAAATTTCATCCGTATTGAATAGTTCTGAATATTTGTTTCATATCTCTTCCCTCTTTCCCATATGGCTTCTTCTATTGAATGATTCCTCCACAAAACCTTAACTGGTTGAATCTTTTGGGTCCTCAACTCCTTCTCTTTTTTTTATCAAGGATCTATACTAGTTCTCCTCATATGCTAAATCAGAAGTTATTTCCAATGGCTCATAACTTAAAACATGCACGGATTTGGAATGTACTTCTTGAGCATGGACACATGGAAGACATCATGCACATTGGAGGAGGTAAGGCCAATCTTTATGCCCTATCACTAACTCTTTCAAGGATTTCAAATGGGCCAACATACCTTGGGCTTAGCTTTCCACTTTTCCCAAATCTAAAAACGCCCTTCATTGGAGCTACCTTCAAGAAGACATGATCCCCAACAGTAAACTCTAAGTCTTTTATTCTTCTATATGCATAGATTTTCTGTCTACTTTGTGCTGTCCTCATTCTGTCACGTATTTTTTCTACCACCTTAGCGGTTTTTTGTACTATCTCTGGACCAAGTAATTTCCTTTCTCCGACTTCATTCTAATGAATTGGAGGTCTACATTTTCTTCCATACAGTGCTTCATAAGGTGCTATTCCAATCATCGTTTGGTAACTTTTGTTGTAAGTAAATTCCACTAGAGGAAGCTTTGTATCCGAACTCCCTTGTAAATCAAGCATGCAAGCTCTTAACATATCTTCCAATATTTGAATTACCCTCTTAGATTGTCCATCACTTTGAGGATGAAATGCTATACTAAATGTAAGCTTCGTTCCCATAGCACTATGTAAACTCTTTCAAAATGCAGATGTGAACTTCAGGTCTCTATCAGATATTATTGAAATAGGTACTCCATGTAATTTGACTATCTCCTTGATATACAATTGAGCATATTGGTCCATGGTATAAATGGATTTCACTGGAAGAAAATGGGTTGACTTGGTTAACCTATCCATATCCACCCATATAAAATTGAATCCCTTTTGAGTTCTAGGCAATCCAAGTACAAATTCCATTGTGATGTGTTCTCATTTTCCACTCTGGAATCAATAAAGGCTTCAACAACCCTATTGGTCTTTGATGTTCAATCTTCACTTGTTGAAAAGTTAAACATTTAGCTACAAACTTTGCTACATCTTTATTCATTCTAGGCCACCAATAATGCTGCTTTAGATCTCTATATATTTTTTTGCTACCTAGTTATATTGAATATGGAGTCATATGAGCTTCTTTCAAGATGTCTTCTTTAATGGCCTTAACAAATGGCACACATAGCCTCCCTCTATATCTTATAATCCCATCTTCAGCAACTGAGAAGTTTAGTCTTTGTCCTGCATCAACTTTGTTTCTCAACCCAATCAAATAATTGTCCACCTTTTGACCTTCTTTAATTTTTATCTTGTAGCACAAGTTGCAATACTAGAGTTGACAATCTACTTGTTATTCCTTTCAGGACTATTTCAAGCTCTAACCTTTGCAAATCCAATAATGTTGGTTTTTGAATGACATTGATTTTCTACTCAAGACATCAACGACCACGTTTGCTTTTACCAAGATGGTAATTGATAACACAATCATAGTGCTTCACAAGTTCCAACCATCTATGCTGCCTTATATTCAAATCCTTCTAGGTGAAGAAGTACCTCACACTCTTATGGTCGGTATAAATATAACACTTCTCACCAAACGAGTAGTGTTTCTAGATTTTCAAAGCAAAAACTACAGCAGCAAGTTTCAAATCATGAGTTGGGTAACTCTTTTTATACTTTTTTAGTTGCCTTAAGGCATATACGATTACCTTCCCATTTTGCATGAACACATAGCATAAGCCATTCTTGGAGGCATCACTATACACCATAAATCCACCAGTTCCTACTCGAATGGTAAGCACCAGAGCTATGACTAGCCTATGCTTCAATTCTCGAAAACTCCTCTCACAAGCATCAAAACACTGAAATTTCATATTCTTTTTAGTCAGCGATGTTAAGGGACTGGCTATTTTAGAGAATCCCTCAAAAAATCGTCAATAGTACCCTACCAATCCTAAAAAGCTCCTAACTTTTGATACATTCATTGATGTGGGCCAGTGAGCAACAGCTTCCCTTTTACTTATATCAACAGAAATTTCATTCTTGGACACTATATGTCCTAGGAATTCCACTTGTTCTAGTTAAAATTCACACTTCTTAAATTTGGCATACAACTTGTTTTCCTCGAGAACTTGTAGGACAATTCTTAAGTGTTCTTCATGTTCCTCCTTACTCTGAGAACACATCAAAATATCATTAATGAACACAATCACAAATTTATCAAGAAACTGCTTAAACACCTTATTCATCAAGTCCATAAATATAGCAGGGGCATTTGTTAAACCAAAAGACATCACTAAAAATTCATAATGCCCATACCTTGTTCTAAAGGCAGTCTTCTGTACATCTTCTTCTTTGATCTTCAATTGATGATATCCACTTCGCAAATCAATTTTTGAGAAAATGGAAGCACCTTGTAATTGATCAAACATATCATCTATCCTTGGAAGTGGATATTTATTCTTAATGGTCATCTTGTTTAACTCTCTATAATCAATATATCATCGCAAGGTGCCATCGTCTTTCTTTACAAATAACACAGGCGCTCCCTAAGGAAAGTAACTAGGGCGTGTAAAACCTTTATCAAGCAATTCTTGTAATTACACCTCTAACTCCATTAATTCTGTTGGTGCCAATCTATAAGGTGCCTTGCAAAATTCGTGCAGTTCTTGGTATAAGATCAATTACAAACTCAATCTCTCGATCAGGTGGCAATCCCGATAAGTCATATGGGAACACTTCTAGGAACTCTTGAACCACATCTACATCTTCTGGTTTTAACTTATGTTCCACTGAAGTATCCATAGCACTAGCCAAATAGCCAACACAATCCTTGCTAAGCATCTTCTAAGCCTTCATTGCAGTTATAATTTGTATAGATGATCTCCCTGTGGTTCCTCTAAATACAAACTGTTCTTCTCCAGGTGGCTGAAAGATCGCAATTTTCTTGTCGCAGTCAATTATGGGAACACTTCTAGGAACTCTTGAACCACATCTACATCTTCTGGTTTTAACTTCTGTTCCACTGAAGTATCCACAGCACTAGCCAAATAGCCAACACAATCCTTGCTAAGCATCTTCTAAGCCTTCATTGCAGTTATAATTTGTATAGATGATCTCCCTGTGGTTCCTCTAAATACAAACTGTTCTTCTCCAGGTGGCTGAAAGATCGCAATTTTCTTGTCGTAGTCAATTATGGCATGGTATTTTGTCAACCAATCCATACCCAAAATGACTTCAAAATCAGCCATATCCAAAACCATGAGATCCACATATAAGGTTCTATCACCAATCTAAACTGAGCAAGCCTTTAACATTTGATTCGATTCTATTTCTTTCGCGGATGGTAACGTTACATTATATCTCATTTTCAACAAATCTGGTGTAATGCCCAATTTCCTCACAAATGTACTGGATGCAAATGAATGCGTAGATCTTGAATCTATCAATGCATTTGCGGCAACTTTAGAAATTAAAAGATTACCTGAGGCTACAGAAGCATCCGCATTAGCTTGTTCCTCTATCATCGCATACACCCTTCCTTGGACTTTCTTTTGCATCGTATGACAATCGTTTGCCAAATGTCCTGGCTTTTTGCACTTGAAACATAAGTTACTACCTTTATAACATTCTCCAAAATGATTCTTCCTACACTTTGCACATAATGGCTTCTCAGTTATATTAGCAGGTTGCTCAACTCTAGGACATTTACTATTTCCCTGTTGTGGCTTATATTATGCCCTTTTCCACTAGGTAGGATTCTTTGGAGTAAATCCTAATCTCCTTTGTTGACGAAACTTCTCAATGTATTTTTCATCCTGATCTGCCACCAATGCCTTGTCTAGTGGCTCCCTCAAATCCATTGCAAAAGACATCCTCACATCTCTTTTGATTTCAAGATTAAGACCTCTCAAGAAGTGGTCTATTTTCTCATTGTTGTCTTTAGCAATATAAGGGACATATCCACAACCTTCATTGAACTTTCTAACATAATCACATATTGACATCCCTCATTGCTTTTGCTCCAAAAACTCCTTTACTTTTTGTGATCTAGCATCCCTAGTGAAATATTTTTCATAGAAGATCTTCTTGAATTTGTCCCATGTCAACTCATCCATATTTACTCCAAGCTTTGTTCCTTCCCACCAGGTTCTAGCTCCTTTTTTAAGTAAGAAAATTAAACAATGTACCTTTTCAGCATCACTAATCCTCATGTAATCAAAGATGGCATCCAAAGATTTCACCCACTCTTTTGCAACTAATGGGTCTGAACCACCATCAAAGTTAGGTGGCTCCATCTTCCCAAATCTTTCATAAACAGTTTGTGAAGCATCCGAACGAGATGGAGGTGGAGGAGGCGGGTGGCATTGGCTATTCCTTTGCATAACCAACAATGGTTGTATCTGTTCACCATGCATCCTACTCTGTTGCTAGATCAGATTTGTCAAATTATTTACTAAATCATGATCACCCTCTTGATCATCATCTCTTGTCATCTTTCTTGTAACGCCCCCTTATGGATGTTACATATATCATTACTTTTACCTTTGTAATCATTATTTTAAGATAAATTGTTTAATAAAGTATAGTTTAATAAACATGTCCCAGGATCCAAGCATACTTTTTTTTTCAATTAATTTTAAAACTACTTATATATGTTTAAATAGTTTATGAATACCAAAATAAAGAAACCATAATTTAAATTAAATTTAAAACAAACATTCAAATCTGTTTTGCCAGTGCAGTAGACTAAACTTCAGACACCGACAAGCTGAACATGACTGGTTGTCTAAACTTCAACCATCGGCAGGCCATCCGAGGCTTTGCAAAGTCAGAGTTTTAAAACATCCAAATCGGCAGGCTGATACAGAATAATTGGTAGGCCAATAGTAAAATTGGCAGTTCGACTAGTAATGGTCAAAAGACCAATTTGTTGCTAAACAAATTATCATAAAAAAAGAAATAAAACCATTATTCAAGATATGTTCTTTTCGTGGCGTTCTTCTGTTCTAATCCATCATTCCTAGCTCACATGCATGTCCTAGTCCTCGTCCTCCACCTATTCCATAACTCTTTTACCTTCGTCCTTGTCCTCCACCTATTCCATAACTCTTTTACCTTTATTTGCAACATAGTGTAAAACTAAGCCAACAAAAGCTTAGTAAGTACACTTTCCTATCTCACAACATAAAACATTTCTTGAAATCATAATGTAACATCATATTCATAATCATTATCATCATAGTAGTGCACTTGGCACAAGTTCATATATAACATATCTTTCATTAAAACTTCCATATTAAAACTTCATTTATTTTATTTTTAGGGGCTCAAGTGTTGCACCATTATCATCATCATAGGCGCGCCGTCATAAAAGGAGAGGGGTAGCTAATCCCAAACTAAACATGACAAGTTTAACTTTTAGACAACATCATAAACATAAACATAGCATGTGCAACACTTAATTAGGTGACACACATATATATATATATATGTACACTTTTAAACTTTTACATACCTCATCATCAAAACATGCATTAAACCTTCTTGTAACATCAAAAGCTTTCATGATAAAACATTATGCAAAAATCATCATAGAAATTATTATAAACATAATTTTCAAACTTTTCATAAATTTCATCATGTTGTAGGTGAGAATATACTTCCTTGACTTGCTTACTTGCAAAACCTTTTTAACTTAGATGACGTTGCCGCGGTCTCAATGTGCTCACCTCTTGGAGAGTTCATGTCATTCATTCATATACACACAAAATTAACATTTATTTTCATGAAATCATCCAATATCATAATACATCATTCATACTTTCTTCTCTAGAAATACTAATACAAAAATACACTTTACCAACTTTTAAAACATTCTAGCAAATCTACTAATAGTAAAACCTGCCTGACCATTAAGGATTCACCACTCAATAATTCATAATTCATATACATTCTACCTACTAATAGATGACGTTGTCGCGGTCTCAATGTGCTCACCTCTTGGAGAGTTCATGTCATTCATTCATATACATACAAAATTAATATTTATTTTCATGAAATCATCCAATATAATAATACATCATTCATACTTTCTTCTCTAGAAATACTAATACAAAAATACACTTTACCAACTTTTAAAACATTCTAGCAAATCTACTAATAGTAAAACCTGCCTGACCATTAAGGATTCACCACTCAATAATTCATAATTCATATACAATTAAAGCATGAAACTTTACAGAGACGAAGTTAACATATATATAAATTACCTTAACTTTTCTTTAGCCATAAAAATTTCATTTAATAATTAAAATAAGTCACATATTTCATAACATAAAATCTGCCAGCATAGATAGAGCAGTAAGCAACCCTAACTAACATCTATGAAATAAGTTATCTATACCATAAAATAATTTAATAAAAATACTACATATAATAGACACATAAAACTACAACACATTCAAAATTTAGCTGCAAATAAATTTGGAATAACTCTGAACATCAATTGAACTCAGAAGTAAAAATTAACTATGGATACATAAGGCAGTGAACACCCATATATTAACATTCCCAAAAAAATAAAATAAAATTACTTTGACCCTAAAATTTTTATGACAATCTATAAACGTATAAACACAATGCCACAAAAAGTTTCGTTGTCAAATAAATTCGTTTAGTCATAATAAAAGGTCACACAAACAAGAAGTCCAAAATTTATAAGTTTGACAGCATTAAGGACCTATCTTAATGAAAGTTCAATAACTCATAAATTATCCATCACAACACTATGAAACTTGCCAGATTATAACCTAACGTATACATGAATATTTTTGCAAAAATTTATAAGAATCAAGATTCATTTGTGCAATGAACATAGACTGCATTTTTGTGAAATTTTACCAATCAGCAACAATTTGATCATGAGTGATGGAGAATAAAAATTTAATATCTTAGCATAGAAAATTCCAAATGACATGAAACTTTGAGGAACATCACTTAACATATACATAAACATCATATTACAATTTCATGGAAATTGGATATTTGAAGACAAAGTTATGGGAGTCAGAAACTCACAAATCCTATAAGTGTAGGTTAGGTATAGAATGGAAACTTACTTTAAGATGGTGCTTCTCTTTTCCCCCTTGGATTTGGCTAAAGGAAAGCTTTGAGATTCCTTGATGTTCTCCACACCCTTGTAGAAAATATGGAGGAGAAGAAGATGAAGAAATCGTGGACACTATAGGTTGAAGGAGCAGAGAGAGATATGTGAGGGGTGGAGGAGTTTAAATGAGATTGTGTGGTTTTTCTCTTTTGGAAGCAAAATTTTCTGAATTGGATGAGGGGAATTCGTGCAAGAGGAGGAGAAAATGGAAGAGAAGGTCTTAAGAATAATCGGGAAACAAAATGATGACATCTTGACCAACCATGTATAGAATTCTAAATAAGTCAACTAATTAATTGTTAAAGAAATAAAAGGATAAAAGATAATTTAGGATTACCAAATTTTCTTCACTTGCCTAATTTTATTTGTCAAAATAGGAAACCTTATCACAAATTCCAATCACCATTGAAAGTCAACTATTCCCCCCATGTAAAATAAGGAATGGGATAAAATATGTCAATAAATCAAAATTATACAATCCATTACTTTAATCATTAATGCCACATTTTTTTTGGAGATTATCTGCTGATTACTTGTCTATAGCCTTCGGCCTGTCGACGAATTAGGATTGGCCTGCCAAAGTTGTTAGATTTGGTTCTGTTGATGAAACCCATTGGCCTACCGTTTTGAGAAAGACAATTTGGCCTGTCGAACTAGGAAGGTTCGGCCTGCCAAAGTACAATGTTCAATAGTACACACAAATAAAACATTAAATATTTATAATGCATACACCATAAATGACATGAACATCTTGAGTACATCAATTCCACGTGACCGTCACCTGTCATAATTCTCAAAATAAATGGTTAGTAACATTGTTCATTAAAATTACATAACATTGTTCAATATCTAACATTAATCACTACAAGGGAAACGTCGGATGTTACAATTCTCCCTACCTTACAAGAGTTTCGCCCTCAAAACTCGAAACAATTGCGGATATTTAGCCTTTATGTCATCTTCAAGTTCCCACGTAGCTTCTTCCACTTGGTGATTTAGCCATAAAACTTTGACCAAAGGAATCTCTTTATTCCTCAAGATTTTAGTTCTCCGATCTAAAGTTTCAACTGGCTTTTCTTCATAACTGAGGTGTTCTCGTATTCTAATCACCTATGGCTTGATCACTTGTGTAGGATTTGAGACATACTTTTTGAGCATCAAAACATAAAACACATCATGGATAGATGACATCTCTGCATGTAAACTCAACTGATAAGCTACTTTGCCTATCTGCTTCACAATTTCATAAGGTCCGATAAACCTCAGCTCCAACTTGCCTTTCTTTATAGACCTCATAACTCCTTTCATTGGTGCAACTTTTAAGAATACAAAATTGCCTACTGCAAATTTCAAGGGCCTTCTTTTTTTATTAGCATAGCACTTCTGTCGGCTCTATGTGGTCTCAATTCTCTTTTGTATCAACTTTATCATCTTGGAAGTCTTGTTGACAAAATCAGTCTTTCCATTATCCTCACTATCCATCATTCTCCTTTCACCAGCTTTATGCTAACATATAGGCGGCCTACATTTCCACCCATATAGGGCCTCATAAGGTGCCATACCAATTGTTGCTTGATAGCTGTTGTTATAACAAATTCTGCTAATGGCAACATTTTACACCAGCTGATCTTGTAATCTAGGGTACAAGCCCAAAGCATGTCTTCCAAAATCAAAGTCATCCTCTCTATTTGGCCATTAGTCTGAGGATAAAAAGCTATGCTAAAGTGCAACTTAGTTCCCATCGTGGTCTATCACTTTTCCAAAATTGGGATGTGAACGTGCCGTCGCGATTAGAGATGATAGACTTAGGAATTCCATGAAGTCGCATTATTTCCTTGACATAAAGTTCTGTTAATCGCTCCATAGAGTAAGTGATCTTAATGGGAATGAAATTTGCCATCTTCGTCAGTCGGTCAATAACAACCTAAATGGCATCAAATCCATTCCTAGTCCTAGGCAAACCAGTAATGAAATCCATCGCAATTTCTTCTATTTCCATTTCGGTCTATGAATTGACTATGAATCGTCGCCAGGTCTTTGGTGTTCAACTTTGACTTACTGACATGTCAAACATTTCTTTACATAAATAGCAACATCACGCTTCATTCCAAACCACCAAAAGCCATCCTTTAGGTTATTGTACATCTTTGTTGCACTTGGATGAATTAAGTAAAAAGTGTCACGAAATGCCACTAATATCCTTTCCTTTAGGCCATCAACGTTGGGAACACATAAGCGGCTCTTGAGATATAAGGTTCCATCATCAGGAACATGAAACCCTTCACATTTTCCTTCATTGATTTCTTGCTAGATTCTTGCAAGGCTTACATCTTCGTGTTGTTTACTTCAAATCTCATCAAACAATGATGGAGTAAGAGTTATTGTTGAAAGCTATCCTGATATGATTTCCAAACCGAAGTGTAGAATTTCCTTCCTCAAAGATTGAGACATCGCTTGTAATGACATCAATGTTGCAATTGTCTTCCTACTTAGAGCATCAACCATCTGATTTGCCTTTCATGAATGATAAAGGATTTCATAATCGTAATCCTTCATCTAGCCTAACCATCTCCGTTGCCTCATATTCAGATCCTTTTAAGTGAAGAAGTACTTTAAACTTTGATGATAAGTGAAAATATTACGTTGAACTCCATACAAGTAATGCCTCCAAATCTTTAGCGCAAAAACCATGGCTGCTAACTCGAGATCATGAGTGGGATAATTCTTCTTGTAATCTTTTAATCGTCTCAATGTGTAGGTGATTACTCTATCATTCTGCATCAATATTGCACCAAGGGCCATCTTAGAAGCATCATTGTATATTACAAATCCATCATTCCCTTCAAGAATGGCCAAAACGAGGGTTATAGTCAACCTTTTCTTAAATTCTTGAAAACTCTTCTCACATGCATCCATCCATTCAAACTTCTTTCCTTCCTGAGTTAAGTTCATGAGAGGTGTCACTATCTTGGAGAAATCTTCCATAAACTTCTGGTAATAACTAGTTAGTCCCAAGAAGCTCCTTATCTCACTTGTATTGTTTGGTTTTTTCTAGTTAAGAACAACTTCAACTTTAGCAAGATCCACCCTTATTCCATCCTTTGACACAACATGACCCATAAAGATACACTGTTGAGCCAAAACTCACACTTGAAGAATGTTGCATACAACTTATGTCTCTTTAGGGTCTCTAGCACAATTCTCAAGTGCTCAACATGCTCTTCCCAACTCTTCAAATACACTAAAATATCATCGATAAACACTATGACAAATTTATCAAGATATTCCTTGAACACCCGATTCTTCAAGTCCATGAAAGCTGTAGAAGCATTCGTTAGACCGAAAGGCATAACCACAAATTTATAGTGGCCATACCTTGATCTAAAGGCTATCTTAGGGATGTCTCCTTCTTTTATCTTCAACAGATGATATCCTGACTGTAGATCAATCTTTGAGAACACAGATGCACCTTTAAGCTAATCAAACAAATCATAAATTTTAGGCAATGGGTACTTGTTCTTGATCATCACTTTGTTCAGCTCTCGATAGTCGATGCAGAGTCTCATAGAACTATCCTTCTTTTTGATAAACAACACTGGTGCTCCTAATGGTAAGTGACTAGGTCAGATGAAACCTTTATCAAGAAGTTCCTTTAGTTGAGAGTGTAACTCTTTCAATTCCGCTAGGGCCATTCTCTATGGTGCCTTGGAAATTAGATCAGTGCCTGGAGCAACCTCGATCTCAAATTCAATCTCTCAATCTAGAGGTAAACTTGATACAACATTTGGAAATACCTTTGGAAATTCTCAAACCACCACAACATCTTCAATCTTTGCCTTTTCTTTATGACTTTCTTCTACAATGTTCACGAAATAACCCATGCAACCACTTGCTAACAACTTCCTTGCCTTCACGACTGACAGAAACATGTTTGGCTTCTTTCTAGACTCGCCCACGAACACGAATCTTTGTTCACCTTTTGGATAGAAAATCACCTTTTGTTTTCAACACCCGATAGAAGCATTATACTTACTTAGGAAATCCATCCCTAGAATCATATCATAGTCATAGATATCAATTACAACAAGATCGACAAAGAGTTCTCTTTTAGAAATCTGCAAAGGAACTGTACACAAATAATGCATAGACATCATCACTTTCCTTGAGGGTAGTGTCATACTGAACCCCTATCTTATAGGCTCTAGATGTACTCCTAACTTCTTAGCAAAAGATGATGATACAAATGAATGCATGGCACCCGTATCAAATAGAGGATGTGGCATAAAAGAAAGACTTGAAGTCTAACCTGTGACAACATTAGAGGTTTTGGCTACCACTTGTTCTTTTGTCATTGCATAAATGTGGGCATTGGTAGGTGGGGCTTCAAGTCTTCCTTGGTTTATTAGCTGTCCATCTAAGGTGGCTTGCACCTAGTGGAGTTGAGCATGAGGAGATATTTGCTGAGCTTAAACACTTGACTGATTGGGCAATTCTTGGCAAAGTGGTGTTCGCGTCCACAAATAAAACACTGGTTTGTTCCAAGACGGCATTCACCTGGATGTTTCTTTCCATATTTGGCACATGGTTGTATCTACCTGTTATTGTTGTTATACTGTCCACCACTATGTTTCTTATTACTTTGACTCTATTGGTTCTAGAAGTTTCTCTTTTTCTTGTTGTTCTTCCAGTTCAAGTTGTTGTTGTTTTTGTTTTGGGGTGTTGTTTCTGAGTGTTTACATTATTCACTAATTGACCTGATTGAGGCTAGTTTTTTCTTAACATTGACAAGTGGAATTCAACTCATTGTACCCTCAAAATAACTTGTGTTTGATTTCTAGGTGGACTCGCTCCATCAACAATTGCTGCTATTTCTGGTCGAAGAACTCAGATCAACCTTCTGACCCTTTCACCGTCATCGCTAACCATTCTAGGTCAAAGACATGCCAACTGGTCGAATTTGGCAACCATATCGGTAACTGACATATGTCCTTGGCGCAGGTTCTCGAATTCATTGTAATGTTTCTGAGTGATGTTCATATGGAATAACTTTGTGTTGAATTCATGAACAAAATCTACCGATGTCATCTCTTTTACATTCCTTTTCTGCTCGATTTTGTCCTACCAGATTTTGGCTTCCATGGTGAGGCAGTACGAGGCACAAAGGACCTTCTTATTTTCAGTGAAACCCATGAGCTTCAAAGTGGCCTTGATCATCTTCAACTATTGTTGAGCGACCAAAGGATCCTTAGAACCTTCAAGGTCTGCTGGCTTAACACGTTTCCATCTAACCAATAGTGATTCTTGATAGATAGGTCTTGCTTCTAGCACAGGAGTTGGCGCTTCCTCTCTCTGAGGCTGAGGAGGAGGTGGCATGTTTTCACCTTGCCTTTCACCTCCTTGACTACTAGCTCTAAGCTCCTCGATCTCCCTTCTTTGTTCCTGAAGTTGTCTTTGCAGTTCAACAATCATCGTCACCAATCTTGCATCGGCCAGATTGTCATTACCAGTAGTGGTTTGAGCACGAGTTTGAATCCTTCTACGGCATTGCATCTTTGACTTCCGAAAAGAATTATGAGCTTATGACTGGACTTCCAAGTTTATAGGATGAGACAAGATTTCACTACTAAATTATGCACTACGACATTTATCATTATACAACTAAATCTTATACTTATCATTAAACTTATATCCATTTTAATTTAACTTAATACATACTTACCTTGAACTGATGTGTGGCAATGTGAATTGGAAATGAAAATTCACTCTAATATCAAAGCCTATAACGCCCCTTTACGGACGTCATAGATGTCGTTACTTTTACCTTTGTTATCATTATTTTAAGATAAACTATTCAATAAAGTATTGTTTAATAAACATATCCCAAGATCCATGCATACATTTTTTCAATTAATTTTAAAACTACCTATACATATTTAAATAGTTTATCAATATAAAAATAATGAAACCATAATTTAAACTAAATTTAAAACAAACATTCAAATCCATTTTGCTAGTTCGGTAGGCCAAACTTTAGACACCGGGAAGCCGAACATGAACGGCAGCCTGAACTTTAACCATCAGCAGGATGTCCGAGGCTCTATAAAGTCAGAGTTTTAAAACATCCAAATCGACAGGCTGATACAGAGTAATCGACATGCCAATAGTAAAATCTGCAGTCTGACCAGTAATGGTCGGCTAATCAATTTGCTGCTAAACAAAAGTAGATTAAAAAAAAAAAACACAAGTCTCCATACATCATAGTGCAAAAATAATCATAAAACAAGAAATAAAACCATTATTCAAGAAATAAGTTCTTTTCATGGTGTTCTTTTGTTTTGCAATCCATCGTTCTTAGCTCACATGGCCGTCCTCGTCCTCCACATATTCCATAACTCTTTTACCTTTATCTGCAACATGATGTAAAACTAAGTAAGTAAAGGCTTAGTAAGTACACTTTCTATCTCACAACATAAAACATTTCATGAAATAATAATGTAACATCATATTCATAACCATTATCATCATAATAGTGCACTTGGCACAAGTTCATATATAACATATCTCTCATTAAAACTTCCATATTAGAACTTCATTCTTTTTATCTTTAGGGGCCCAAATGTTGCACCATAATCATCATTATAGGCGTACCGTCATGAGAGGAGAGGGGTAGCTAATCCTAAATCAAACATGACATGTCCAACTTTTGGACAACATCATAAACATAAACATAGGGTAAACAACACTTAATTAGGTGATACATATATATATATATATATACACACACTCTTAAACTTTGACATACCTCATCATCAAAACAAGCATTAAAACTTCTTGTAACATGAAAAGCTTTCATGATAAAACATTATGCAAAAATCATCATAGAAATTATTATAAACATAATTTTTAAACTTTTCATAAATTTCATCATATTGTAGGTGAGCATGTACTTACTTGACTCGCCTACTTACAAAACCTTTTTAACTTAGATGACGTTGTCGCGGTCTCGATGTGCTCACCTCTTGGAGAGTTCATGTCATTCATTCATATACATACAAAATTAATATTTATTTTCATGAAATCATCCAATATCATATTACATCATTCATACTTTCATCTCTAGAAATACTAATGCAAAAATACACTTTACCAACTTTTAAAACATTCTAGCAAATCTACTAATAGTAAAACATGTCTGACCATTAAGGATTCACGACTCAATAATTCACAATTCATATACAATTAAAGCATGAAACTTTACAGGGACAAAGCTAAAGTACAATGTTCGGCCTAGGAAGATTCGGCCTGACATATTACAATGTTCAATAGTACACATAAATAAAACATTAAATATTTACAATGCATAAACCATAAATGACATGAACATCTTGAGCACATCAATTCTACGTGACCGTCACTTGTCATAATTCTCAAAATAAATGGTTAATAACATTATTCAATAAAATTAGAGAAATATCTTTCAATATATAACATTAATCACTACAAGGGAAACGACGGGTGTTACAATTCTCCCCGCATTATAAAAGTTTCGTCCTTGAAATTTAGAACAATTGTGGATATTTAGCCCTCATATCATCTTCACATTCCCGTGTAGCTTCTTCCACTTGGTGATTCTGTGATAAAACTTTGACAAAAGGAATCTCTTTATTCCTCAAGATTTTAGTTCTCTGACCTAAAATCTCAATTGGCTTTTCTTCATAACTAAGGTCTTCTCATATTCCAATCTCCTGTGGCTTGATCACGTGTGTAGGATCTAAAACATACTTTTTGAGCATTAAAACATAAAGAAAAGCCAATTGCAATTTCCTATATGAGGGTAAACTCAATTGATAAGATACTTTTCCTATCTGCTTCACAATTTCATAAGGTCCGATAAACCTCGGGATCAACTTGGCTTTCTTTTCGAACTTCATGCCTCCCTTCATTGGTGCAACTTTTAAGAATACAAATCGCCTACCGCAAATTCCAAGGGCCTTCTTCTTTTATTAGCATAGCACTTCTGTCGGCTCTATGAGGTCTCTATTCTCTATCATATCAACTTTATCATCTCGGAAGTCTTGTTGAAAAAATTAGTCTTTCCATTATCCTCGCTCTCCATCATTTTCTTTTCACCAGCTTCATGCCAACATATAGGTGGCCTACATTTTCACCCTTATAGGGCCTCATGAGGTGCCATGCTAGTCGTTGCCTGATAGCTGTTGTTATAAGCAAATTCCACTAATGGCAACATTTTACACTAGCTGGCCTTGTGATCTAGGGTACAAGCCTGAAGTATATCCTCCAAAATCAAATTCGACCTCTCTGTTTGGCTATCAGTTTGGGGATGAAAAGGTATGCTGAAGTGCAACTTAGTTCTCATTGTGGTCTGTACACTTTTCTAAAATTTGGACGTGAACCTAACGTCATGATTAGAGTTGATAGACTTAGGGATTCCTTGAAGTCACACTATTTCCTTGACATAAAGTTCTGCTAACCGCTACATAGTTTTGCTAACCGCTACATAGAGTAAGTAATCTTAATGGGAATGAAATACGCCATCTTCGTCAGTCGGTCGACAACAACCCAAATGGCATCAAATCCATTCATAGTCCTGGGCAAACTGGTAATGAAATCCATCGCAATTTCTTCCTATTTCCATTCTGTTATCTGAATTGATTGCAAATCGCCGCCAGGTCTTTGGTGTTCAGCTTTGACTTATTGACATGTCAAACATTTCTTTAGATAATTAGCAACATCATGCTTCATTCCAAACCACCAAAAGCCATCCTTTAGATCATTGTACATCTTTGTTGTACTTGGATGAATTGAGTAAGGAGTGTTAGGAATTTCCGCTAATATCCTTTCCCTTAGGCTGTCAACGTTGGGAACACATAAGCGGCTCTTGAGATATAAGGTTCCATCATCAGCAACATGAAACTCGTCACATTTTCCTTTATTTATTTCCTACTTGATCCTTGCAAGGCATACATCTTCATCTTGTTTACTTTGAATCTCATCAAACAATGGTGGAGTAAGAGTTAGTGCTGAAAGCTGTCCTGATATGATTTCCAAACCGAAGCTTAGAATTTCTTTCCTTAAAGGTTGAGACATCGCTTGTAAGGACATCAACGTTGCAATAGTATTCCTACTCAGAGCATCAGCCAACTGATTCCCTTTTCCTAGATGATAAAGGATTTCATAATCATAATCCTTCATGTACTCTAACCAACTCTGTTGCCTTATATTCAGATCCTTTTGAGTGAAAAAGTATGTTAAACTTTGATAATCAATAAAGATCTTGCATTGAACTCCATACAAGTAATGCCTCTAAATCTTTAGCACCAAAACCACGGCTGCTAACTCGAGATCATGAGTGGGATAATTCTTTTCGTAATCCTTGAATTGTCTCGATGCATAGGCAATTGCTTTATCATTCTGCATCAATACTGCACCAAGGCCCATCTTAGAAGCATCACTGTAAATTACGAATCCATCATTCCCTTCAAGAATAGCCAAAATCAGGGTTGTACTCAACCTTTTCTTCAATTCTTGAAAACTCTTCTTGCACACATCCATCTATTCAAACTTCTTTCCTTTGCGAGTTAAGTTCGTGAGAGGCATCGCTATCTTGGAGAAATCTTCCACAAACTTCCGGTAATAACTAGCTAGTCCCAAAAGCGCCTTATCTCACTTACATTCTTTGGTTTTTTCTAGTTAAGAACAGCTTCAACTTTAGCAGGATCCACCATTATTCCATCCTTTGACACAACATGACCTAAGAAAGATACACTGTTGAGCTAAATTTGCACTTGAAGAACTTTGCATACAACTTATGCCTCTTCATGGTCTCTAGCACCATCCTCTAGTGCTCAGCATGCTCTTCCTGGCTTTTTCAATACCCCAAGATATCATCGATAAATACTATGACAGATATATCAAGATATTCCTTGAACACTCGATTCATTAGGTCTATAAAAGTTGCAGGTGCATTCATTAGACCGAAAGGCATAACCATAAATTTATAGTGGCCATTCCTCAATCTAAAGGCTGTCTTAGGGATGTCTCCTTCTTTTATCTTCAACTGACGATATCCCGACTGTAGATTAATATTTGAGAACACAGGCGCACCTTTAAGCTGATCAAACAAATCATCAATTATAGGCAACGGGTACTTGTTCTTGATCGTCACTTTGTTCAGCTCTTAATAGTTGATGCAGGAGTCTCATAAAACCATCCTTCTTCTTGACAAACAAAATTGGAGCTCTCGATGGTGAGTGACTAGGTCGGAGGAAACCTTTATCAAGAAGTTCCTTTAGTAGTGAGTGTAACTCTTTCGATTCCACTAGAGCCATTCGGTATGGTGCCTATGAAATCAGATCAGTGCCTGGAGCGAGCTGGACCTTAAATTCGATCTCTTTATCTAGAGGTAAACTTGATAGATCATTTAGAAATACCCTTGAAAATTCTCAAACAACCACAACATCTTCAATCTTTGCCTTTTCTTCTTGAATTTTGTCTACATTGTTCGCCAAATAACCCATGCAAATACTTGCTAACAACTTCCTTGCCTTCATGGCTGACAGAATCATTTTTGGTTTCTTTCAGACTTGCCTACAAACATGAATCTTTGTTCACCTTCTGGATGGAAAATTACCTTTTGTTTTCGACACTCGATAGAAGCATTATACTTACTAAGGAGATCCATCTCGAGAATCATATCACAGTCATACATATCGATTACAATAAGATCGACAAAGAGTTCTCTTTTGAAAATCTACAAAGGAACTGTACGCAAATAATGCATAGACATCATCACTTCCCAAGAGGATAGTGTTGCAATAAACCCCTGTCTCATAGGCTCTAGATGTACTCTTAACTTCTTAGCAAAAGATGATGATACAAATAAATGCATGGCACCTGTATCAAATAGAGCATGTGCATTAAAGGAAAGACTTGAAATCTAACCTGTGACAATATTAGAGGTTTCAACCGCAACTTGTGCTTTCATCATTGCATAAATGCGGGCATTGGTAGGTGGGGCTTCAAGTCTTCCCTGTTTTATCAGCGTTCCTTTTAAGGTGGCTTGTATATGATGGAGTTAAGCATAAGGAGCTCTCTGTTGAGCTTGAACATTTGACTAGTTGGGGCAGTTCTTGGCAAAGTGGTCTTTGCGTCCACAAATAAAACACTGGTTTGTTCCAAGACAACATTCACCTGGATGTTTCTTTCCATATTTGGCACATGGTTGTCTCTGCCTATTATTGATGTTATACTGTCCACCACTATGTTTCTTATTACTTTGACTCTGCTGGTTCTGGAAGTTGCCCATTCTCTTGTTATTCTTCAAGCTCTGGTTTTTGTTGTTGTTTCTATTTTGGAGTCGGTTCTAAGTGTTTGCATTATTCATCGGTTGACCTAATTAAGGCTACTTTCTTCTTAACTTTGAAAAGTGGAATTCAGCTCGTTGTGCCTCAAAACGACTTGTTCTTGATTTCTGGGTGGACTCGCTCCATCAATGATTGCTGCTATTTCTAGTCAAAGAATTTTGATCAACCTTTTAACCTTTTCACCATCATCATTAACCATTCTAGGGCAAAGACGTGCCAACTAGTCAAATTTAGCAACCACATCAATAACTGACATATCTCCTTGGCGCAGGTTCTTGAATTCATTGTAATGTTTCCAAGTGATTTTCATATGGAAGAACTTTGTGTTGAATTCATGAACAAAATTTGCCCATATCATCTCTTCTACAGTCCTGCTCTGCTTGATTCCGTCCCACCAGATTTTGGCTTCCATGGTGAGGCAGTACGAAGCACAAAGGACCTTTTCATTTTCAACGAAATCCATGTGCCTCAAAGTGGCCTTGATCGTCTTCAACCATCCTTGAGCAACCAAAGGATCCTTAGAACCTTCGAAGTCTACTAGCTTGACCCGCTTCCATCTGACTAATAGCGGTTCCTGATAGACAGGTCATGCTTTTGGTGTAGGAGCTAGGGCTTCCTCTCTCTGAGGCTGAGGAGGAAGTGGCATGTTTTCACCTTGTCTTTTACCTCCTTGACTACTGGCTCTAAGCTCCTCGATGTCTCTTTTTTGTTCCTGAAGTTGTCTTTGCAGTTCAACAATCATTGTCAACAATCTTGTATCGGCCAGATTGTCATTACCAGCAGTGGTTTGAGCACGAGTTTAAATCCTTCTAGGCATTGCATCTTTGACTTCCTAAAAGATTTATGAGCTTATGAATGGACTTCCAGTTTTATCGGATGAGACATGATTTTACTACTAAATTATGCACTAGGGAATTTATCATTATACAACTAAATCTTATATTTATCATTAAACTTACATCCATATTACTTTTACTTATTACATACTTACTTGGAGGACTTGAACTGACGTGTGGTAATGTGAATTGGAAACATAAATTTTCTCTAATACAAAGCCTGTAATGCCCTCTTACGGAGTCATAGATGTTATTACTTTTGCCTTGGTTATCATTATTTTAAGATAAACTATTCAATAACATATAGTTTAATAAAAATATCCCAAGTCCATGCATTCATTTTTTTTCAATTAAATTTTAAAACTATTTTTATATATTTAAATAGTTTATCAATACCAAAATAATGAAACCATAATTTAAATTAAATTTAAAATAAACATTCGAATCCGTTTTGGAAGTTTGGTAGGCTGAACTTTAGACACTGGCAAGCCGAACATGAACGTTAGTCCAAACTTCGGCCATTAGTAGGCCATCCGAGGCTTTACAAAGTCAGAGTTTTAAAACATCCAAATTAGCAGGTCAATATAGAGTAATCAGCAGGCCGATAGTAACATCGGTAGTCTGACCAATAATGGTTGGCAAATCGATTTACTGCTAAACAAAAGTAGATTAAAAAAAAAAAGAAGTCTCCATACATCATAGTGGGGAAATTATCATAAAAAAAGAAATAAAACCATTATTCAAGAAATAAGTTCTTTTCATGATGTTCTTTTTTTTTTTTCCCAATCCATCATTCCTAGCTCACATGCCCATCCTTGTCCTCCACCTACTCCATAACTCTTTTACCTTTATCTGCAACATGATGTAAAACTAAGTAAGCAAAAGCTTAGTAAGTACACTTTCCTATCTCATAGCATAAAACATTTCATGAATTCATAATGTTACATCATATTCATAACCATCATCATCATAGTAATGCACTTGACACAAGTTCATATATAACATGTCTTTCATTAAACTTCCATATTAAAACTTCATTCATTTTATCTTTAGGGGCCCAAGTGTGGCACCATTATTAACATTATAGGCGCGCCGTTATGAGAGGAGAGGGGTAGCTAATCCCAAATCAAACATGACAAGTCTAACTTTTAGACAACATCATAAACATAAACATAGGGTGTGCAATACTTAATTAGGCGATACATATGACATACCTCATCATCAAATCATGTATTAAACCTTACATCAAAAGCTTTCATGATAAAACATTATTCAAAAATCATCATAAAAATTACCATGAACATAATTTTCAAACTTTTCATAAATTTCATTATGTTGTAGGTGAGAATGTACTTACTTAACTCGCTTGCTTACAAAACCTTTTTAACTTAGATGACATTGCCGCGGTCTCGATGTGCTCACCTCTTGGAGGGTTCATGTTATTCATTCATATACACAAAATTAATATTTATGTTCGTGAAATCATCCAATATCATATTACATCATTCATACTTTCTTCTCTAGAAATACTAATGCAAAAATACACTTTACCAACTTTTAAAACATTCTACCAAATCCACTAATAGTAAAACTTGCCGAACATTAAGGATTCACCACTCAATAATTCACAATTCATGTACAATTAAAGCATAAAACTTCACAGGGACAAAGTTAACATATATGCAAAGTACTCTAATTTTTCTTTAGCCATAAAAAATTCATTTAATAATTAAAAGAAGTCACATATTTTATAACATAAAACCTGCCACCATAGATAGAATAGTAAGAGGCCTAACTAACATCTATGAAATAAATTATCTATATCATAAAATAATTTAATAAAAATACTACATATAATAGACATAAAACTACAACATATCCAAAATTTAGCTACAAATAAATTCGGAACAACTCTGAACATAACTCAGGAGTAAAAATTAACTATAGATACATGAGGCAGTGAATACCCACAATACCACAAAATGTTTTTTTGCAAATAAATTCGTTTGGCTATAATAAAAGGTCACACAAACAAGAAGTCCAAAATTTAAAAGTTTGACAGAGTTAAGGACCTATCTTAAAGAAAGTTCAATAACTCAAAAATTATCCATCAAAACACTATGAAACTTTCTAGATTAAAACCTAACATATACATGAATATTTTTGCAAAATTTCATAAGAATCTAGATTCGTTTGCTCTATGAACATAGACTGTATTTTTGTAATATTTTACCGATCAACAATAATTTGATCATGAGTGGCAGAGAATAAAAATTCAATATCTTAGTACAAAAAATTCCAAATGACATGAAACTTTGAGCAACATCACTTAACATACACATAAACATCATATTAGAATTTCATAGAAATTGGACATTTGTAGCCAAAGTTATAGGAGTCAGAATCTCACAAATCCTATAAGTGTAGGTTAGGTACATAATGGAAACTTACTTTAAGATGGTGCTTCTCTTTTCCCCCTTGGATTTGGCTAAAGGAAAGCTCTGAGATTCCTTGATGTTCTCCACATCTTTGTAGAAAATATGGAGGAGAAGAAGATGAAGAAATCGTGGACACTATAGGTTGAAGGAGTAGAGAGAGATATGTGAGGGATGGAGGAGTTTAAATGAGATTGTGTCGTTTTTCTCTTTTGAAACTGAATTTTCTGAATTTGATGAGGAGAATTCATGCAAGAGGAGGAGAAAGTGGAAGAGAAGGTCTTAAGAATAATTGGGAAACAAAATGATGACATTTTGACCAACCATGTATAAAATTCTAAATAAGTCAATTAATCAATTGTTAAAGAAATAAAAGGATAAAAGATAATTTAGGATTCCTAAATTTGCTCCACTTGCCTAATTTTATTTGTCAAGATAGGAAACCTCATAATGAATTCCAATCACCATTACAAGTCAACTATTCCCCCACGTAAAATAAGGAAACAGATAATATATTTCCATAACTCAAAATTATACAATCCATTACTTTAATCATCAATGCCACAAATTTTTTTGGAGATTATCTGCCAATTACTTATAACAGCCTTTGGCCTACCGACGACTCAGGATCAGCCTACCGAAGTTGAGAGATTTGGCTTACCGATGAAACCCATCGGCCTACCATTTTGAGAACAACAATTTGGCTTATCGAACTAGAAAGGTTCGTCCTGCCAATGTACAATGTTCAATTGTACACACATATCAAACATTAAATATTTACAATGCATACACCATAAATGACATGAATATCTTGAGCATATCAATTCTACATGACCGTCACCTATCATAATTCTCAAAATAAATGGTTTATAACATTATTCATTAAAATTACATAACATTGTTCAATATCTAACATTAATCACTACAAGAGAAACGATAGGTGCTACATTTTTGGTGCCATATCTTCCTATATAATGCCCAATCTTATTCCCTTAATTAGGCAATAATAAACACAATATAAATTAACCAAATAATAAAAACAATGAATCATAAAGGCAAGAGATACCAACGGTTGACTAAGTTTCCCAGCCACGATATATTCATATGCCTTCTTTCGTCTTCAGAATTGATTCAACCTCCGCTCTAATACCAAAAATTGTAATACCCCAAGCTAACTAATGAGTTCGTGTAAAGCTTATTTAGTTAGGATAAGAAGCATTAACCTTTCAATTTCATTTTAAGTGTTATGGTTTACTTAAAATATACATTTTAGTATAAAAGAGTCTTGAAAATGTTGTTTCATTCATTTCCTTATTTATAATATATGCATTATTCAAACTTAGTAATATGAACATAATAATAATATCACATCCAGACTTAGTAAAATATGTTTGTTCACAAAAACCATAACAAAGCTGCTAAGTTTTACAAAACAGAGTTCCAAGATACGTTTCAAAAGCTGCTTTAAAAATGGCATATGAACAAATCTCTGACCGATAGCTCTGGTTACTCAGTCAACCCGTAACCATGTACATTCTCACTTGCATAACTATAATAAGCTAAAATTCAGTAAGCAGAAACTAATGCATGAACATGAACATAGAATGAGAATGCAATAAGACATTTTCTCTTATCAGTTTTCTTTCAACAATTTTTTCTTCTTTTGGGTACCCTTGGAGTGTGGTACTTAACTGGTAATGATAGGCCATGGTTTTAAGAACCTATTCATCATAATTTGGCCAATGTAATAACAATAACACGGGGTTTCCATCTTGGTCATTAGACCTCAAAAATTTGCCATATTCAGTCTTTATCTTTGTAGCTTTTCTTATCTTGGTTTTTCAACCTTAAAGTATTCATCACCCTTTGTTGGGTCCGCCGGTCCCACCCATGTCCTGTGCCTACCTGACCACCGATTAAGAATCAAAACCCCATTTTAGTTAAAAAACTCATTCCTTTTTAGACCATATCACATGTTTTAATGCAAATGTCATGAATCATGAATGCATTCCAACAAACTATATCATTCCCAAATGATAATAATCCAATCAATGCACCTTAAAACGTAACATGACATAGTTCTTATGATGCAATAAAACAATAGTTTCTATCTACCTCGAGTTCAATTTGCTTTGAGTGAAAAGATCAGTCCTCTTAGAAGATAAGATGTGCTAAAGACCTAGCATTATAAAATCACATACCATTTAATTTCTCATAAACCAAACTCATTGATCTACGTTATAAGTCCATATTTCTATGGTTTTGAATTAACTCAAACACAAATTAGGTTGAACACAAAAATGTCACAATGCACACCTTTGGCTGTGGAACATGCTATATTACAAAAATCAAGATTAAGCATGAAGATTAAAAGTTCAATCAACTCAACAAACATGTTCTTCAGCTCATTCTTCCTACAAATTATATTCTATCAAACATACTTTTTCTAGCCAAAGTTAGGTCTTCAATAAATAATTAACATTTTCAAACATCAAATATCATTAAAGGAAGTACATAATCTTTATAAAAATAACCTAATACGTGAGAGTCAAGCATGGTACAAATTTGATATTCCACTTAACCTAGTTTTGCATTTTCTTTTCATAAACTCAGAAATAGCATTCTAACTAATTCCCATCTATCTACGAGCATTCAAAATCTCTTAATAAACACTTAGGATCTATAGAAATAAAGGAAATAACTGACAAGATTTCTAACTTTGCAAAGAAACTAACTTAACTAGCTTAGTTTGAACTCAAATCTGTCCATGCTTACTTCTCCCACATCTATATCCATATACAATAGAAAATAACTTCATTTCATCATAAGAAACATAAATATAGATGTTACCTTGTAGGGCTTGAGGTTAGGGCTCTGTTGGAGGTCAAAACACTTAATTTTCCACTCAAAAGGGTGAGAACGTGGCTTGGTTTGTATAACCCTAATTTCTATGGTCTTGTTTATGTTTTTGTGATCTTTAGGATGTGGAAAATAGAGAGAAAGAAGTGGGGAGAGTGCTGGACATTTTTGGGGCTTCTAGGGAAAATAGGAAGCAAAAATAGAGGCCTTATTTGTTTTTGTTCTCAAAATTTTTAAAATGTTTTTGTACATTTTTTGAGGCAAAAATTTTAAAAACACTCTCATCACAATTTCCAAAAACCTCTCATTTTTCAAAATAAAAATATTTTCACCTATTTTGAAAACAATACCAAACGTCCTCAGAGTTTTCTAGTGCATTTGACTTAGTCAAAAGAAGTCAAATAGAGGTGGGTTGAAGGAGGAGGTGGCTTAGGAGCTTTTGCCATCTTTTCTAGGGTTTGATGTGTGGAAAGAGTGCTGACTAAGAAAAGAATTCAACCAATAGTTACCCAATTAAAATCAAGTACAAACAACTGCAACTTAAATTTCTATAACCTAGTCAACCAACCAATCAAATTCCACCATTTTGCATATTTTTAATTCTAACAAATTCTAGCTATTTTTAAGGTATAAATAGGAAAACATTTAGTTTAGAATGCATTTAAATTGGAAAAACACTTTCCAATCAATTCGTAACTGTTTAGCACATCAATCTTCTTTACCGAGAAACCTAGCTCTTCAATGCAACTAGAACCTTTTTAAAACATGTTAAATCATATATTAATAATTCAATGTCATATTTATGGATATAAGCACGTTTATGCATTATTCAATCTTAAAAATAATGAGTACTCATGCTCGTAAGACATGCTTTTTATATGCTCGAAATTCAATAACGTTCATTAAATGCATAGACATTCAAAATGCAATTACTGACTAATTGTGAATTAATTGGACATTACACTTGGTTCCCAAACAACCACAAAAATTTTCACTCTAGCTTGTCCTCTCCATTACTGGACAAGCTAAGGAATGCTAAGAACCCAATGCTGCACAGTAAAGTCCTTGTAGGTTTCTATATCTTAAAGTGTAAATGTATGGGTGTTGGTGTTGGCTTGTACTTGATGCATTTCCTCTTTTACTTTTGGCAATTGCTTCTTGTTCTTGTGCTAGTCTTTTGTGTATTTCAATTATCTTTGGGTTTTTAGTATATTTTTTCTAAGCTTTGAGTCGCATGTTCGTTTAGAAAGAATTGCTTGGAATTGCATAATTTCATAACCACCTCTTTGGTTTGTGCTTCCTAATCCTGCCCATATTCATGGATAGATTTTGCTAATCTTCGTTCTCTACCTCTGTAGCTGCAAGAAAGCTTGGAAAATTAAATTGAAATTCTTGATCAACTCCTTGACGTATTTGATAACATGATGGATAATCTTCAAGAAGACCTTTATGACAGCTTAAGGTAAAAAAGTTCCCCTTGAATTATCTTATTATAATTTATCTACAAAGCGGCTGAAGAACCTTTATTTGTTTTCCTTTTAGAGAATCGTCATTGCTGAATATGGAAAGTGCCAAGCAAAGAAAATATTGGAGGGATTTTGGGATAGAAAATGATAGTTTAAGATGTTTCGTAGAAGCAAAGTTTAGATAAAAAGAAAAATAGGGTGGAAAAATTACTAGGTAGGTCCCATCATATTTTTCCTCCCAAAAGTTGAAGGATTACCATCGGATGAAAAAAGATGGTAGTTACATAAATAAGGTCAAATTACAAAATTATCCATCCAAAATACACCAAAAAAGAAAGAAACCCACACAAATGAAGAAAATATGGGCCATTGTATTCTAGCCTCATGATATGTTTCTATGTTATGTTAATTATGGAGAAAATGTAAATTTTGATATTCTTTTAGATATAGGATAATTATTCAAATGTTTCATAAAATTTAACATTCGTTTGCATAATCTCAAAAAATTTGTTTTTTGTCTGCTTGTGAGCTAGTCTCCCTTGCTGGTGGATTCTTTCTTGTAGTTTTTCTTTCTCGTTTGGTCTCTGTGGACTTGTTTTTGTGTTCTTGTTGTTGCGTTTTGATTCTTCTTAGTGAAACCTTTTTCAACCAAAAAAAGAAAGAAAATTAATGTGTTGGATGATGAAATATTTGAGCGAAAAAGTAAATGCTGTGATTATAATTTTTTCATCCTTTGAGTTTCACATCCAAATACCAAACAAGTAAAGGAAAAAATATTTTCTTTCTTCCTTGTCATACAAAACACTAAAAAGGAAATCTAAAAATGTATCTTTCCTTTAAATTTTCTATCTTTTGTAATTTTCCTCTCTCTTCTACCAAAAGACTGCATTTACAAAATGGATACCAGTTTTCAACCAAGTCTCAATACACTTGAAGGGATAAAAGACGACCACAATTGGGAAACTAAGTAAGATTTTCTCTTCAGAATAGTCCTCGAGACAGTTTCACCATAGGTGTCAGACCCCTCAGAAAAGATGTAAAGTGGCAAAGTCTCGATACTCAATGTGGATAAAGTTGTAGCTTGGAGTGCTACATTTGCAACGTTGCCTTGTGGTGGTGCAAATGATGAAGCCATTTGTTCCTATATACGAGAACAAACTTTATACAAGAAAGCAACTAACATAAAAATCATTATAATTATTGCTCCAACCACTCTCAAGGGGCTCTACTCCTTCATTATAATCTTTGTATTTAAGTCTTCATTTTTAAATGCTTGTGTTATTTGTTGTTCAATTATTTGATTGAAAGCAACTGGAAGGTGAGATACACAACAATCATCTTGGCCTATTAAATTGGATTCACAACAAAGATTATGAAAGCCCTAGTATATATACAATGTATATTGTGTGAATTTGCATGCTTAACCTACAAATAATATGTATCTTTAACCAACAATTTTATGCAACAGATGACAAAAAAGAAAAAAGAAAAAAGAAAACATGAAATAGCTACAAAAAATCCATACAAAAAATATTTATCGGAGAGCAGAATAAATGTCTACTGGCGAGTATCCAACGTGGTTGTCTAAGTGGATTATGATATTTATAAAGCCACCTTTACTTTTCTCTATTGATATCCCATTTGTTTCTTTTCTTTTTCCTTCTTAAAAAAGAGTAAAAAAACGAAAGCAAATTCGCAAAAACCAGAACTTAAAATTGCTCAATCTGAGCTATCATTTTTGAAGCTCAAAAAGTAATTAACTCTTGTACTATGGTAGGTTGGTCCTGGCCTGGCACATTTGAGGGCCAGGGTTGGGCCTGCCCTCTTAGCCTGTAAGCTTGTCATGGTCCTTGTAGACGTTGAATCTACAATTAAATTAAAATGGATTAAAACAAAATTAACAAGTAAATTGAGAATGATTAGGTTCTCAAATTATTGTTATAAAAACAAGGTTAAAATATTGATAATAGTAATCTCAAATCAAGAAAGTATAATTAAAAGCAAATGCTATGAACATAAAGATATCACACGTAAGATTTATAGTGGTTCACTCTTTAAATCAAGTTACATCTACTATTGTTCTTCTCCTATCTGATGAACTCAGTACAAGTACATGGAATTTGGCTGAAAATACATAAACTAGTAAAAAATAAAGGTTTTCTACGTAGGGAGTAATTTCTGCAGAGCTTCGGGAGCACAAGTGAGAGTCTTTGGAATGATCTTCAAATGGTATCCCCATTTCCTATTTATAGAGGCTCCTTTGAGATATTGGGCTTCAACTAGTGGGAAAAGTGGGCTTCAGTGATGCTTGTAGTAGTGGGACACGTGACAGCTCTCCATTTGGTGCGAGTTTCATTCCATGTTCCCATGATTTGCTACTTGAGTTAGTGGATAACCCGCATGATTGAGCCCATATCCATCATGTCGGTCAAAGTAAGTAAAAAGTTGTGTTACGCTAAACTGCTAATCATCTCTTAGGCTTTACATCAAACCAATAGAGTAGAATATAATTATTGAACCTAATAATGTTTAAAGATCTAAATCCAAAACATCGAACCCTTTTAATGAACTAATTCCCATGCTGCTAATGAGCTTAAGCAAACATTCTTGATAGGCTCGATTCATTTGAAACATATTGTGGGCTACCTTCAATGGGACTTTGCTATTTGATTTGGACAGGACCAAATATACCCTATAGTTTGCCCCTATTACTTAATTGATAAGATCAACAACAAGAGTGTAATCAAACACATTAACCAACCAGTCTCCTCGATTGATTATTGCTTCTCATACACGAAATATCACCTCTACCTAACCATCATTACATTTTCTTGACAAGACGCTAGTGTTAGCGCCTTAGACATGTGGCATACATTCATTAGAGCATTTCAAAATATCCCTGTGGCATTGACATCACCTATAGACTGATGACACAAGGCCTTTGTTTGAGCAAGAATTTGAAACTATGTCGAATCTAAACCATCAAATCATTTCCCAAAGATTGAATCTTAGTCGTTCATTCAATTTTTAGACACCATTTATTTCAATTCCCTCATTTTGAAGTTCAAGATTTCTCTTGAGTTCCTCCAAGTTTTCCTTTTTCCAGGAAAGATTCCTTTCTCTTCTCCCTTTTTCTTGCAATTTAGGCTCTATAGATTTGTTTCTTTTTTTCATTCTAAACATTTTGACATTATTTTCTTTACCTTTTCCCAAGAAAACCTCTAGTTTCTAAGCTATTTGGCAATTCGAAGTTAGAACCTTCAGGAAACTCTTTGGAACTCTTGAAATCTTATTTTCTAAGACTTTTCAATTCGTCTAGCCCTAGATCCCCTTTAGGACTTCTATTTTTCATAAATATTTTGAAGAAACTAATTGAAGTCAGTCTATAGTCATCGTCATCAAGCAAAACCAACAACCCCTAGGACAGTAGAGACAATATAGATGTCAACGAAGCAATTCTACATAATCTAGACTCGAGTGGAATTCTCAAATTGGTGGCTTTGTGTGTAATAGAGAAATTGAGGTTGATCCTGATGAAGTGAACATAGTGGCTACGGGAAAAGTAGTATGTAGCGGAATTTTAAAAAAAAATTATGCTAGAGTATTTCTCCAAAACACAAGTTTAACAAGCTATATGCATAAATTAACCAGATCCTACTAACCTTGTTCGCCGAAAAGCTCCCGCAATTGATGAAGAGAAAGGATGTTATAGAAGGATCTCAACCATCTGTCCTTCTTTACTATTCTCTATCCACGACCGGTGTGTGTGTGTAGGCACACTCATGCAGCTCTTCCACCAGGCAACTCTTCTTCCAACCAATTGAGAAATACCTAAAGCTATAGTTTGTGATTTGTGAACAACAGCTCTCCGGGGAGTTTTAGAATCTCACTAGCAGAGTACTCACTCTAGATTTCTCAATTTATCTAAATAACAATGAGTCTCACTCCCTTTTTATAGAGGTTAGGCCCAAGGGTCAGTCCATATCAGATAAGGCCTTGAAAATTCGAATCAAAATCAATATCAGATAAGAAATTGCGTCTAAAAACACGTGATCAGAAATCGTTCGGTTGGTAGGCCAAACTGACAGATCGGCCTGCCGAACTTACTCCATTGGCAGGCCGAACTTAAAGATCGGCCTACCAAACTTTCGATAAATGATCCTTGCGAATCTTTATTTCCCACTCGAAATTTTTGGATAAAGCCTCAGTTTTAATTCAAATAACCCAAATAAAAAGTTATCTAATTAAAATAGTCATACCTAGATAATCTCTAGGAAAATAAATACTCCCGATAATTCATCAAGTTTATCTTGAATTAATTTATTCAAAATTAATCCAATCATTAAACAGACATAAATTATCTTATCCTATCGAATTTTCAACCAATCTGATAATTTGATACAAGTCACCAATTATTGGAAAAGCATGCTGTATCGTTATAGGATTTTTTTTATGAGCTAGCAAATGAGACCTGATGGACCTATATAATTCAAGCTCCCGATAATTATGAAACCCAATATCCTAGATATATATTTCATAGTTATCAACTCAAATGCTACTCTACTAAAATTTCAGAGCTGCACTCTTGAACTATATAGAATTACGAATCTGTAAAGCTTAGTCTCCATGACATATCATAATATATAGTATCCCCATAGGATTATCTATAATCGGTTTAAGGATAAATTCTGTCTTATCTTCCTGATTATTTTTATCTTATGTTCCATTATCTCACCATAAAAAAACTTACCATCCAAAGACGGTATGCCATTCGTTTACACCTATGTGTCCAAATGGTTAAGCGCTTCAGTTTTTCAATTACAAGATAACGCATATAAGAGGATATCATCTACTCCTAAAGAGGAGCTATGGTTCCATATCTATGAGTAACAGGTCTATGTTATCAAGAGTCACGCCTTCAACATACCAGCATGCATATCAACATAAAATGTGGATTTCACCCTTTAATACATCAAAAGACAAAAGTCAAGACAACAGGCCCACTATGCGTCTCAAGATTAAGATACAATACATATGATTGTCTAAAGTGAATTGATTTGCCAAGACAGAATTATTAATCCAAATCAATTCAATTTATGTCCCGATCCAACACATCGTCACCTATGACAATGTGCCAATGTTTTTATTCATGGAGTCTACCTCCGATAGTCAAGACAAACCATCTCCTGTTAGGGATATAGACAACATAACAATTTTTACATGAATAAAGCGCCTAACTTTATTCCCTCGATTGCAGATCTTATGATTTAGACCGTCAACTTTAGAATCATGTCTTCTACATAATTTGTCCATCATATACCTGATTATAAAGGTTTAGACTGACAGTCTCAGACTTTTATTTGCTTATCATACATTCAACAAATATGAACGTAAAGAGGACAAGATTTGGTATATGAATAATAAATAAACTCTTTATTGATAAAAATGTCTCCAAAAATATATTACATTTTTACTCCTTACGGCATACATGTATAACAATCTCCCACTTGCACTAAGTGAGTAAATATGACAAATCTTGCATCCCCATAGCTTCCACATGCCTCTCAAAGACTCTACCAGTAAATGTCTTCGTAAATGGATCAGCTAAATTATCCTCCGATGCAATTTTGCATATAGTGACATCCTCGCCTTCAATGAAGTTCTTTATCACATGATACTTCCAATCAATGTCCTTACTCTTCTTGTGAAATCTTGGTTCCTTAGCATTAGCTATCACCACACTATTATCACAATATAGCGATACCACCTTATCCATACCAGAAACTACCTCAAGATCCCCAAGGAACTTGTGGAGCCATATTGCTTCTTTTGAGGCATCACTAGCTGGCACATACTCGGCCTCTATAGTTGAACCCAAAGTGTAATCTTGTTTCACACTTCTCTAACTAATGGCACTGCCTCTTAGAGTAAACACAAAACCCAGAAGTCGATCTCCTCGAATCTAAATAGGATTGGAAATTCGAGTCAATACATCTTAGAGGAGTTAAATCCTCACCCGAATATAGAAGCATATACCCTCATGTCCTTCTTAAGTACTTGAAAATATGCTTGACCGCAACCTAATGGTTCGGTCCTAGATTCGACTGAAATCGACTTACAATCTCGATCGCATAACAAATATTCGGTCGTGTGCAAAGCGTGGCATATGTAAGATTACCCGCTACTAAAGCATAAGGCACCTTCTTTATGTATTCTCTTTCTTCATCAGACTTTGGAGAGTCTTTCTTAGAAAGAGTAATTCCAGACCTAGATGGTTGTCCACCTTTCTTGGAATCCTACATTGCAAGCCTCTTGAGAATCTTATCTATGTAGCCGGCCTAGGACAAAGCTATCATTCTGCTCTTCCTATCTCGAAAGATCTAGATACCTAAAAAAAATTAGCCTCACCCAAGTCCTTCATGTCAAACTGCTTGGTCAACCATAATTTGAACGATGACAATGCCTCAATGTCATTGCCAATCAGTAGAATGTCATCTACATAGAGGAGTAGAAAAACCACCTTCCCATCCTTAATGTGTTTGTACACACATGGTTCGTCCACATTTTGTGCAAACTCATAAGTCTTGAACACTTGATCATGTCTTATGTTCCAAGAACAAAAAGCCTGCTTAAGTCCATATATTGACTTTAGCAGCTTACATACCTTAACCTCCTGACCCTTGGCCTTGAACCCGTCTAGTTGTTCCATATAAATGGACTCATCAAGCTAGCCATTTAAAAAAGTCGTCTTGACATCCATCTACTAAATCTCGTAATCAAGAGCGGCAGCTATGGACAAGAGAATTTGGATAGACTTAAGCATGGCTACAGGCGAAAAGGTTTCCTCATAATCGATTCCTTCCCTTTGCATGTATCCCTTAGCTAGCAGTCTACTTAGCTACCAGTCTAGGCTTATAGGTTTTGACCTTTCTATCTACTCCTCTCTTCATCTTGTAGATGCATTTACACCCTATGGGTTTTGCCCCTTTGGGAAGATCTACAAGCTCCTATACCCGATTAGTCTCCATAGACTTCATCTTTGTGTTCATAGCCTCTGCCCAGAGTTTCGAATCAACATCCTCCATAGCCTCTACCTAAGTGTAAGGATCCCTGTCATGTTCATCTAGTTCAGGTAAAAAGGCCTCACCATTGAACGTATAGATGCTCGATCCTTCCACTACACCGAAGCCCCTTAGGTTGTTGTTCAGGTTCGTTTGGTTTTTCTACACTGATTGGAACGGTTTCATTCAGAACCCCTAGAGTAATTGAATCACTCCTTAACTCCTCAAGCACCACTTTGCTTTAAGGCTTAAAGTCGTTCATGTAACTTTCCTCAAGAAAAGTTGCATTAATTGAAACCACAACTTTATTTTCCTTTGGGTTATAGAAATAACCCCTTTTAGTGCCTTTTGAATATCCTACAAACATACAAACTACCGAACGTACTTCCAACTTTGCATCCCTAAACAGGAGATGAGCCAGACATCCCCATGTGCGAATATGGTTTAAGGATGTCCTTTTCCCCGTCCACAACTCATGAGGAGTTTTAGGAACTGATTTTGAAGGCACATTGTTCAAAAGATATCATGCGGTTTGTA
The DNA here is from genome assembly GCA_025403435.1 of Artocarpus heterophyllus. Lineage (NCBI taxonomy): Eukaryota > Viridiplantae > Streptophyta > Magnoliopsida > Rosales > Moraceae > Artocarpus > Artocarpus heterophyllus. Next base: position 6,505,932 of record CM046331.1, read on the forward strand.
GTGCATATCCCCAAAAGGACAAAGGCAATGATGAATAATTCATCATGGACCTGACCATGTTCAATAAAGTCCTATTTCTTATTTTAATTGCGCCATTCTACTGCGGAGTGCCCAGCGTAGCTAAATGGGATAGAATCTCATTCTCTAATAAGTGTCCCAAGAACTCATCAAAAAGATATTCACCACCTCTATCAAATTGAAGTGCCTTTATGGGTCTACCCAATTGCCTTTCCACTTCTGCCCAAAGCTCCCTAAACCTGTCATAAGTTTTGCTTTTGTGGTGCATTAGGTACACATACCCATACCTTGAGTAATCATCAATAAAAGTGACGAAATACTCATACCCTCCTCATGCCTGGATGTTCATCAGTCCACAAACATCACTATGCACAAGTTCTAGAACTCGTTCGGCCCTATTGCCCTTAGACCCGAATGGTTTTTTGGTCATTTTGCCCTCCAAACAAGATTCACATTATGGTAGAGATTCCACCTTTAAGTGACTTAAAGGATCATCCCTTACCAACCTTTGAATCCTATTCAGGCTAATGTGACCAAGTCACAAATGCCATAGATAAGCCTCATTAGAGTGAGAATTTTTAAGTCTTTTAGTGTTATTGTCATTCATCTCAGCATTAAAAAGTAAGTCTATCTTAGATTTGATAAAATATAGATTATTTTGCATCCACCTAGAACAGATAAAAGATTTGTTTTTACGAATTATCACTTTATTATTAAAAGAAACTAAATAAGAGTCTTTAAATAAACAAGCTACAGAAATTAAATTCTTTTTAAGTTTAGGAACATAAAAATAATCTTGCAAAACTAAACTCCTATAATTATCAAAATAAAATTGGACATCTCTCACTGCTTCAGCCAACACCAAGGATCCATTGTCCATCCAAAACGTGCAGTTTTCATGAAGTAAACTTCTCATTTCCTGGAATCTCTCTAGAGAAATACAAACATGATTAGTTGCTCCAGAATCTATGACCCATGTGTCACCTGATTCCTCAACTAAACAAGTTTCCAGAAGATTACACCTACCTTCTTTAGAAAGGAAGTCTTTACAGTTCTTCTTTATGTGCCCAACCTTTCTGTTCTTAGCCTTTTGCTTCCCTCCATTTCTTGGATTAGAATTGGAACTAGATGCACCTGCCAAGTTAACCTCTCCACTAGTAGGAGTTTCCTTGATCCAATTTTAAAAATCCTGTAATTGCTTTATCAACTCCATTAAGGTCACATCCTGTCTATTGCTCAAATAAGCTCTAAACAGGATGAACTCCTTTGACAGAGTCTAAAAAACCATAGTCATTTGTGACTCGACATCGATATTGATTCCATGGGCTTGAGCTTCAACAAGGTAGCCCATGACCAACATCATATGCTCCTTCACAAATGTCCCCGGTCTTTGCTTGCAGTTTAGAAGTTTCAGAAGTGCCCCTTGCTGTTTGTTAGGGCTTGGCCTCCAAACATGTCTTCAAGATTATCCAAGATCTGCTTAACAGTCTCTAAATCTTCATGTTAAGCCTACAACATATTATTCATGCTAGCCATAACATAGCAGCAGGCCTGATCATTGGCATCTTTCCAGTGATCATACGATTGGATTTGTTCTCTAGTGGAATCTCCTGTAGGCTCGGGAGGACACAAAGTGGTTAACACAAATGTCAGTTTCTCAAAGGATAAGACGATGTTTAGGTTTTCAAATCATTATAATTCTCTTTGGATAATTGGTGTTTGTCAAGTATCGATGATAAAGGTTTTTAGACATTTTTAATCTACAAACAGAATCAAATACCAAACTTAAGCAAAAATACAATAATAGTTTAGTAAGATAACACAATCATGTATAGTATACAAATGTGTTTATGTGTCAAAACCTTGAAAATATTACAACCTTACAACGATAATTTCCAACCCAAAATTTAACAAGCTGCCTAAGGGAGACTTGCCAAATTCAATTAGGAACATAGATCCCCTCTTAATTAATATATGTTATCCAAGGCCTGTATGATCCAGCCCATATTAATAATCATTTTTTTGGCCATTAATTTTATTAATAGAGCTCTTAGGGAGGTTAATAATAAAAATAACATGAGTGTATAGCGATCGTTTCAATATTTTATCCATGATTTACAACCACCACCTAAGGGTGTGCAACTGTAAATCATGCTAAGATACCTTATCCTCTCAGAAATCCAACCTAGTACATGATGAAGTCCCATCTTTGGGGTCGGAACCACCATGTGCTACCTCTGGACTAATGATGGAGGCCATAGGTCATCTCTTCAAAAACCTTCTCTCACTGAAGCTTTTGAAATCAAGGTTTTGTTTTATAAACATGCATGAACAATTTTTTAATGAGCAGCACTCCCTATTCTATATGACATGTTATCAATATACATGGCAAATCATATTACAATGCATACAAGCAAAGCAATCATGCAAAGCCACAAGCAAAATAATAATAAATAACTGTAATATTATGGTTCTACCCAAGAAAAAAGAAAACACAGATTATAAGAGAATAATCGAAACATATTATCGATTCTTCACCCTTGAATCTTCAAATTGTATCCTTCTTCATGTAACTTCTATCTTCAAGTCTTGAGTCCCGCATAGATCAAAAACTCCATATTTTTTGTCATATCCAAATTTAATGTTTCTCAGAATTGTCCCAAAAATAAAATCAAAATTGCACCTAAAATGCACCTTTTTTGAAAAATTTATAGCTCTCTACCGACATGTCGATCTGTGTGATCAGCCTACTGCTAAACATTATAGTCCGACCTGTCGGTCATGATAGACTGGCCTACTGAACTTGAAAGTTTGGCTTGCCATCAAAATAGTCAAAATTCTATCCCGTAGACGGCCTGTCGATCCTAGAGGTTCAGCCTGCTAGTTTAAGACCATCGACCTGCTGAACTTGAAGGTTCGGTATGCCAACTGAGCAGCAATTACGTTTTTTTAGAAAATATAGTTTTTAATGTAATTTGAGAACCCACTCAAGAGGAGGGGAAGCAATACATGACAAACCCCAAGCTCGAGTTCATCATGGAGGCCAAATTTTGCGAAGGAGAAGCCAACCACAGCCAAGCCTAAACCCGAGCAAAAGCAAGAAACGACCAGCTAGGAAATCAAGGTAAACCCGATGTGTTTTAAATGCTAAGGTAAGGTTACAAAACGAGCCGATGTCCAAACAAAAGAGTAATGATATTTAGAGACGACGGTGAATTTGAGTTCGAGGATGAAGATGATGTCGAGTCCATGCCATTGTTGAAGGACATAGATGAAGAGGAATACACTACCCAAGGTGAGATGTTGGTTGCTAAAAGAGCTCTAAGCATGCAAATTAAAGACGATGACAAAGTGCAACGAGAGAACATCATTCATACTAGATGCCATGTACAAAACAAGGTATGTAGTGTGATTATTGATGGAGGTAGTTGTACAAACATTGCTAGCACTACAATGGTGGAGAAATTAGGGCTGCCAACAATTAAACATCCCCGACCTTACAAGTTGCAATGGCTTGATGATAGTGGTGAGGTAAGGGTAAATAATTAAGTGTTAGTTTCTTTTCGCATTGGAAAATATGAAGATAAAGTCTTGTGTGATGTAGTCCCAATGCAAGCTGGACATTTGTTATTAGATAGGCCATGGCAATTTGATCGGCATGTTAAGCATGACAGATTCGTCAACAAATACTCATTTGAGTTTATTTAAAGGAAAATCACTCTAGTTCCTTGGACACCAAAGCAGGTTTATGAAGATCAAGTGAGGTTACAAAAAGAGAGTGATCAAAGAAAACGAGAGTGAAAAAAAAAAAAGAAAACAAATGAAAATCTTAAAGGAAAAGAAAGAAAGGCCGAGAAAATTAAGAGAGAAAAAGAAAAAGTTGATTCGACCAATGAGAGAAAAGCAAAGAGAAAAACAAATTTCAATGCAAAAGCGAGTGAAATAAAAAGAGCATTGCTTTTAAACCAGCCAATGATTATGCTTTTGTACAAAAAGGCATTTTTAAACACTAACCAACTTACCGCATCTTTGCCTAGTTTCGTTGTTTCTCTTTTGTAAGAGTATGATGATGTCTTTCTTAAAGAAGTTCCACATGGTTTACTACCTATTCGAGGGATTGAACATCAAATTGATTTTGAGCCTGGTGCTATCATTCCAAATCGACCGACTTATCATAGTAATCCCAAGGAGATAAAAGAGCTACAAAACCAAGTCAAAGAATTGATGGAAAAAGGGTACATGAGGCAAAGCATGAGTCAGTGTGCCGTTCTAGTGATTTTGGTTCCTAAGAAGGATAGGACATGGAGGATGTGCGTTGACTACCAGGCAATCAAAAATACAATAGTAATGTATCATCATCACATTCCTCACTTAAATGATATGTTAGATGGGTTACATGGTGCTTGTGTATTCTCTAAAATTGATTTAAAAAGAGGATATCATCAAATTTGAATGAAAAAGGGTAATGAATGGAAAACTGCCTTTAAAACAAAATATGGTTTATATGAGTGGTTAGTTATGTCATTTGGATTAACTAATACACCAAGTACTTTCATGCCATCATTAGTTGCTTAAGCATTTGAAAGGCCAACACAAGTTGAATAAGAGACACGCACGATGGGTGGACTTCATTGAGACATTTTCATATGTCATTCGTTACAAGCAAGGTAAGAAAAACATCGTTGCTAATGCACTTTATCGAAGGTACGCATTAATTTCTACCGTTGATGCCAAATTACTTGATTTTGAGCACATTAAAGAATTATATCCTTTAGACCAAGATTTTTGTGAGGATTTTGAGCTTGTGAACAAATCATAGTGGGTAAGTTCTTTAGGCATGAAGGATTTCTATTTCAGGAGAATAAGTTGTGTGTGCCTAATTGCTCTTTGCATGATTTGTTAGTAAGGGAATCCCTAGTGGAGGGCTAATGGGACATTTTGGAGTTGCTAAAACCTTAGCCGTTTTGCAAGAACACTTTTATTGGCCACACATGAAAAGAGATGTTGAGAAAATTTGTGGAGATGTGTCACTCGTAGGCAAACAAAAACCTTAGTGCAACCCCATGGTTTATACATGCCATTACCCACTCTTAGTGAACCTTGGATTGATATTTCGATAGACTTTGTGTTAGGTTTACCTAGGTCTAAACGTGGTAGAGATTCAGTTTTTGTGGTTGTGGATAGATTTTCTAAGATAGTACATTTTATTCTATGTCAAAAAACAAATGATTTTTCTCATATTGCTGATTTGTTCTTTAGAGAAATTGTAAGATTACATGGTATGCCTAGAACAATTGTTTCAGATAGAGATGCTAAGTTTTTGAGTTACTTTTGAAAGACTTTATGGTGTAAGTTAGGAACTAAGCTATTATTTTCTACTACTTGTCATCTATAAACTGATGGTCAAACCGAAGTAGTTAATAAGACTTTATCTACATTGTTGAGGGCTATTATTAAAAAGAACATCAAAACTTAGGAATAGTGTTTACCACATGTTGAGTTTGCTTATAATTGTACTGTTCATTCTGCTACAAATTTTTCACCATTTGAAATTGTTGATGGTTTTAATCCTTTAACTCCATTGGATTTATCGCCATTACCTTTATTTGAGGGTGCTAACTTAGATGGAAAGAGAAAGGATGAATTTGTTAAGTAGAAACATGAGACAGCAAGACTCAACATTGAGAGGAAGATGAAGCAATATGGAAAAGAAGCTAACAAAGGGCGCAAGTAGCTAATCTTGGAAACGGTTGCATATGCAAAAAGAAAGGTTTCTAGCACAAAGGCATTCTAAGTTGCTTCTGAGAAGAGATGTACCTTTTCAAGTCTTGGAGCGCATCAATGACAATGCATATAGATTGGATTTGCCAGGTGAATGTTAGCGCTACTTTTAATGTTTTTGATTTATCTCCTTTTGATGTAGATGATGATTTGAGGACAAATCCTTTTCAAGAGGAGGAGAATGATGAGTGCACGCCTAATACATGGAGTATGGATCCAATTCAAGTTCCAATTGGGCTGGTTACAAGGGCTAGAGCTAAAAGGTTCGTAGACAATCTTAATGGGTTGATTCAAAGCATTTGGACTGAGACAAATTTGTGCAAGCCCAAGGGAGATGAAAAACGCCTACATCAAGTTTGGATTACCAAGATTCAACCATTGGAGTAATTTAGAAGTTTCTTATTCAAGATCATGCCTCATTATTTAGCATGCCGATTAGAAGAAGTTTCCCTTTTCAATAATTCAAGAATAAAGAAGTTTTTCTTTTTAGCTAGTTTCCTTTTTCAATTTAAGTAGTTTTCTTATTCCAATATGAGAAGTTTTCTTCTTTTTAATTAGAGTAGTTTCCATTTAGAATAGGCGTTATTTACCTGATTAAGAAGTTAGTTTCCTTTTTTTTCTTTAGGCTCCAATTCAGCTTTTCTATTGTGGAAATATGCGTGTAAGCTAATTAGGATTAGTTTCCTTTCCTTTTCTTTTCAATTTCTTGACTTCTATTTTCTTAGTTTCCATTTAGGAATAGGCCTTTTTTTTCAATGGTTGATTATCTTGGATTTAGTTTCCTTAAATTTGTAGACATCTTGTATTATAAAAGGGGCATTACCTCAATGAAATAAAAACACAATTCAAATTTTATTCATACTTTGTGAGATCAAAATTCACTTTGTTTCTTTGAGAACTTTTCAAACTTATCAGAATTTCTGTGGCGTTCACCTTCAACTTATCAATGAATCATTCCATAATTGATTATGGTGTCTTCCTTATACCAAGGCTCTTGCTTCACTTTTAAGCAACGGGTCGCGATTTCATTCAAACTTGTTTCTAAATGATCTTGGGGACTTTTTTGATTCAAGGGTCTCGTCACTTTATTAGCGGGGTTTATATCACTCATATTCAATGCTATAGCTCCCAAATGAAACCGTTCTCTCAGTCACACGATCAGTGTACCACGCTGGATCCAACAATCATGAGTAGCTCAACTTGGTCCCTCTTGCTCCACACGATTCCAGTGGCTGCAACAATGCAAGTTTTTGTATTTGATGGCATCCCATACGTGAATCCCTGCTTCATGTCACACTAGTTCATAGATCTAGATCAGCATATTAATGTGTTGTCTCAAGCAGAGAAAGAAAGTAAAAAATAAAATAAAAACAATCATCTTATAGCTGATTCGTGTGCCAGCAAAAATAAAAGAAAACGCAATTCTTCTTCATTGCATTTGACTCACATGCGTATCCAAGAGGAAAAAAATAATAAAATAATATCAAAATAATAAAAATAAGTAAATAGTGAAATTTTTTCACTATAAATAGCACCACTTCTTGTCATTCTACGCCCATTCGAGGCCTTCTTAGGCCTTCCTTCATTTCTTTCCTCTCTTATTTTCTTTCAAATGTTGAGTTTTTTACTCAACAGTAACCCCTCTTAGGAGGAGATGTTGTTATGACACTTCTCCAAACCCACTTTTAATATTAAATAATGTTCATATTAATATAGAGAGTCTAATAAGGTAGAGAGATAATCTTGTATGTATAGCACTTTGGTATGATTGTTAACTCTATATTTGTGTTGTAATGCTTATATTTTTGTGGAATAAATTATATTTTCTATGTTCTTAGTTGTTATTGTTAATATTATTATGTTGTCTAATTCTTGTATAAATTCAGTTATGCTTTTTTTTATGTAATTTAAATGTCTTCCATAATTAATGTTAATAATAATGAAATAATGATCAATTTTATGGAATGTCGTTTACTGCAATATGACTTGTTATATGGTTGATTTTAGATATTTTATAAGACGAGGTGCTACCAAAATTAATGTAAAAATTTACAATTTAAATATAATAATTTTGATTTGTTATTATCTTTTCTATCTTAAAATCATGTGAATTATAATTGTAGTGATAACAGTTATAGTTTTCATAATTAGTGCACAAAATTACTAGTGAGAGGTAATTATTTAGCTATTTTTTATAGAAAAATCTTTACTGCATTATAGCTTGCTACATTGTCACTTTTGGTTGACTCATGAAATTAGTAAAAGTGCTTGCAATTAATAAGAAAAGATATAATAAATCGAATGCTTTACATAATTATCATTTAGAGTTAAAATTCTATATCAGTTATGAAACATACAAAGGATTCTCGAAACTTTACCATTTTACTTTTATGTTTAAAAATCTTATTTAAATTTCTCAAAAATATTTGTTTTCTTTTTAAGTTTTGTTTTGAAACATTCCTTTGTTATTTAAAATCGAAAAATTTTCAATCTTTTAAAAACCCATCTTCTTATAGATAAGACAACCTTTCTATACTACAAATGTCCATGTTTAAAGAATCATTTTGAACAATACAACTAAAATTTGGCACCATTGCCAAAGAGGTGTCGTTACTTTGTTAGATTGCTAAATTAAGCAAAAAAATAGGTAAGTGATCCATCTCTATCTTTTGCAAATATTATTTTAATTATTTGCATGTTTTAATTAGTGTATATATTATTCAAAACAATTAGAAAAAATATAAAAACTAAAAATTTAAAAAAGACGGGTGCTTTTCAATCACTACTTTATTCGTTCTAGATAAAGAAAAGCTTAGCATCTTGTCTTTTATTCTGTAAGTTTAGGTAATCGCAAAATTTTTTGAATTCTATCAAAAAGCTCATTGTTGGGACTTGAGCTCATGACCACAAGGCTAAAATCCTTGCCTTATAAAATTGAGAATTCTAAGTGCGTTCAGTGTAACCCTCCAACGATCTAGAAATCTGATTAATCTAGTATTATTTAGCTTGAAAATTTCTTTTAAAAAATTTTAAAAATAAAAAAATATATATTTTGAAAAACTCATTGACATTTTGTTGCAAGTTTTTCTTAAAAAACACTTGGAACCGTTTTATGGTGCTTGGTGGAGACATAAAAACTTGCTAGATAGGTACCCTCACCATGGTCTTTCTAGGGAATATTTGTTAGAAGTTTTCGTAGATATGTTTAGTACTAAAACAAAAAATTAGGTAGAAAAAGGAGATAGTACCACCACTTTTTACCAATAAATCGTTGACAAAGTCTTTTTCATGATAGAAGCATGACCAAATTTGATTATTGGATAAAAAACAGAAGGAATAATATAAGAAGAGAGAATAATTCAGAATCTTGGCCTAAAACCCAAACTTCAGAACTGTCCTTTCAATCTCAAAATTCTTTAGGAAATCTAGAAAAGGAAAGTTTAGAGGAAACCCTAGCAAAATTTATAGAAATTGCAGGAAGAATCTTAGAAAATTTATTGGAAAAATTGAGAGAACTGTGAAAATAACGAGAGGAAATAAAAATTACTTTGTGTCAATTAGTGTCAAAGATTAAACAAAATGAAACCATCCATGTCAAAGATACCTTAGCACAAAATTGTCACTTAAAAGAACCTATTGAGCCAAGTAATCACTCTCTTGAGTTGTTTAAAGAAGATTTTTTAGGTGGGGAAGAAAAAGTTGACCCAATCATGGAAGAAGAACATTTGGAACCTACCTATTTTGAGGAACAAATGTTAGGAGAGGAATCTAAGGAAGAGAAAGAAGACTTAGCTATAGAAGAGGAACAATCATCACCTTTAGTCCTAGGTTCTTAACCTCAGTTGCCATACGAGTTCACCAAAAACTATTCTTACCAAGATCCTATGGCCACCACCTCCTCCACCACCTCTAACATCATTTTTATAGACTTACCAAGAATGTAAAATGAGTCTAAGTTTCATAAGTTTAAATGTTTCACATTTTGCCAATCTTAAAGGCATGTTAATAGAAGACCCATATGTGGTGTCTTTCAACACTTACTATGGGAGGAAGCCACTCTTTGACAACTGTCCACCAAGAGCAGAGTTGAAAGACAGATTTGCTGGATTCAAAGCATCAAACGATGGGAAAACATTTTGAAGGTAACATCTTTACTTTTTCTTTTTTGTAATATATTTTTGTGCATTGTTGTGTGCTATTTTGATGTCCTTAAAAAAATGTTAAATTTTATTTTGAAAATTTAAAATAAAGGCTATTAATTAAATTTCTTTAGAATGGCTGAGTTATAGAGTTAAACTATTTTCGAATTTATCTCGAGACACATTCTAAAGGGCTTGACTTTGTAAATGCAATTTGTTTGGATTTTCAAATAAATTTTCAATAAAAAAATGTGTGTTTTGATTTCGCATTTCAATTTTCTTTAAAAAAAATCTTTGAAATTAAATCACTTAATAATTCATTTAAAATGGCTAAGATAAAGGAGGATGTAAACATTATGATTAGTAAATACATTGTATTTGTGGCCTCTTAAAATGTGTTCTGAAGAATTTGCAAAGTCATTTTAATTTTCAAACAAAAAAAAAAGTCTTAGGAATCTGACTTTAAAAGACTTAGTTTGTAATAAATAGTTGTGTGCTTATTTTAGTCTGTTTTAATTTGGTTGTTAAGTTTGTTACAATCATCTCTACAGCTGTGCCGATTGAGGTAATATTTTTGCTGCTCTTACTATTCTTTTATCTATTAGGGACAATGTACAATTTAGGTTGAGGGAGATGGTTGTGTTTCAATGCTATATAAAATTGCACCAAATTTTTTTCAATTTGCTCGACTTTTTTGGTTTTTGCTCTAGATTTTTGTGTGTTTTGTAAATTTTTTCTGTGTCATTTTTAGTTTTTATTAGTTGAAAATTAAACAAAAATATTTTGTAAATATTAGTTTCTTAGTAGTTAATGTGCTATTATTTTGTTTTGATTTCTGAATTTCATATTAATGTAATGTTATTTTTCTATTCTTTGAAGTGTCTAGTTTTATAGACTCTCAAAACTTCAGCTTGATTTAACATTTTTATATGTTTAATTTTTAAAGTGTTCGTAAGCCATTCTTTTCATACACACACTGTAATTCTTAATTGTAGTGGTAAATCAAAACTATGACTATTTGCGTTTTGTTATTTTGTGAAGATGAACAATTAAAGACAGTAAAATTTTCAAAATTAACTAATTAATAAATAAATTAAATATAAATAAAAAATTGTAAATAAATTTATTGTGTAAAGTTGTAAATTAATGAATAAAGTTGGATAAGTTTGGTTTTTTAGTCTCTTTAACTTGAGTAAGTAAGTTCTAAGGGGTGCTTCAACACTCGCTACCTTAGACCAACTAGTCTAGAAGTTACTGACCCAAAGCTTATTAAATATGTTATAGAGAAAGCTTGAGGGAACCAAACATTGCACTATCCACAGTTGTCAAGTTTGCTTAATTTTTGTATATATTTCTGTTCTTAATTGTTCTAATAAATAAATTTGAAATGTTGCTGCCTACAGGAGTTATTTGAATCAAAATATTCATAACAATTTTATTCTTAGTTTTTGATGAAACTTCACATTTATTTATTTTTTGTTCTTTTTGCACTAAGTCTAGCTTGCATGCATTTTGTTAAATAACATATAAATTTTTCAAATAAAATTTTTGTTTTGTTAGTCTATCTAGTTAGGTTGGTCAAATTTTAGTAAAATAGTTTGCATTGTGTGAATATTTAGTAAATCATTTTAAAATTCTATCACTTTAATTACTCAGAACTAGCAATAAGCTAGTTGGGGGTGTGATGAGAGTATGAAAATGCACATTTTGTAAGTTTAAATATCATTGTTTTGCATTAACATTTCTCGTTAAATCCTCTTATTAATGGCATTTTTATGTTAATTAGTATATTTGTGTCTTAGTGTGTAAATGTGTCTAGTATTATGTTTTTAGTTTGTTTTTATATTTAATAATATTTTTGATAATTTTTAGAGTCATTTCGGTATATTAAATATGTAATTAATTTGTAAATAATTACAAATAATGTGTGATAGTTTTATTTTGAGTCTTAAATATTTGTAAATAAATCTTTGGATTTGGCAATATGTTTTATTATATTTCTAGTAATTTTTAAAAATATTCCTAGGTATTAAATTATATTATCCATTAAGGTTTGTTAATTTTAAAAGTTTTTATCTATTTTTAATGTGTTTTATGTGTTTTAATGCAAAATAAATAATTTTAAAATTATTGTAAATATTTTATAAATAATTAATTTTAGTATGTTTATTAATTTTAGATTTAAAATCTAGAGGAAAAAACAGAGTAAAATGACCCCAAAAAGGGGCAAAAAGGACCTCAAATGCCTAAGACATTAAAAAAAATAAAATTAAAAGATTGACACGTGGCGTTCTGTCACCTATTGGATCAAGCCGTCAATTCATCCTAGGCCCTCGATTGACTGCTGCATGTCAGGTATATTTCAGAATCATTCTTGAATTCAGTGTTGTACCTCCCACATGAAACCGTTCTCTCAGTCGCAGGATCAGCATACCATGCTGGATCTAACAGCCATATGCTGCACAACCTGGTCCCGCTTGCTCCACATGATTCCAGCTGTTGATGCAGTCCAAGTCTCTGCATCTGTTGGCTCTCTTCCGTAAAACCTTGCTCTGTGTCGCACTAGATCATAGACCCATATCAGCATATTAATGGGCTGTCTCAAGCGAAGAAAGAAAGAAAAAATTAATAAACAAAAAAAATTAGCTTATAGCCAATTCGTGTGGCAACAAAAATAAAAGAAGATGCAATTCTTCGTCATAAAAATTAATAACTAAAAACAATTGGCTTATAGCTAATTCGTGTGGTGACAAAAATAAAAGAATACGCAATTCTTATTCATTGTATTTGACTCAGACGCATGTCCGAGGGTAAAAAATAATAAAATAATAAAAAGAAAGTAAATAGTAAAATTTTTTCACTATAAACAGCACCCGTTCTTGACATTTTAAACCTATTCATGGCCTTCTTAGGCCTTCCTTCATTTCTTTACCCTCTTGTTTTCTTTCAAATGCTGAGTTTCTGACTCAGTATTACCTCTTTTAGGAGGAGATGTTGTTAGGGTATTTTTCTCTTTTTTTATTTTTAATATTAAAATAATGCCTAATTTAGAATACAAAGTCTGGTGAGGTAGAGAGATGATATTGTATTTGTAACTCTATAATGCCTAAATTAGTATACTCTGGTATGGTTTTTAACTCTATATTTGTTTTATAATACTTATTTTTATAGAATAAATTATATTTTCTAAGTTCTTAGTCATTATTGTTAATGTTGTTATGTTGTCCAATCTTGCATAAATTCAGTTATGCATTCATTATGTAATTTAAGTGTAGCCTAATTAATATTAATAATAATGAAATAATGCTCAATTTTATGGAATGTCTTTTATTACAATATGACTTGTTATGTTGTCAATTTTAAATATTTCATAAAACGAGATACTTCCAAAATTAATGTAAAAAATTATTCCATTTAAATATAATAAATTTAATTTGTTATTATCTTTTCTATCTTAAAATTATATGAATTATAATTGTAGTGACAACGGTTCTAGTCTTCATAATTAGTGCACAAAATTGCTAGTGAGAGGTAATTATATTTTGCTACTTTTATAGAAAAATTTTTACTGCATTATATCTTGTTATATTGTCGCTTTTGGTTGACTTATAAAATTAGTAAAAGTGCTTGCAATTAATGAAAATTATATAATAAATCAAATGCTTTAAATAATTATCATTTACAGTTAAAATTCTATATCAGTTACAAAACATACAAAAGATTCTCGAAGCTTTACCATTTTAATTTTATGTTTTAAAACCTTATTTTCAAGTTCTCAAAAATATTTATTTTCCTTTTAAGTTTTGTTTTGAAACATTCCTTCGTTATTTTAAACTGAAAATTTTCAATCTTTAAAAAACTCACCTCCCTGTTAAGACGACAATATTTCTATATTACAAACGTCTACGTTTAAAGAATCATTTGGAGTGATACAACAGCTACATTTACAAAACGAACACCAATTTCCTCTACCAGTTTTCAACAAAGTCTTGATACACGGAGTGAAAAAGATTACCACAATTGGGAAGACTGCGTAAGATTTCGCCATATGTATCAGATCCCTCGCGTGAAAAGATATAAAGTAAAGTCTAGACACTTGCTGCAGATAAAATTGTAGCTTAGGGTGCTTCACTTACTACGTCGCCCTGTGATGGTGCAAATGATGAAACAATGGATAATGTTTGTTGCCGTGTATGCTACCAAACTTTATACGATAAAAGAACCATCAGAAAAATAGTTATAACTATTGCTCCAACCACTCTAAAAGGACTCAGCTCCTTGTTAGAATCCTAGTATTTGAATCTTTATTTTTAAAAGAATGTGTTTTTTGTTGTATATATCAACCATTGTGGTTGAAAGCAACAAAAAAGTTAGATACAATATAGGCATCTGGACCTGTTAAATCCGGCTTACAAGAAATATTATCAAAGCCCCATTATACACATAATGTATATTGCATGAATTTACGTACTCAACCTGCAAACAATAAGTATATCTAACCAATAATTCTATGCAACATACAACAAAGAAGAAAAAAGAAAGCATGAAGTAGAGACAGATATAAAAAATTCGTACCAAAAATATTTATGGGAGAGCAGACTAAATGTTTACCGGAGAGCATCCAACGTGGCTGTCTAAGTGGATTTTTATATGAATAAAGCCACTATCACTTTTCTCCATTTACTTCCCATTTTTCCTTTTCATTTCCCTTCTTAAGAAAAAGTTTAAAAAAAAAATCAAAATGAAGAAAAATTCGTGAAATCCAAATCTTAAAATTGCTCAAACTGAGCTGCCTGAAGTTTACAAAAATCATTAACTGTTGTATAATACGGCTAGGCCCGCCTGCCATGTTTTGGGTCTAGGGCTGGGCCTGACGCCCTTATCCTATAGGCCTGGCCCGATCCCAACCCGTAAAATGACTCTTAATTCTCAACAGTAATACGACAAGACTGCATTTAAAAAACAGACATCAATTTCCTCTACCAGTTTTCAACCAAGTCTCGATAACATGGAGTGAGAAAGATAACGACAATTAGAAAAACTGTGTAAGATTGCCCTTTTTCAAAAGTCCTTCTGACAAATACAAGTTTCGTCATAGATGTCGACCCCTCACTTGAAAAGATGTAAAGTGGTTATGTCTTGACACTTGCTACGAATGAAGTTGTAGCTTCGAGTGCTTCATTTGCCACGTTATTCTGTGGTGGTTCAAATGATGAAGCAATAGGAAGTCTTTGTTGCTGTCTACGAGACCAAACTTTATACAATAAAAGAAACATAAGAAAATAATTATAACTATTGATCCAATTATTATAAAAAAAAAATTATATTTAACGATATATTATTTATTATATGTAATTTTTAAATATTATTAAAAAGTACATAAAATAATATCTCTAACAAATATGTCTTTAATGATATTTGAAACAATAATTAACAACATCGATATAGATATTATATTAAAGGTCTCCTTTTAACAACAATAGTTTAGTGTTGTTAAATTATTTAACAACAAGTTGGAGATGTCGTCAAAGCCTTGGAGATTTTACGACGCCCCTTATAGACGACATCTTAACCAATACGTCTATAAGCGGTGTCGTAGAATCTCCAAGGCTTTGACGACATCTCCTACTTGTCGTTAAATAATTTAACGATATTAAAATATTATCGTTAAAATAAGAACTTTAATACGACATCTATATAGATGTTGTTAATTATTGTTTCAAATGTCATTAACGACATCTTTGTTGAAGATGTCGTTGTATGTACTCTTCAACGACATTCAAAAACTACATGTCGTAAATAATATGTCATTAAATGTACTTTTTTTTGTAGTGAATTACGTTTAAGGGACTCAACTCCTTCATTTGAATCTTGGTATTTAAGTCTTCATTTTTAAAGGTCTGTTCTATTTGTTGTCTATCAACCATTGTAATAGAAAGCAACAGAAAAATAAGATACAAAATAGCCATTTTGACCATTTAAACTCAATTCCGAACAAGATTATAAAAACCCCAATATACATGTAATGTATATTATGTTAATTTACATGCTAAACCTACAAACAATATGTATATTTAACAAATGATTCTATGCAATAGACAAAAAAAAAATGAAACAAATAAAGAAAAGACATAAAAAAAATATTTAGTGGTGAACTAGATAAATGTTTACTGGAAAGCATCCAACGTGGCTGTATAAAAGGATTATTATATGAATAAAGCCACCTTCGCTTTTCTCTATTTACTCCCTATTTTTTTCTTTTCTTTTTCCTTCTTAAGAAAGAGTTAAAAAAACTCAAAACCAAAGCGAATTTAACAAAAACCAGAACTTAAAATCGCTCAAACTGAGCTATCATAACTGAAGCTCAAAAAAATCATTACTTTTGTGCTGTAGTAGGTTGGGTCTGGCCTGGCATATTTAAGGGCTCGGACTAGGCTTAACCCCCATAACTTGTAGGCCTGGCCTGATGCACGCCCGTAAATGACTCTTAATTCTTAGCAGTCATATGATAAGACTACATTTACAAAATGGACAATAGTTTCCTGTACCTATTTTGAACCAAGTTTTGATACACTTGGAATGATAAGGATGGCCACAATTGAGAAAAAATATGTAAGATTTTCCTTTCTGAAAAGTCCTCGAGACAAATGCAAGTTTCATCATAGGTATCAAACCCCTCAAATGAAAGATGTGAAGTGGTAAAGTCTTAACACTCACTACAGCTAAAGTTGTAGCTTGGAGTGCTTCATTTGCGATATCACCCTATGGTGGTGCAAATGATGAAGCCATAGGAAGTGTTTGTTGGTATCTACAAGTTTGATACAATAAAAGAACCATCAAAAAAATAATTGTAACTATTGCTACAACCACTTTTAAGGGACTCGACTCTTTCATTAAATTCTTGATATTTAAGACTTTATTTTTAAAGGCCTATACTCTTTGTTGTCTATCAACCATTGTAATTGAAAGCAACCAAAAAAAAGATATAGTATAGCCATTTAGACATGTCAAATTCAATTTACAACAAATCTTATCAAAACCCTAAAATACATACATTGTACATTGTGTGAATTTGCATGCTAAACCTACAAACAATATGTATATTTAATAATTCTATACAATAGACAATAAAAAGAAATGTAATAGATTCAAAACATTCATACAAAAATATTTATCAGAGAGCAAAATAAATGTCTGCTAGTGAGCATCCAACGTGGTTGTCCAAATGGATTATGATATGAATAAAGGCACATTCACTTTTCTCCATTTGCCTCCCATGTTTTTCTTTTCTTTTTCCTTCTTAAGAAAGAGTTAAAAAAATTTCAAAACCAAAGTGAAATTCATGAAAACCAAACCTCAGACTGAGCTGTCATATCTACAGTTCAAAAATATCATTGCTTTTATGCTGTGGCAGGCTGGGCCTGGCCTGGCCCGAAACATTTAAGGGCCAAGGTTGGGCCTGACCCCCATAACTCATAGGTCTGGTCCTATCTAGGCCAGTAAATGACTCTTAATTCTCAACAGTCATACGACAAGATAGCATTTACAAAACGGATACCAGTTTCTTCTGCTAGTTTTTAACCAAGTCTCGATATACTTGGAGAGATAAAGATGACCACAGTTGGGAAAACTACATAAGATTTCCCTTTTTGAAAGGTCCTCAAGACAAATTCAAGTTTCGTTGTAGGTGTCAAACCCCTCACATGAAAAGATGTCAATAAGTGTCTACATTCATTGCGGAGGAAGTTGTAGCTTGGAGTGCTTCATTTGCTACATTGGCCTGTGGTGGTGCACATGATAAAGCAATAGGAAGTGTTTGTTGCTGTCCACATGACTAAACTTTATATAAGAAAAGAACCAAAAAAACAAAAAAAAATTATAACTATTGCTCAAACCACTCTTAAAGGGTTCAACTCCTTTATTAGAATTTTGGCATTGAAGTCTTCATTTTTAAAAGTTTGTGTTATTTGTTGTTTAGCAACTAGAAAGATTGCTAGTTTTGGAAAATATTTTTTTACAAAATATAGTGGAAACATAGTAAAAATATAGATTGTATAGAACTAAATTTTTCTCAAAAACTTTTGTAAAACGTTAGAGATTCTATTATTTTTGCATATAAATAAATACGTAAATACCTTGCTTATTGGTAGAGAAATAAAGGCGAACCAGAATGAGGATTCTAAAGGACGTTCTCTATCTATAAAACCAATGTCTTCCTCTCTTAGTCCTCGGCACCAAATGGGCGCACATGTGGATGTAAAAGGAATATGGTTTCTAGTGATCACTCAAGAAATACAAAAATTTTTCTTCTTTTCTTTCTCTCTCTTCTACACACCATTGAGTGTTTTCTGCAAAGTACTTTCAGTCCCTTCAAGACTCACAAGTGTGTCACTAAATGAATACATGAGGCCTCTATTTATGGAGAACAATAGAGCTAACACTACAAGAAAAACTACATTTAACGACATATTATTTACGACATGTAGTTTTTGAATGTCGTTGAAAATTATATACAACGACATCTTCAACAACGATGTCATTAACGACATTTAAAACAATAATTAACGACATCTATATAGATGTTGTAATAAAGGTCTCCTTTTAACGACAATAGTTTAGTGTCGTTAAATTATTTAACGACAAGTAGGAGATGTCATCAAAACCTTGGAGATTCTACGACACCCCTTATAGACGACATTGGTTAAGATGTCGTCTATAAGGGGTGTCGTGGAATCTCCAAGGCTTTGACGACATCTCCTACTTGTCGTTAAATAATTTAACGACACTAAACTATTGTCGTTAAAAGGAGACCTTTATTACAACATCTATATAGATGTCGTTAATTATTGTTTTAAATGTCGTTAATGACATCGTTGTTGAAGATGTCGTTGTATGTATTTTTCAACGACATTCAAAAATTATATGTCGTAAATAATATGTCGTTAAATGTAGTTTTTTTTATAGTGTAATCAATTTGAAAAGTCTCTTTATTTTAAATATAATATCAAACATTTAATTAAAATAAAAGACACAAGTTTCTCATTCCTGAATGTGATAGGCGCCAAACATACACAAATACCATATCTGTATGTGTGGCTCCAATTTAGAGAAGAAAGAAGAAAAAATCTGCTTGTTACCCAATCTCATTTGTCTCTACATTAAACTTTCCGTATTTGAATTAAATCACATTTTATCTAAAATTGGAAATACTAAATATAGAAACTTTGTAAACAAGCTTTGATGTGCACAAGAGGACTTTTTCTTTTTGTGCTTGACACCACACATATTGAGATCCATCCATTATGTGATTTCTAAAATTAATTATTTTATAGTATTTATTAAACAATCTAATTATTTAATAAATATAAATTAATTTATTTTGAATGATATTTAATTTAGAATGCCATAATTCTAAATTAATTATTTAAATCAATAATTTCACTTGTCCAAACAGTGTTTATAAGGATGGCGGGGGACTAATAGACTCATTGTTTCAAGCTCCAATAAAACCAATATATTAATTAAACTCTTTAATTAATATATTACTCTTTTGTTAATTCCAATGTAACTCCACTAAATACTTAGAATTGTACTGTTGAAATTATAGATATTTAATTACTCATTTCTCAGAGTCATCCGTTTGATATAGTTATTACATATAAGCTGATCCTCTGCAAGTAATTCAGAATTAGAGCTAGGTAAAATCCGTTAACCTCTCTAATTACTTATTTATCATTGAGTGTTAGTGATTCTCTAATGAATAATAAATTCATAAACTTCACCATGAATTAAGCACACTTATTATTTAAGCCCCAAATTAATGCTCAAGAGAATTATTTATTTGCTTCTCGTTAGAGAAGGAATGGATTTCATCTTGTAACATTAACATTCTTAGCTACTTACTTCATCATGCCTCCAAGATACAAGGAATAAGATTTCATCTTCAAATCTGTACCGAGTAAGTCAAAAAATATAAATCTATAAATAAGAGTCTACTAATAACTTAAGATTAAGATCATCTTATATATGACCATATATCGATGTGATTAGAACTTTCTATATTTAACAGAAATTATTAGTTATTCATATCCCATCATATCTCGGTCCTACATAATCTCATCATGTACAGTTCACTTATTTAATGCTCTCTATATCAACGGTTTAGATAAGACTGTTCTATTCTTAATGACAATGGCCTGCACTAGTAACACTCAATTAAAGATTTCATACTTTAATTGAATAATTAATAATAATAATTTATTATATGTTCTTGACCATTTTAATTATCATCTTTAAATATTATCCTCTTCTATATAACGCTTATATATAGTATTTAAGTCACATAGATAATTATGAAATTTTTATGATATTCTTAAAATATTCAGAATATATACACGCAAATATAATGAAAAAATTCACTTTATTTAGTTTTAAATATGTCCATTTCAAAACAATATATGGTTTATGAGTATCTATCCTAACAATCTCCCACTTGCTTTAACATAAATGAGACATGTCTCTTCATCCATATCCCTCCAAATTCTTCTAAAAAACTTTGACTAGTAACATCTTCGTGAATGGATCTGCTAGGTTGTCTTCTGACGTGATCTTCAATACTATCATGTCACCTCTGCAGTATATATATTGAACCAGATGATACCTTCTCACTACATGCCTCATGCCTTTGTGGTTTCTTGATTCTTTAATGTTTATGCCTCGTGCCTTTGTGGTTTCTTGATTCAAAGCTAGACTGCTTCCATGGATGCTTCACAAGCAACCATATATTCAGCCTCTTTTGTTGAGTTAGAAATACACTCTTGTTTCACACTCCTCCAGACAATGGCTCCACCACCAAATGTGAACATGCATCTTGGAATCGACTTTCAATCATCTTTATTCGACTGAAAATCAAAATCAGTGTGATCATTGAGAGATAAATCTCCACTAGAATACACATACATATAGTTTCTTATTCTCCAAAGATACTTGAGAATGCACTTGACAGTGGTCTAGTGATCAAATCTTGGATTTGACTGAAACTTACTATCCCAATTGCATAATAGATTCAAGTCTAGTAGACTGCATAGCATACATACGCTTCCAACTATTAATGCATAAGGGAAACGACTCATCTCTTCTACCTCCTAAGGGGCATTGCTCCTTAGAAAGATAAATACCATGCTTTGAAAACAAATTTCCTATCTTAGAGTTATGCATCCCGTATTTGACAAGCATCTTGTCAATATATGTAAGTTAAGGTAACGCCAAAAGTTTCATCTTGCGATCCCAGATAAGTTGGATCCCAATAACATAGTTTGTCTTTGAAATCTTTCATTTGAAATTGGCTAGCTAACTATTCCTTTACTTATGACATTAATTCCTTGTCATTTCCAATGAGCAAGATGTTATCAATGTAAAATACTAAGAAGACCACTTTATTTTCTTTTATGTACTTGTAGACACATGGTTTATCTCGGTTCTATTCAAAACCATAAGACTTAATAGCCTTATCAAACTTGATGTTTTATGATCTAGAAGTCTGCTTCAAGTCCATAAATGGACCTTTATAGCTTGTAGACTCTATGCTCTTGGCTTTTAGCAATAAAACCCTCTAGTTGCACCATATAGATGCTTTCCTCAAAATAGCCATTCAGAAATGCCATTTTGACATCCAACTGTCATATTTCGTAGTAGTAATATGCAGCAATGGATAAGAGTATTCGATTGGACTTTGGCTTTGCAATTGAGGAGAAAGTCTCTTCATAGTCGATTCCTTCCTCTGGGTGTAGCTATTGGCTACTAGTCTTGCCTTTGAAAGTCTACTTTTCCTTCCACTCCTCTCTTTTTCTTATTGGTTCATTTACACCCAATGGGTTTTACCCCTTTAGGAAGATCAACAAGTTCTCAAACTAAGTTGGAATACATTGATTTCATCTTGAGTTTCATGGCTTCTAGCCACTTCTCTTTATTAGAATCTTCCATTGCCAACTTATAAGTCAATGGATCCTCCCCACAGTCACTCACAGTGATTAGCTATGCTTCTTCTTTGTAATGAGCAGGAAATCTAATTTCTCCCCCACTACAATGAAGCACCGGAGATGTCTTACTAGAAGTTGTGGCCTCTTTTGTTTGCCTTTCGACAACTCTTGTCGATTTGTCGACAACTCTTGTCAGTTGTGGGCCAATCTGATTAGCAAGTAACTCTTCTAGAACTATTTTGCTCTTTGGTTTGAAATCTTTCATGTAGTCATGTTCAAGAAAAGGGCATTTGTTGATACAAATACTTTCTTATCCTTAGGGCTATAGAACATACCTCCATTTGTACATTGAGGATATCCTACAGAGATACAAACTTCTGAACAAGGTTTCAACTCTCTAGTCTTAGCCTTTAGCACATGTTTGTCGAACACCCCCATATGCAGATGTGCCTTAAACTAGGTTTTTGGCCATTCTATCACTCTAGAGGCATCTTAGGTATAGACTTAGATAGAACTAAATTTAAAATACAAACTATGATTCTTAAGGCATATCCCCAGAAAGATGTGGGAAGAGAAGAATAACTCATTGATCTTATCATGT
This sequence comes from Artocarpus heterophyllus, assembly GCA_025403435.1. Lineage (NCBI taxonomy): Eukaryota > Viridiplantae > Streptophyta > Magnoliopsida > Rosales > Moraceae > Artocarpus > Artocarpus heterophyllus. The sequence continues at coordinate 6,528,449 of CM046331.1, forward strand.
TAAGTAGTGTTCAATTTCTCTTTTCAACAACACCATTATAGTGAGTTGCGAAACTATTCCAATTTCCATCAATGGTCTGTGAATTATGTGTCCAGATACTCACCACTTCGATCCGATCGAAGTACTTTGATTTGCTTGCCTAATTGTTTTTCAACTTCTGCTCGGAATTTCTTGAACTTTCCAAAAGTTTTGGATTTCCTATGCATTAGATAAGCATAACCATATCTGGAATAATCATCAATAAACATGATGAAATATTCATCTTCGCCTCTTGCTTGAACATTTAGAGGTCCACATACATCGGTATGTACAACTCGAGGGTCTCCTCGGCTCTTGTCTGTTTAGCTGAGAAAAGTCTCTCGGTCATCTTACCTTCCAGATAGGATTCACAAACTGGGAGTTCACTAACTTTTAGTTCCCTCTGTTAGACATGTATGCCCAAAGGAGTAAAAATGTAATAAATTTTTGGAGACATTTTTATCAATAAAGAATTTATTTATTGTTAATATACCAAATCTTGTCCTCTTTATATTCATATTTGTTGAATGTATGTTAACCAAACAATGGACTGAGACTGTTGGTCTAAACCTTTAAGAATTGGGCATATGATGGACAGATTACGCGGAAGACACGATTTTTAAGGTGACGGTCTAAATCATAAGATCCACAATCAAGGGAATAAAGTTGGGTACTTTATTCATGTAAAGATTGTTATGTTGTCTATATCCCTAATGGGAGATGGTTTGTCTTGACCATCGGAGGTGGACTCCATGAATGGAAACATTGGCACGTTGTCATAGGTGACGATTTGTTGGATCGGGACATAAAGTGAATTGATTTGGATTAATAATTCTATCTTAGCAAATCGATTCACTTTAGACAATCATTTGTATTGCATCTTAATCCTGAGATGAATAGTGGGCCCATTGTCTTGACTTGTGTCTTTTTGATGTACCAAAGGGTGACACCTACATCTTAATAGTGGTATGCATGCCGGTACGTTGGAGGTATGACTCTTGATAGCATAGACTTGTTATTCATAGATATGGAATCCATAGCTCCTCTTTAGGAGTAGTGATATCCTTTTATATGCGTTATCCTGTAATTGAAAAACTAGAGCGCTCAACCATTTGGATACATAGGTGTAACAGAATGGTATATTGTCTTTGGATGGTAAGTTTTCCGATGGTGAGATAATGGAATGTAAGATAAAATAATCAGGAAGGTAAGACAGAACTTGTCCTTAAGCCGATTATAGATTATCATATGGGGATACGATACACTATGATATGTCATGAAGACTTAGCTATACGGGCTTCGTAATTCTATGTAGTTCGAGAGTGCAGCTCCAAGCTTTTAGTAGAGTAGCGTTAGAGTTGATAATTATGAAATGTATATCTAGGATATTGGGTTTTATAATTATCGGGAGCTTGAACTATATAGGTCAATTTAGTCCCCTTTGCTAGCTCACAACATCCTATAACGATACGACGTGCTTTTCTAATAAATGGTAACTTATGTCGGATTTATAAGATTGGTTAAAATTTGAAAGAATAAGATAATTTATGTCTGTTTATCGGTTGAATTAATTTTGTAATAAAATTAATTTAAGATAAACTTGTTGAATTATTAGGATCGGATAACTCTTGCCTGTTTATCGGTTGATTTAATTTTGGATAAATTAGATCAAGATAAACTTGTAGAATTATTGGAAATTCATTTATTTTCTTAAAGATTATCTAGATAAAGTTGTTTTGATCAGATAACTTCTCTATTGGGTTATTTGAATTAAAACTGAGACTTTATCCTATAGAATCTCGGGTGAAAAATAAAAGATTCGCGGAGATATTTATTCGGTAGACTTTATCGTAATAAGGACTGACCCTAAACCCAACCCTTATAAATAGGGAGTAAGTCACATGAGTTATTCAGATCAGTTGAGAGATTCAGAATGATACTCGGCTTGTAAGCATCTGAAAACTCCTTGAGAACTCTTGTTCACAAATCATGAACACTAGCTTTGGGTTCTCTCGATTGGTTGGAAGGAGAGACACCTAGTGGAAGAGCTGTACGTGTGAGCCCACACTCACTTCGATCATGGATAGAGAATAGCAAAGAAGACTAGTTGGTTGAGACTCTTCTGGAACGTTACTTCTCTTCACAGATTGTGGGAGTTCTTCAACATTCAAAGGTTAGTAAGATCTGGTTAATTTATGCATATAGCATGTCAAACTTGTGTTTTAGAAATACTCTGATGTAAAATTTGTAAAATTTCACTGCATACTATGTTTCCAACAATTGGTATCAAAGCCATGGTTTTTGCATAAATTTACGAGTTTGTGATCGTGCTATATTTATAAATTTTGTGATCTTAATCTCTCCTATGCTTGAATTTAATTTTATAGAGAGTTGGCAATCTAAGTTTCTATATAATTTTATGTTGTCATGGATTATATGGTGAATGTTTATTAATTAATTATGGTTGATTAAATTGTTATTTAATTATTTATTAATTAATTAATACGGGCTATGGTTCCTTAAAGGTTAGAATGTGTATCTAGGTTTTTCATGTAATTAGATAGCGGACTATCATCTCCGTCTAGGAATTGTTATTTAATTTTAAATTTGTAAGAATTTTGTAATTAAATAATCATTCGGAGAAGATGAATCTAGAAGATTGATGATGGCACTCTAAGGTATTTCCTGAGTCTCTAATTTTATGTTTTTGAATTGTTGAAGATAAAATTGATGAATTGCATTAAAAAATTATATTTTCTGGAATGGGTGATTTCTGCTCGGTTGGCATGCCGAACCTTCTAGTTCGGCAGGCCAATGGTCGCAGATCGACAGGCCGGATGTGAGGTTCGGTAGGTCGACAGCGGGCAAAAATCAGGAGCTCTGGCGGCAGGCCAAACTTCCAGTTTGACAGGCCGAACTTTCATGAGTCGGCAGGCTGATCTTCCTGATCGGTAGGCCAATGCAGCATGGCTGGCAGGCCGATAACCCAGATCGGCCTGCCAACCGAGAGCTGAAAAATTTCTAGAAAAGGTGTAATTTTTTCGGTACAGTTTTAATTTTATTTTTAGGACAATTCTGAGAGACATTAAATTTGGATATGACCGAAAATATGAAGTATTCAATTTATAAGGGATTGAAGACTTGAAGATGGGTATTACATGAAGAAGGATACAGCTTGAGGATTTAAGGACGAAGAATCGATAATATGTCTCGATTATTCTCTTGTAATCTTAGTTTTCTATTCTCTAGTGTGAAACCATAATATTACGGTTATTATTTTTTTGGCTTATGGCTTTGCTTATTTGCTTTACTTGTTTGCATTATAATATGATTTGCCATGTATATTGATAACATGTCATATAGAATAGGGAGTGTCGTTCATATTAAAATTGTTCATGCATATTCTTAAAATAAAACCTTGATTTCAAAAGATTGAGTGGGAGAAGGTTTTCGAAGAGAGAACCTAAGGTCTCCATCGTTGGTCCATAGGCAGAACATGGTGATCCTGACCCCTAAGAAGGGATTTCTATCATGTACCAGATTGGATCTCTGAGAGGATAAGGTATTTTAGCATGATTTATGGTTGCACACCCCTAGGTGGTGATTATAAATCATGGATAACATATTGAAACGATGGTTATACACTCACGTTAATTTTATTCTTAACCTCCCCTAGGAGCTCTGTTAATAAAATTAATTGCCAAAGAAATGATTATTAATATATGCTGGATCATATGGGTCCTGGATGGCATATATTAATCAGGAGGGGATCCGTGTTCCTGATTGAATTTAGCATGACTCCCCTAGGAGCTTATTGAATTCTGAGTTGGGAATTATTGTTGTAAGGTTGTGATATTTTCAAGGTTTTGACACAAAAACACATTTGTATAATTTTACATGATTGTTATCTTACTAAATTGTTATTATATGTTTGCTTATGTTTGGTATATGATTCTTTATTGTAGATTAAAAATGTCTAAAATTGCTTTATCATCGATACTTGACAAAAACCTATTGACTAGAGAGAATTATAATGATTGGAAACGAAAACTGGATATCGTACTTTCCTTTGAGAAATTGAAATATGTACTGACAACCCCTTGTCCTCCCAAGCCTATGGGAGACTCATCTAATGAACAATTCCAAGCGTATGATCGCTGGAAAGATGCTAATGATCAGGCCCGCTGCTATGTTATGGCTAGCGTGATTAACGTGCTGCAAGCTCAATATCAGGATTGTGAGAATACGAAGCAGATTTTGGGTAATCTTGAGGATATGTTTGGAGGCCAGGCTATAACAAAGCGGCAAGGAGCACTTCAAAAACTCTTAAACTGTAAGCAGAGACTAGGGACATCTGTAATGGAGCACATGATATTGGTCATGGGTTACCTCGCTGAGGCACAAACCAATGGAGCCGACATCGATGCTGAACTCAGATGACTATGGTCTTTGAAACTCTGTCTAAGGAATTTATTTCGTTTAGAGCTACTTTTAATTTAAGCAATAGACGAGATATGACCTTGACGAAATTAATGAAACAGTTACAGGAGTTCGAACTGTTGATCAGGGAGTCTCCTGTGGGTGGTGAGGCCAACATAGTAGCTTTTCTGGTTCCAATCTCAACTCTAGGAATGGAAAGACACAACGGGCCAAAAACGGGAAGTCTTCTATTTCTGCTAGCAAATCTTGTTGAATGTAATAAGTTTTTGGAGACATTTTTATGAATAAAGAATTTATTTATTGTTAATATACCAAATCTTGTCCTCTTTATGTTCATATTTATTGAATGTATGTTAAGCAAATAATAGCCTGAGATTGTCGGTCTAAACCTTTAAGAATTGGGCATATGATAGACAGATTATGCAAAAGACATGATTCTTAAGGTGACGGTCTAAATCATAAGATCCACAATCGAGGGAATAAAGTTGGGCGCTTTATTCATGTAAAGATTGTTATGTTATCTATATCCCTAATGGGAGATGGTTTATCTTGACCATCGGAGGTGGACTCCATGAATAGAAACATTAGCACGTTGTCATAGGTGACGATGTGTTGGATCGGGACATAAAGTGAATTGATTTGGATTAATAATTCTGTCTTGGCAAATCGATTCACTTTAGACAATCATTTGTATTGCATCTTAATCTTGAGATGAATAGTGGGCCCGTTGTCTTGACTTGCATCTTTTGATGTACCAAAGGGTGACACCCACATCATAATAGTGGTATGCATGCCGGCACGTTGGAGGTATGACTCTTGATAGTGTAGACTTGCTATTCATAGATATGGAATCCATAGCTCCTCTTTAGGAGCAGTGATATCCTCTTATATGTGTTATCTTGTAATTGAAAAACTTGAGCGCTCAACCATTTGGATACATAGGTGTAGCAGAATGGTATACTGTCTTTGGATGGTAAGTTTTTTGATGGTGAGATAATGGAATGTAAGATAAAAATAATCGAGAAGGTAAGACAGAACTTGTCCTTAAGCTGATTATGGATTATCATATGGGGATACGATATACTATAATATGTCATGGAAACTTAGCTATACGGGCTTCGTAATTCTAAGTAGTTCAAGAGTGCAGCTCCAAGCTTTTAGTGGAGTAGCGTTGGAGTTGATAATTATGAAATGTATACCTAGGATATTAGGTTTCGTAATTATTGGGAGCTTGAACTATATAGGTCCACTTGGTCCCCTTTGCTAGCTCACAACATCCTGTAACGATACGGCGTGCTTTCCAATAAATGGTAACTTATGTCGAATTTATGAGATTGGTTAAAATTTGGAAGAATCAGATAATTCATGTCTGTTTATTGGTTGAATTAATTTTGTGATAAAATTAATTCAAGATAAACTTGTTGAATTATTGTGATCGGATAACTCTTGCCTATTTATCGGTTGATTTATTTTTTGATAAATTAGATCATGATGAATTATTGGGAATTCATTTATTTTCTTAGAGATTATCTAGATAAAGTTGTTTTGATCAGATAACTTCTCTATTGGGTTATTTGAATTAAAACTGAGACTTTATCCTATAGAATCTCAGGCGGAAAATAAAAGATTCACGGAGATATTTATTGGGTAGTTCGGCCTGGCGATCTATGTGTTCGACCTGCCGATAAGCGAAGGATAAGATCGCACGTTTTTACGTGGATCTTATCAGATATTGATCCGACCTTGATTCTGTTTTGAGTTTTTGAGACATAATCTGATAAGGACTGACCCTAGACCTAACCTCTATAAATAGGGAGTAAGTCACATGAGTTATTTAGATCAGTTGAGAGATTAAGAGTGATACTCTGCTAGTGAGAATCTGCAAAACTCCCTGAGAGCTTTTGTTCACAAATCACGAACACTAGCTTTGGGTTCTCTAATTGATTGGAAGGAGAGTCACCTAAAGGAAGAGTTGTACATGTGAGCCCACACTCACTCCGGTCGTGGATAGAGAATAGCAAAGAAGACCAGTTGGTTGAGGCTCTTTTGAAACGTTACTTCTCTTCATGTTTTGCGAGGGTTCTTCGGCACACAAAGGTTAGTAAGATCTGATTAATTTATGCATATAGCATGTCAAACTTGTGTTTTAGAAAATACTCTGATATAAAATTTTTAAAATTCCGCAACGTATTATTTTCCTAACACCCTCAAGGGACCATCCATTACTAGTCTTTCAATCCTGTTTAGGTTGATATGTCCAAGTCTAATATGCCAAAAAGATGTGTCATTGTCATGAGAAATCTTTTGCTTTTTATACTATGGTTCGGCTACTTTGAATATTTCGGTATTAAGCAGTGGTTTAGGACTAGGTTTAAGAAAATATAAACCATAATTTAGTTTCTTTAAAATAGAAACAATTTCATTATCAAAAGAAACTTTAAATAATTGCTCATTTAATCTAGAAACTAAAATCAAATTTCTTCTAAATCTTAGAATAAAATAAACATTATTCAAAACTAAATATTCATTCCTAAATTGAAGTCTAACTTCTCACACCACTTTAGCCAAAATCCTAACTCTATTGCCCATAACCATTGTGTACTCCCCATCAGCAAGCTCCCACGAAGAACTAAGACTTTGTAAAAATGAACAAACATGGTTAGTTACTCCTGAGTCAACTATTCAGGTTAAGAACTCACTTTCTACAACACATGCTTCTAAAACTAGTAAATCACATTTACCTTGGTTCTTCTTTTTCTTAGTTACAGGCTTTCCAGCATCTTTGTTCTTCCTTTTGTTTGGATTGAAAGAACTGGCTTCAGCAACATTTGCTTCACCTATCTTTGCACCCTAAACAGATGCATATTTCTGGAGCCCATTCAACTGTTGGTTAAGCCTCATGTAGGTATGTTCATGACATAGTCTTGAACTATTGGAATGCAGGACAGACTCTTTAAGATTATTCCCACCTTTGTACCCTCATCTATGGTGGCTTCATTAAGCTCAGCCTCATGAAGAGAGTTAATTATAATGGGCACATGGTTGCAAACAAATGTGCTGAGGCATCATCTTGTTGTTCATGAACAACTTCATGGCATCAAGACGTGCCTTTTCGTTTGATAGCCCAAACAACCCATCGAGTGACTGCATTATCTCATAAGCTGTGTTCATATTGTCTTGCTTCTTATGAAGCACTTCAGACATGCTAGCTAACAAGTAGCTTTTGGCTTTCCTGTTGGCATTTTGCCAAAGAGAATATGCCTCTTGGGCGACTCTTTTTACGTTAGCTATAGGGACTAGAGGACACTTCTCCCATATGATGAACATTCATTTTACTTTTTCATTTGGCATAATCTCGCTAGTAAGTTATTCAAGTGTAAGTAGGCTGACAATCGGATTAGACATATTGCTGGAATAAATAAATAAACATTCAATTTGCATGGAAGAATATCATAACAAACATACAAGTTTTAGGCATAGCAAATATGATGCATAAATGCGCATGAAAGATACATAAAACATGTATACTAAATTCAACCAACGATAATTCAATTTACCACAAAACAAAGCGTTGTTGTAGGATAGGTCAAATTATTTTGCAAATCAAACAGAGACATTCTCAATTAATAAATGTTAATCAAAATATCTCATATTTTCACATTTATTAACTAACATAATTTTGGTCAAGGATGCAAGTACCGTTTAATTACATCCTTTATAACTGTAACCAACTGTTTTGGATTCTTAAGACTTAACTTTACAGTGCCGCCGTAGGTTAGGTTAAATTAAACACACATTCTGGATTCCTATCACGAGGAAGAACAACCTTGTTTCAATTCAAATAGACACCCTTCATAGGAAAGACGAAATCAATGCCATCTCAAGGCACCATTTGAACCTTAAGATGTTGTTCTAACGGTGACGACCAGTGGTTGTATTATCATACAACACTCTCCCACGTAATGTTTTGCAAATACGTATTTTATTTATAAAACATCTCATGGTTTACAATTTTAAAGATGTAGACATTTTATATTTCTAGATATATGAAATTCCAAAATTTAATTTCATATATATAATACTATTTTGCAAATCAAATTTGCAACCGTTAATTAATTTACAGCGCATATTGTATATTTACAATTAAAACATTTTTAATGCAATAAATAAAAGCGTGTGTATATATGGCATGTTATAAAACATATGAATAGACACACTAGTCCTAATATAACATGTTATTATGCATGAACATATAACAAGTTATCAATATAAAATAATGCATTCAATTCGGCAAATGAGATGGATTTGATCAGGTTCCTTGGATATTTAAATTCAATCCAATTGAAATAGTGAAATTAAAATAAATTTCTAATTTATTTTTATCTTTAATATTTTCATACGTCTTCTTGTAATTCTTCTTGAATTGTCATATTACATCTAAAGCAAAAAATTGGAATAGAAACAAGAAAACAGTTGAAAAACAAAAAACATGAAATCAAAATTTTGGCTTTAGTGCATGCACGTGGCCACATGTCCTTACTATCCACACGCATGGCTGCGAGTCAAAAAATGGTGCGGCCGCACGTGCTTACTGCCTTCATGAGTGGCTGCGTGCCATGAAGTGGTGTGGTCGTGCGCCCTTGTAGTGTAACAAGCATTGGAGCCTTTTGCTCTGTTTTTTTTATATTTTCTCAATAGTTTCTCAAACCGTCAACCTCGGACTATCTCATAGTCGTTGGTTTCGATTCTTTGGGTCTTTGTGGGATTTTGGGTCTTTGAGAATTCTTCCGTCTTTAATATCACAATAATATAAATTGCAAAAAAAAAAAATTACAAAAAATCCTAATCCTTTAACTTTGAGCAAACATCAATTCTAATAAAATTAAAATAATGGTTATCCAAGAGATCCTTAGAACCATATAATTAACAATCGAATCCACCGTCCATACATTCACCATTCATCACATGAATAAATAATTAAAATATACATATTAATACAAAGTGCCTACCTGTCACATGCATACAATAATAAAGAACATATATATTTATTTACTAACGATTATCTCATAATCATTGCATAAAATGAATATATTCTATAGGCAACTTTGATACCAATTGTTGGTTTTATAAAACACTTTTAACAAAATATAGCAAAAACGTGGTAAATGTATGGATCGTGTATAACTAAATTTTTCTAAAAACCTTTTGCAAAATGCAATGGATTATATTAATTTTGTGCAAAAATAAATATATAAATACTTTGCTTACCAGTAGAGAGATGAAGGTCAACCGGAATGAGGGTTCCAAAGGATGTTTTCTATCTATGAAACCAAGATCTTCCTCGCCTAGTCCTCAGTCATGGATGGACGCACATGCAGGCGTAGAAAGAATATGGTTTCTAGTGATCACTTAAGAAATAAAAGAACTTTTCTTTTCTTTCTCTATCTTCTACACGCCTATGAGTGTTTTTCTACAGAGTACTTTTAGACTCTCTAAGACTTACAAGTGTGTTACTAAATGAATAGAAGAGGCCTATATTTATAGAGAACAATAGAACTAATCAGATTTGGAAAGTCTCTTTATTTTAATTTAATATCAAATATTTAATTCAAATAAAAGACACAAGTTTCCCATTCTTGTATGTAAAAGGCACCGCACACAAATAGATACTATATCTATGTGTGTGGAGTCAATTTAGAGAAGAAGGAAGAGAAAATTTGCTTGTTACCCAATCTCATTTGTCTCCACATTAAACTTTCCATATTGGAAATAAATCACATTTACTTAAAATTGAAAATACTAAATATGGAAACTTTGTAAACACGATTTGATGTGTTCAAGAGGACTTTCCTTTTTGTACTTGGGCGTTACACATAATGGAACCCATACACTCTGTGACTCCTAAAATCAATTATTTTATTGTATTTATTAAACAATCAAATTATTTAATAAATATAAATTAACTCATAATTAATTTATTTTGGGGATATTTAATTTAGAATTCTATAATTCTAAATTAATTATTTAAACTAATAATTCCATTTCTCCAAACAATATTTATAAGAGTGAGAAGGGACTAATGGACCCATAATTTCAAGCTCTAATAAAACAATATATTAATTAAACTTTTTAATTAATATATTCCTCTTTTATTAATTCTAATGTAACTCCACTAAATAGTTAGCATTGAACTCTTGAAATTACAGATATTCAATTACTCATTTCTTAGAGCCATCCATTTGATATAGTTATTACACATAAGTTGATCCTCCATAAATAATTTATAATTAGAGCTAGGTAAAACCCATTAACGTCTCTAATTACTTCTTTATACTTTACTACTATTGATTCTGTAATGATAATGAATAATAAATTCACGAACTTAATCATGAATTGAGTGCTCTTATTATTTAAGTCCTGAATTAACACTCAAGAGAATTATTTATCTGCTTCTCGTTCGAGAAGGAATGGATTCCATCTTGTAATGTTAACATTCCCAGCTACTTACTTCATCATGTCTCATAGATACAAGGAATAAGATTTGATCTTTAAATCCGTACTGAGTAAATCAAAAGATATAAATCTATAAATAAAAGTATGCAAATAACTCAGGATTAAGATCATCTTATATATGATCATCTGTCGATGTGATTAGAACTTACTATATTTAATGGAAATTATTAGCTGTTTATATCTGATCATGTCCCGATCCTACCTAATCTCATTACAAATAGTGTACTCATTTAATGACTCACTATATTAGGTTTGGATAAGATCGTTCCATTCTTAAGGGAAATGACATGCACTAGTAACGCTCAATTAAAGATTTCAAACTTTAATTGAATGGTTAATAATAATAATTTATTATATACTATTGATTATTTTAATTATTATCTTTAAATATTATTCTCTTGTATATAACACTTCTATATAATATTTAAAGTCATACAAATAATTATAGATTTTTCACGATATTCTTAAAGTATTTAAAATACAAATACATAAATCAAATGAATAAATTCACTTTATTTATTTATAAATATGTCCATTTTAAGACATTATATGCTTAATGGGCATCTATCCTAACAAAAGTAAGATATAATATCGTCATTTGGACCTGTTAAATTCAATTCACAATAAAAATTATCAAAACCCCAGAATACATGCATTGTATATTGTGTGAATTTGCATACAAAATCTACAAACGATATGCATATTTAACTAATAATTCTATGCAGCAGACAACAAAAAATAAAAAATAAAACATAAAATAGATACAGAAAATTCGTACAAAAAAATATTTATTGAAAAGTTGAATAAATGTTTATTGAAGAGCATCCAACGTGGCTATCCAAGTGAGTTATGATATAGATAAAGCCACCTTCACTTTTCTCTATTTACTCCCTATTTTTTTCTTTCTTTTTCCTTTTAAGAAAGAGTTAAAAAAAATTCAAAACCAAAGCAAAATTTGCAAAAACCAGATCTTAAGATTGCTCAAACTGTGCTATCATATCGGAAGCTCATAAAAATCATTAACACTTATACTATGGCAGGCTGGGCCTAGCCTGGCATGTTTGAGGGTCAGGGATGAGCCTGACCCCCTTCCTGGGCCGTAATTGACTCTTAATTCTCAACAGGCATACGACAAGATTGCATTTACAAAATGGACGCCAGTTTCCTCTACCAGTTTTCTACCAAGTCTCAATACACTTGGAGTGATATAAATGACCACAATTGGGAAAATTGTGTAAGATTTCCCCCTCTGAAAAGTCCTTGCACAAATACAAGTTTCGTCATAGGTGTCAGACCCTCACTTGAAAAGATGTAAAGTGGTAAAGTCTTAACACTTACTACAATTGAAGTTGTAGCTTGGAGTGCTTCATTTGCCACGTTGCCTTGTGGTGGTGCAAGTGATAAAGCACTAGGAAGTGCTTGTTACTGTCTACGAGACCAAACTTTTACAATAATAAAAAAAAGAATTATAACTATTGATCCAATCACTCTTAAGGGACTCAACTCCTGCATTAGAATCTTGGTATTTAAGTCTTCATTTTTAAAGGTGTGTTTTATTTGTTGTCTTTCAACCATTGTAATAGAAAGCAACAAAAAAGTAAGATACAATTTAGCCATTTGAACCTGTTAAATTCAATTCAATGTATATTATATGAATTTGAATACTAAACCACAAATAATATGTACATTTAACCAATGATTCTATACAACAGACAACAAAAAGGAAAGAAAGAAAACATGAAACAGATACAAAAAAATTCATACAAAAAATATTTATTGGAGAGCAGAATAAATGTTTACTGGAAAGCATTTAACGTGGTTGTCCAAGTGGATTATGATATATTTAAAGCCACTTTCACTTTTCACCATTTACTTCCCCTTCTTTTTTTTCTATTTCCTTGTTAAGAAAGAGTTAAAAAAAAAACAAAACCAAGGCTAAATTTGCAATAACCAGATTTTGAAATTGCTCAAACTAAGCTATCATATCTGAAGCTTAAAAAAATAATTAACTCTCATACTGTAGCAGGCTGGGCATGGCCTGATTTGCCCCGGCCCCCTTAGCTCGTACGCCCACCCGGTCGTAGCCCGCGAAGATAATGAACCCATTAAAAAGCATGCAAATTGCTCTTATATGCATGATCAAGGTATTTGGTAATTTCCTTTCAACTTTAGTTGTTGTGTTGGAAAAGAAAAATGGGGCTAACTTTTATGTCTGGCATAAAGATAAAGGAACGAAAGAATAACTTTGAGCCATATTAAGTGTGTGCACACGCGTGTCTCTTTCTTTCCAGTTTAACGTCACCTCTAGGAGTATGACTTGACTAATTTTTGCATAGTAAGCTTATTAAAAAGAAAACGGATCCATAACGTTTTAATGTGGGAGAAGTGGAAGATTATGATACTTATTCTAAAGGGATTGGATTCATCTATGGTGATAGATGTGTGTACTCCATTAAGCATCATGGTGGTTGTGTCATCTTCATGTTAGGCTTAAAATGGATTGTTAAAATGCTTTAACAAAAAAAAAAAAAAAAAGAATAACAATAGCAATGTATCTTCAATATGAGGCATGTATTAGGGATAAATTTTGCTAAAAGAAACTTAAAGAGATGAAGGTCCTACAATAAGTTGCGCAAGAAATGGTAGTTTAGAGGGTGGTTAGTTAAGATGTTGAGGTAAGGAAGATAGGATGATAAGTACCTGTTTCTTTCCTATTCTATTTTCCTTTTTATATTGCCAATATTTTACTATTGTCTTGTTGCAAACAAATTTCTATTCTTGAATGTATACTTTCTTTCATTTTGGTCTAATCCGTGATAGAAAATACATTATTTAAAATAAAATAGTGTTTATTAGGCATGTTCCACTCCCTTGCAAGATTCCTTTTTAGAATCCAATAAAGTTTATTTTAAGGAAAAGGAATTTGAAGCCAAAATAATATGTAATCTATCAAATAAATTATAGATTATTTTCTAGGATGGGAAATGATGAACGACATTAAAAACCTGGGAATATGTAGTTTAATACTAGATTTTTCTACGAAAAATATTGAGTTCTCAATCTCTCTAGAAACTCTGGAAGACAACTTATTTTATAAAGTGAGATATGACTAAGTGTATGCAATTTTGCTTTTTTTTTTTTTTTTGATAGGTAATATAAACAGTTATGCTAATGATTACTCATATTCTCAAAAAAGAGTTTATTTATGACGCCGAAATCAGAAATTATAGTAGTAAGTAACTCTTTTGAAAAACTAATGGTAGCAAATGACAAGTTTTAAAAATATTTGTAGTAAATATCATATTTATGATATAAATAATTTATGTACCCTTATTTGCAATGTAAATAGTTCTTACTTATATAATAAATAGATTTAAGGTGCAAAAAATTTATTTACCCTTGTTTACAAGATAAATGATTCTCATTTATATAGTAAAAAAAGTTATTTACATCATAAATCTACTATTTATTGTATATATTTTCAAAACCTACTATTGACTTTAAAAAGTTTGAAAATATGACACCCGTTATTTTTCTAACGGGTATTATAGTAATTAAATTAATTATTAGTGTGTCAATTAAAATTTATTTCATCTAAAATCTAATTCATATTATTTATTTCTAGTTATTTTTAAAGTTTCTAAAATTTTTCTATACCTATTTAGTGTATTTACCAAAATGCTCTTGGAACTTCTAATAATTACAAAAATGCAATTTTGGTATTATTCGAGGAGACTCATTCTCACCAACTCCCTCAATTGTTTTCCCTCTTCCTATCTCTTTCACGTTTCTCTTTCTTTCTTTCTCTGCATCTCTCCCTCTTTTCTTTCTTTTCTTTTTCTTCCTTCTCTTCTTCATTGCTCTTCTACAGAAAAGCAAACTAGGGAGACCAAAGAAGGAAACTCAAGTTATTCTTTCAAAAATATTCACAAACAAATTCTCACAAACTCAAGGATTGAGAAAACCTAGACATTTACAAGATCAGACCACTTTTGAGCTAAGTTTTTAAGGTTAGATTTTTAGAACTTTAACTTTGATTTTAAGTTGTATTTTGTATGAAAATTTGTGAGAAATGTATTTTTGATGTTTGTGAATGATTATACATCATTTTTAAGCTTAGAAACATGTTGCAAACCTGAATGTTGATTGAAACTGGGTAAAGAGTAATCAAGAACTTGTCTGTGAATTTTTTCAAATTTTATATCGTTTTTCTAGCTTTTTGTCGTTTTTCTTATACATGTCATTTTTTAAAAACAGATATTTAAAAAAAATGAAGTCCAAATTTTAGGCTTCAGGTGGGGTTTGAACCCCCGACCTTAGGAGCAATTAAAAAAAACCAAACCACCAGGGCAAGGGTAATTATTTGTTAACTTATGTTTCATAAATAATAAATAGTTTTCTATAAAGTTTGTAATTTCAAATAATTTTATTTTAATGAATATCCAACTTTTTAAGTATTTTATTTCTAAATATTTTAAATTGTATTATTTATTTTTAAAAAATCTATTTTAACATATTTTGTACCAAAATAAAATCCATATGTTTTTATTAAATTGCTATTTTATTTATTTCATAACTTACTAAAATTAAGTTAGAAAAATTAATATATAAAATTTTAGTATATTAATGATTATGGTGCACTGATAAAAATAAATGGTAAATTGATATAATTATAAATTAGGAGTTAAGCTAAAGTGTAGTTATTTTATACTTTTTAGGGTAACGATGTATGTGGAGCTTACGTGGCGAATTTGATTTTGTAAGCTGTAAATTATTAGTGGATATATTGCAAAGAGGTAGGGATTCTATTACTCATCTTTTGTGAAATTTTGGTAAATTAAAATTTGGTTGTTTTATGTTGCAAGATATGTATATGGTATTTTGAATGTATATAATTATATCTATAACATGATAGTATAAAACTCATCCTGTAATGTACAACGAGGAACATAATGATTTGACACACTTTGTTGTAAATTTAGAAGCATAGTTAGAAAAACTGACTCTATAAATAATGATTGAATATAGTGGAATGGTGAGACGTGAAGAAGGCGGCGGTTACGTCCTTGGGCACGAATACCCCAAAAGGTAAAATAGGGGGGAGGCGACGAAGCGCCCTTAGGTCAAAAGTCCCAGAACGCACTGTATAGGAATCGACTTGGTGAAAACTTGGGACTTGGTGTCCCCTCACCAGAACACCCTTGGAATGTTTGAAGGGTGGCCAAGCGTGCCCATTTGAGTTTCGTTAAGTTGAGTGATATGATATTCTATTACACGCTAGATATAGATAAGCATAATTGAATCTTGAATTAATATGTGTGTATATATATATATGTATGGAACTTGGTAAGAATAATCATAAGATATTCACGGGAATTGAACATGATAACATTGATGAATAATACTGAGAACTAACTAACCATACAGGTTTTAACGTGGTAAGGATAAAAACCTAAAGGTGAGTAATGGTTTTTCCTATTGAGCATGTTGTCGCTCATTCCCTTATATTTCTATCTTTTCAAGACTTACTAAGTGTGAAGTGGCTATAAGAAATATAGTTGAGGAAGCTATGTAGCTGCATTACATTGGAATTGCTGATTTGGTAAGTATGTCCATCATGATAATGTAAGCATCGAATATTACTTTTTGTGGTTGTATTAAGATTTATTGAGGGTTGAAATAATGATGATGACAGTTTTGTATTATTAAATTTAAAGTGCTACAGTAAACTGTGGTTTAATTGTTGTTTATATTTTCACTTTGTACAGAGAGTTTTTATTTGAGTCCCAGGAAAATTTATTTGATGATTCATTTTATTTTCTGATCTTTATTTTATTTATTAAAAATTGTTAACCCCTACTTAGGGGCATTACAGAATTTTTGGTATTAGAGCCTACGTTCGGTTAACCTAGGGAGTGTAACACCACTTTAAAAATCTATTTTCGAGATGGCCTTGAAGTTGAATTTTTAATGTCATCATCAAAATGTACCTTTAAGTTGATTTATATAGTCTAGGAGGATGTAACATGGAAAGGCCCTAGAATAAAAATATTAACGGTTATGTGAGTACGATGATTATATAAAATGAAAGTATTAATGGTTATATGGGAATAATAATTATAAGGAATGTGTTTATATGTAGAATGCGTTTATATGTAGAATGCTTATGAGAGATTCGTATAATACTAGGATCTATAAGCATTTCTAGTTTGTATAGAATGATGAGAAATTCGTATAGATACGAGGATTTAAGAGCCTTTTATCTTGTGAAAAATAATAAGAAATATAAGGCTTGAGTTGTTGATTTCAAAGTTTGGCATAGATGTGCCAAATTCTTCATAAATGTGGACTCGATGGAGCACTTAAGTGTCAATAACTTTTCTCAAAAGTTCTATTCACTTGAGGAATATGAGATAAGTTAGGTATTCATAGTATTAAACCCTGAGAGAGATAAACATTAGTCTTTTGGCTTGTGGAGACTGTGTAAGGGCATAGAATTTATGAATTTCAAGGTTAGAATATTTTTGTTGCATACATTATATTTAAGTGGTGTCAATGATCCTTATGAATAGATGCAATGTGAAAATGACCAATAGAAGTTTCCTTAAGTAGATCATAATACTTAAGGCACCTGTAATGATTTTGTTCCTTTGCGATGAAAGGTTTAACTTTTAGATGCTTAGATGTGAATCCCCTGGTTACTTGAGGTTTTGGTAAACAAGGAAATTAAAGATTGTACAAGTGGGATGTGAGGATAGTAGAAGTCCTTAAGTAGCAACATCAATGGTCTTTGCACTTTAATGTGGCCGACGTTGGAAGATAGAAAGCATATTGATTTCAAGGTTAGTCACGTTCAAACCCTTGGTAGTGTTAATGGTAAATCTATCTTACAGATACTGAGTTTTAAGGATAAGATAGGAGTATATGTATTGTTCAATAAGGTTTTGATTAAAATAAATTATTTAAGTTACAAGAGGATTTTGTTGTTATAGAATAATTTGGATAACATTCAAGGGAACTTATAATTTTTATTAAATCAGGTTTGTCGTTTATTTTGGTCAATTCTATTTTTAGTGGGCTTCGAATTAGGCTTAAGATATATATAAGTTGGTTTCCAATTTGATGTTTGTTATTTAACTCGTTTCAAATATGTTAAGGCCCAAAACAACCCAACCTATTTAAGCTTAGAATATTTGGGTCTAGTTCAAACTCTGAATTAGTTTGATCCATACTGTCTCTCTCACGTGACCTCTATATGTGTCATCTATAGTGGTTTAATCATTGTCTACATATACGTCTACTGTGATAGGAGCTTATTTCTCCAAGCTCACTCTCTCTCTTAATTTATTATTCTTTCTCTAAATTGCAAATTCTCTTCTTTCTTTCCAGAACTTCTTCTTTCTCTCTCTGAAAGAAAAAGGAATTCTAGAATTCTGTAACTTATTGTCTCTATTTTTCTTTTCTATTTACTCTTCTTTCATCTCATCATAGACCCAAAGTACCAACACCTGAGAAAGTATTTGCCATCACTATCCCAGAAAATTCTCATAAAGGAATACAAGACTAGGATCACTCGGTTGTAGATTCTTATACGATTTGGCATCCTTAGTGAGGTAAGGATGTTGATAGAGGGAAAGATTTGTCTAAGTGACTTCAGTCAATATGTCGGTTTACTAGGGGTGGGAACCAGTTGTAGTGCGATAAAAAGAAAAGCTCGTGCCATTGTGGTCACTTGTAACAAATGTGGAAGACAAAATTATAACGGTAAATGTACTTCACCTAGTTATGTGTCTATAAATAAAGAGGATAAAATAAGGTTTTCTAGGGATAGACTTTCTAAGGAGAACTTGAATAACCTCCATCCTCTTCTTCAAGATCATTCTAGTGGATATGTTCAAGGAGCTATCTTTAAACTCTGGCCTAAATTCTATGCAAAGAGGCAACGTCTTAGGAATATGGTATTTCAAGATCCAGTTTGCTAAGCCATAAGAAAACTTGATAGGGAATAAGTCATCACTCTATAAGGGTTGTTTAGTCTTTGCTTGTTTAAAATCATTTCAGTTGATGTTCAATAATCTGTGTCTTTATTTTACTAAGAATATTTGCCTTTGTGTTCGAAATAATTATAATTATTAGATTGACATAATAAGTGTTAGTATCTCATTTAATTTATAGCTTTCTTTAATATATATATATATATATATATAATAAAATATATTATATATAGTATTTTGTGGCCCCAAATTTCAAAAGTTCTATAGTATTTTGTTGTTTATATTGATTTTCTAGATTTAGTGTATGTTTGTCAAAAGTTCTATAGTTGTGTCATAATGTCTTTTGTTAAATTATTCTCAATTGTCAAAAGTTATATAGTTCGTGTCAATCTTTTTCAAAAAGTAAATCAGACTTTCCATAAACTATCAATCGCTTTTTCTTATTTTTTTACCTGCACAATATTTTGTTTAGACCTTTGAATTACATTTTTGTTATCTACTCGTCTGTCTCTATAGTCATTTTGCGTATCCTTCATCTTTAAAATCTCATGTAAAACCCCGAGTCTAAATGGAGTAGACACAAGCAACCAATTGTATAAACCAAATATGTCTACCTCTCTGCTAACTAGGAAAATAAACAATGTTTATGTCTTTTGTGGTTCCAGCCTGAGAAAAGATAAAGTCTACCTAAAAGCCACAAGACACTTAGGGCAAGCCTTAGCACGTAGAAAGATTAACCTGACCTATAGGAGTGGTAGTTTAGGATTAATGGAAAATGTGGCTACAGTAGCTAAGTCTGGTGGTGTCGAAGTCCTGATGATTATTTCTCAAATCCTAGCTAAGGGAAATCTTTGTAGAAAAACAATAGGTAGAGAGAAAAAAGTTGTAGACAGCCCTGAATGTCATAAAACCATGATTGATAATTATGTTGCTTTTATAGCATTACCTGGTGGTCTAGGTACCCTTGAGGAAATATTTGTGGTTGCTAGTAGGCATTTATTGGGGTTTGATTCCAAACCCTTGGGACTTTTAAATGTAAATGGTTTTTATGATGGTCTTTTAAAATTTCTAGATTATGCTATGGAAGAAAACTTCATTGTAGAATTGGGGAGACAAATCTTTACAACTGCTTTAACAGCTGAGGAATTGTTAGATAAGATGCAAATCATCCATCCAGAGTCTGACACTGCAACATCCAGGCTTGAATGGTAGAAGGAAAGCTTGGAGCGACCATTTGATTTGAATCTCCACCTATAATCTTTTGGTTTTATGTTAGACATGTATGCTCTAAGGAGTAAAAATGTAATACGTTTTTGGAGACATTTTTTATCGATAAAGAATTTATTCATTTATATATACCAAATATTGTCCTCTTTACGTTCATATTTGTTGAATGTATGATAAGCAAACAGTAGTCTGAGACTGTCAATCTAAACCTTAAGAGTTGGGCATATGATGGGATGATTATGCGGTAGACACGACTCTTAAGGTGATGGTCTAAAATATATGATCCGCAATCGAGGGAATAAAGTTGGGCGCTTTATTCATGTAAAGATTGTTATGTTGTCTATATCCCTTTTGGGAGATGGTTTGTCTTGGCCATCGGAGTTGGACTCCGTGAATAGAAACATTGGCGCATTGTCATAGGTGACGATGTGTTGGATCGGGACATAAAGTGAATTGATTTGGATTAATAATTCTGTCTTGTCAAATCGATTCACTTTAGACAATCATTTGTATTGTATCTTAATCCTGAGATGAATAATGGGCCCGTTGTCTCGACTTGTGTCTTTTGATGTACCAATGGGTGACTCCCACATCTCTATAGTGGCATGCATGCCGGTACGTTGGAGGCATGACTCTTGGTAGCGTAGACTTGTTATTCATAGATATGGAATCCATAGCTCCTCTTTAGGAGTAATGATATCCTCTTATATGCGTTGTCCTGTAATTGGAAAACTGGAGCGCTCAACCATTTGGATACATAGGTGTAACCGAATGGTATACTATCTTTGGATGGTAAGTTTTCTAATGGTGAGACAATGGAACGTAAGATAAAAATAATCGGGAAGGTAAGACAGAACTTGTCCTTAAGCCGATTATGGATGATCATATGGGGATGCGATACACTATGATATGTCATGGAGACTTAGCTACACGAGCTTCGTAATTCTATAAAGTTCGAGAGTGCAGCTCCAAGCTTTTAGTGGAGTAGCGTTGGAGTTGATAATTGTGAAATGTATATCTGGGATATTGGGTTTCATAATTATCATGAGCTTGAACTTTATAGGTCCATTTTGGTCCCCTTTGCTAGCTCACAAAATCCTGTAACGACACGGCGTGCTTTTCCAATAATTGGTGACTTATGTCGGATTTATCAGATTGGTTTAAAATTTATAAGAATCAAATAATTCATGTCTGTTTATCGGTTGAATTAATTATGTAAGAAATTAGTTCAAGATGAACTTGTTGAATTATGGCGTTCGGATAATTCTTGTCTGTTTATCGGTTGTTTTAATTTTGGACAATTAGAACAAGATAAACTTGTTGAATTATTGTGAATTGATTTATTTTCTTAGAGATTATCTTGATAAAGTTTGTTTTGATCAGATATCTTTTCTATTGGGCTATTTGAATCAAAACTGAGACTTTATCCTTTAGAATCTCGGGTGGAAAATAAAAGATTCGCGGAGATTTTTTCTCGGCAGTTCGGCATGCCGGATGACGTGTTCGGCCTGCCGAACTGGCCAGTTCGGCCTGCCTATCTCACAGTTCGGCATGCCGACCGCGACAGCTAAGATTACGCGTTTTTCACGCGTATCTTATCAGATATTGATCCGAACTTGATTCTATTTCGATTTTTTGAGACCTAATCTGATATGGACTGACCCCAAGGACCAATAGGTATAAAAAGGGAGTGAGTCTAATGATTTACTCAGATCAATTTGAGAGATTAAGAGTGATACTCTTCTAGTGAGCATCTGAAAACTCCCTGAGAGCTTTTGTTCACAAATCACGAGCACTAGCTTTGGGTTCTCTCTATTGGTTGGAAGGAGAGTCACCAGTGGAAGAGCTGTACGTGTGAGCCCACACTCACTCCGGTTGTGGATAGAGAATAGCAAAGAAGACCAGTTGGTTGAGGCTCTTCTGGAACGTTACTTCTCTACACAGGTCGCGGAGGATCTTCAGCACACTGAGGTTAGTAAGATCTGTTTAATTTATACGTATAACATGTCAAACTTGTGTTTTGGAAAATACTCTGATGACCCAGATCGGCCTGCCGACCGAGAGCTGCCAGGTGTCCAGAAAAGGTGCGATTTTTCAGTGCAGTTTTAATTTTATTTTTAGGACGATTCTGAGAAACATTAAATTTGGATATGACCGGAAATATGAAGTGTTCGATTCATACGGGATTGAGGACTTGAAGATGGATATTACATGAAGAAGGATACAGCTTAAGGATTCAAGGATGAAGAATCGATAAATGTCTCGATTATTCTCTTGTAATCTTATTTTTTCTATTCTCTAGGGTGGAACCATAATATTACGGTTATTATTATTATGCTTGTAGCTTTGCTTGATTGCTTTGCTTGTCTGCATTATAATATGATTTACCATGTATATTGATAACATGTCATATAGAATAGGGAGTGCCGCTCATATTAAAATTGTTCATGCATAATTTTAAAATAAAACCTTGACTTCAAAAGATTGAGTGGGCGAAGGTTTTCGAAGAGAGAACCTAAGGCCTCCATCGTTGGTCCATAGGAAGAACATGATGGTCCCAACCCCTAGGAAGGGATTTCTATCATGTACCAGATTGGATCTCTGAAAGGATAGGGTATTTTAGTATGATTTATGGTTGCACACCCCTAGGTGGTGATTATAAATCATGGATAAAATATTAAAACGGTGGTTATACACTCACGTTAATTTTATTATTAAACTCCCCTAGGAGCTCTGTTAATAAAATTAATGGCCAAAGAAACGATTATTAGTATATGCTGGATCATACGGGTCCTGGATGGCATATATTAATCAGGAGGGGATCCGTGTTCCTGATTGAATTTGGCATGACTCCCCTAGGAACTTGTTGAATTCTGAGTTGGGAATTATCGTTGTAAGGTTGTGATATTTTCAAGGTTTTGACACATAAACACATTTGTATGATTTTACATGATTGTGTTATCTTACTAAATTATTATATATGTTTGCTTATGTTTGGTATATGATTCTTTATTGTAGATTGAAAATGTCTAAAAACGCTTTATCATCGATACTTGACAAAAACCAATTGACCGGTGAGAACTATAATGATTGGAAACGGAACCTGGACATCGTCCTTTCCTTTGAGAAACTGAAATATGTTCTGACAACTCCTTGTCCTCCCGAGCCTACGGGAGACTCAAGTAATGAGCAATTCCAAGCGTACGAACGCTGGAAAGATGCTAATGATCAGGCCCGCTGCTATGTTATGGCTAGCATGAATAACGTGCTGCAGGCTCAACATCAGGATTATGAGACTGCGAAGCAGATCTTGGATAATCTTGAGGACATGTTTGGAGGCCAGGCCATAACAAAGCGGCAAGGGGCGCTTCAGAAACTCTTAAACTGTAGACAGAGACCGGGGACATCTGTAAAGGAGCACATGATGTTGGTCATGGGTTACCTCGCTGAGGCTCAAACCAATGGAGCCGACATCGATGCTGAAACTCAGATGACTATGGTCTTTGAGACTCTATCTAAGGAATTTATTCTGTTTAGAGCTACTTTTAATCTAAGCAATAGATGGGATATGACCTTGACAGAACTGATGAAACAGTTACAAGAGTTTGAACTGCTGATCAGGGAGTCTCCTGCTGGTGGAGAGGCCAATTTGGTAGCTGCTTCTGGTTCCAATCCTAACTCTGGGAATGGAAAGAAACAACGGGCCAAGAGTGGGAAGTCTTCTATTCCTATTGCTACCAAGAGCAAGAAGAAGAAGAAGAAGAACCCAAAGAAGCTTAAGTGCTTCTTTTGTGGTAAGGTCGGGCATATAAAGAAGCATTGCAAGGACTTCCTTTCCAAGGGAGGTAGGTGTGATCTTCTATATCTAGAAACTTGTTTGGTTGAGGAATCCAGTGACATTTGGGTCATAGATTCTGGTGCAACTAATCATGTTTGTGTTTCTCTGCAGGGATTCAAAGAAACGAGAAGTCTACTTCGTGAAGACTTAACGCTTCGGATGGGCGATGGATCCTTGGTCTCAGCGGAAGCAGTGGGAGATGTCCATCTTTATTTTGATAATTATAGGAGTTTAATTTTGCGAGATTGTTTTTATGTTCCTAAATTTAAAAGGAATTTAATTTCTGTATCTTCTTTATTTAAAGACTCCTACGTGGTATCTTTTAATGAAAAAGTGGTGATTCGTAAAAACAAATCTTTTATCTGTTCTGGATGGATGCAAAATAATCTATATTTTATCAAACCTAAGATGGACCTATTGCTTAATGCTGAGATAAATGATAATAACTCAAAAAGACTTAAAACTTCTCACTCTAATAAGACTTATCTTTGGCATTTGCGCCTTGGCCATATTAACCTAAATAGGATTCAAAGGTTGGTAAGGGATGGACCTTTAAGTCACTTAAAGGTGGAATCTATACCTCAATGTGAATCTTGTTTGGAGGGTAAAATGACCAAAAGACCATACGGGTCTAAGGGCAATAGGGCCGAAGGGGTTCTAGAACTTGTGCATAGTGATGTTTGCGGACCGATGAACATCCGGGCACGAGGAGGGTATGAGTACTTCGTTACTTTTATTGACGATTACTCTAGATATGGGTATGTGTACCTAATGCACCACAAAAGCGAAACTTATGATAAATTCAGGGAGTTTCGGGCTGAAGTGGAAAAGCAATTGGGTAGACCCATAAAGGCACTTCGATCAGATCGAGGTGGGGAATACCTTTCTGATGAGTTCTTGGGACACTTGTTAGAGAATGGGATTTTATCCCATTTGACTGCGCCGGGCACTCCGCAGCAGAATGGCGTAGCAGAGAGAAGGAATAGGACTTTGTTGGACATGATTCGGTCCATGATGAGTTATTCATCATTGCCTTTATCCTTTTGGGGATATGCACTACAAACCGCATGTTATCTTTTGAACAATGTGCCTTCAAAATCGGTCCCTAAAACTCCTCACGAGTTGTGGACAAGACGGAAGACATCCTTAAACCATATTCGCATATGGGGATGTCCAGCTCATGTCCTGTTTAAGGATCCGAATAAGTTGGAAGCACGTTCAGAAGTTTGCGTGTTTGTAGGATATCCAAAAGGGACTAAAGGGGGTTATTTTTATAACCCAAAGGAAAATAAAGTCGTGGTTTCAACTAATGCAACTTTCCTTGAGGAGAGTTACATGAACGACTTTAAACCTCAAAGCAAAGTGGTGCTTGAGGAGTTGAGGGGTAATCCGTTTACTCCAGAGGTTCCGAACGAAACCATTCCGATCGGTGTAGAAAAACCAAACAAACCTGAACAACAACCTCAGGGGCTTCGGCGTAGTGGGAGGATCGGGCGTCAACCTGAAAGGTATATGTTCAATGGGGAGGTCTTTTTGGCTGAACCGGATGAACATGACAGGGATCCTTATACTTACGTAGAAGCTATGGAGGATGTTGATTCAAGACTCTGGACAGAGGCCATGAACATTGAGATGAAGTCTATGGAGACTAATCGGGTCTGGGAGCTTGTGGATCTTCCCGAAGGGGTAAAACCCATAGGGTGTAAGTGGATCTACAAGAGGAAAAGAGGAGTGGATGGAAAGGTCGAAACCTTTAAGGCTAGACTGGTAGCTAAGGGTTATACGCAAAAGGAAGGAATCGATTATGAGGAAACCTTTTCGCCTGTAGCCATGCTTAAGTCCATCCGGATTCTCTTGTCCATAGCTGCCGCTCTCGACTACGAGATTTGGCAGATGGATGTCAAGACGGCTTTTCTGAATGGCTATCTTGATGAGTCCATTTATATGGAACAACCAGACGGGTTCAAGGTCACGGGTCAAGAGGGTAAGGTTTGTAAGTTGCTAAAGTCTATTTATGGACTTAAGCAGGCTTCTCGTTCTTGGAACATAAGATTTGATCAAGTGATCAAGACTTATGGGTTCTCACAAAATGTGGATGAACCATGTGTTTACAAACACATTAAGAATGGGAAGGTGGTTTTTCTACTACTCTATGTAGATGACATTCTGCTAATTGGCAATGACGTTGGGGCGTTGTCATCGGTCAAATTATGGTTGACCAAGCAGTTTGACATGAAGGACTTGGGTGAGGCTAATTTTGTTCTCGGTATCCAGATCTTTCGGGATAGGAAGAACAAAATGATAGCTTTGTCACAGGCCAGCTACATAGATAAAATTCTCAGGAGGTTTGCAATGCAGGATTCCAAGAAAGGTGGGCAACCATCTAGGTCTGGAATTACTCTTTCTAAGAAAGACTCTCCAAAGTCTTATGAAGAAAGAGAATACATGAAGAAGGTGCCTTATGCTTCGGCAGTAGGTAGTCTCATGTATGCCATGCTTTGCACTCGACCAGATATTAGCTATGCGGTCGGGATTGTGAGTCGATTTCAGGCGGATCCAGGACCAAACCATTGGGTTGCTGTAAAGCATATTTTCAAGTACCTGAGAAGGACTCGTGAGTATATGCTTGTGTATTCGGGTGAGGATTTAACTCCTCTAGGATACACTGATTCGGATTTTCAATCCTGCTTGGATTCTAGGAAATCGACTTCAGGGTTTGTGTTTACTCTGGGTGGCGGTGCCATCAGTTGGAGAAGTGCGAAGCAAGATTGCACTTCGGATTCAACGATGGAGGCCGAGTATGTGGCGGCTAGTGATGCTTCGAAAGAAGCAGTGTGGCTCCGCAAGTTCCTTGGGGATCTTGAGGTAGTTCCTGGTGTGGATAAAGCGGTATCACTGTACTGTGATAACAGTGCGGCGGTAGCTAATGCTAAGGAACCAAGATTTCACAAGAAGAGTAAGCATATTGATCGGAAGTATCATGTGATAAAGGACTTCGTTGAGAGCGGGCATGTCACGGTGTGCAAGATCGCGTCAGAGGACAATTTAGCTGATCCATTTACGAAGACACTTTCTGGGAGAGTCTTCGAAAGGCATGTGGAAGCTATGGGGATGCGAAATTTGCAGTATTTACTCACTTAGTGCAAGTGGGAGATTGTTAGACATGTATGCTCTAAGGAGTAAAAATGTAATACGTTTTTGGAGACATTTTTTATCGATAAAGAATTTATTCATTTATATATACCAAATATTGTCCTCTTTACGTTCATATTTGTTGAATGTATGATAAGCAAACAGTAGTCTGAGACTGTCAATCTAAACCTTAAGAGTTGGGCATATGATGGGATGATTATGCGGTAGACACGACTCTTAAGGTGATGGTCTAAAATATATGATCCGCAATCGAGGGAATAAAGTTGGGCGCTTTATTCATGTAAAGATTGTTATGTTGTCTATATCCCTTTTGGGAGATGGTTTGTCTTGGCCATCGGAGTTGGACTCCGTGAATAGAAACATTGGCGCATTGTCATAGGTGACGATGTGTTGGATCGGGACATAAAGTGAATTGATTTGGATTAATAATTCTGTCTTGTCAAATCGATTCACTTTAGACAATCATTTGTATTGTATCTTAATCCTGAGATGAATAATGGGCCCGTTGTCTCGACTTGTGTCTTTTGATGTACCAATGGGTGACTCCCACATCTCTATAGTGGCATGCATGCCGGTACGTTAGAGGCATGACTCTTGGTAGCGTAGACTTGTTATTCATAGATATGGAATCCATAGCTCCTCTTTAGGAGTAATGATATCCTCTTATATGCGTTGTCCTGTAATTGGAAAACTGGAGCGCTCAACCATTTGGATACATAGGTGTAACCGAATGGTATACTATCTTTGGATGGTAAGTTTTCTAATGGTGAGACAATGGAACGTAAGATAAAAATAATCGGGAAGGTAAGACAGAACTTGTCCTTAAGCCGATTATGGATGATCATATGGGGATGCGATACACTATGATATGTCATGGAGACTTAGCTACACGAGCTTCGTAATTCTATAAAGTTCGAGAGTGCAGCTCCAAGCTTTTAGTGGAGTAGCGTTGGAGTTGATAATTGTGAAATGTATATCTGGGATATTGGGTTTCATAATTATCATGAGCTTGAACTTTATAGGTCCATTTTGGTCCCCTTTGCTAGCTCACAAAATCCTGTAACGACACGGCGTGCTTTTCCAATAATTGGTGACTTATGTCGGATTTATCAGATTGGTTTAAAATTTATAAGAATCAAATAATTCATGTCTGTTTATCGGTTGAATTAATTATGTAAGAAATTAGTTCAAGATGAACTTGTTGAATTATGGCGTTCGGATAATTCTTGTCTGTTTATCGGTTGTTTTAATTTTGGACAATTAGAACAAGATAAACTTGTTGAATTATTGTGAATTGATTTATTTTCTTAGAGATTATCTTGATAAAGTTTGTTTTGATCAGATATCTTTTCTATTGGGCTATTTGAATCAAAACTGAGACTTTATCCTTTAGAATCTCGGGTGGAAAATAAAAGATTCGCGGAGATTTTTTCTCGGCAGTTCGGCATGCCGGATGACGTGTTCGGCCTGCCGAACTGGCCAGTTCGGCCTGCCTATCTCACAGTTCGGCATGCCGACCGCGACAGCTAAGATTACGCGTTTTTCACGCGTATCTTATCAGATATTGATCCGAACTTGATTCTATTTCGATTTTTTGAGACCTAATCTGATATGGACTGACCCCAAGGACCAATAGGTATAAAAAGGGAGTGAGTCTAATGATTTACTCAGATCAATTTGAGAGATTAAGAGTGATACTCTTCTAGTGAGCATCTGAAAACTCCCTGAGAGCTTTTGTTCACAAATCACGAGCACTAGCTTTGGGTTCTCTCTATTGGTTGGAAGGAGAGTCACCAGTGGAAGAGCTGTACGTGTGAGCCCACACTCACTCCGGTTGTGGATAGAGAATAGCAAAGAAGACCAGTTGGTTGAGGCTCTTCTGGAACGTTACTTCTCTACACAGGTCGCGGAGGATCTTCAGCACACTGAGGTTAGTAAGATCTGTTTAATTTATACGTATAACATGTCAAACTTGTGTTTTGGAAAATACTCTGATGAAAAATTTTTAAAATTCCGCTGCGCACTTTGTTTCCAACATTTTATCCATAGCATGTACGTCTGTGTTTCAAATGTTATGAATAACCATTTTCCCCACACTATGTATTCCTTGTGGTATGCTGTTGTTAAAATTTTTAGATTCATTGACCCTAATGTTGGGATGGCTGGTGATACGAAGTACTCGATGCTCTCCAAACGCATCCCACTTAAGGTTCGATCTTTTGTTTATCGATGTTTTTGTATTCTCTAAGCATGCATAATATGGGTAGATGAATATACGGAGTGCCTTGTACTCTCAAAACATAGTCGTATCATGTTTGTAATATGCAATATTCTATTAATGTTTTGTGAAAGTACTAAAGTCAATATTGGGAATACTCTATAGAAATATGAGTATGTCAACTGGGTTGAACGTTTGTGTCATGAAGGTAGCCGTTTAATGAAGAATCTGTCGAGTTTGCTTACAACTACGAGATTTCCTCCAATATCTCTATGTAAGAGTTTAATGTATGATTTTGAATAGAAGCCCTTGAGTTATATATATTTTATGATTATGTTTTAGTCTATTAATTGGAATATGAAATCAACCATCCTTGACTTTTTCTTACTCAGAAAGGAAAAGGAACTCAAAAATAAAGTATGTAGAATTTCTCGAGCAATCTCCTTAGTGTAATCGTAAATCATAGTCCATAGACAGTGAAGGACTAGAAAAATGGTATGGTCAACATGTGCGTTTTTCTTATCAAATTCCTAAACCATAATACTGTGTTGTAAATATAAAACCTGCTGGAAATACTCTTGTTGAGAGATTTGATAATTAGAGTAAAGTTGATGTCCCAAGTAAATGAATGGAGATATGATAACTTACATTTGGAGACAATTAACATTGACGGTGTAGAGTCAGAGGTAGAATCATAACCGAATCGTGATTTCTACTAGTATTGTTAGATTTGAAATTTTGAGGACGAAATTTCTATAAAGGGGGTAGAACTGTGACACCCGTTATTTTCCTAACGGCTATTATGGTAATTAAATTAATTATTAGTGTGCCAATTAAAATTTGTTTCATGTAAAATCTAATTCATATTATTTATTTCTAGCTATTTTTAAATTTTCTAAAATTTTTGTATACCTATTTAGTATATTTACCAAAACGCCCTTGAAACTTCTAAATAATTACAAAAATGCCATTTTGGCATTATATGGATTAAAGTCTTTGGAGGAGACTCATTCTCACCAACTCCCTCAATTATTTCCCCTCTTCCACCTCTTTCACGTCTATCTTTCTTTCTTTCCCTACATCTATCTCTCTTTTCTTTCTTCTCTTCTTCGTTCCCTTTCTACAGAGAAGCAAACCGGGGAGACCAAAGAAGGAAACTCAAGTTATTCTTTCAAAAATCTCCACAAACAACTTCTCACAAACTCAATGATTGAGAAGGCCTAGATGTTTTCTAGATCAAACCACTTTTGAGGTAAGCTTTTAAGGTCAGATTTTTAGAACTTTAACTTTGATTTTAAGTTGCATTCTGGTGTGAAAATTTATAAGAAATGTGTTTTTGATGTTTGTGAATGATTATACATCATTTTTAAGTTTACAAACATGTTACAAACCTGAATTTTGATTGAGAATGGGTGAAGAGCAATCAAGAACTCATCTATGAATTTTTCCAGATTTTATGTTGTTTATGTTGTTTTTCTGGCTTTATGTCGTGACATGTCATTTTTTCAAAACAGATATTTAATAAAAATAAAGACCAAATTTTAGGCTTCAGGTGGGGTTTGAATCCCCGACCTCAAGAGCAAGTAAAGGAAACCAAACCATTTAGGTAAGGGTAGTTACTTGTTAATTTATGTTTAGGAAATAATAAATAGTTTTCTATAAAGTTTGTAATTTTAAATAATTTTATTTTAATGAATATCCAACTTTTTAATTATTTTATTTCTAAATATTTTTAATCGTATTATTTATTTAAAAAAATCTATTTTAACATATTTTGTATCAAAATAAAATCTGTATGTTTGTATTAAATTGCTATTTTATTTATTTTATAATTTACTAAAATTAAGTCAAAAAAATTGATATTTACAATTTTAGTATGTTGATGATTATAGCACACAAATAAAAATAAATGGTAAATTGACATTATTATAAATTAGGCAATAAGTTAAAGTATGGTTATTTTATACGTTTTAGGGTAACGACGTATTTGGAGCTTACATGGCGAATTTGATTTTGTAAGTTGTAAATTATTAGTGGATATATTGCAAAGAGGTAGGGATTCTATTACTAATCTTTTGTGAAATTTTAGGAAATTAAAATTTGGTTGTTTTATGTTGCAAGATATGCATAAGGTATTTTGAATGTATATGATTATATTTATAACATGATGATGTGGAACTCATCATATAATGTGCAGCGAGGAACATAATGATTTGACACACGTTATTGTAAATTTAGAAGCATGGTTAGAAAAACTGACTCTATAAATAATGATTGAATATAGAGAGATTGTGAGACATAAAGAGAGAGACGGTTACGTTTTTGGGCACAAATACCCTAAAACACGAATCGACTTAGTGAGGACTCCAGGATTGATATCCCCTCACCGAAACACCCTTGGAATGTGTGGAGGGTAGTCAGGTGCACCCATTTGGGTTTCGTTAAGTTGAGTGATATGATATTCTATTGCACGGTAGATATAGATGAGCATAATTGAATCTTGAATTAATATGTATACATATATATATGTATGGAACTTGGTAAGAATGATCATAAGATATCTACTGTAATTGAACATAATAACATTGATGAATAATATTGAGAACTAACTAACCATGCAGGTTTTAATGTGGTAAGGAAAAAAACCTAAAGATGAGTAATGGTTTTCCTTACTAAGCATGTTGTCGCTCATTCGCTTGTATTTCATCTTTTCAGGACTCACTAAGTGTGGGGTGGCTACAAGAAACATAGTTGAGGAAGCTATGTAACCGCATTCTATTGGAATTGCTCATTTGTTAAGTATGTCCATCATGATAATGTAAGCATCGAATGTTACTTTCTGTGGCTGTATTAAGATTTATTGAGGGTTGGAATAATGATGATGACAGTTTTGTATTATTAAATATAAGGTGCTGCATTAAACTGTGGTTTAATTGTTGTTTATATTTTTACTTTGTTTTGAGAGTTTTTATTTAAGTCATGGACAAATTTCTTTGATGATTTATTTTATTTTTTGATCTTTATTTTATTTATTAAAAATTGTTAACCTCCACTTAGGGACGTTACAACAAAATTTACTATTTCCCTTACCATTCTTTATGAAATTATGCTAAAATAAAAAAAATGTTACGTTCACTTGCTTTTGTATTTTAAAAAAATTGGAGAAGCAAAAATTAAACCCACATTTTTCTATTCATCTGTACACCCGAAATAAATTAAGCATTTTAAATATTAATGTTATCTTTGAATTTATATCGAAAGGTAACCCAATTCAATTTATTACCACATCAGGTATAAGATGGCATTTATTGTAGTCCAATTCAACATCAAGGGATATAAGAAATATAGATACATATATTATTTATTAAAGGGTTTTTTTTTAAATAAAATTATCTTTTTATTATGAAATAAAGCAAAGTATAACAAAAGACTAAATAGAACAATAGAGAAAGACAAGAGAAAATTGGAGACAAAACAACTTTCTATACTTTTACTTGTGAGGGATAAAACTTACAAGCTTAGTACAACTACTATTTATAGGCCAAGTCATCATACTAGAGGTGATGGTAATAGACATAACTTACATAGGTTTCATATACAATTAAAGGAGACATAATGCACAATATTATAAGGGATTTAATGGGGTGATAATGTGGTCTAAATGTGAATTATAAATTTGTAATAAAATGTTTGCATGTAACTCATGGAATACCAAGAGGTGGCATCCACACATACTTGATTCACAACACTCCCCCTTGGATGTCCACCATACAAATAATATGCCTCATTAAAAACCTTACCAAGAAAAAACCCAATGGGAAAATATCTTAGTGAAGAAAAAAAGAGTACATAATTATTGTATGTTCTGCATTTAGGATTGCCTCATTAAAAACCTTGCCAGAAAAACCCAATGGGACAAAAACCTAGGCTAAGGGAAAAAGAGTACAATATGCAGTGTCTCCCCCTCATGTCAACATCTCTTTTTTAAAGATCTCTAAGTTGACGCATACCAATTTTGTGTACCAACTTCTCAAATGTTGTTGTAGGAAGTGCCTTTGTAAACAAATCTGCCAAGTTGTCACTAGAGCAAATTTGATGTACATCGATCTCTCCTTTTTTGAAGCTCGTGTGTGAAAAAGAATTTTAGTGAAATGTGCTTTGTTCTGTCTTCTTTTATGTAACCCCCTTTGAGTTGAGCGATACAGGTTGCATTATCTTCATACAACACAGTTGGACTTTCTTTGTTGAATGAAAGATTACATGTTTCTCTTATATGTTGCACCAGGGATCTTAACCATACACATTCTCGACTTGCCTTGTGAATTGCCAATATCTCAATATGATTCGAAGATGTGGCAGTTAGGGTTTGTTTTGTTGAATGCCACGAGATAGCTGTACCACCATATGTAAACAAATAACCTGTTTGTGATCGTGCTTTATGTGGATCAGACAAATATCCTGCATCTGCATATCCAATCAATTCCGACTTGGAATCCTGTGTATAATACAGACCCATATCTGTTGTACCACGAAGATAACAAAGTATTTGTTTGACACCATTCCAATGTCTTCGAGTTGGTGAAGAACTATATCTCGCTAGTAAGTTAACAGAAAATGATATGTCAGGTCTTGTACAATTAGCAAGATACATTAGTGCACTAATAGCACTAAGATATGGTACTTCTGGACCTAGAATTTCTTCATCATCATCTCGAGGACGAAAAGAATCTTTTTTCACATCAAGGGATCATACAACCATGGGAGAACTCATTGGATGGGATTTATCCATATTAAAACGCTTTAATACCTTTTCAATATATGTTGACTGATGAACAAAAATCCCTTTTGATAAAAATGCTCGATCTACAAGTCGAGACAGAATTTTGTTTTTCCTAAGTCCTTCATTTCAAATTCATTTTTCAAATATGTTATCGTATCTGTAAGCTCTTCATGAGTCCCAATGATATTCAAATCGTCAACATAAACTGCAATAATAGCAAATCCAGACTTATACCATTTAATAAAAACAAATGGACAAATTGGATTGTTAATATATCCTTCTTTCAAAAGGTATTCGCCGAGACAATTATACCACATACGTCCAGATTGCCTTAATCCATACAAAGATCTTTGTAATTTAATTGAATACATTTCCCGAGGTTTGAATTGCATGTTTCTGGCATTTTTAGGCCTTTAGGGACTTTCATGTAAATGCCACTATCAAGTGACCCATACAGATAGGCCGTTACAACATCCATTAGACGCATGTGAAGTCCTTCTAAAACTGTCAGGCTAATCAAAAATCTAAATGTAATTGCATCCACCACTGGTGAATATGTCTCCTCATAATCAATACCAGGTCTTTGCGAAAAGCCTTGTGTTACAAGTCGTGCTTTATATCTGATAACTTCATTTTTTTCATTACGCTTTTGCACAAATACCCACTTGTAGCCTATGGGTTTTACACCTTCAGGTGTTTGGACAACAGGCCTGAAAACTTGACATTTTTCAAGTGAACTTAATTCTACCTGGATTGCGTCTTTCCATGTTGGCCAATCATTTCTATGCTGACATTCTTCAACAGACTTTGGTTTAAGATCCTCGTTTTCTTTTGTAATATCAAGAGCTATTGCATATGCAAATATGTTGTCGACAACAATTTCCTTTCGGTTCCATCTCTTTCTTGAAGTGACATAGCTTATTGAGATCTCTTCATTAACATCTTTTTCAAATACTTGAACCTCTTTTGGGGTTAATTCTTTGGCTATGTCAACTATTTTTATACTGGGCTCTTCAAGAACATTAATAACATTGGAAATGCCAACTTGCTTATTATTTAGCTCCTTTTTCTTTCTTGGATTTTTATCCTTAGAACTGATGGGCCTACCACGTTTCTGGCGTGCCTTAGATTCATTTGCTACCATATTAATATTTTTTTCGGTAGGAAGATCAATTCGAATAGGAGCATTTTTAGCTGGTATATGTGATTTTGTTACTTTCTTGACATCAGTAAATGCATCTGGTAACTGATTTGCGACCTCTTGTAAATGGATAATTTTTTGAACTTCTAAGTCACATTGATTTGTACGAGGATTAAAGTGAGATAATGATAGTGCATTCCATGAAATTTCTTGTTTTTTCAGTTGTTGTTTATCTCCCCCTAATGCTGTGAAAACTGTCTCGTCAAATTGACAATCGACAAATCGTGCCGTAAAGAGGTCACCTGTCAAGGGTTCGAGATATTTAATTATTGATGGGGATTCAAATCCAACATAAATTCCCAGTGTCCTTTGAGGACCCATCTTAGTATGCTGTGGTGAAGCAATTGGGACATATACTGCACAACCAAAAATTCTTAGATGGAAAATATCTGGTTCTTTATCTGTAATGGGGAGTATTTATGATATGTAGTAGGCCTTATGCGAATAAGTGCTGTAGCATGTAATATGGCATGTCCCCAAGCAGAGCTAGGCAATTTTGTTCTCATAAGTAAAGGCCTAGCAATTAATTTCAACCTTTTAATAAAGGATTATGCTAATCCATTTTGAGTGTGCACATGAGCAATAGGATGCTCAACAGTAATCCCAATTGACATGCAGTAATCATTAAAGGCTTGGGATGTAAATTCTCCTGCATTATCCAGACGAATTTTCTTGATTGTATAATCCGGGAATTATGCTCGTAATTAGATTATTTGAGCAAGGAGTCTCGCAAATGCAACAATGCGAGTAGATAATAAGTAAACATGTGACCAACGTGTTCATGCATCTATTAAGACCATAAAATACTGAAATGGTCCACTATTGGAAACAAAGTGCGCAGCGAAATTTTTTAAAATTTTTTTCATCAGAGTAAATTCCAAAACACAAGTTTGACATGTTATATGTATAAATTGAACAGATCTTACTAACCTCAGTGTGCCGAAGAACCTCCGCAATCCGTGTAGAGAAGTAACGTTCTAGAAGAGCCTCAACCAACTGGTCTTCTTTGCTATTCTCTATCCACAATCGGAGTGAGTGTGGGCTCACACGTACAGCTCTTCCACCGGTGACTCTCCTTCCAACCAACAGAGAGAACCCAAAGCTAGTGTTCGTGATTTGTGAACAAAAGCTCTCAGGGAGTTTTCAGATGCTCACTAGAAGAGTATCACTCTTAATCTCTCAAATTGATCTGAGTAAATCATGAGATTCACTCCCTTTTTATACCTATTGGTCCTGGGGTCAGTTCATATCAGATTAGGTCTCAAAAACTCGAAACAGAATCAAGTTCGGATCAATATTTGATAAGATCCGCGTGAAAAATGCGTAATCTTATCTCCGCTGATCGACAGGCCGAACATTCTGATCGGCAGGCCGAACAGGCCAGTTCGGTAGGCCGAACACGTCATCTGGCAGGCAGAACTCCCGAGATTCTATCTCCGTGAATCTTTTATTTTCCACCCGAGATTCTAAAGGATAAAGTCTCAGTTTTGATTCAAATAACCCAATAGAGAAGATATCTGATCAAAACAAACTTTATCAAGATAATCTCTAAGAAAATAAATCAATTCACAATAATTCTACAAGTTTATCTTGATCTAATTTGTCCAAAAAATTAAATCAACCGATAAACAGACAAGAATTATCTGATTGCAATAATTCAACAAGTTTATCTTGAACTAATTTCTTACAAAATTAATTCAACCGATAAACAGACATGAATTATTTAATTCTTACAAATTTTAAACCAATCTGATAAATCCGACATAAATCACCAATTATTGAAAAAGCACGTCGTGTCGTTACAGGACTTTGTGAGCTAGCAAAGGGGACTAAAATGGACCTATAAAGTTCAAGCTCATGATAATTATGAAACCCAATATCCCAGATATACATTTCACAATTATCAACTCCAACGCTACTCCACTAAAAGCTTGGAGCTGCACTCTCGAACTTTATAGAATTACGAAGCTCGTATAGCTAAGTCTCCATGACATATCATAGTGTATGGCATCTCCCATATGATCATCCATAATCGGCTTAAGGACAAGTTCTGTCTTACCTTTCCGATTATTTTTATCTTACGTTCCATTGTCTCACCATTAGAAAACTTACCATCTAAAGATAGTATACCATTCGGTTACACCTATGTATCTAAATGGTTGAGCAGCTCCCGGTTTCCAATTACAGGACAACGCATATAAGAGGATATCATTACTCCTAAAGAGGAGCTATGGATTCTATATCTATGAATAACAAGTTTACGCTATCAAGAGTCATGCCTCCAACGTACCGGCATGCATACCGCTATAGAGATGTGGGAGTCACCCATTGGTACATCAAAAGACACAAGTCAAGACAACGGGCTCACTATTCATCTCAAGATTATGATACAATACAAATGACTTTCTAAAGTGAATCGATTTGCCAAGACAGAATTATTAATCCAAATCAATTCACTTTATGTCCCGATCCAACACATCGTCACCTATGACAACGTGCCAATGTTTCTATTCACGGAGTCCAACTCTGATGGCCAAGACAAACCATCTCCCAAAAGGGATATGGACAACATAACAATCTTTACATGAATAAAGCGCCCAACTTTATTCCCTCGATTGCGGATCATATGTTTTAGACCGTCATGTTAAGAATCGTGTCTTCCGTATAGTCATTCCATCATATGCCCAATTCTTAAGGTTTAGACTGACAGTCTCAGACTACTGATTGCTTATCATACATTCAACAAATATGAACATAAAGAGGACAAGATTTGGTATATATAAATGAATAAATTCTTTATTGATAAAAATGTCTCCAAAAATGTATTACATTTTTACTCCTTAGGGCATACATGTCTAACAATCTCCCACTTGCACTAAGTGAGTAAATACAGCAAATTTCGCATCCCCATAGCTTCCACATGCCTCTTGAAGACTCTCCCAGTAAGTGTCTTCGTAAATGGATCAGCTAAATTGTCCTCTGACGCGATCTTGCACACGGTGACATGCCCGCCCTCAATGAAGTTTAAGAGTTTCCGAAGCGCCCCTTGCCGCTTTGTTATGGCTTGGCCTCCAAACATGTCCTCAAGATTATCCAAGATCTACTTCGTAGTCTCATAATCCTGATGTTGAGCCTACAGCACATTGTTCATGCTAGCCATAACATAGCAGCGGGCCTGATCATTAGCATCTTTCCAGCGATCGTACGCTTGGAATTGCTCATTACTTGAGTCTCCCGTAGGCTCGGGAGGACAAGGAGTTGTCAGAACATATTTTAGTTTCTCAAAGGAAAGGACGATGTCCAGGTTTCATTTCCAATCGTTATAGTTCTCATCGGTTAATTGGTTTTTGTCAAGTATCGATGATAAAACGTTTTTAGACATTTTCAATCTACAATAAAGAATCATATACCAAACATAAGTAAACATATATAATTTAGTAAGATAACACAATCATGTAAAAACATACAAATGTGTTTATGTGTCAAAACCTTGAAAATATCACAACCTTACAACGATAATTCCCAACTCAGAATTCAACAAGCTCCTAGGGGAGTCATGCCGAATTCAATCAGGAACACGGATCCCCTCCTGATTAATATATGCCATCCAGGACCCATATGATCCAGCATATCCTAATAATCGTTTCTTTGGCCATTAATTTTATTTACAGAGCTCCTAGGGGAGGTCAATAATAAAATTAACGTGAGTGTTTAACCGTCGTTTCAATATTTTATCCATGATTTATAATCACCACCTAGGGGTGTACAACCATAAATCATACTAAAATACCTTATCCTTTCAGAGATCCAATCTGGTACATGATAGAAATCCCTTCCTAGGGGTCGGGACCACCATGTTCTTCCTATGGACCAACGATGGAGGCCTTAGGTCCTCTCTTCGAAAACCTTCTCCCACTCAATCTTTTGAAGTCAGGGTTTTATTTTAAAATTATGCATGAACAATTTTAATATGAGCGGCACTCCCTATCCTATATGACATGTTATCAATATACATGGTAAATCATATTATAATGCAGAGAAGCAAAGCAATCAAGCAAAGCTATAAGCGAAATAATAATAACCTTAATATTATGGTTCCACCCTAGAGAATAGAAAAATAAGATTACAAGAGAATAATCGAGACATTTTTCAATTCTTCATCCTTGAATCCTCAAGCCGTATCATTCTTCATGTAATATCCATCTTCAAGTCTTCAATCCTGTATGAATCGAATACTTCATATTTCCGGTCATATCTAAATTTAATGTTTCTCAGAATCGTCCCAAAAATAAAATTAAAACTGCATCGGAAAAATTGCATATTTTCTGGACACTCGATAGCTCTCGATCGGCAGGCCGATCTATGCAGGTTTGGCCTGCCGAACATGAAGGTTTGGCCTACCGACAGAGCACCAAAATTTCTGCCCCACTGTCAGCCTGCCGGACCACACGTCCGGCCTGCCAATCTGTGACCTTCGACCTGCCGAACTGTGAGGTCTGGCATGCCGACCGAGCAGAAAACCCTCAATCTAGAAAATACAATTTTAATGCAATTCATCAATTTTATTTTTTAATAATTCAAAAACATAAAATTAGAGATTCAGGAAATACCTGGAGACGCCATCATCAATCTTCTAGATCTAACTTCTCGATCCGTCTTTTTCAGAAAATTATTTAATTACAAATTAAAAATTAAATAACAATTCCTAGACGGAGATGATAGTTCGCCATCTAATTACATGAAAAACCTAGATACATATTCTAACCTCTAAGGAACCATAACCGGTATTAATTAATTAACAAATAATTAAACAATGATTTAATCAACCATAATTAATTAATAAACATTCACCATATAATCCATGACAACATATATATTATATAGAAACCTAGAGTGCCATCTCTCTATAAAATTCAATTCAAGCATAGGAGAGATTAAGATCACAAAATTTATGCATATAACATGATCACAAACTTGCAAATTTATGTAAAAACCTCGGCTCTGATACCAATTGTTGGAAACAAAGTGCGCAGCGGAATTTTTAAAAATTTTTTTCATCAGAGTAATTTCCAAAACACAAGTTTGACATGTTATATGTATAAATTAGACAGATCTTACTAACCTCAGTGTGCCGAAGAACCTCCGCAATCCGTGTAGAGAAGTAACGTTCCAGAAGAGCCTCAACCAACTAGTCTTCTTTGCTATTCTCTATCCACAACCGGAGTGAGTGTGGGCTCACACGTACAGCTCTTCCACCGGTGACTCTCCTTCCAACCAACAGCGAGAACCCAAAGCTAGTATTCATGATTTGTGAACAAAAGCTCTCAAGGAGTTTTCAGATGCTCACTAGAAGAGTATCACTCTTAATCTCTCAAATTGATTTGAGTAAATCATGAGACTCACTCCCTTTTTATACCTATTGGTCCTGGGGTCAGTCAATATCAGATTAGGTCTCAAAAACTCGAAACAGAATCAAGTTCGGATCAGTATCTGATAAGATCCGCGTGAAAAATGAGTAATCTTATCTCCGCTGATCAGTAGGCCGAACATTCTGATTGGCAGGCCGAAAAGGCCAGTTCGGCAGGCCGAACACGTCATCCAGCAAGCCGAACTCCCAAGAAAAAATCTCCGCGAATCTTTTATTTTCCACCCGAGATTCTAAAGGATAAAGTATCAGTTTTGATTCAGATAACCCAATAGAGAAGATATCTGATCAAAACAAACTTTATCAAGATAATCTCTAAGAAAATAAATCAATTCACAATAATTCTACAAGTTTATCTTGATCTAATTTGTCCAAAAAATTAAATCAACCGATAAACAGACAAGAATTATCTGATCGCAATAATTCAACAAGTTTATCTTGAACTAATTTCTTACAAAATTAATTCAACCGATAAACAGACATGAATTATTTAATTCTTACAAATTTTTAAACCAATCTGATAAATCCGACATAAGTCACCAATTATTGGAAAAGCACGCCGTGTCGTTACAGGACTTTGTGAGCTAGCAAAGGGGACTAAAATGGACCTATAAAGTTCAAGCTCATGATAATTATGAAACCCAATATCCCAGATATACATTTCACAATTATCAACTCCAACGCTACTCCACTAAAAGCTTGGAGCTGCACTCTCAAACTTTATAGAATTACGAAGCTCGTGTAGCTAAGTCTCCATGACATATCATAGTGTATGGCATCCCCATATGATCATCCATAATCGGCTTAAGGACAAGGTCTGTCTTACCTTTCCGATTATTTTTATCTTACGTTCCATTGTCTCACCATTAGAAAACTTACCATCCAAAGATAGTATACCATTCGGTTACACCTATGTATCTAAATGGTTGAGCGCTCCCGGTTTCCAATTACAGGACAACGCATATAAGAGGATATCATTACTCCTAAAGAGGAGCTATGGATTCTATATCTATGAATAACAAGTTTACGCTATCAAGAGTCATGCCTCCAACATACCGGCATGCATACCACTATGGAGATGTGGGAGTCACCCATTGGTACATCAAAAGACACAAGTCGAGACAACAGGCCCACTATTCATCTCAGGATTAGGATACAATACAAATGACTGTCTAAAGTGAATCGATTTGCCAAGACAGAATTATTAATCCAAATCAATTCACTTTATGTCCCGATCCAACACATCGTCACCTATGACAACGTGCCAATGTTTCTATTCACGGAGTCCAACTCCGATGGCCAAGACAAACCATCTCCCAAAAGGGATATAGACAACATAACAATCTTTACATGAATAAAGCGCCTAATTTTATTCCCTCGATTGCGGATCATATGTTTTAGACCGTCATCTTAACAATCGTGTCTTCCGTATAGTCATTCTATCATATGCCCAATTCTTAAGGTTTAGACTGACAGTCTCATACTACTGTTTGCTTATCATACATTCAACAAATATGAACATAAAGAGGACAAGATTTGGTATATATAAATGAATAAATTCTTTATTGATAAAAATGTCTCCAAAAACGTATTACATTTTTACTCTTTAGAGCATACATGTCTAACATCCACATGATGGAATAATAGGCCCACATATATCTCCTTGAATTCATTCTAAAAATGTAAGAGATTCAATTGTAACTTTCATTGGGGATGGCCTTATAATTAGTTTTCCTTGAAAACAAGCAACACATGAAAAATCTTTGGACAAAAGAATCTTTTGGTTCTTTAAAGGATGTCTATTTGAATTTTCTATAATCCTTCGCATCATTATTGAACCCGGATGGCCTAAACGGTTGTGCCAAACAATAAAATTCATTGAATCTTTGGATTCTTCGTTCATCACCACATAGGATTCAATTGGATTTATAAA
Organism: Artocarpus heterophyllus; assembly: GCA_025403435.1. Classification (NCBI taxonomy): domain Eukaryota; kingdom Viridiplantae; phylum Streptophyta; class Magnoliopsida; order Rosales; family Moraceae; genus Artocarpus; species Artocarpus heterophyllus. The sequence goes on from CM046331.1 coordinate 6,571,189, forward strand.
TGTATAATACAATCCAGAAGAGTATGCTGGTAGCTTTTCCAATATTTGTTTCCTTCCTGAGACATTAGACGTAATATAAAGATATTCAACGTCTCTTTCATTTGTTGTCTCAATATGATAACCATTATGACGTATATCTTTAAAACTTAGTAGATTTCTTTTTGATCTGCTAGAATACATAGCGTCGTTAATCATAAACTTTGAGCCACCAGGTAATAATATATTGGCACTACCAAAGCCCTCAATAAGATTTGCAACACCAGATATTGTACTAACATTAGCTTCAGCTAATATAAGATTGGAAAAATATTTTTTATCTTTGAGAATAGTGTGTGTTGTTCCACTGTCCACTAGGCAAAAGGCTTCATCATTAACTTTAATACCGGTGGAACGATTTTTGAAATCCATGTCTCTTCATGAAAAATAAAATAAAGAGATAAGAAAATAATATACTAAACGCAATCCTTTTTTTATAAGAAAATATATGGAGATTACAAACCATAATAAAATCACATCGAAATTACAACCAAACTAAAATAAAAAAAATCGAAACATATTAAAAATTATGGTCACACCAGAAAAAAAAAAAATAAACGGGATAGATTGGTGGGAGAACATCTTTTCAAGCCATATTGATGTTTCCCTCGGTAATTAAATTCTCAAAATTTCCATCATGATTCTCAAAGAAATTTGCAACGTCCAAGTGTGTAAAATCTATGGAATCATGGCGTTCAGTAAAGTTTGTCTCAACAAAGTTTGGTGGGATAGATTGGTGGGAGAACATCTTTTCAAGCCATATTGATGTTTCCCTCGGTAATTAAATTCTCAAAATTTTCATCATGATTCTCAAAGAAATTTGCAACGTCCAAGTGTGTAAAATCTATGGAATCATGGCGTTCAGTAAAGTTTGTCTCAACAAAGTTTGCCTCTGCACCTTTTTCTTTCTCCTTTAAGGAAGCTTGGTAAAAATCAACAAAATGTTTAGACGTGCGACATGTACATCTCCAATGTCCTTTCATGCTACATCTATGGCAAGTATCTTCATTGTTCTTAGGGGCTTTATTCTGAAAACCATTTTCTTCTTGTTTCTCTTCATTCTTCTCTCATTTTTGATGGTGAGATGCAACTTTCTTGAAATTTGAGGAGTTTTGGTTATAGTAACCACGACCACGACCACGTTCATGACCACGACCTCGACCGCGATCGCGACCGTGACCATGTCCACGTCCACGTCCACCATGCCGACCATGTCCAGGATCTTCAACATATGCCGCATTTGCTTCAGGGAATGGCATTGATCTAGTTGGGCGAGATTGATGATTTTTCATCAACAGTTCAATATTTTGGTCGGCAACAAGAAGACATGATATTAATTCAGAATATTTCTTAAAGCCTCACTCTCGATATTGCTATTGCAAAAGCACATTAGAGGCATGAAAAGTAGAGTATGTTTTTTCTAACATGTCTTCATCAGTAACACTCTCTCCGCATAATTTTAATTGAGAAGTAATTTTAAACATTGCTAAATTATACTCGCTCACGGTTTTAAAATCTTGTAGTCGTAGGTCCATCCAATTATAGCGAGCTTTAGGAAGAATTACAGTCTTCTGGTGGTCATACCTTTCCTTTAAATTATTCCAAAGGACATATGGATCTTTTACCGTCAAATATTCAATTTTCAACCCTTCATGGAGATGATGACGAAGTAATATCATTGCCTTTACGCGATCCTGTGAGGATGCATCATTCCCTTCTTTTGTTGTATTACCAAGATTCATAGCATCAACGTGAATTTCAGCATCAAGAGTCCATGCTAAATAATTATTGCCAAAAATATCAAGAGCAACGAACTCTAGCTTTGTAAGATTTGACATTGTGCGAACTAGTATATGATAAAATAAAGTCAATGAGAATTACAATAATTTATTCTTAATTATTTAACAAAAGGACAAAAATTTACAATATGAGAATACCAAATATCATGTACGTGCATAGAAAATAAAAAATATTGTAATAAAATTTTCATTGAAAATCATGTCATTAAAACTAATTGAAAAAAAAATAGCATATTAATGATAAAAGAAAACTTATATAATAAATTCATTTTTTTAATTATATAGTTATTGATTATAAAAGAAATAATTTGTTAATGTAATAAAATGGAATTAATAATATAACAATTAATTATAACAAAGATGGATTATACAACTACTAACCTAAAAGCAAATGTAATACATCAAATAGTTAATACTACACACATGTATAATATATCAACAACGTGATGGATGGTGAAATTGCTAGAATTAATTTTACATGAGAAAAAAAAAATAATGAAATGATCAAAAGTCAACAGAAATACCAATCTCAAAGAAGGAGTGTGCAATTGATATAAAGCTATATTCGATAATAGATAAAGTAGACATGTCCTTAGAATTGTAAGAGAGAATGGCTATACTATATAAACATCAGTGAAGATATATGCATAATATACCTTTCAAAACGAGAAGTGATTGAACCAAAGAGCAATCAACACTTATAAAAGCTCACAGACAAGAGACTCGTGCTGATAACGTATTATGAAATAAAGCAAAGTATAACAAAAGACTAAAGAGAACAATAGAGAAAGACAAGAGAAAATTGGAGACAAAACAACTTTCTATACTTTTACTTGTGACGGATAAAACTTACAAGCTTAGTACAACTACTATTTATAGGCCAAGTCATCATACTAGAGGTAATGGTAATAGACATAACTTACATAGGTTTCATATACAATTAAAGGAGACATAATGCACAATATTATAAGGGATTTAATGGGGTGATAATGTGGTCTAAATGTGAATTATAAATTTGTAATAAAATGTTTGCATGTAACTCATGGAATACCAAGAGGTGACATCTACACATACTTGATTCATAACACTTTTAAATATATATATATATATATTTTATTATTATTTAAAATTGGTTTTGTATATGTTTTCGGTTGGGTGTAGTATTCGTATTTACACGCATTTATATAACAATTCCCCTGTTTATGGTGAAGGAACTTTTATTTTGAATCTTGTACATTCATAAACTGTAATGTGTAATATCTTAACAAGTAATGAGAAGATCTTTACAACATTAAAAAACGAATTGGACTAAAAACGATATAACGACATTAAAAAATGATACGTTTCCTTAATGTAATATTTTAACCATTAACTTCGTCGAGTTATCACAAAATCCTATTTTTTCTACCAAGATTATAACCATTAACTTCATCCAGTAATTGAAAAAGTACTTAAATTAGTAATTTTTTTTTTACTAACAAATTGATTCCTTTTAGTACGATTATTGTTGTTTTCTTTGCAACGCAATTAATTTATTCACCAAGTTTTTTTTCTGGTTGTTATTATAAAGGGACCCGCCAACAAATATTGGCTGCGGCAAAATGGGCAGCCCATTACCAGCGATACCAACACTACCGCCGACTTTATTCTCAATACACCTAGAGAGAGGCTTATATTATCTCCTTCGAAACAACACGTCCACGTCGTTTAACACCTTTAAGGGGCGTTTGGTTTGCAGTAATCAGTAAGAATCATATTTCCGGGAAAATGATTGTAGGGAATATGATTCCCAGGAACTAAGATTATTACGTTTGGTTGCACATAGGAATCTTCTATTAGATTTCTAGGAATAATATATTACTGTGTTTGGTTATACATAGGAATCTTATATAATTGACAAAATAATTTATTGTATTACCATTAAATGTATCAATATAATATATTAGAACTAATATTAAATAATAATAATATAAATATAAATAATAAAATAATATTATATATAATTTAACATTAATATTACTATGAATATTAATGTTATTATTATCATTATTATTAAATAATTATTATTTTATATTAATATAATACTTTCTTTACCTTATATAAAAATATTAATTTATACTAACCATAGAATTATTATTTAACAATATATTAATATTAAAATGTTGTATATAATATAAAATATATTGATATGAATATAAATAATAATAAAAATACAATTCTTAATAATATATCAATATTTATATTAATATTAACATTAAATAAACATATTGTTATAGAAAATATTAAACATATTTAGCTATATTTTATATTTATAATTATTATAATAGTATTTATATAGTTTAATATTGATATTGCTATGCATATTAATATTAATATTAATATTATACTATTCATATTGATGTTATATTATTATGTTTTTATTATTATTCTTATTATTAAATTATAATTTTATATTGATATAATATTTATATGTATATCATATATTAATATTAATTTATAATAATAGTACAACATTATTTTATTTTATTATTATAGTATTTATATATATTATATTTAGATATTGTATATGTAATATATTATATATGTTTATTATTATTGTTAATGTTATTATTATCATTATTATCAAATTATTATTTTATATGAATATAATTTTTATATTTATATTGCATAGAAATATTAATTTACAATAATAATATTATTATAATAATTTAATAATAATATAATTATTATCATCATCATCATGGAAATAAAGATGAGATTTCTATAGTTTTGAGATTCTCAGGAATATGAATATCACCTTGTGGGTGGGCTTCATATTACCCCAAAATGAGGTAATCTGAATCCCACGGGAATTAGTTTCCTAGGAATCCAAAACTTAGATTACTGTATACCAAACATGGGAATCTTCCCATATCAGGATTACTGTATACCAAACTTAGATTACTGTATACCAAACATGCGAATTAGGGTCTCCGTGCCGTTTTTCTAAATCGTGAACCTTTTGATAAATTCAGTCCTTTTGATGGTACAAAGACAATTTTGCCCCGTCAATAGAATATGCACGTTTTAGGATTAAATTAACTTTTAACGGTCTAATTTATAAATAGAAACAGTGTTGTAAATTTTTATCATAGACAATCACAAATCAAAGTTTAAATCTTAATCTGACGGCTAAAAATCATGCTGCATAGGTGACAAAATTACCTTTTCTATCAGTAGAATTCTCGATATGTTATCCTTTGAATATTTTTAATTATTGCAAATGACTACTAGAATTTAATAAAATCTTATAGATATTGTACCGACTTAGTGACAAATGTTAAAATTTGAAAATCGATGCTCTCGTGCACATGATATATGCATGGATGTTTTCACCTTAATATTAAAAATCATGCTCAGTTTAGTGCAATACTTTGTTAAACTTAAGAGTTTTACTTTTTAAGCCTTTCTTTGTGGAACCCCACCAATTGAAGTGAGTCAAAACATTTCTTTTATTACAAATTTGATTATTAAAAAGCATATAACTTTTGATAAGTTACTTTTTAAGTATTTACTCCATAATTGTCTATATTTTTATCAAAAAGATTTTCTGTACTAAAATAAAAAATTGAAGGGTAAACATATTAAGGTGTTTGAGAAGTGAGAATCGAAATTTACTATAATATGTAGGAGTTGATTATAGTATTTTTTTATTTTATATTATAACATATGAAAATTTTATATTGTTTAAGTTAGAGTAATATTTAAGAAGTCCAAGAACAAATTAACCATATTCTCATCGTAAGTCATCGTAAGACAATAATTGGTCTTGGCACAATAAGATACTCTGGAGGCTGTCGTAGCAGATTCGGCTATTATTCTTTTCAGCAGACAAAAAAAAAAAAAAAAAAGTAAAAAGGAAAGGAGGAGAGGAAAAGAAGAGAACAGAATCGCACATACGTCCCTGTCTGAGCTTTCTCTCTCTCTCTCTCTCCTCCTCTCCTTTCTCTCTCTTCTCGCCGGAGAGAAAGAGGGAAGAAGACGGACTAAACCCACGACCGAATCCATTCATCTCTCCCACCAGACAGATTAGAAGATTAATCTTCTGGGAAATATTTGAACTTTTTTGCTTTGCTTTTGTTTTTCCCCAAATTATTTATTTTTTGTTGGTTGGTGAGGTTAAAGATGTTGGTGGCGAACAGTTTTGATCTTTGGCAAAAGGACGCCTTCTTTTCTGCCGCTGAGGAGGTCCAAGAATCCGCTGATATGTATGCTTTCATTTTCCCCTCCTTTTTCTTTTCTTTTTTCACTTTTTTAATAAATGAGTTATTTTGTTACGTGGGTGTGAACTATTTCTACTTTTTTGTTACAACCATAGCTGGGCTATTTTGTAAAGAATTTTCAGAGGGTTGTGTTGGAATCCTGAAATTTGTTCTGTTTCCTTGTAGTTTTTAATGTGCACTAGTTGCGTAGTTTTTTTTTTTTTTTTTTTCATTTTCTTTTTGGCTGGTTTTCCTATAAATTCACTTGGATTTGTTGGCTTCTGTCATATTTGTATATCATGTTAAAACTTTTCTTTTGGTTTTTATATTTATTTGTATATCATACTTGCACGGGTTTTTATTTTTACATAAGCTAATGTCTGTTTCTTAAAATAAGAAAACATGATGTGCACCCATTTACTTTTACAGAAACGTGCAAATGATTTTAATCTGATTAAAATGACTTTTTTTTTTTTGTGGAGTATATATGTTTTATAGTGGCATTAGAGTCCTTGTGGACGCTTAATATTGCAGAAGGGAGTTATGCAGAACCATTTCCCCCCACTGGTTATCTCAGTTTCTTGCCAATTATTGTTCTATATGTAGCAGTCAGAATGTTTGTGAGACCAGAAAACTTGGAATTGAATAATACTGCTCTAATTAATAATCGTTGAGTGTACAGATTTTATAGCCATAAGAACTAACTAACCCAAGATATTCTAGATACCTAATCTTCTATAAGAAAACCGAAAGTCCTAAAATATAGTAACTAAAAGATACTAAACTAAACTAACCTATCTAACTAAAATCCCTATAACCGAGGGATTTCCAACACTCCCCCTCAAGCTGGTGAATAGATGTCAATCATTCCCAGCTTGGAAATACAAGAATTAAAACTGGACTTTTGAAGTGCTTTGGTAAAAACATCAGCCTCTTATGACTCGGTAGGTATGTATGACAATTCAATAGTCCGGTTTTCTATCTCTGTCTTGATGAAATTCCGATCTATCCTCACATGCTTCATTCTGTCATGCTGCACTGGATTGTGCACAATGCTAATAGCTGACTTGTTGTCCGTGTACAACTTCATGGGCTCGTTTACAGTCATGTTCAGATCTGCCAATAGCCTCTGTATCCAAATGAGCCCACATGTACCTTGAGTTATAGCTCTATTCTCAGCTTCTGCACTACTTCGAGCCACTACTGATTGTTTCTTGCTTCTCCAAGTCACCAAATTACCCCATACCTTTGTACAATATCCTGTAGTTGACTTGCTATCTTCAATTGCACCTGCCCAATCTGCGTCAGAGAAGCCAACCACATCTCTAGCTTCAGTTTTTTTGAACAGTAATCCTTTGCCTGGACTTCCTTTGAGGTATCTCAAGATTTGATTTGCTGCTTGCATATGCCTCTTTGTGGGTGCATGCATAAACTGACTAACAATACTCACTCTGAAGGCAATATCTGGTCTTGTAAGTGACAGATAAATTAGCTTTCCCACCAAGTGTTGGTAGCTCTCTCGATTAACTGGAGGGTCTTCTTTAGATACTTGGTGCTTCCAATGCCGCTCTAAAGGTGTACTGGCTGGTTTACATCCGAGCTTCCCTGTTTCCTTAAGAAGATACACAATATATTTTCATTGTGACATGAAAATTCCTTTCTGACTTCTTGCAATCTCCATCCCAAGGAAGTACTTAAGAGCTCCGAGATCTTTTACTTTGAATTCAGCTTGAAGTTTTTTCTTGAGATTTCTGATTTCCTCTTCATCATCTCCTGTAATTACCATATCATCTACATACACTATTAGGATAGCTTGCTTATTAGATTCATTCTTCTTCACAAACAAGGTGTGATCTGCTTGTCCTTGTGTGTAACCGAACTGCTTCATTACCATACTGAACTTGGTGAACCAGGCTCTAGGGGATTGCTTAAGACCATATAAGGACCTTTTTAACTTTCATACCTTTTTTTTTCCTTCTTGTGTCTCAAACCCAGGAGGAGCTCTCATATAGACTTCTTCTTCTAGTGTACCATTGAGGAATGCATTCTTGATGTCAAGTTGGTGCAGTTTCCAATCCAGGTTTGCAGCTAAGGACAACAAGACTCGGATAGAATTAAGCTTGGCGACTGGAGCAAATGTTTCTTCGTAATCAATACCATAGGTTTAGGTAAACCCTTGTGCTACAAGTCTTGCCTTGTACCTTTCTACTGTTCCATCAGGTTTGTATTTAACTGTAAATACCCACTTGCTGCCCACGGCTTTTTTCCCTTCTGGTAATTCCACAATCTCCCAAGTGTCATTATCACGTAGAGCCCTTATTTCTTCCAATACAGCTTCTTTCCACTTTGGATCTTGAAGAGCTTCATGAATACTACTGGGCACTTGAATCTTATCAACTTCAGAAACAAATGCCTTGAAATTATTTGACAACTTGGCATATGTCAAATGATTTGAGATTGGATATTTTTGAATTTTAGAGCAAGTTCTTACCCCCTTCCGTATGGCAACAGGAAGATCCAAATCACTCTCCTCATTTACTTTTATCACTTCATTTTTCTCAGCCTCCTTTCCAGCCATCTCATCCTCCCTTTGACTGTCCATGGTAGCCTCCTTTTCAGTCGCCTCATCCTCCTTTCGACTGTGATTTGTCACTGATTCAGGGTCATGGGTGTGCACAAGAGCTCGTGGTCTTCTAGAATAAACCAAAATTGGTTTTTGACTTGTGGTATTAGGTTCTCTCCCTTGACCTAGATTACTACCCTGTTTATTAGGCACAGGTAGAGTGGGAACAACATGAATATTTGGAATGGTCATGTATGGCATGGAGATATTAGGATCCCAATGTTGGTTTCCCTTTGTAGGTGTCTCCCCCTAAGGCTAACTTGGGAATAAAAGCTTTGATCCTCAACAAATGTAACATTACAGGTGACTATAAACCGTTTGGATGAGGGATGATAGCATTTATACCCTTTTTGCTTAGAGGAATAACCAAGAAAAACGCACTTTAAAGCTTTTGGATCAAATTTACCCCAAGTTGGTTGATTATTATGGACAAAGACAACGCATCCTAAAACTCGAAGTGGAAGAGAATTAATGACCCGAGAGGAAGGAAATACTGACATCAATTCACTAAGAGGAGTACGGTATTGTAGGACTTTGGAAGGAAGACGGTTAATAAGATATGTGGAAGTGAGAATTGCATCTCCCCAGAATGTGGAATATTACTGCAAAACATGATTGACCTAGCAACTTCAAGTAAGTGACGGTTTTTTCTTTCTGCAACCCCGTTTTGTTGGGGAGTATATGCACATGAGCTTTGATGATGTATCCCATACTCACTTAGATATTCATTTAACTCATGAGAAAAATATTCCCTGCCATTGTATGTGCGAAGAATATGCAGAGAAGATTGAAACACATTTGTGACAAGTTTATGAAATTGTTTAAAAATATTAGTCACTTCTGATTTTTCTCGCATGAGATAAACCCAACTAACCCTAGTATGGTCATCAATAAACGTAACGAACCACTTTTCCCCTGTTAAATTTGATACCCGGGCTGGTCCCCACACATCACTATGAACCAAGTGAAATGGAGCCGATGGTTTGTATGTGTGAGGTAAATGAGATATGCGGGTTTGTTTTGCAAGAATACTGAGGAAATTGAGAAGTTTTTATTTTTATTCCTCTGATGATTAACATACAATACAGCCCCTTTTATAGGAGATTATTCATCTAGAAAATCCTAACAATTCTCCTAATAAATCTCCTAAATAATAGTAATTGCTAGAAATCAGGAAAGCATCAAATCAGCCATCAAATCAGCCCATAATCTCAGCAATACCCTAGGACACTAATTATCAAATTTGACAGCTAATGACTAATCATCAAACCTGACAACTAGGACACTAATTAAGTCTACAATATTCTACACTCCCCCTCAAGCTTGGCTGTAAATATTAATTAAGCCGAGCTTGGAGTTTAAATCTTCGAAGTTCTTTCTTGGTAGAGCCTTGGTGAGGATGTCAGCTATCTGAAGACTGGTTGGCTGATGTAGTAACTTGACTACTCCTTCGATTTTTTCCTTTATAAAATGTCGATCAATCTCTACATGCTTCGTCCTATCGTGATGCACAGGATTCTTTGCGATGCTTATAGCTGACTGATTGTCGCAAAACATCTTCATAGGTTCTTCAACTTCAAACCTTAACTCCTTTAAAAGTCTTCGCAGCCATATTCCTTCACATATACCATGTGCCATTGCTCTAAATTCGGCTTTTGCACTGCTTCTTGACACAACAGACTGTTTCTTGCTACGCCATGTGACTACGTTTCCCCATACAAATGTGCAATAGCCAGAAGTTGATCTTCGATCTGTTACTGATCCTGCCCAATCAGCATCACTGTATAACTTTATACCTTTGTCTGCTGATTTCTTGAAATACAAGCCCTTTCCTGGTGTCAGTTTTAAATACCTCAGGATCCTGTAAACTGCCTCCATGTGTTCTTCATTCGGATTGTTCATGAATTGACTCACCGCACTAACAGAAAAACCAATGTCTGGTCTTGTGTGAGATAAATATATAAGTTTTCCCACAAGTCTTTGATATCTGCCTTTATCTGCTGGTGCATAGTCTTCTTTGGTTCCTAATTTAATTGTTGAGTCCATGGGAGTGTCAGCTGGCTTGCATCCGATCATTCCAATCTCTTTCAGAAGATCTAGAACATATTTCCTTTGAGAAACTGAGATTCCTGCTTTTGATCGAGCTATTTCCATTCCAAGAAAGTACCTGAGGTTTCCCAGATCTTTGATTTCAAATTCTTTGGCTAGTAGGCTTTTGAGTGTGCTTATCTCCTGCATATGATCTCCTGTTAAAATAATATCATCCACATAAACGATAAGAATGGTAATTCTTCCTTCAGATGAATGTTTAACAAAGAGGGTGTGATCTGTCTGACATTGTAGATATCCATACTGCTTGATTACTCTTGTGAATCTGTCAAACCAGGCTCTTGGAGATTGTTTGAGTCCGTACAAGGATCGCTTCAGTCGACAAACTTTGTTGATTGTTGCTTGTGTTTCAAATCCAGGAGGAATGCTCATATAGACTTCTTCTGTCAGGTCTCCATTAAGGAAAGCATTTTTGACATCTAATTGATGAAGTGGCCAGTCAAGATTTGCTGCTAGAGATAGGAGAACTCGGACAGTATTCAGTTTGGCTACAGGAGCAAAGGTTTCTTCATAATTAATTCCATAGGATTGTGTGAATCCTTTTGCAACAAGTCGAGCCTTGAATCGATCAACACTTCCATCTTCTTTGTATTTAATTGTGAAGACCTATTTGCATCCTACAGGTCATTTTCCAGGTGGCAGCTCAGTGATCTTCCATGTTCCATTTTTCTCTAGTGCTCGGATTTCTTCTTCAACAGCAGCCTTTCATTTTGGTATTGTGAGAGCTTCTTGTATGGAGTTAGGAATCTGTGTTTGATCCAGACTTGCCACAAATGTCCTGTACTTATTAGAAAGCCCTTGATATGACACAAAGTTATGGATTGGATGCTTTGTACATTCTCTAACGCCCTTTCTTATTGCAATAGGAAGATTACTATCATTGGAAGACTCGGGATTAGAATTACCTTGTGGATCTTTTGATCTTGAATCCGGTTCCAATTCTTGGATCTGCATAGGTGGTACTTGGTGCTCTATCTCCCTCTGGTTCTTTTTTCTTCTAGAATAGGTGATAAGGTCTTTGTTGTGTTTGGCTTGAGTAGCGTCTGGGGAACGGAGACTAGGAATTTCACTTGGCTGAACATTGGTTGAAGAAGAAGAAGAAATATGTGAAGGTTCAGATGCTTCAGGTGAATCATAGTTAGAGACTTTTGCAGGTGGATCAACAAGGTTTGAGATCATGAGTTCATTTTGTTAGATAGGGACAGTTTCAATCTAGGTATTGACTAGATTTGATGAAGTGTGGGGAATATCTAAATCGTTGGTCTCTGTAATGACATCCCAAAGTTGACATTCTTGTGTGAAATTACTCTCCCCCTGAATGTTAGATTTGGGATAATATGACTAGTGTTCAAAGAACGTAACATCCATGGAGTTATAAAATTTCTTTGTAGTTGGAGAATAACATTTGTATCCTTTTTGAAAAGAGGAATACCCCAAGAAAATGCATTTAATGGCTCTCGGATCAAGTTTTCCTTGGTGTTGACTATGAATATGTGCAAAAACAGAGCAGCCAAATATTTTGAGAGGGATGGAGGATATGAGATGTGTGGCTGGATATGTTTTGAGTAGGGTTTGGCACGGAGTCTGGAATTTAAGAACTCGAGAGGGCATTCTGTTTGTGAGGTAGGTTGCGGTGAGTATGGCTTCCCCCCAAAATTGTTTAGGTACATGTGTAGAGAACATGAGGGATCGGGTTACTTCAAGGAGATGTCTGTTTTTTCTTTCGGCAACACCATTTTATTGAGGTGTATCAACACAGGAGCTTAGATGCACTATTCCTTGACTTATTAGGTATTCACCAAGAATCGAAGCGAAATATTCCTTTGCATTGTCCGTTTTCAAAATCTGTATTTTGGTTTGGAATTGAGTTTGAATCATGGTGTTGAATTTTTGAAAAATCAGACCTGCCTCTGATTTTTCTTTCATTAGGAAAACCCATGTAAGTCTAGTGTGATCATCTATAAATGTTATAAACCAACGAGATCCAGTGATATTTTTTATCCTAGACGGTCCCCACACATCACTGTGGATTAATGAAAAAGGTTGTGATTCTCTGTATGATAGGTTAAGATAAGGACTTCGAACATGCTTTGCAAATTGACAAATTTCATAATGAAATTCATTCGGACTTTTATTATTGAAAAGTGACGGAAACAGTTTCTTGAGATACAGAAAATTTGGATGTTCTAGCCTATAGTGCCATATCATAATAGGATTGTCCCTTTTTTGAAAAACAGGAGTCGAATCATGACTCACAGACACTAAACAACCAGTATTATAACCTTTCCTTTTAGAAGAATCATTTGCCTCAAGTAAATAGAGCCCCAAGCACTCCTTAGCATTGCCAATCATCTTCCCCGAATCCAAAACTTGAAATTCACAAGAATTTGAGGAAAATTTAGTGACACAATTGAGATCCCGAGTGAGTTTACTCACTGATAGTAAATTGCAGTTTAATCGAGGTACTAGAAGGACAGAGTTGAGTGTTAGGTCTTTTGAAATTTGTACTGAACCGGTTCCAATCACTTAAGAGAGTGATCCGTCTGCTATGATGACTGTTATGTTCTCATGACATGGGATGAAATTTGTTAGAGCCTCTCTATCTCCAGTCATGTGATCAGTAGCTCATAAATCAACAATCCATGAATTCAAATTATCTTTTCTAGCGCTTAGGGCACCTTTGGAATTACCTTTCTGTGCTAAGGATCCGGTTCCAATTGTCATGGTTGAATCGGCTGCCTGTGACTCCTTGATTAGTTGCCTTAGAATTTCAAGCTGCTCCTTGCTAAAAAGGTTGGACTTGGCTGTTTCTTCTCTGATTGCAGTGTTGCCTCTGTTCTGCGGGCGTGAGTGCTTCAAATCCGTTGGTTTTCCATAAATCTTCCAACATGTCTCCTTGGTGTGACCGAGCTTGCGGCAATGTTCACAAAAAGGTCGTTCCTTCTTTTGCCGATTGTCAGTGCCTTGATTTTGAGGGCCACGAATAGCAAGGGCAGAATTCTCCACTTGAGGTGTGACAGTTTGTGTTCCCAGCATCACCTTTTTTCTGCTTTCTTCTCTCCGAACTTCTGAAAAAGCTTCTCAAAGATTGAGTTGTGGTCTCATCCCCTGAATTCTACCTCGAACTTCATCAAGATTTTTGTTGAGCCCAAATAGGAATTTGTATATTCTTTTCTTTTCAACAATTTGCCTATACCTGGCTCCGTCTTCAGGGCAACTCCATGAAAGCTCTTCATGCATATCTACTTGCTGCCAATTAAGGGTGTTGCAATACTGGGTCACTGTCAAGTCTCCTTGCCGCAGATCATGTAGGATGCCTTCTATCTCAAACAGCTTTGAGGTATTCTCCTTATTTGAATAAGTTTCCCTCACTGCTTCCCAGATTTCTCTTGTTGTCTTATAGAGAAGAAAATTTTCTCCTATTTCGTTAGTCATGGAATTAATCAACTATGACATAACCATACTGTTTTCTGATTTCCAGCTTTTGAACCTTGGGTCATCTGCCTTTGGAGGGGCTACTGCACCTGATAAGTAGTCATCCTTCCCTTTGCCACATATGAACATCATAACAGATTGGGACCATTGGAGATAATTGTTCCCATTGAGTTTGTCCTGTGATAAGGACTTGACTTCCCTCTGCCATTCCACTGGAGTTGGAAACCGTGGATTCATGGTGAGAGGTAACATCAGAGGTGGTGGAAGAAGAGCTAACTCTTTCTGTAGCCATCTCGTATTTCACCATAAGAAATTTTTTTTTTTTTTTATTAGGTCTCCAAGAGTGGCTCGGATACCATGAGGAAATTGAGAAGTTTTTATTTTTTTCCTCTGATGATTAACATACAATACAGCCCCTTTTATAGGAGATTATTCATCTAGAAAATTCTAACAATTTTCCTAACAAATCTCCTAAATAATAGTAATTGCTAGAAATCAGGAAAGCATCAAATCAGCCATCAAATCAGCCCATAATCTCAGCAATATCCTAGGACACTAATCATCAAATTTGATAGCTAATGACTAATCATCAAATCTGACAGCTAGGACACTAATTAAGTCTACAATATTCTACAAATACAATGATCAGAATGGAAGGATAAAGGATCTTTATTAACTAACAAATGAGGATACAAATGTTTTAAATATGAAAAACTAGGATGTCCTAATCTATTATGCCAAAGTTTGACATTTGAATTGGAAAACAAAGAAAACACGGTAGATAATTTTTGTCTTGGTGGAGACTCAACACTCGACATATAGTAGAGGCCACTTTGCTCCTTAGCACTCCCAATCATCTTCTTCAGTGACAAATCATGAAATTCACAGTGAGAAGGAAAAAAGGTTATGGAACAGTTCAAATCTCTTGTTATTTTGCTCACTGAAATTAAATTGCATTTTAACTCAGGAACATGAAGAACCGAGTTCAATTTCAAACCACAGACTTCCAAATCTCCTCTCCCTGCTGCCTTACATGTGGTTCCATCTGCGACTGTAATATCTATATTTTCATTACAAGGTTTATAATTGTTGAACCTTGTGTTGGAACCTGTCATATGGTCAGATGCTCCTGCGTCCACTATCCAAGCATGATGTGGTGTTTTGTAAGACAAGAGGGACTTAATACCTTTGTGAGCTGTTAGAGCAGAAGAACCTGAGGATGTATGTTTGACTTCTTTGCTGGCTGATGGAGTATTTAACAGACTTCGAAGGACCTCTAATTGTTCTGCCGTGAAAGGTTGAGAAGCAGTACCTGCTGTTACCTCTGCTGCATAGGCCTTCTTGTTGTCTCGTCGTTGGTTTCGTGGCTTCCAACTTGCTGGTTTACCATGGATATCCCAACATGTATCCTTGGTATGATATGGCTTCTTACAAAGCTCACACCACAATTGCTTTTCCTTTCCGATTTGAGCCATCGAACCACTTGTTGCATTCCGAGTAATTGTCAAAGCTGATCCTTGAGCCTCTGCCATTGTATACTATGGTACGGAGGACATTACTTTCTTTCTGGTTTCCTCACGCCTGACCTCTGCAAAGACTTCTTTAAGAGTGAGTAAGGGCTTCATACCAAGAATACGTCCCCTAACTTCATCAAGTTCATGGTTTAGTCCATGAAGAAAGTCAAAAATCCTGTCCCTCTCCAGCATTTTGTTGTACAGCATTCCATCATCCGAACACTTCCAGGTGACTTCATAAAATAAGTCTATTTCTTGCCATAGTTCCGAAAGAGTATTAAAATACTCTGACTGATGAAGTGCCTTGACGAGTGTTGCGAATGGTTGATCAGATTTCAAAACTTTGAGATGTTTTCAATATCCGAATACATCTCTTTAGTTGCATCCCAGACTTCCTTCGCCGTTTGGTAGAAAAGGTAAAGTTGTCCAATTCTAGGCTCCATTGAGTTTATTAGCCACGCCATCACAGTAGAATTTTCTGCTTCCCACACGGCATAATTGGCTGAGCCAGGTTCAGGCGCTGCTGTTGTCCCTGTCAGGTAGCCAAATTTGCCTCTGCCTTTGATTACCAGTAAGACTGACTGGTACCACTCCCGGAAATTACTTCCATTTAGTTTATGGGTGGTGATTTGAATTGACTGGTTTTTGGAAAGGCTGGAAACGGGGTTTACTCGGGAATTTATTACAGTCGGAGTTGGATTAGACTCCGCTGTGGGTGAGTTTGTGTTTGACATGGAAATAATCAATATCGGTTGGCTGAAGGACAAATTTTTTCCGGTGGATAGTCCGGCTCTGATACCATGAGACCAGAAAACTTGGAATTGAATAATACTGCTCTAATTAATAATCGTTGAGTGTACAGATTTTATAGCCATAAGAACTAACCCACCCAAGATATTCTAGATACCTAATCTTCTATAAGAAAACCGGAAGTCCTAAAATATAGTAACTAAAAGATACTAAACTAAACTAACCTATCTAACTAAAATCCCTATAACCGAGGGATTTCCAACAGTTTGTAATTTCTTTTTTCTGTTTTACTTTTCCAGAATGGAATCAGCATACAGGACATGGGTGAGGGAGAGGAGAGAGAGACCATCACTGGAGAATCTTGATGAACTCTCTAGAGAACTGCAAACTGCTTTAGGTACTGCCAAATGGCAGGTAAGCCAATTCTATTGTAAAACACCAATCATATATTGGTTCTTATGTTCTTGGAGATTTCTACAGTAGGGTATATCCTACTAGTAGTGCATGTTTCTAAATTATGCAGCTTAAGCTGGAAATTTTCTTCCATATTTAGTAATCATCTTTGTTTTGAACTGTGGATGTTGATTAGTTAGAGGAGTTTGAGAAGGCTGTCAGATTGAGCCATGGACGTCGTGGCGAGGATAATTCAACAGCCAGACATGGTCAATTTATTGCAGCAATTGAAAGTCAAATTTCCCGCATTGAAGCAGCTTTAAGAGAATTGTTTGTTGAACAAGGAAAGCCACCTCTCAGATGGGTAAACCTGGATAAAGAGGAATGTGATGATTTAGCCGCATTTCTCTCTAGGACGCCCCAGATCACGCAAAGTGCCAAGAATCAACATGTAGAAGTTAGACCTTCCATTAAAAGCACCGGCGATGAAAGTCATTTTAGGAGTAAAGATACAGAATTCCAATCTAGCTCTTCCACCAAAAAAAAAACTCTTGATGAAATAATCTTTGTTAAAGATGAATTTCCTATGGACAAGAATGTGAATTACACAATGGAACTGGAAGGAAGGGAAATTTTGGGATCAAGGGATGATATAATTAGTCAAGCAGATAGAACAACAAATGCAAGAAAAACATGGAGTACACCAAATTTTGGTGCTTTGAAGATAGTAATAGCTGATGAAGATGGACAGAAAAATAAATCAACGTCGGGAATTGAGTGTACACCAAAAGAAAAGGGCTCAAAACTTGTTTTCTGGAAGAAAAGGTGTGGAGAACTTTCCTGCACAACTGGAACGGTTAATTTGTTCAGCCAGGTAATTATATATATCTTTCTTGAAGAGGTCAACAAAGAAAAGAAAATTTTCAACCAGAAGGGGGGGAAAAAAAAAGAGTACTGCCTGATGCGATGGTTCTTTATTTTTCCTCTCTTTATTTTGGGAGCGGGAATTGGATTGCAGATGTAAAACTTACATGTTTCTGTGTTGCAGATTTTTGGTCGGGTTAGTGGGTCTCAAAGGCCATTGCATTATCCACCGCGCATGCTATATGGATGTTCGGTACAAGTTACGCTTGTCTTTATGCTAACTATCTTTTTGATTGGTAAGCTCTTGATTCCATTGAACCAGCAATTGATGCTAATATTATAGAACATGAGTTGCTTTCGTGGATTTCACTCTTGTAGTTCAAGTAGAGAGTTTGCAAGGTTTAATCCCGTTCTTATCATTTGTATGCTGATGAACATTTTATTGAGTTTATAATCTGAAGAGAAGCTGTGTTTTCTGGATGATGATTTTATTCAGGAAATGTCTGATTTGAAATTTGGTTTTTGTTTTTTTGCAATGCTAGTCTAATTGAAGGATATATCTGTGCAGTTCCATTTCTACTATATTCGAATTGAGAACAAGCGGTGCTTTAATTCATCGGATAGAGATAGAAGGTAATTTCATTGGCTATACGTATTTCTATCTACTTGCTACGAAGGGTAAGATTCATTTGGTGTATCTACAGTACTATAATTTTACCTTTCAAAAACTTACCATGGTTCAGGAGGGGACAAATTTAGTATATTGTATTATCATTTTGTAATCACTTTGATTTTTTTTTTAACTCAAAATAGATGGTAAGTTTTATCAATTTTAAACCAATTAGATTCTTTTCTGCCGGTTTATTTGTGTAAAGTTCACTTTTAATCCTTACGTAATGGTTTGAAATCTATCCACCCCGCTGTTGAACCAAAAAAAAAAAAAAAAGATACAAAAAACTCCATCCTTCTTGTCTTGAATAATTTGATCACTTCTGGGAATGCATTTTTGAGTTCCTTTTATGCATTAATAGAGTGGTTTCAATTTTTGATAGACATCCTAACTATCGGTCATTGTTGCTCCCAGGAAACGGAATTGGGATTTGGTT
Organism: Artocarpus heterophyllus; assembly: GCA_025403435.1. Lineage (NCBI taxonomy): Eukaryota > Viridiplantae > Streptophyta > Magnoliopsida > Rosales > Moraceae > Artocarpus > Artocarpus heterophyllus. The sequence goes on from CM046331.1 coordinate 6,590,059, forward strand.
TGATTTTAGCCACGTGCTACTCTGCATAAATAGCCTACTGAGAGGATGCCTGTGGCATTAGGCATCAACATGATTGTTACCGGGCCTTTTGAGCATGCGAAAACTACAGCCTTACTGAAGTTCTAAGAGTGAGGAAGGCAACAATATTAAGGTTGTGTTTTAAGATTTACTGGTGTCCAGAAAATGTAAATACATTCGTAGAGTTTCAAGAACGTGTCAATGTAGACAATCATATTCAATTTAAAGTTCTAAATGTCAAACATGCAGTACAATTGTCAATGATTGTATCGGGAGCCAAATTCGGCCATATTACCCGGAACTTTTCTCTTCCAGAAAGTGATTTTTTTTTGGGAGAAAATTCTCTAATAGGGTATGAGAAAGTACCCCACCAGTTGTTAGGAACCCGAGTCTAATCCGCACACTCACACTGTTGAGAAAGGATGAGAGGGTATAAGCTTGAACTCAATTTAGCAAATTGGATTACAAGTTTATATTGCTCTCAGCCAAACAGCTGAATATTGGAAAATGAAAGAAAATGCAGGAAAGCAAGAATAAAGATGGAGGAAAGGAGCCTCATAAGGCACCAGGCCACAGGATAGGGGGAAATTTTACTTAATCAATTTGACTAAATAAACAAGTAATCAGTTTTGTAAAAACACTTCTTAAAAACTGGTTCTACAACCGAAAGATTCATGATAGATGTTGCACTTTCACAACCTTCATCAATAGTATTCATCATTAAGCAGCAAACAATTGAATTTTTCAAAGAGTAAACATTCTTCTATTCTTCTTGTTGCATAATCCATCACGTAGGCAAATTCTACATTTTCAGTGTTAAGCCTTTCATCACCAAGGCTTCCCCCGGCTATATTTCGTTGTCCACCCTTAACGCCTTACGACCTCGTACATATCAACATCAAAATACATGTCAGAGTCCTTTCTCTAACAACAAGTTGTAGCATCTACAACCACAATTGTCGTTGTATATCCTATGGATAATGATCAATGTAATCCAACATACACATAGAATGATTGAGGGAAAACATTCTCTTTTTTTTTTTTTCAATGTAGGACTCTTGTAAGTTTATTTTTTTGAAGTACTAGTTGGAGTTTAGCTTGTTGAAATTTTTGATTCACGAATATTAAATTTTCTAAGGGTTTAGTTTCTTTCTTAATTTATTATTCCATTTATACGTTTAGTATAATTCTCAAACTAACTAGTAAGAAATCAAAAGTCTATAAATAACACATAAAATCTATTAGGGTAAATTGCTCTAATAGTCCCTAATCTTTCACAAAAGTAAACATTTAATCTGTAACATTTTATTTTTGATTTATTAGTCTCCAACCTTTAATTTTAGTTGCTAAGTAACCAAATTAACGGTCAAATAGTTAATTTTAGACCGAAAAAGATAACAAACTGGTCTCGAAAGTTATCAAAAAAGTGACAAATTGGTCTTCAAAGTTATCAAAAAGGGGACAAACTGGTCCCTAAAATTAATTGTTTAACTGTTAAGTTAGTCATTTAGTAGCTAAAATGTAACGCCCCAAAATTGATTTAATGATATTATAATGTAAAATAATGGATTAGTGTGCCATAATTAATATTTTAAAATTTATTTGATCATTTAATAAAATTTTAGGTGTAAAGTTTTTTTGGTTATCTTAATGACTTCTGATTGTTTTTAATTATTTTAAATGTTATTTTGAATCTTGGAACACAAAAATTTGTAAAATGTCAAATATATTCCGTTTTACAAAACCGTGGGCGGCACATAGTTTTTACACAGTAAAACCGTCTACTATTTCTCTCTATTTATTCTCTCTCCTCTCCCTCTCTTTGATTCACTCTCTCTCTCTTTCTCTCTCTCTCTCTCCAAGCGCCTCTCACTCTCTCTCTCTCGGTCTCTCTTCTTCTCTCTCATTTTTCTCTCAAATTTTAACTCCAATCAAGCTCAAGCTTCGGGTTTTGGTGGATTGGAGGCTCGGGAGCTCGATTGAACAACCAAAAACATGAATTGAAGCTTGAATTTGAGGTTAGATTTGAAATTTCTAAACTTTTTTCCAAATTTTCAATTTTTCATGCATTTTTGAAATCTAAGTTTGTTTGAGCTTAGAAAACCCTTGATTTGAGTTAAAGGAACTTAGAACAACTAGGATCTATGCTTTGTTTGAAGAAAAAAGGATTAGATTCAAGATTTTTCATTTTTCCTCCATTTTTCCTATTTTTGGATTTTTAGGATTTTGTGTTCAAATCTTGTTTAAATGAGTTCAAAGTGTTCTATTATGTTTTTCTATTATCTATGATTGTTTTCTATGCTTGAGATTTGAGAAAAACAGGTTAAAACGAAGATTTGAGTTTTGGGAGACCCAAAACCCGTGCCTGTAATTTTTGAAAATTTTTCAGTTCGGAAGGCCGAACTTCGTGTTCGATAGGCCGCATAAAAAGGATCGACAGGCTGGATTCATCCATCTGGTAGGCCGAACCTGAGAATGTTCGGCTGACCGGACATGGTCCTCCGGCAAGCCGAATTGTGCAGTTCGGCCTGCCGGACCAGGGGACCGACAGGCCGACTAAAGAAGGGCAAATTTTATGATTTTCATCCGTTTTCACTGTTTTGAACCCTGATTGAAAACCCAGCTTTATAAAATGATTTTAAAGGTACAAATGGCACACTAGGACATCATGAAATGGTTTAGTAACATAGAATGTCTCAAACTAGATATTGATCGACTTGGTTTGTATCTAGGATCGTTCGTGGTTCCACGAAGCTAACGTATAGCGGGCCGGGATTATGGTGTGGGGCACCGGCATGAGTATCGAGGTAGGACTTCTACCCTTTTCTTGGCAACCCAATTTTAAATGATTTGGCTTTAAAGAAGGTTTTTATCAAAATGTTTTCAACGGTTGATTGAAAATGAATTTATCGGTTATATTTTAATAAACCGTGAACTGAAATGAACTTCATAATGAATGATAATGAAAACATCTAGTAAATGGATTTTTAATAATGATAGAAATGAACACAAGGGCATGATGCCATATCAGAGATCAGGTCGTGTAGCGATCGACCTTGAGGGCAGGTCCCGAAACCCAGTTGGGCCACTACGGTGGTGTTTTTCATATGGTTTACCTAGGAAAAGAAAATGATGATATTTCTGGTCGACCAAATAAACTGTTTTGGGTAAGAACGGTTTTACTTAAATTTATTTATTCAAGTTTTCTTTTAAATAATCTCTTGGATAATGATGTTTCTTTTTAAATTAAATGATTTTCTAAAATATAGTCTTACTGAGCCTTTCGCTCACATTTTATTTGTTTTCAAACCTTCCCCTTTAGGTGGATTTCCTCTCAGGTTCAGAGAAGACTCAACGGATAGAACTCAGGAGCAGTAGAAGGACTAGTGGATTATTTGTAATAATTGAACAAGGCATGTAATGTTTTAACTTTCTTTGTGCTTGGACTGTGGTTGAATTATTATATTGTCAGTACAATGTGTGTGCACAAGTTGTGGGTCAATGGGACCCATACTCGCTATATTTATTATTTTATTTCCTACTTAATGATTCGCTCAATGATTTTATTTGTTTAATGATTTGAATTCTTTTACAAAATGGTTTTTAAACCTTTCATACTTTTATATTTAATTTAACCCTTAAACTCATGTTTTTAACTAAATTTTTATTTAATTAAATTAAATCAACCGCCACATCACCTCCTATACCTCGAGGTATGACAGAATGGTATCAGAGCTTAAGGTTATGAACCTTGGGAATTGTGCACACATATGTATGACAATAAAATATCTCTGACAGTCCAAAATTTTGTTTTCAGAAGTGAGAGAATGGCACCTTGATGTCGATCGACAGTTGACGCTGAGTTCGGAAATGATGAGGGTATGATGAGGTCTATGTTTGCGGCATTCTGGTAGATGGCAGCTAGGGCTAGACCGGATGATTCTGATGCTAGTCGTCGGCATGCATATTTTAAAGAATTTCAACGTGCGTCTATTTTGACTTTTGATGGAAATGGGGATCCGCAATTGGTAAATTATTGGCTAGACTCGATCGTGAAGCATTTGGATACCCTTGGTGTGCCAGATGAGTATCATGTGGAATTTGCTGCATATAAGTTTGAGGGTGGCGCTAATACTTGGAGGAAGCAAGCTAAGCGTTTGGAACGTAGTGGTAACATCAGTTGGGACAGGTTCGAGGAGCTGTTCTATAATCGATATTTTCTGCAAAGGTATAGAGACCAAAAGGCAGCTGAGTTCTATAGGTTGCAGCAGGGTGAACTGTCTGTTCGTAAGTATGAGGCAAGGTTTAATGAGTTGGCCAGGTTTGCTCCATCGGTAGTGGCATCGGAACGTGAAAAATGTATAAAGTTTCAGGAAGGACTTATGGCTCCTATTCTGTGACAGGTGGTTGCTCTACGACTCAGGAATTTTGAAGAGCTTATGTCGTCGGCAATATCAGTGGAAAGTGATTATGCTCAGTATTGTAAGGACCGAGTAAAATCTTCAGGAGGACCATAGAGGAAAGGTAGGAAGAGCACCAGTAGCCGTCCAACTCTAGGAAAGAACAAGCAGGGTGGCACGAACAGCGCTAGCAGCATTTCATCTGGCAGCGGGAGCAACAATCCCTACAACTTCCATTGTCATTATTGCCAGCAGCCAGGACACATCAAAAGGAATTGCTCGATCAGGAGTGCCCGTCTTGGATCTCAGACTGGAGAAGGTGCTAGTCGTCAGCCTCAGCCTCAGACCCTTCCTCCGCCTCAGTAATTTCTATAGTTGCATTTTTCTTAGCTCTCTCCTCAGCAATTGTCATACCTAGCGTAAGGATAGCGGCCGTAGCATTTTCAGCATAATGTCCTTTAGTATCGAGCGTCGAGTGCAGCTAGTGTGCAGTCGTCTCTGTCACAGCAGTATCGGTAGAATAATCCAGGACCTAGCAATGTTGGTAGAGGGAAAGGAAAGGCACCAGTGCAGGTTCATGCGATGGCATCAGGAGGTTCAGATACCCAGACCAGTAACGTGGTTTTCGATGGTACAATCTTAGTTTCCCAATCCCTAGCTCACGTTTTATTTGATACAGGTGCCACTTATTCTCTCATTTTGAGTTCTTTTGCACATGCCTTAGGATTAGAGATAGAAGAGTACAATGAACCCCTAGTCATAGCTTCTCCCTTGGGACGGGTATGTGTAAATTGTATATGTAATGCTTGTAAAATCAAGATTAGGGATGAGATTTTGAAAAGTGATTTGATTGTACTCCCTATGAGCTCATATGATGTAATCCTAGGAATGGACTGGTTGTCCAGGTATAATGCAGTTGTGGACTACTAGCTTAGAGAAGTGACCCTAGTGTCTGATAGGGGGACGATGATCACTTACCAAGGTGGTGGTGATCGGTTAATGAGTGAGCGTCTCATGAAGTCATGTCTTGGAGGGTGAAAGAATCTGGTTTGTCATGCTTTTCTTACAAGTCTGGAAGATGAGCCCTATGCCTTGAGAGAAAATGTAGCGATTCTGGTGGTTGATGAGTATGAGGATGTCTTTCCCGACGAGTTGCCAGGGTTACTACCGCATCTGGAGATTGAGTTTGGTATTTAGTTATTCCCAGGAGCAGCACTGATTTCAGTAGCACCTTATCGGATGGTGCCGACAGAAATAAAAAAATTGAGGAAGCAACTTCAGGAGCTTGCTGATAAGGGATATATTTGGAATAGCACGTCACCGTCGAGAGCACCGGTTTTGTTTGCTAAGAAACATGATAGGACTCTCAGGTTGTGTATAGATTATCAGCAGCTGAATCGTGTCACGGTGAAGAATAAGTATCCTTTGCCTAGGATTGATGAGTTGTTTGATCAGTTGGGAGGTTTGCGGTACTTCTCAAAGATAGATTTGCGCTCAGGGTACCATCAGCTCAGAATAAAGGAAGAGGACATTCCCAAGACAACTTTCAGGACCTGGTATGGACATTTTGAGTTTCTAGTGATGCCATTTGGATTAACGAATGCTCTGGCAGCTTTCATGGATTTGATGAGCAGGATATTCAGGCCGTATCTGGATCAGTTCGTGATCGTGTTCATCGATGATATTCTAGTGTATTCTAATACTTGGGAGGAGCATGAGCAGCATCTCAAGATCGTGCTTTAGACTCGTGGGAGCACCAGTTGTATACCAAGAAAGAAAAGTACGAGTTTTGGTTAACAGAGGTTAGGTTTCTGGGTCATTTCATCTCCGAGCATGGTATTTCTGTGGATCCGTCCAAGATTGAAGCCATAGTGGAATGGCAACGACCAAGGAATGTAGCAAAAATTCGTAGCTTTTTGGGTCTTGCAGGGTATTATAGGAAATTTGTAAAGAATTTCTCAAAGGTTGCAGTGTCGTTGACGAGGTTGGTTAGGAAAAACGTTAGGTTTAAGTGGGATAAAGAATGTGAGCTTGCTTTTCAGGAATTGAAGAATCGGTTAACTTCAGCCCCAGTGTTGGTTATCCCTAGCAGTGACGAGCCGTATGAGGTTTATACAGGTGCTTCAGGATGTAGACTTGGATGCATGTTGATGCAGCATGGACGCGTGGTTGCGTACGGATCGAGACAACTATGACCTCACAAGCGAAATTATCCTACCCACGACTTACAGCTCGCGGTAGTGATTCACGTGCTGAAGATTTGGAGATGCTATTTATATGGGGCAACATTTCAGGTCTTTTCTAATCATAAGAGTTTGAGGTATCTGTTCACTTAGAGGGATTTAACTTGAGGCAATGGAGATGGATGAAGTATATGGAGGATTATGATTTTGCATTGCAGTAGCATCCCAGGAAAGCTAATGTGGTCGCAGATGCGCTTAGCAGGAAATCTTTAGGGATTTTAGCTTGTTTGGCTCTTGAGGATTGGAACAGGGTTGCGACGGTAAGTGAGTATGGACTACAATATCATGAAGACTATGATCGTGTTTCGGTGTACCATATGGAGGCGACCCTAGCTCTTATTTAGATGGTGAAATAGAATCAGTGGCAGGACCAGCATCTTCATGGGATTTGGACGCGGATTCAGAACGGGCAGCAATTTGAAGAATGGAAAGTGCATGCAGATGGATCGTTGTATTTTTGGGAGCGTCTTGTAGTTCCAGCAATTCCAACAATCATAGAAGTGACGAAGGCAGTTATGGATGAAGCTCATGGGTCTTAGTTCGCAGCATAAAGATGCATCGTGATTTGAAGAGGCAATATTGGTGGAGAGGCATGAAGAAAGGTGTTCGAGAGTACGTGGCCAAGTGTACGACGTGTCTTCAGGTGAAAGCCGAGCATCAGAAGCCAGCAGGTCAGCTTCAACCGTTTCCTATTCCAGGGTGGAAATGGGAGCATGTGACGATGGATTTTCTCACAAGTTTGCCGAGGACGGAGCAGCGGCATGATGCAGTTTGGGTCGTGATCGACAGATTGACAAAATCGATGCATTTCATCCCTTTCAGGTCGACATGTTCGAGGAAAGTTCTCGGGGAGTTGTATCTACAGAACATAGTGAGATTGCATGGAGTTCCTTTGTCCATCACTTTTAATCGAGACACCAAGTTTAATGCTAAGTACTGAAGGAGTTTTCAGGAAGCTTTAGGTACAATTTGAATTTCAGTACGGTGTTTCATCCTCAGACCGATGGGCAGTTTGAGCAGGTTATTCAGATTCTCGAGGACATGTTGCATGCTTGTGTGTTAGACTTCGGCGGGAATTGAAAAAAATATTTGTATCTGGCAGAGTTCGTGTACAACAACAGCTATCAGGCAAGCATTGGTATGGCACCAGTTGAGGTATTGTATGGGCGATCGTGTAGGTCACCGGTGTGTTGGGCAGAGCCAGAAGACAATATTATTCTTGGGCTGGATGAGATTCATGATAGTAACGAGAAAGTCGCCATAATTCGAGATCGATTAAGAGCAGCTTAGAGTCAGAAAAAAAGTTATACGGATAGGAGACGTCGACCCTTGGAATTTGCGGTGGGGGATTTTGTTCTCTTGAAAGTATCACCTCGTAAAGGTATTATGTGGTTCGGAGTAAGTGGAAAGCTTGCACCGAGATATGTTGGACCATGCGATATCACTCAACGTGTTGGTGTGGTCGCTTATCGGCTCGACCTTCCGCTCGAACTTTCTCATGTTCATGACGTGTTCCATGTGTCGATGCTTAGGAAGTGTCCGCCTAAGCAGGGTAAGATAGTTTTATTTTGTAATGTATAGGTTCGAGAAGATACGACGTACGAGGAAGTACCAGTACAAATTGTCGATCGAAAAGTGATCAGATTGCGTCGTCGGGATATACCATTGGTAAAGCTCGTGTGGCAGCATCACGGGGTTGATGAGGCCACTTGGGAGTTAGAGTCGAGCATACGGGAGTTGTATCCGCATCTGTTTTGTTTATAAATTGATTTGTAAATTTCAAGGGCAAAATTACTTTTAGGATTGGAGAGCTGTAACGCCTTGAAATTGATTTAATGATATTATAATGTAAAATGATGGATTAGTGTGCCATAATTAATATTTTAAAATTTATTTGATCATTTAATAAAATTTTAGGTGTAAAGTTGTTTTGGTTATCTTAATGACTTCTGATTGTTTTTAATTATTTTAAATGTTATTTTGAATCTTTGGGACACAAATTTGTAAAATGTCAAATATATTTCGTTTTACAAAATCGTGGGCGGCACATAGTTTCATATAGAAAAACCGCCCACTATTTCTCTCTATTTATTCTCTCTCCTTTCCCTCTCTTTGATTCACTCTCTCTCTGTTTCTCTCTCTCTCTCTTCGAGCGCCTCTCACTCTCTCTCTATTGGTCTCTCTTCTTCTCTCTCATTTTTCCCTCAAATTTTAACTCCAAGCAAGCTCAAGCTTCAGGTTTTGGTGGATTGGAAGCTCGGGAGCTCAATTGAAAAACTAAAAACATGAATTGAAGCTTGAGTTTGAGGTTAGATTTGAAATTTCTAAACTTTTTTCAAATTTTCAATTTTTCATGCATTTTTGAAATCTAAGTTTGTTTGAGCTTAGAAAACCCTTGATTTGTGTTAAAAGAACTTAGAACAACTAGGATTTATGCTTTGTTTGAAGAAAAACGGATTAGATTCAAGATTTTTTATTTTTCCTCATTTTTCCCTATTTTTGGATTTTTAGGATTTTGTGTTCAAATCTTGTTTAAATGAGTTCAAAAGTGTTCTATTATGTTTTTCTATCATCTATGATTGTTTTCTATGCTTGGGGTTTAAGAAAAACAGGTTAAAACGAAGATTTGAGTTTCGGGAGACCCAAAACCCGTGCCTGGAATTTTTGAAAATTTTTGAGTTTGGCAGGCCGATTCAAAGGATCGGCAGGCCGTATTCATCCGTCTGGCGGGCCGAACCTGGAAATGTTTGGCCGACTGGACATGGTCCTCCGGCAGGCCGAACAAGGGGACTAGTAGGTCGACCAAACAAGGACAAATTTTGTGATTTTAATCCTTTTTCATTGTTTTGAACCCCGATTGAAAACCCAGCTTTATAAAATGATTTTAAAGGTACAAATTGCACACTAGGACATCATGAAATGGTTTAGTAACATAGAATGTCTCAAACTAGATATTGATCAACTTAGTTTGTGCCTAGGATCGTTCGTGGTTCTACGGAGCTAACGTATAGCGGGCCAGGATTACGGTGTGGGGCACCAGCACGAGTATTGATGTAGGACTTCTATCCCTTCCTTGGTAACCCAGTTTCAAATTATTTGGCTTTGAAAAGGGTTTTTATCAAAATGTTTTCAACGGTTGATTGAAAATGAATTTATCGGTAATATTTTAATAAACCGTGAACTGAAATGAACTTCATAATGAATGATAATGAAAGCATCTGGTGCATGGATTTTTAATAATGATAGAAATGAGCACAAGGGCATGATGTCATATCAGAGATCGAGTCGTGTAGCGATTGACCTTGGAGGCAGGTCCTGAAACCCAGCTGGGCCACTACGGTGGTGTTTTTCATATGGTTTGCCTTAGAAAAGAAAATGATGATATTTTTGGTCGACCAAATAAACTGTTTTGGGTAAGAATGGTTTTATTTAAATTTATTTATTCAAGTTTTCTTTTAAATAATCTCTTGGATAACGATATTTCTTTTTAAATTAAATGATTTCCTAAAATATAGTCTTATTGAGCCTTTCGCTTACATTTTATTTGTTTTCAAACCTTCCCCTTTAGGTGGATTTCCTCTCAGGTTTAGAGATGATTCAACGGACAGAACTCAGGAGCAGTAGAAGGGCTAGTGGATTATTTGTAATAATTGAACAAGGCATGTAATGTTTTAACTTTATTTGTGCTTGGACTATGGTTGTATTTTTATATTGTCAGTACAATGTGTGTGCACAAGTTGTGGGTCAATGGGACCCATACTCGCTATATTTATTATTTTATTTCATGCTTAATGATTCGCTCAATGATTTTATTTGTTTAATGATTATGAATTCTTTTACAAAATGGTTTTTAAATCTTTCATACTTTTATATTTAATTTAACCCTTAAACTTATGTTTTTAATTAAATTTTTATTTAATTAAATTAAATCAACCGCCACTTCACCTCCCGTGCCTCAGGACGTGACATAAAATAAAAAGTTATAGACTAATAAATCAAAAATAGAAAGTTGGAGACCAAAATTACACTTTAGTAAAAGATTAAGGACTAATGTAGTAATTTACCCAACATTTTATTACGTACTTTTGCCTTAAGTTAACTATCATAGGGTTTAATTAATTATCACAGTGATGGTTGTGGTGAGGCACTAATAAAGAGAAGATCAAAATTGAATTGAAAGGACAAACAATACGTTATCTAGTGTTAGAGTTGCTGATAACAGCACAAAACCTATGCGACTGATAAGAACAGAAATACAGTTGGGCAAAGTAACCAACGAATTTGTGACTAGTTAAGAATTCATGAACGAAGCTAGAAGGTAAAGAGCAACATACATGATGTGTTGCACCAGTTTCCAAAACCCATGAAGATTATTTATTTGAAATGGGGACAAAGATGAGGAAAGGGAAAGTATAGCACTGAAAATGGAAATAGAGGCAATGGAGGGTCCAGGTTGCTGCGGTGTAGGAGAGGCACGAGGAATGCCTTGAAGCTGCTAACTCGGGTGTGCAATGAGCTGGTGGCATTGACATGGGGTCAAGCTCCCGAGAGAGACGCCGGTAGAACCAGATCCACAATCATCAAAAAGAGAAAATCTAGTTTGATTTACATGAGCCTTGGGAGAAGATGTCGTATGTTTCTGTTTTTTTTTTCCTGCTGACTGAAATCTATGATCTGTGGGGACTTTTTTGTGTTTTTTTTTTTTTGGTTCCTTTTCTAGTTTGATATGAAATCCGAGTTGTTGGATTTTTTTCCTTTTTTTTTTTTTGCTCTAAATTATTGGATATTTTATGCAGAATGGAAATCAATCTTGATTCCATGAAAGACGTAAGTGTTGAGGTCGAAGTTGAGTCGAAGTTGAGGAGGTTGATAACTCTAGCCTTAATAGTGAGGCCCAACAACGTGCTACGAGAAGGAAAAGGAAGCCGATCATGATGTTGCTACTTTGATCTTTTGGGTGTTTATTGTAGTAAATTTTAGTGCTTTTATTTTTTAGCTTTAAATTTAAATCTAAATCCGCGAATTGTAAATGAGTTATGACCCTCAATAATACACGGGTTTAAAAATTGACATGACACTATAATGACACATTTATTGAACGGGTTAATCATGTCATGTCAATGTTAACCCTCCAATAAAAAGTTGTGTTTGGACAAAGTTATTAAATGGGTTGTATTCGTGTTATGGGTTCTAGGATTCACCATCACAACAACACAAACTCAATCCACTAACATGAATTGCTAGCCCTTTCTAACATTATATCCATTAAATTTTTATGATTAGTGACTAAAATTGTTAACAAATTAAGGGACTAGATGATCAAAATAAATTTAGAAGCCAAACTATCATAATACATAATGTTTTTTGTTTGGGCAATGGTCAACTTGCCCACGAAATTTTTGTCAGTCTTTTAGGTTTTACCTGTTTGTTTTAATTTATGTGTTTATCAAATAAATATGTCGATGTTTATGCTATTTAAATTTAGCATGTTTTTGTAGTTTTGTTGGCCTATAGCTGTAATAATAGATGTGATCTCCTCACCTCTAATTTTACTTTGTGCTTTATACCCGCTTGTTATCAACGGTAAGTGTGTTGATGTCTGATAAGGTTAGATTCTAAGACGTGTCATTTGTTTCTTTAGCATTAGGGGTTTGGTTTTGATCGACTAGTTTTATTTGTCAACTATAGTAGTTCTTTGTAATGAGCTTAGTTGTGTTCAATTTTATATGCCAAATGGGTCTTTTCTTTTTGAACTTGTGGTTTGCCTTTATGGTCTATCCTTCATTGGTAATATCTAGAATCAAGTAATAAAATTTTCCTTTAAAAAAATAATGATTAGAGTCTCAATTTTAGTTTTAACGACACAAAAAGTGTGTTGTCTTTTTTGCTTCTTGCTCCTTTCTCGAGGTCGTAAACTTGACCATTACCCTTTTATAATAGTAAATTCCTCCCCGGAGATTCGGTTTTAGGGGGAAAAACCCAGAAAAAAACTATAATTGAGGAACATTGCATAAACAAAACAATGAACACGACTATTCAAAAATAGATCAAAAAGGATCTTCATAAACTTTTTCTTCTTCATGAATCGAATAAGCCTTTTCTTAGGCAAGTATATGGTCAAAAGAGAAATATTAGCCGCTATGATTAGTAAATGATTAGTCAATAAGTTCTGATGTGTGCATTTGTATGTAGATAAAGTCCTTAGCAGGTTTGTTAGTGTTGGTTAAAATTCTGTTAGTGAGGCTGTTAATATGACGTCAGTAGGTTTGTGTTAGTTACTGAATAGCTGATAGCGTAATAAAAAGGAACCATATAGGCGGTGAGGGGTTAGGCAGAAATTAGTAAAAAGTTTAAGCTTGCTTAGCTGGGGAGAGCGAGAGGTCTCTCGAATCACCTCTCTCTTGGATAAAGAAGCCTATGCTCGCCAACATTCGATGGAGTATCAGATTTTTAGAAGAGAAGATCCAGGTGGTTGGATTTTCAAATTAATGGAGCGATTTTTCACTGTGAATCGCTATTTAGAACGGGACAAGATTGGAGCGGTCAGGGCCTTAAAAGGGGATGCGTTATCTTGGTTTCAGTGGGAAGAATGTCAGGGCTCTTTTGCAAGTTGGACGGTGCTCGTGGTGGCGCTTCTCCAAAGATTTCGTTCTTTGCAAGAGGGAAATCTTTGCGATGGGTTTCTTGTGATCAGGGAAACTGGAACAATGGCAGAATTGTTGAAATTAATCCAATACATAGGCTAATATATTAAATAAACATATATTAAAGGCTATCAGATAAAATTATTATTTAAGTTTTGGCCTTTAATGCATCATTAAGTGTGGGCCTCCTATGTGTAGAGACTAAAATATAATTATTGATTTTATGATGGGGTAAATTGGTAATAAATGATAACTATTAGGATTATCAGTTATATAAGGGGTTGTGGTCTTCAAGTCAGTACATATATTATTTCTCTGTCATCCATCTATGGAGAGATTACAGAGGCATTCTTTGAAGGAGGACTTACGGACTAAACTTGCAAGATCCCCAATCTACATACTCAAGAATCACATTGTCTATGGATTCAGATTAACTTCCGTATCCTATTAATTATCTTGGTGATTTGACATAAATGATCTTAGTTGATGGTTTTTATCACAATATTTTGTCTAATAAGTGGTATCCAAAGCATCTTCATGTTAAATTATTGAAAATTAGTTTATTTTTCTAAATAAGATTCTCGTAAGAATTCACAAATTTAACAATTTATTTTTTAAAAATTGTTGAATTTGAGAATAAATTTAAAGATTCTTTGGTTTAATTATTCAAGGAATATATTATTGTGTTCATATTATTGTGAATATTAAATTATATATATGAATATAATTATAAGATTCAACCGGAATTATATATTCATATATATATATATATATATATAATATTTTTTCTTTTGGTTGTTTGAGGATTTGTTATTTGGTACGTACATATATATGTTTGCTGGGTATAGTTTTGAGGAAAGAAAAGTTGTTTAATATTGTGCGAAAGTTTTTGGTACATGAATATAATTATATATAATCCTTTCATTTGGTTGAATCTGTTTTCTAGAAAGCAGCTTTGAATAAATTTTTTTTTTCTTTTCGGCTTCAAGCGGCACAAGGCTGCTAAAAAAAATAAAAGGTTTCATATTCATGGCAACGAGCTGTTGAGAAGAAGAAAGACCTCTAAGGGTTTTTGGACATATTCTGGGCTTTGGCCCAGACTTGAAGGTATAATACACAGGCTCAATTGGGCCCGTAATCAGAACAGGACCTAGGGGTTGACCAGCAATGAAAAAAGAAAAAAAGATGACATGGGCTGGGCCCATGACACAAGGAAAAGAGGGGAAAGTTGGGTTAGGATCCATATTGGGTCCACCCAACCCAATCCAGCCTTAACCAAGTCAAAGTTGACTTGTTGACTTTGATCAGGTTGACATTTGGCCAAAATTTTTATTTTTTTATTTTTTTATTTTTTATTTTAATTTTGATCATTTTTTGTGTAATTTTAAATTCAAATATTTTTTATTTTATATATATTTTGAGATGAATTACTTGAAGCAACACGTCACCAAAGTAACCTCTCTTGTGAAAATTAATTTATTTTGGAATATAAACGGTTGTATCCATGTAATTTATGTGAATATCGACTAGCCCAAAGGAAAGTCAATATTTGATGGAATTGCATGTACACTTGTGGTAACAAATCACATGTACACTTGTGGGAACAAACACATGATGATTATTTGGTTTTACATGTGAATAATGAATCGGCCCAAAGGAGGATTTATTGTTTGACATGTTCTTATTATCAATGTTTGATTACTACACCAAGATATTACTTACAAGTTAATATTTCTGTCTAAAGACCAAATATTGATGGAGTGTCCGGTATCTTAAGATAGGGTTACCTTTATTTGGATTTATTATTGTTATTTTGGATTCTTATGTCAACTTTTTTTTGTTATATTGTTCTCTGATTCAACTACTAATAGTTCTGTCTCAAACATTACTGCTAACATCAATTCTATTCCTATGCTAAATGGTAGCAACTTCAAATCATGGCAAGATAACCTCCTTTTGTTCTCGGAGTCATGGATCGCAGCCTTGAGTTAAGGGTACATTCTCCTGCACCTCTTATAGATAAGATTTTCTCTGATGAAAAGAAGGACATGGAAATGTGGGAGAAGTTAAATCGCATGTGTATGATGATCATGAGGAAGGCCATTCCAGAAGCATTTAGGGCACTATATCAGAAATGATAAAGACAGTCGAAGAGTTCCTCAAGGACATTGAGAAGAGATTTGCCAAAAATAAAGAGGCTAAAATAAGTAAACTTTTGGCAAACCTCATCTCAATGAGATACAGAGGTAAGGGGAAAATCAGGGAGCACATCATGGAGATGTCTCATATTGCTTCAAAACTGAGAGCACTTAAGCTTGGCCTTTCTAAAGACTTGCTAGTGCATTTGGTTCTTATATCTCTTCCTACACAATTTAGCCAGTTCAAGGTGAGTTATAACTACCAAAAGGAGACTTGGTCTCTTAATGAGCTCATCTCACACTGTGTGCAAGAAGAGGAAAGGTTAAAGCAAGAAAAGACAAAAAGTGTTCACTTGGCTAATACTTCCAAGGACAAAGGGAAGAAAAGCAAGAAGGATAAGGAAGCTATAGTTACAACACCTCAAAAAAAAACAACAAAAGAGATCAAATGATCGAGAAGGCATGGGTTGTTTCTTCTGTGGAATTGCAAGGCATAAGAGGAAGCATTGTTCTAACTATCATGCTTCACGTGTGAGAAAATGTATGCCTTGTAATTTGGTTTGTTCTAAGGTTAATTTAACTTCGGTACCTAAACACACTTGGTGGATAGATTTTAGGGCAACCACTCACACCAGTATGTCTAAGCAGGATTTCCTAAGATGCCGAAAGCCAAATGATGGTGAAAGATACATTTATGTGGGCGATGGCAAGAATGTTGAAGTTGAAGCAATAAGAAAATTTAGATTATCATTAAAGACTAGATTTTATTTAGATCTTGATGAGAGATTTATCGTCTTTTAGACGGAATTTGATTTCTATTTCTACTATAGACAAATCAGGTTATTCTTGTTTATTTGGAAATGGAAAATTTAGTTTTTTTCATGATTTAAAATTGGTTGGTTTTGGTTCTCTGTCAGATTATGATAATCTTTATTTAATTGATACAATTGCTTCATTGAATGTATTCTTGCAATTAAGTACATAAGGTATAAAAAGAAAATTAACCAATGAGAATTTGGCTACGTTATGGCACAAGAGATTAGGTCATATCTCTAGAAAGAGATAGAGACTTGTGTCAAATGAAATTCTAGACCCTTTAGATTTTATAGATTTTGATATTCGTATTAACTTTATAAAGGGGAAACAAACCAATTAAAGGAGATTTGAAGCCAATAGGACTTTAGACGTCTTACAATTTATACATACAGATATTTTTGGGTCATTTCTATGGTTTCTTGGAATGGTCAACAATATTTCATAACGCTCATGGACGATTTTTCTAAATATGGCTACATATATCTCATTCATGAAAAGTCACAGTTGTCGGAGATGTTCAAAAATTATAAGGCTGAAGTTGAAAACCAACTCAACAAAAGGACTAAACGCGTCAAATCTGACAGTGGTGGTGAGTTCTATGGCAGATATGAAGGTTCAAGTGAACAACGTTTAGGACTGTTTGCTAAATTCCTAGAGGAATGTGGTATCGTCTCACAGTACACTATGCCGGGTTCACCAACTATGAATGGTGTTGCTGAAAGATGAAACAAGCGCTTAAAGACATGGTGAGGAGTATGATCTCTCATTCTACCTTACCAAAATCACTCTAGGAAGAAGCACTAAAGACTGTAGCATATATCATTAACAGGGTTGCAACTAAATCAACTACTAAAACCCCTAATGAACTTAGGATGAGCAAGAAGCCTAGTTTAAAGCATTTGCATGTTTGGGGATGTTCAGCTGAGGTAAGGCCTTATAGGCCTAATGAAAAGAAACTGGACTAAAGGACAATGAGTTGTTATTTTATTAGATACTCTGAAAAATTCAAAGGGTACAAGTTTTATGATCCCACGACTAAGTTGATTTTGAGATAGGAAACACCCGGTTCTTTGAAGGTGTCGAGTTTATGGGAAAGATAAGGTTAGGGGCTTGTCTTTGAAGAGGAATATGTTGATATTTCTGCAGCTGTTATTAACATTGATCAGGTTCTTATTCCTAACATTGTTCAAGAAGCAAACTCAATTCAAGATAATGTGGAGAACCTCCCATTCCAGAAATTCACTAGAGAACCTATGCCATTAAGGAGATCCATTAGAGAAATGAGAAGTATAGTGCCAAATGATTATATTGTATTTCTCCAAGAACATGAGTATGATATTGGTGTAGTCGAATATAATCCAATCGACTTCTGTCTAGCCGTGGAAAGTTCTAGATCTCAACAGTGGAATGATGCCATGAATGAGAAGATAAAGTCCATAAAGGATAATGACATTTAGGATCTTATCCCATTGCCTAAAGGTTATGGTTACAAATGGATATTTAAGACCAAGAAGGATTCGAAAGATGATGTGGAAAGATATAAGGCTCGTCTTCTCGCTAAAGGTTTTACACAGAAGGAGGGCATCGATTATAAAGAGACTTCCTCTCCAGTTTCTTTGAAAGACTCTTTCAGAATTATAATGGCATTAGTGGCACATTTTGATCTTGAGCTTCATCAGATAGACATTAAGACTGTGTTGCTCAATGGCAACATTGATGAAACAATCTATATCGAGCAACCAGAAAACTTTGCATCAGGAGATGCAAAGAAAATGGTTTGTAAATTAAAGAAATCCATTTATGGGCTTAAACAAGCTTCTCGTTAGTGGTATTACAAATTTCATTAGATTATCATCTCGTTCGGTTTTGAGATGAACGTGGTCGATGATTATATATACCATAAGTTTAGTGGGAGTAAGTATATTTTCATAGTTTTATATGTCAATGACATTTTGCTTGCCAGCAACATATAGACTTATTGCACGAAACCAAGAGATTTCTTTCAAAAAAATTTGAGATAATGGATCTTGATAACGTCTCTTTTGTGTTGGATATACAGATACACTAGATTCGCTCTCAGGGTATTCTTGGATTATCACAAAAAGGTTATATCAAAAAGGTTCTCAAGAGATATGGCATGTAAGACTGTAAACTAGGTGAAACCCCAGCGGCTAAGAGCGACAAGTTTGGTCTCAATCAGTATCCTAAGAATAATTTTGAGATTTAAGAAATGTAAAAGATTCCTTATGCATTAGCAGTAAAGAGTTTGATGTATGCTCAGGTTTATACACATCCGAATATTTGTACGCTATAGGGATGTTGGGTAGATACTTGAGCAATCTTGGAAAGGATCACTAGATAGCAGCCAAACAAGTCTTGAGGTATTTAAAGAGAACAAAGACTATATGCTTATGTATCAGAGGTCGAAACAGCTTGAGATCATTAGGTATACTGACTCTAATTATGCTGGATGCCAAGATAGTATAAAATTTATACTGGGCTATGTCTACCTTCTGGCTAGAGGTGTTGTCTCTTAGAAAAGTGCTAAACAGTTTCTTATAGCATTTTCTATCATGGCGGCATAATTCATAACATGTTATGAGGCGTCCAATCGTGGAATATGGCTACAAAATTTTGTCACAGAGCTACGCATAACGGACAGTATTCAAATACCACTCAAGTTATTTTGTGACAATAAGTCAACAGTTCTATATTCCAACAACAATAGAAGCTCGACGAAGTCAAAGCATATATAGACATCAAGTTTTTGACTATGAAAGAAAGAGTTCAGAGTGGACAGTTGTCTATAGAGCACATCGGTACAAACTCCATGATTGCAGATCCACTCACTAAGGGATTGCGACCCAAAATGTTTCATGAGTACACTGCTTGTATGGTTGTCATGTCTCATGAGGATATTTAGTTTTAGCCAGAGTTTGTAATTTTAGATGCTTTTTGATATAGACATTTTCAGTTATTTCAGTTTATAGATATTTTGAGGTTATTTTCTGCAGAAATAAAGTTTTTGGTTTATTCACACTCTGATTTTGGTATGGTTTGATCTCACTAAGGTTTTTAAGGTGGACCAGTTGGAAATAGACATGTTAAGATCACATTGCATGAAATTTCTATGCTACACATCCATGCTTGATTTGTGTAATTAGTTGTATTGGGATATGTGATCATTGGTAGATCTAGTTATGATATATGTAACGAATGTTACTTTGGTCTTATATTGATATAGTTAATGGACAAAATTGTTAAGACTCATAAGTTTTTTATAGCAAAATTCATGAGCTCATAAAGTATAATTCACATTTATGAAGTTTCATATATAGCCCAAGTGGCAAATTGTTAGAATTAATCCAATATCTAGGCTAATATATTAAATAAATGTATATTAAAAGCTATCAGACACAGAAAGCCTAATTAAAGAAATCAATTTAAGATTTGGGATTTGAATGCATCATTAAGTGTTGGCCTCTTATGTGTAAAGACCAAAATATAATTACTGATCTTATGATGGGCTAAATTGGTAATAAAGGATAACTGTTAGGATTAACAATTATATAAAAAAGTTGTGACCCTTAAGTTAGTACGCACGTTATTCTTCAGTCACTCATCTACAGAGAGATTACAAAGGCATTCTTTGAAGGAGGACTTACGTGCTAAACTTGG
This sequence comes from Artocarpus heterophyllus, assembly GCA_025403435.1. Lineage (NCBI taxonomy): Eukaryota > Viridiplantae > Streptophyta > Magnoliopsida > Rosales > Moraceae > Artocarpus > Artocarpus heterophyllus. The sequence goes on from CM046331.1 coordinate 6,609,996, forward strand.
AAGATCCTTAATCTCCAGACTAAGGAATCACGTTTTATCTATGGATTCAAATTAGCTTCCACATCTTATTATCTCGGTGATTTTATATGAATGATACTGGTTGATGATGGCTTTCATCAAATATTTTGTTCTAATAAGAATATCGTCGGAAGTTTAAGATCTTGACAGCTCCACTCCAAAATGTACTAGAGGAGATTATTGAAGGTATTTTCATTAATGGCCTTAGAACTAAGGTTAAGGCTTGAGAGTTCTGAGTCCAATGAGATAGGGAAATATAATGGATATGGCATAAAGAATTGATGAAAAGAATTTTCTTTGTTAGGGAAAGAAGTGATGGGAATTAAATCAGCCAACTCTTAGTCTTTACTAGGGCGAACTCAACTAGTTTCTATGATGGGAAGTTCTTAGCCAAGGTTTTGGGGGGGTCGAAGAAAGCAGTTTGCTCCGAAAAGAATTTCCTTTTTCAGAAGTTGTCAGATTCAAAACTACAAGGAAAAAAAAGAAGATAAAGGGCTAGTTGTAGGTGTGATGAAAATTTTATGTTTGGTCACAGGTGTAAAAATAAGGAGTTAAGAATTACGCTAAGTGATAAGGATGAGGCTGACCAAGAAGAGATGGATTGTATTAGCCAGGAAACAAAGGTGATGAATGAAGTCCTAAAGGTAATTGAGCTGTCTTTAAACTCCGTTATGGGGTTGTTCGATCCACATACATTGAAGGTTCAAGGGGAAATTGCTCAAAGAGAGGTAATAGTTCTAATTGATACTGGAGCTAGCCATAATTTCATAGCACTTGATTTGTTAAATAGTTTATCAATACCCACTTTGCCTACTAGTAGTTTTGGAGTCAAAGTAGGAAATGGGAAAACTGTTTTGGGTAATGATCTCTGTAAGGTAGTGGTGTTCAAGTTGCAAGATGTTACAATAACAGAGAATTATTTAGCTTTTGAGCTAGGAGAAATAGATGTAATATTAAGCATGCAGTGGTTGGAGCCCTGAGGGGGAATGTATGTCAATTGGAAGGCTCAACTGATGAAACTCTTAGTTGGGGGAGTCGAGTCACTATTAGAGGGGATAAGAGTCTGACAAAGTATGTGTTGTCCTTGAAAGCTATGATGAGGTCTGTCCATCATGAAAGTCTTGCCATTTACTTGGAGTTGTGTAATTTGTCTAAGGAGAGGAGGAGCAGATAGCAGAAAAAAGAGAACAACTTCAAGAAGAACAATTTTAAGCAATTCTAACCAAGCATGCAGCTGTTCTAAATATGCCAAATGGGCTACCGCCTCATAGAAGCAAAGATTATCGGATTGTTCACCAGAATGGGACTGGCCCAGTGAGTGTGCGGCCATACAAATGCCCACATTTTCAAAAGGAAGAAATAGAAAAGCTAGTTCGGGAAATGTTGGATGCAGAGTTATACAACCCAGTACAAGTCCCTTTTCTGGTCCTTCTTTTGGTTAAGAAGAAGGATGGGAGTTGGAGGTTTTGTGTAAATTATCGTGCACTAAACCAAGTAACAGTGCCCAATAAATTTCCTATACCAGTTATTGAGGAGTTGTTGGATGAGTTATATGCAGCTGAAGTGTTTGCTAAGCTTGATCTCAAATCCGGTTATCACCAGATCCGAATATAGGCTGAGGATGTACCTAAGACTATTTTTCAGTCTCACGGGGGACATTATGAGTTACTTGTTATGCCCTTCGGGTTGACAGATGCTCCAACAACATTTCAATCTTTGATGAATCAGTTATTAAAGCCTGTTTTGCGGAAGATTGCTCTTATATTTTTTTTTTATGATTTCTTGATATATAGTAAATCTTGGAAAGATCACTTGCAACACTTGGATTCTGTTATAGAGGTGCTAAAAAAGAATGAACTTTATGTGAGTCACAAGAAATGTTCTTTTGGTCAACAGAGGCTCGAGTATTTGGGGCACATCATTTCTAAAGAAGGGGTTTCGGCAGATAATGCTAAAATTCAAGTCATACTTGACTGGCCCACTCCGCAGACAATTAAAGACTTCAGAGGATTTTTAGGCCTTACGGGAAATTATAGGCATTTCGTTGCGGATGATGGACAGATTTCATGGCACTCACTCAACTATACCAGAAGGATTCTTTTAAATGGCATGTTGAAGCAGAGTCTGATTTTCAACAATTGAAGCTTGCTATGACAACTGTACCGGTTCTTGCTTTGCCCCATTTTTCCAGCCTTTTATTATTGAAACAAATGCTTTCGGATTTGGAGTTGGAGCTGTTTTGCATTAAAACCAGAGGCCCATTTGTTATTTCGGTCAAGTTTTATCAAGACGGGCTAAAGCTAAATCAGTTTATGAAAGAGATTAATGGCTATTTTTTTAGCTATTTAAAAGTGGAGACATTGCTTGTTAAGGCGGCATTTCATTGTTCGGACTAATCAAAAGAGTTTAAAGTTCTTGCTCGACCAACGGTTGGTTAGTGAAGAACAACCAAAATGGTAGCTAAATTGTTGGGTTGTGACTTCGAAATCCAATACAACGCAGGGCAGAAAAATCGTGCAACTGATGCGTTATCTTGACAATCTCCTGGCAGGGACTTACTAGTAATGACTACCATTGTACTGGATTTTGAGGAACTTTAGGACCAAGGAAAGATCGGCATCTGTCTTTGATTCGTCAAAAACTGCTCCAACAACCAGGTGATGCTATGAAAAATTCCTTCTAGCAAGATAGACTCTACTACAAGGGTCAATTAGTCCTTCCTCAGGTTTCTACTTTTATCCCACTGTTATTACATGAGTACCACAACAACAAATTGGGGGATATTCCAGTGTTTTGAAGACTTTTAAAAGATTGGCTATTGAATTCTACTGGAAGGGAATAAAGAAGGATGTTGACTAGCACACAGAGGTGTACATTTAATACTGCTCATTGTTAAATAAATAATAAAATATTTAAGCTTTTAATTGTTTTTATATTTTTATTTAAAATATTTTCATTGAAAATTGTCTATTTTTGTTTATTTAATTGTAGAATAAAAAGCAGTGCAAAAATCCCTTCAATGGAGCCATGAAGCCATAATCCCATCAGCACAACTCAACCAAGTCATGTTTGAGTCACAAGCCGTGTCCAACAGCTGAGCCGTGTCAAGCCAATCAATATGCGTCAACTTTGAGTCGATGCAACCTCCATTTTCTATGACAATATGAAAAATCGTCGTTGAAAGAATTAAATGCCGATGACATGATTTTTTTGTTGTTGATAACTTTTAGCAATGATTATTTAATTTTTAGTGACTACTTTTGTCATGACTAAAACTTAATTTTTTTTTAGTAAAAGATATATATGTATATATATATATGTATGTATATATGAACTTATGTTTATCAAGGTTTCTCCAAAGAGAAAATGAAGGGATGAAAAATGACTGGCACAACAAATATATAAATAAATAAAGAAAGAGTTACCTTTGAAAATTTAGTTAACCAATGAAATTGACGATAGACATCATTCTCAGGTTTCAATTGACGAATGCTGTACATATCAGTTGTTAAAAGTGTTCTCACCAAGGAATAAGAAACAGTTATATTATTGCATTTATGTAGCCCTTAAAAAACAAGGATAAACCTGTTTTCAAATTCAAAAACTTTCTTATCCGCCAAAGTATTGTCGATTGAAGCAGAATCTAGAAGTCAAGTCAAAACAGGCCAGTCAGAGGGTTGTTAAGTTAATTGAAAGGGTAATCTAGTAATTCCAGTTTCGAGGGACAACGCCTAATTTGATTTGGGTAAATAAATCAATCTACATCTATTATATTGCTCTTTGTATTCAATTGATTGATCTTTTTTATAAATTCTTATAATGGTTTAATACATAACTGTACTTCTTGGTTTTCATTATTTCTTAATTTATTTCTCTGTTTTTGAAAACTATAAAAGTATTTTTTGAATTTGAAAAGCTTGTTTTAATTTTATTTTTCTTAGACTTTTTTAACTAAAAAACATGAAGATAAAGATAAAAATATATTTAATAAACGTAATTTGTTTATGAAACATATGTTTTTTTAGAAAATTTTTAAAAATATTTTGAAATTTAAAAAATCATAAAACTTAAGATCTTTTTTGAAATTTGATATTTTGTTGTGGGATTTCTTTTAAGCTTTTAATATAGAAAATATTTTTCATAACTATTTAGGGTAGTTATGTTGTTTTCCCAAATTTTTATTCCATAGGGACGAAAATTGAAATAAGTTTTTAAATTTCAAATGATACTTTTATAATTTTTAAGAACAGATCAAGAAGAAATTGAGAAATAATTAAAACTAAGATACAATTATATAATTAATGCTTCTTAAAATTCTTATGTGACACGTGTGAAGTTAATATATTGTGTCCTGTGTGCACGTGCATGGGTGTGTGACATCATGTAGCATATCTTGCTCTTTTTTTAGGGAACCTATGTTTGCTTTTCTTTTTACTGTTTTGAGTACTTTGGGGTTATTTGGTATTGTTTTTAAAATAAGTGAAAATATTTTTGTTTTAAAAAATAAGAATTTTTTAGAATTATGCTTCAAGTGTTTTTAAAATTTTTGCCCCGAAAAACATACGAAAACATTTCCAAAAATTTTGAGAACAAAAATTGGTTTTTTTTTAAAAAGTAATTATTTAATTTGTATCTTGTGATAGTTTACTGGCACCCAGGTAAACCAAACATCAAACTGACAAATTTAATATCAGCAACTCCACTACTACAAACTGAGTTGGATTCGAGGTTGTTAAACGTTAAGACATTTACCAATGGTTTAAAAACCATTTTAAAGTGTTGTCAAGCGTGTCATAATACCGTTTAAGTCGTTTTTTTGTGTAGAATTGAAACCTCGTCTAAAGTATATGTGCGACAGTCTCCACAAAAAAGTGTAATTTATGTTTGTGTTTTCGGTTTTCTTCTAAGGTAGCCTATCTCATGTGTTATTTGGCCTCTCAATTCACTAATTGTAGTTAATAAACTCACAAATTAAAAAATAATAATTTACAAGAATAGAGAATCCATAAATACTTAAACTAGATATATTTTTCAAGAATATTTAATACATACCAGTTTACAAACTGAACACTTTACTCGAGCGTTTTCCACATGGGCATTAGTATAGTCTCCAATTCGAATGAGCTTTGGAATGCCGCTTTGCATTATGTCATGCATACACCTTGAGACACAAAAGCGAAATTCGAAGTTCCCTCTTGCAAAGGAATTTTCTTATAACGTATTTTGAAATATTATTAACGCATCTTTAACATAAATTATTTAGTTCATATATACTAGAATCTGTATCCCACAATTTTGAAATTTGGTTGCATTGGGAAGAGGATTAAATGCGATCGCGTTTTGTATTTGCAACTGCCACTCATTCAGCTCCTTAATTGACCGATCAAATTGCATCAGTTAAAAGAATAATATGATATAAATCAACACCAATAGGATCAGCTTGGCCTATAGGATTGCGGTGGACTTGATAGGATTAAATTTTAGAATGTGTTTATTGATATCCCTTATTCTACTAATTTTTACACACCTTTATTTAATAAGATTTTGTGTTACCTATTAATGAATTACTATTAAGGACTGTTTTAGAAAAATAATCATCACACATCCTATCTTAAATATATATATCTATATATATCTATATATATCTATATCTATTACCTTCTAAAAAATTAGTGTTATTTTTTCAAAAGAATTGAAATATTATTAACGCATCTTTAACATAAATTATTTAGTTCATATATACTAGAATCTGTATCCCACAATTTTGAAATTTGGTCGCATTGGGAAGAGGATTAAATGCGATCGCGTTTTGTATTTGCACCTGCCACTCATTCAGCTCCTTAATTGACCGATCAAATTGCATCAGTTAAAAGAATAATATGATATAAATCAACACTAATAGGATCAGCTTGGCCTATAGGATTGCGGTGGACTTGATAGGATTAAATTTTAGAATGTGTCTATTGATATCTCTTATTCTACTAATTTTTACACACCTTTATTTAATAAGATTTTGTGTTACCTATTAATGAATTACTATTAAGGGCAAAACTGTTTTAGAAAAATAATCATCACACATCCTATCTTAAATATATATATATATCTATTACCTTCTAAAAAATTAGTGTTATTTTTTCAAAAGAATTGAAATGGATTCAAACATGAAAGAGTCTCCTACAAAAAATCTATGTGGTTTTTTTCTTTTTCAAAATTCTTATTTTATTATTGTTTTATATATATTAATTATAATTATACATATTATTGTAAATTCTTTGATTCATAAATAACTACAAATTGTGTGCTCCAGTAAAAGAAACCATACTTTCGTTTGATATAAAAAACATTATATATATATATATAACTACTTTTCTCTTCCTGTTTTTAAGTAAAAGAAATACAATTCGTTCGAAAATCCTTACAATTTTACCGATTATTTTTCCTGAAATCCAAAGTTTGGTTTAATAAAAAAAATTATATTAAGGAAAAAACTATTGCTTAGTATATAAACTAAAAAAGAAAAAGTTTAAAAAAAAATTGCAAGTTTATTTGGAAGGTAGGTGGAAAAAGAAAAACCAATAATATTATTTAGGAATAGGGATTTTTTTGTTATTTTAAGAGAAGTGTAAGAAGTAGAATAAGGGGTGGCTAAAAAAGCGTGTAAAAAATAAAATAAGAGATGTAAAAGAAGCACTCTAAATTTTAATACTCTATTTGAAGAAAATTTTTAAAAGATTAGATTGGATAAACTATTGTCCAAATCATGCTCAAATCACCTTAAAAGGAGATTCGGATATCCCCTACTGAAGCATGGGATTAAAGACGACACACTGTTAATTGGAGTATATTGAGAAAAATTTTAGGGACCTATTAGCAAAGATATATAAAATTTGGGGCCAAACTATAATTTTTAAATATTGAGAGGCAAAATTCAATTTTCTTATGGCTTAAATATAAAAAAATATATTATACATTTCCCCTCAAATTTTGAAGATTTACAATTCAATCCAATTTTTAATTTTTACTTATTAATTATTATTATTATTATTATTATTATTATTATTATTTTACAAAAGGCCCCTGTCCTAATAACAAGTCATGAAATATGAGTTCAAATTAAAGTAAAATTCAATCATCTCCTTTCCTATGTACTCCAATCCAACTCTTTAAGACTTTCCTAATCAATATTGCCCTATCTTACACGGCATACGAGCCCATAATATAGTAAAGAGGAAGAAACTTATCGGTGAATCACTTGTTTAGAGTTATATTTCATGACCAAATTGATCATAACATACAACCCTGTTTTATGAGGGGTGAATGATGGTCAACATCTAATTGCTCCCTCACTTGTATGGCGCAAAATAAGCTTGTATGGGGCTTGCATGTTTCCAGAAGATGCAAAGATTGCTTGCGCATTCTTCAATCCCAACCTCCAAGCCCGACAAGTAAGAAGTGATCCTTAGGAAACGAAAGCCAATTCATTCAAGAATGTTCAACCACATATGCCATGTATAGCTTTGATTATATATTAATAAATAGGATTCAAGGTCTCTATTTTTAGAAATGGTAGGATAAGTTAGAAGTCTACTAGGAAATTAGGATATATTTTTCTCCATTTCCATCTACTGTAGGTGTCACCCCCTTGCATATCCACTTTTGATTTTAGTCCAACACTTCCTCAGCAAGTTTAGAAATTTGACTAATCATAGTGTAAGGAATTTGTGATTTTCTCCATCATCTAAGATAATTCGAATTGAAACAATTCTAAATTAAATTAAGATAACAATATTCAAATAACCATCTAATTTAAATAATTATTCTTTGTTCAAGTGCAACTAGAATTTAAAATTAAATACTAAATTTAAATAATTAATTATTTTAAAATAAAAATTTTTAATTTGAATAATTATTTTCTTAAATTAATTCAACAAAAATATGCAAAAGGTAGTGCCATATCCAATAGGCCTGCGCCAACTAATAGTCGCATCCTAGATTTAGTGGCAGAGCCAAAAGTTTTTATTAGTGGGGACACTATGTAAAGAATTACCAATAATTTTTATTGCATACAAAAAGTAGTTGTATTTTTTATTATTAAGTGGGGCACATATTTTAATTTTTTTAAGAAAATTGGGGCACAATGATATATTTCAGCTTCTAGTGGGATACAACAATAATTTTTTTATGTAAGACAATAGTACAACTAAAATTTAAAAAAAAAAAACCCAGTGGCCTAATTTGTGTTTACTTTTGTACCACAAGTGGTAGACTACATCTGTTCGTTCTATCAAAAGAAATAAGTGAGCTAGTATTGAGACTTGATGGATATCTATTATCAAGCTCTGATAGTAACAAATAAATTAATCCTTGATTAATTTCTTGTTTAATTATTAACTTTTGTGTCACTCCAATATAGACTTAAAGTTGCGCTCTCGATAATATATTGTATTATTGGACTCTAAATTAATCTTTTCTATGACCTCACATAGTATGTGTATCCCCATAAGCTATCCATAATCAGATGAAGGACAAGTTGTTGGAAAAATAATACACAGCAAAATGTTAAAAATTTTATATCAGAGTATTTTCTAAAACACAAGTTTGACATGCTATATGCATAAATTAACCAGATCTTACTAACTTTTAAATGCCAAAGAACTTTCGTAATCTGTGAAGAGAAGTAACGTTCTAGAAGAGCCTCAACCAACTGGTCTTCTTTGCTATTCTCTATCCATGATCGGAGTAAGTGTGGGCTCACACGTACAGCTCTTCCTCCATATGACTTTCCTTCCAACCAATTGAGAGAACTCAAAGCTAATGTTCGTGATTTGTGAACAAGAGCTCTCAGGGAGTTTTAGATTCTTACAAGCAGAGTATCTCTCTTGATCTCTCAATTGATCTAAATAACTTATATGACTTACTCTCTATTTATAGAGGTTGGGTCTAGGGTCAGTCCTTATCAGATTAGGTCTCAAAAATTCGAATCAGAATCAAATTCAGATCAATATCTAATAAAATCTGCATGAAAACGCGTAATCTTTTTTCCACGCATCGACAGGTCGATCTGCCTAATCGGTAGGCCGAACTTGCCCCATCGGCAGGCCAAATTTAAGGATCGACATGCCAAACTGTCAAAAATATATCTTAGCGAATCTTTTATTTTTCACCCTAAATTCTATAGGATAAAGTCTCAGTTTTAATTCAAATAACCCAATAGAAAAGTTATCTAATTAAAACAACTTTATCTAGATAATCTCAAGGAAAATAAATGAATTCCTAATAATTCTACAAGTTTATCTTGATTTAATTTATTTAAAATTAAATTAACTGATAAACAGACAAGAATTATCCGATCCCAATAATTCAACAAGTTTATCTTGAATTAATTTTGTCACAAAATTAATTCAACCGATAAACAGACATGAATAATTTGATTCTTTCAAATTTCAATCAATCTAATAAATCTGACATAAGTCACCAATTATTGGAAAAGCACACCATATCATTTCAGGATGTTGTGAGCTAGCAATGGGGACTAAATGGACCTACATAGTTCAAGCTCTCGATAATTACAAAACCCAATATCCCAGATATACATTTCATAATTATCAACTCCAACGCTATTCCACTAAAAGCTTGGAGCTACACTCTTGAACTATATAGAATTACGAAGCCCGTATAGCTAAGTCTCCATGGCATATCATAGTATATCATATCCCTATAGGATTATCCATAATCGGCTTAAGGACAAGTTCTGTCTTACTTTTTTGATTATTTTTATCTTACGTTCCATTATCTCACCATCGAAAAAGTTACCATCTAAAGACAGTATACCATTCGGTTACACGTATGTATCCAAATGGTTGAGCGCTCCAGTTTTTAAATTACAGGATAATGCATATAAAAAGATATTACTACTCCTAAAGAGGAGCTATGGATTCCATATCTATGAATAACAGGTCTACGCCATCAAGAGTCATGCCTCCAACGTACCAGCATGCATATCACTATTAAGATATGGGTGTCACTTTTTGGTACATCAAAAGACACAAGTCAAGACAATGGGTCCACTATTCATCTCAGGATTAATATACAATACAAATGATTGTGTAAAGTGAATCAATTTACCAAGACAGAATTATTAATCCAAATCTGATCACTTTATGTCTTGATCCAACACATCGTCACCTATGACAACGTACCAATGTTTCTATTCACGGAGTCCACCTCCGATGGCCAAGACAAACCATCTCCCAATAGGGATATAGACAACATAACAATCTTTACATGAATAAAGCACCCAACTTTATTCCCTCGATTGCGGATCTTATGATTTAGACCATCACCCTAAGAATCGTGTCTTTTGCATAATCTGTCCATCATATGCTCAATTCTTAAAGGTTTAAGCTGACAGTCTTATACCTTTGTTTGTTTAACATACATTCAACAAATATGAACGTAAAGAGGACAAGATTTTGTATATAAACAATAAATAAATTCTTTATTGATAAAAAATGTCTCTAAAAACTTATTACATTTTTACTCCTTATGGCGTACATGTCTAACACAAGTTTCCTTTTATCTCTTGATTATTTTACCTCAAAGTTCTATTAATTCACTTATTGGAAAATTTTCATCTATAAAAAATGCAAAAGAAAAACCATCCGGTTACCACATATGTATATAGATAACCAAGACCATGCTTCTTCTGCTATTTCTTGAATAATGTATGTGGAGGGTAATATTAACTCTTTGTTAGAGAGCTATGAATTCTATATCTTTGGATTATGCTCTCATCAATTATAAGTTGCATCTCCAACATACTGACAATACAATCTTCGTTAATCGAAATTCCCACCTTTGCCACATCAAAAGATACAAAGTACAAACATAAAGTCATGAATCAACTTCAGAATTAAGCTGACACATTGATGATTATCTAAGTGAATTGATTTAAATTAAACATGCCTTGAGAAATGTTCAACTGTCCTGTAATAATAAACTTACAATTCTTACACTAACAAAGATAAGACATTTAACATACCCATTTGATTCCCTTTTCCTTTTTCATATCTACTATGGGCTAGGAGGTCGTCATAGTGATGCAAATCCTTATGTCATGTGCATGTTGTGCACCAGCATGTTGTTTCAAACTAAAGTCAATATATCACAAATTCCTTACACTAATTGCCAGTTATTGGTATGCTGATAATATATAATACAAAGAAAAGCTATGTAGAAGATAATTATCTCTCTGTAGTACATTTCTACATTATTTGAATTGAGATCAAGCTATATGTTCTGGGTTCAAGCATAACATAAAAAATGTACTAGAACGAGAGAAATAACATATTTTTGAAACTTCTAAAAAGTAACTAGAAGATTTCGAAAATATTTATAGTAAATTTACCATTTTTTTACTCATAATAAATAAATAAGTTATAAAAATTATAAGGTAAAATTTCTATTTATTACAATTTACAACAAATATTTTCAAAACCTGCTATTTACTTCAATAAGTTTTGAAAAAGTGCTATTTACTATTAAGGAGTATGTTTCCAACCCTAGTCATACAATTGCTCCACAAGTGATACTAGTGCGAGAGGATTTCAGCTATGAAGAGAAGCCCATTAAGATATTAAACAAGATTAATGAGACAAAGAACCTAATTATGTTTATTAAATTAAAATATGCCTCTGTTTGTAAATATTTTACAAATGTTCTAAAATGATATCATTAGAATAATTACAATGTATTTATATAGTACAATATGTGATATCATTACAATAATTACTATATCATTAGGGACATTTTTAATATATTATGAATATTATGTTAAATTTCAATTTTGTAACAGTAATTTGGTCACATACTGTAATTTTTTCTATTAAATATAGAGGTTAGTGAGTTAAGAAATAACTAGGAAAAAGCCTTGATTAAAGTATTATGGCATAACCATAGAGTTGAGGAGGAACATGGGAATGCAAAGATGAGATGAAGGCTAAGTACCCCGTGACATTCTAAGTTTGAGGACAAAACTTTTATAAGGTAGGGAGATTGTAACATCCAAAAAATTTCTAACAGATTATTAGGATTAAGACGCCTAGATTGACAGTAGCATTTGTTATTATGAATAAATTTTATAACCATTTATTGAGTATTGTTACAGGTGATAGTGGCAAAAGAGAGAATGAACTTTGATGGTTAAGTGTATATTGAGGTTTGATTTCATGTGACGAAAAATGTGATTTCTATTAATTTTAGATATTTGATGATTTGATTGTAAAAATATGTTAGAATATATATAAATAAGTTGTTATGAATAACGTTAAAAAAGGTAAAAATGAGTTAGTAAGTTCAAGATATAGTCAAAACAAGTTTTTGGTAGTATAGGACAGAACGCCAACGCCACAGCACCTAGGACTAGCGCTGCAACGCTAAGACGTAGCCTCGAACCAATAACTTGTAATACTCGAGAAATTCTTAAGTTCCTTACATGTATATTATGTAAGGATTATGTTAAGCAAAATACGTGTTACAAAAATTATTGTTTAAATTCAATTTTTATGATAAATTCCATAAGAGTAAATATGGAAATTTTAAGATTAAAATCATGCCATGAGTCCTAAGAAAAGTACGAATTAAACATAATGATTAGTTAACAAGCAAGAAAAATAAGCTTTGCAAAAATGAGTTGCAACAAATTTTAAGATCAAAGTAAAAAGAAAATATTATATTTAAAATATAAAAAATTATACAGTTTTAGAATAATATAGTGTAAGAATTATATTGATAGAGTTAAGCAGTGTAAAAATTATATTGCATAAAGTTAAGCAATATAAAAATTAGATTGTATAAAATTAAAAAGTATAAAAGTTATACCGTTTGGAGAATGTGGATTGGTATGGAAAGTTGTAGGACCTTATAACTATATAGAAAAGACTACCGGCATTATAAAAAAATATTGCTAGTATAAATTTAAATCGTTGAAAATTAATGTGGGGCCATTAGGAAACCTCAAATAATGGAAAAATTTACACATCTCCCCTTGAAGAACCAGTTGTGGCAAGAGTAGAGGAAACTAAGTTTCTTTGCATTTTAGTCCTTAGTTTGGTCTCATAAATACCAAAGAGCATTTTTGAAATAAAAAATTGATATGGGACCCACACGATGACACCTTTTAGATGAAAAAAAAGCCACATCTTCCCTTGCTTGGACCCGGTTTTGGCCCTCTATTTGGAGTGATTTTTCACCTCATTTTAGTCCTAATGAGGTTTCATTATTTGACAAAGTAATTAGTAGGAAAAATCATACTTTGTCGCCATCATTTTTCATGCAAAGTTGAAGAACAAAACAAATTCTTTCATAGCTCCAAAACCGGCCACTCTCTCCTCCATACTCTCTCAAAATGTTGATGATTAAAGCCTCCAAATTACCTAAGGGTGCAAGTTCAAGTGTTCATGATCAATGTTTTGTAACTTTGGAGGTAAAAATCCTAACTTATACTATGGATATTTTTTTAGTGCTTTTCCATGAGTTTTATGGGCAGTTTTTGATGGACCTTGTTAAGATCTATAACAAGGAGAATTAGCTAAGATTTCAAGTGCCAAAGAAGAGGTGCAAGAGTTTGAGAAATCTCTTGGTAAACCCTAGACCCTACTCGTGAAAATTTTGATGTTTTCACGGAATTTGGGTATGGTCATGTATATAAGGTGTTTTATTTAATATTTATGGACTATGGCATATAGTAAGGACACTATGGTTTGCTTATTTGGTATGTTATAATGATGATGATGGTGGTGATGGAGAAATAGGAACTAGAGTTTTGTGCTCAAAATGAAAAGTATGATAAACTTTGTCAAATACAAAGTCTAAGTATTTTTAAGCCTTTTAAGTGTTTGATAAAAATAGATTAGGATAATGGCATGGAAAGAAAATGTTACAATATGATTACTACAAGTATTTAGTACTTGATAATGTATTTGGAAAGGTTTAAATGTGATTAAACCCCAGAAAAATAAGCTAAAGAAAGGTAAGATGCAAAAAAAAAAAAAAAAAAAAAAAACGTTCAAGGGAATTTTTGAAAGATTTAAATGTTTAAGGCACTTAGAGCCCTAATTATTATTTAAGTTCAACATGTGATTTATTGAAAATGTCAAAATGAACAACTTTTGTGAAGAAATCCTGCTAGAATTTCAATCAGAACAAGCCAAAAAAACGTTAATTTCAGTTTTGTCTATTCAAAAATGCCAGTAAGAAGAATGACTTTGAGAAAAGTTGAAATACGAAAGTTGTACATCTCATCAAACTTTTAAAAATTATGAACGGATTATGAAAACTCTGTATTGATTTTAAGTTATCAGTTTTGAGAGAATTTTAAGCGCAAAATTTCAAAACTAAGAAAAAGTTTTGAAATAAAAGGTTTTTGACCAAGAGCTTTTGTAAGTTTTAATCCTTGCAAAAAAAATTGGACATTTTGGCATAAGATGAGTATTTTTAGACCCTAGGGCAAGAATGTCAATATTTTTGTGTTTTGGACCAAAATGGTAAAACCATAGGGAACTAGATTTTCATTGAGAAATGCTAATTTTCTGCACTGCTATAGGTAGTGAGTAACCACCGATGCTAAGCTTGAAAGGATTTAAGTATTTATCGATCAAAGAAAGAGAAATACCTTAAGGGTTGAAATGTCAAGATTTTCATATTATGGGTCAAAACCCTAGAGTTTTGATAAAATAAATTTTTCTCGAAAAGAAAATCAGCTTTTTTCTTTTGCGACATTACGAGAAATAAGAAAATGTAATTTTTATTTAAAACGGGGTCCAAAAGTTTTCTAAAACCCGTCAAAGACAAGATGATTATTTTTTGTGAAAGGGCCAAAACAAACCTCAAAACGTCCGATTAAGAAACCATAAAGTTAAGATGGAAAGGATTTAAAGTTTTTATTAATCAAAGAAAGAAAAACACGTTAAGGTTAAACGTCAAGATTTTCATATTATGGGTTAAAACCGTAAAGTTTTGGTAAAATATACCTTTCGCAAAAAGAAACCAGTGTTTTGTCTTTTGCAACATTATGAGTAACAAGGAAACATAATTTTTATTTAAAATGGGTTTCAAAAGTTTTCTTATTTCTGTCAAAGACAAAATTGTCATTTTTTTATAAAAAGACCAAAATGGACCTGAAACGTCTAATTTAGAAACCAAAAAGCTAAGCTTGGAATGATTTAAAGTTTTTATCAATCAAAGAGAGAAACACGTTAAGGGTTAAAACATCAACATTTTTGTATTACGGGTCACAACAATAAAGTTTTGATAAAATAGATTTTTTGCAAAAATAAAATCAATGTTTTGTCTTTTGCAATATTACACGTAATGTAATTTTTATTTAAAATGGGCTCCAAAATTTTTCTAAGACCTATCAAAGTCAAAATAGTTATTTTTCATGAAAAGACCAAAATAGACCTTGAAACATCCGATTTAAAAAAACACTCCTTAGTGAAAATTTTTTGTAACTCATTAGTGTCAAAATGGTAATGTAAAACGAGAACTTTAGCAAAGCTAAGTGACTTATGAAAAACCTGTTAAAGGTAAAATTGTCATTTTCTATAAAACCACTAAAATGGACCATGAGCTCTCCAAATTAGCGAAACACGTTAGATGAAAATTGCTCTGTATCATGTTAAGTAACGAAGCCATCAAGTAAAACAAGAAATTTGACTAAGGAATAAGCAGATTAAGTAATAAAAGATGTGAACCGATAAGAAATAAGGTTGAGTAAAAGGGATAAACTATTAACGTTTAAGTTGTATTATCGATCAAGTAGATCGATAATAAGAAAGTTAGCTAATAATTTGGTGTGTTTGAATAAGACATGAAAATCGACTAATAAAAGGAAAGTGAATTAAGTGGGAATGCTAGAGCAATGTCTAGGTTATTTCAAACCTCACATATAGCATGAAAAAAATGAATTTCAAGTGCTTTATAAATATTTGAAATGTATGGCATTTGTTATGCATAATATTTTAAAATGCAAGTTATAATTTGCATTGTGATTGCAATTGTTATATTTAATGTATATACATTAAGTTATGTCATATAACATGTTCACTAAAAATTACAAGATCGGTAATCTAACCGTCAAGTTAAGATAAGAAAGTGTCATATTAGCCTCCTGATCTAAGGGGATTGGCATGCTAAAGTTATGTTATGGCCTCAATGTTCGATGGTCAAATATGTTTGGTATGTACACTTGGGCCCATAGTTCAAGAAAGTTAAGATTATGGATAAAACGTTCATGAAAGAGTATAAATGTAATCATGCATTATGATATTATTTATATTTCTTTTAGAAATGTTTTGTTTACAAGTAATGCTTATATGAAACATGTTATCAAGAATGTTTTACAATGAAAAATGTTTTGTGAAAACATTTTACAAGAAACGTTTTACTAGAAATGTTTCAAGATAGAAGTTTTACGAGAAATGTTTAATGAAAGATGTCTTATGATAAAAGTTTTAAGAAGAAAATTTTAAAGTTTTGTGAGATTAGTTTGAACTTACTGAGCCAAAGCTTATTACAAGTCCTTCATGTTGTAGGTAGTACTATGGGAGATGAGGATGATTGGTTAAAGAGCTCGGTATTACGGTGACAGTTATGACGGTTGGGTATAAATACTATTACAGTTGTTTTCCACTACTTAAAGAAAAAAATTTCACTATTTTTAAAATATATTTTAAAAAAATTTGTGAAAGTAAATGTTTACTCAACGAATTTCAAAAAGAAAAATATTTTGGAAGATTTTATAGTCAAGTTTTAAACTATGTTCTATGTTATGTTGCAAAGAAAGTCACAAAATTTTCAAGAAAGTTTGAAAAAAAGAAAAAAAATTTACCAAGTTTTTTTCTTACGCAACTAGTGGGTCATGGCACTAGCCTCCTAAGCCAGCAGTGCCGACCCAGAAACAGTTGTTTTTGATTTCAAGTTTTTTATGTATTTTTCACCACGTTTTCATTCTTTTAAGCCAAAATATAATATTCTAAATCTTCTAATTAAATTCTAACTCTTAGATAACTTTCCAGTGTTTAATCCTAACCTTTGAGTGTTTAAAAACACATTATTATTAGTCCTAAACCAAAGAAAACTATCAATATACACTTAACCATCAAAACTTCATTTTCTATCTTTTTCTCTCCCTATCACGTTATTCCTTCCTCATTTCCCTCTTATTTTGCATGCTTATCAAGAGAAAATGAAGCATGCTTTTTCTTCTTTTTGTTGTCTCCGTTCTCTAGCAAATAAGTTGGGGTAAAACTTATCTGTTTTAAACGTTTTGAAGAAGGGTAATGACTAAAGTTTTGTATATTGTGAGTGGACGATTGTGATGTTGTTAAATAATGAAGTTGTAATATCTAGAAAATTCATTTGTTTAAGTCTAACGTTAAGTCAAGATTTGAACAATAAATTTTCTTAGAAATTTCATATCATATGAATTTAAAGTTTTTGCGATATATATAATAAAATCTTATGTGCGTTATGTTTGAAAATTTTTACAAATTATGATATACTTTATGTGAACAAATTTTGTGAGTTTGTATTCAAAAATTTGTTAAGTACTTAAGAAGCAATTATAGCATCACAAAGATTTTTGTTAAATCTAAATTTTATGACAAGTACTTATGAAGTAAATGTTTAATAATATGAAGATGGAAGTTAGATAATATACAAGGAAAAACTAAGCTAGGAAGTTAAACTGTCGCAGAATATGCTGCGATAGATTTTGAAATGGAAATACACTATAAGAATTATAGGAATATACTGTATGAAAAGTATGAAAGATTATGGAAGGTTGTAGAAATAATATTGACAATATAGGAAAATTTTACACTATAAATTTAGACTGCAAAAAGTCAAAGCAAAGTCAAACTTTCCTTTGTTAAAGTTGTAGAAAATTAAACACTTCTCTAAGAGATAAATTTGGTCCTATGCAATGGCATAACAGCAAAATTTTTATTTGCAAACAAGTCCTTATTTTGGCCTATAAATACCCAAGGGTGAGTTTGAAAACAAAACTTTTTTCTCCACTTTTCCTCTCAAAATCTGCCACACTCCTAGTCCTTTTACTCTCAAAATTTTATTGGTTTCAACCTTCAATAATTCTTAAAAACAAGGCTTAGCACTCTAGAAGAGATCAAGAAAGCTTTTAAGGTAAAACCCTAACTTAGTCTAAGTATGTTCTTTAGTGATTTCAAGCTTAAAGTAAGGATATTTTATAGAATGTTGTGATTATGATATGATTATGTTCTAGGTATATGGTCAATTTTTTTTCAAAGAGAATTAGAGGCTTGTGAATGTCAAGAATGAATACAAGTGTTTTGGAAACTTTTGAATATAAACCTCAAGAAAAATTATGTTTTGATTACTCATGATATCAAGTGTTTGACAACATGTTATTCACTATGGCATAAAAAGAAAACTATAAAGCATGCCCGATTTATGTGTTATATGTTTGAGGATATGTGAAAGAGGCCAAAAAGGGACCTGCACATGTAAGAAAACAAATCTGTTGCAACAAAAGTTATAACAGATTTTAAAAATTTGTGTTTTTAGGACACTTAGAGGTAACTTAATTTCTAAACTTAACATGAGTTTTATTAAAAACATCGAGACGAACAACTTTCGTGAAAAAATTTTCCTCAATATTCCAATCAGATAAAGCAGAAAAATAAGGTTTTTGAAATTGTCCTTTTTGAAATAGCCAAAACTCCTTCAAAATGTTTAATTTTGAAAAAAATTAAAATACAAAAGTTGTAGATTTCGTTAAAACTATTAGGGTTTGTGAAATGAGATATTTGTTAATTTTATACGGAATTTGACTTATGAATTTTACGATATTTAATTATAGAATTTTTGAATATAAATTAAAAACAAGCCTCGAACTTTTTGAATTAGTTAAAAGCTTTTCAATGAAAAATGTCCCACACTATGTTAAGCATAAATTATGTGATGGGATGTAACATCCAACAAAAGAATGTCTAAGCTAAGAAGGGTAGAAATAAATAGACGATAAAGATTAAAGCTAATAATTGAGTATGCTCTAACGTGATATAGATGCAACTTGTAAAAGAAAGGAATAATTAGAAAAACCAGCGCTAGAATTAAGTAAGTGTCAAACCTCACCTATTTCATGAAAAAAATGATTTTCAAATGCTTGTACATGTTTGAACATGTTTTTCATTTGTTATACTTGAACCAAATTATGATACGTGATATGTTTAGCATTTGATATGCTTAATGTTTAAATATCACGTTATGGTATATGATATGTTTATGTTCTAAATAACATATCATGGCATAAAGCACGTCCACCAAGTTTACAAGGTTGGTAAACTAAAGATGTTAATTACATGTCATACCATCCTCCTTGATGTGACTTTTACAAGTCTTCCACAGAATGGAGCATTATGTTAAAGTTAAATCTCCCGTGAGGGGTGTATTGTGTTAGAGATTACAAGACTTCCACAAGGAAAACACCATGATAAGAAAAGACTCTCGCAAGAGGAGCACCATGTTATGTTAAAATTATGACTTCGGTATTCGATGGTCTTGCGTATTTGATACGTATACTAATTGAGCCCATATATTCAAGATAAGTTATGAAATATGATAAGATGTTCATAATTAAGTATAAATGAAATCATACATGGTATTGCTGCTAGTATTCCTTTGTAAAATGTTTTGTGATATATGTTTGAACCTACTAAGGAAAAGTTCATTTAGTTCCCCATATTGTAAGAAATCCCGCCAAGAGGCCGGCGTAAGTAATGATGAACTGGACGCCGTGAGTGGGCAAATGCCGTGTCTACAAGTAATAGATTTTTGGTGTTGGTGAGATTTGGTTGCTGCCCTCATTTGAAGATATAATTTGCGTCATGTCCAAAATCACAAACAATAGGAAATGCTTGACGTCTTATTATTATTTTTTTTTAAGCCCAAGTAAAACTGCATATTCATGTCGTTTTTAATCAAAATTCTTGGTGATCTTTCATTTACTTGGTACCCCATCTTTATTTCTTCATCTTTAGTTTTAAAGTTCAACTGGTTTTTAACCATGTCAACAAAGTCATTGTACCGAGTTTCTATAGGAACAAGGATGCCAGTGGTTTAGTAATTCACATAAATGTTATTCCATATACCGTTATAGTTGATGAATATGTTAATGCTTTTCGTCTGTGTAAAATAACAAAGCAAGAAAAAATAACATTCAATGGAGATAATTCAAATTCTAACATGTAGAAATGATTAATATTTCAAAATCATAGCCTCGGAGGTTCCAAAATCAAGCTTTGGGAAAAACATGAATTCTGAAATAGAAAATATGTAATGGAATCTGTTCCAAACTTATTCATGCATAAATGCCAAAATGATTAGCAGCCAGGTCCTAAAATTTGGCATCAAATTCATTCCTCTATCATTGAGAAAAATATGAATGCACAAACAAAAGCTGCATTCAGACGGGTTCTAACATTAAAAAACACACATATCTCAATTTCATTATAACCTATCAGTTTCCAACATTAAATGACACATACATACAGATCTCAATTTTATTATAACCTTTCAGTTTTCAAAACTGAATCACACAAACACATATCTCAATTTTATTGAAACCTGACAGGTTCCAAAAACTAAACCCTACACACAAATCTCAATTTCATTGCAAAATGACAAGTTCCAAAACTAAACTATAAACATATGAAATTTGGAACCTGGTTCCAAAATTTTTCATGCAAACAACGTTATTCAATAACCTGGTTTCAATCAACAGTTATCAAAATTCATTTTACAGCATCTATAATTGGAATTTGGTTTTCAAATTTTAGAGGGAAAAAACCGATTTGAACCAAGCTAGATTATATTGGAACCTGTTGCCGTCATGCTGATGTTGTCGTCTTCGTCGCTGGTGAGCGATTTTGATTCAGAAACCGGTAGTTCGGATCAGAACCTGTCACTGTTGTGGTGGATTGTGTTGATGTGCATCGAAACCTGTCGAGATCTGATATTCGCGATCAAAACAACTCGAAGAATTGGTGTTCTGGTGGAATGTGGAACCTAGAAATTTTAGGTTCAATCGTTGCCGTTGCCTTTTTTTGGTCGTCGTGCATGTGAATTTTGGGGGAGAAACTGTGAGATGTAGCGAGCAAAACAGCCAAACACTGACGTCGGGGTGGAAATTGGGACCTAGAAACGGTGTTCCAATTTGACGGTCATAGTCGCCGGTTTTTGCTCTCGTCGGTGTGCTTTTTGGAGGAGGAAATGGCAATCAATTATTCTAGAGAGCGAGCTTATGGAAGCTTTTTTGGATTCAGTTATTAGCTTAGGAAGAAATGGAAATTTATGAAAGGGCAACTTTGTCCATCGATAAATCAGCATTTTCTAATAAAAAGACAGTTATTTTAAAGTGGTTTGTAGAAGGGTAATCTTAATAAGTGATGTCATTTAGAAAGCATTTGTGTGTTTCTCTTAATATTAATATTTGGAGGAAAAAAAACCTTGATTAGGATTCGACATGCGAGATAACAAAAGATAAAAAAAATTTAAACTATTTTGCGAGTCTCAACGTATTAATCGTCACATTGCCACCGCCGCATCATAGTTAACAGGCTTCTGCCTAAGTGTGAACCACAGACGACTCTCCAATGGGTTTCATTCCTTCTTATTTGACTTTTGGATCAACTCAACCCGAATAGGAAGAAGAGGATCATGCGATATTGTTGGATCGGGCTTTAGCCCAATGTCCAAGATTCCCTACTGCTGCCCCCCGTGGGAGTCCGGGCCGTGTCTCAGTTCCAAGTTTCACCGAAGAGGAAAAGGAGGAGACAAAGGATTTTTCCTCGGGCTCAACTTCATTTTTGTCCAATGATTCCTTCTAGGCAAAGCACACCAATTGCAATACAATAATAGAGTTACTGTCATTCCGGGGCGCTCTCAAAAGAGCTCGATGGAGCCCCTTTCTTTTCCCATAGTGCCACTCGGCTAGAGCAATATATTCTAGATTGAAAGAATTATATGTTGAACCGGATTGAACCAAAATTTCTACAAGATCGTTCATGCCAAACTATTGAGAAGAATCATACCAAATTGCAGAAGCGTACCTGAATTCATATTCCTGGATTGATATAGGTTATTGCCTTCCAATTCAATACGTATTCCTTGAATTCTTTTCTGAAGATGGGATTTCAGAGAAGTAGGAATATCTGAAAATTTTCTGAATGAATGATGATACATATGAATTGGGGACCATAACCAAAATATATAACTTTTGTTATTTTAGTGTATTTTCAGTTTCGCCCATCATAAAATCTGGAAATTACAAATTGGTATCTACACATATAATATTAACAAATATAACCCATACATTATTTTTAATACCCAATAAAGCCTTTTAACTTTATCTTAATTATATCACTTTAATTTAGGCTTTACTTTAAGATAGCATTAAATAACACATTTAATTACATATGTGTGCCCACATGAAAAATTATTTTCTAACATTATATATAAACAAACTTTTCTTTTTGGAGATCCTCAAGGGTAGAGCACTTAAGTATTTTCCGTATGCTTGCATTGCAGTTATTTCAAGTTTATGAATCTCTTCTGGGATAGTGAACGTGTTGAGACACTTTTAGAGAATGTTTTAATCTTTTTTCATGACCTTAGAGATCTTTTTTTTTTTTTTTTATGGAAATCAGGGAATTCTGGGATTATATATACTACAAGAATTTGTATTAACTTCATGAATATGAGACTTTTTGCGGTAATCTTTTCTCTTCTCCTTACATTATACCAACTTCTGTTGATGATTCATTCCGAGGATTTCAGGAGCAAGTATTTTAGCTAATAAATGTAGTTTAACCAGAATATGGAACGTTGTCTCTTGTGAAATTTATTCAACTTTTGCAATCCAGGGGTTAGGAGTCTAGGACCATTTATTTAGCTGCACATACCTTGGTGAAATGGTCTTGAATTACTGATTGCCTCAGAACAATTTCTACCAATCCGGTCCCTTCTGCTGTTTTCTTTTATCAAACAAACAGACGACATGAAAACAAAACATTATCACAACAAAACTGAACCAAAAGTAGCTAGCTTTTTGTTTGTTGGTGTTTTGGTTCTCTGTTTTGGGCTTCTAGCCTTTCCTTGTAGGTTTTTCTCCCCAAAAGTTGTAGCCTAGTTTTCTCTCTCTCAATAAAAAAACAAGGCAGTTCGGTAACATGTTAGCTCAAAGATCTTTCTTTTGTCTTGTTTTAGTAACTTTTTTTCTTCTGTACTTAGAACTGAGTAATGATTTTTGTTTTGGAGAAAAGAAAGGCGAGGATGCAACTGAGATGATTAAAAAAACAAAGGATAACGAGAAGTTGAGGGAAGAAAAAGAAGTTGAAGTTTGCGTGGCCAAGGAGCAGCTGATTTAAAATTGAAATTGGTTGGGAACGTTTTCATGATTCAGTTCGAATAAGCAATGATAAGGTAGCATTTTTACAGATTGAGAAATGCTAGATACTCTCATGCGTAGCACAAGTGCACGATTTGGGCCCTTCATTGATGTGGGCCCGAGCGGCCTGGATCCTACACTCATGATGGTATTCCTCTTTAGAGGTGTTTCTTTGCATCACATATTGCCTTTTCTGGGTGGAAATATATTTTGCAGGCTCATAATGTTGTAATCAGATCGGGGGGTGAGAAGCGATTAGAGCCAGAACTAGAGAATCATGTTGATCTTGTTAAGCTCCTTGGAATTGCGGATCGGACAGAGGTATTGATTTTTCATGTTTTAGTTTCCTAGAATTCTATATTGCAAAAAGTTTGATAGGCTTTTGTGATATTTATGCTTTGTTAAATGATTTATTGCATAGGTTTAATTGTCTTTTGTGATATTTCATTCATTTTTAGTCATTTCTATGTCTGTCTATTGAATCGTGATATTTTTATGTCTGTCTTCTGCAATATCGACAAATTGAATTGTGTAGTGAACTCACTATTTTTGGGATATATAACTTCTAGGTGCTGAAGTAGCTGGAGAAAGAGGTTTTTAGCTTGCTGGAGATGGTGTGCGCCTTAATCAAGCTCTGATTAATTTCGGACTTGACTATTTGGAGAAAAAAGGTTATAAATTGATGCAGACTCCATTTTTTATGAAAAAAGAAATTATGTCAGATTGTGCCCAGTTAGAGCAGTTTGATGTAAGAACTCTACAAGGTAATACGTGTGAACTTTTTGAAATATGTTAGATATTTGTATGTCAAAATATATTATTTTCATTGCACATTTCTTTTTAATCTTTCTAGAATGCAGAATTTGATTATGTTGTGTTGTTAAATATAGGTGACTAGTCGGAAAGATGACAAGTACCTGATTTCTGCATCTGAACAGCCCCTGTATGCACATCATTGGAAACAGCGGATCCATCCTTTCCAGGTACTTTAAGGTTGCATCATTTTTTTTTTTTTTCGAAGCTTCTCACCAGAATGCATTTTGTTTTCTGTTTCTCCCACTTTTTCCTTTATATTGATCATAATGACTGGAATCTCTTTTGTAGGTATGCTGGTTACTCCTCATGCTTTCATCAAGAAGCTGGTTCACATGGTAGAGATACAGCAGGAATATTTCGAGTTCATCAGTTTAAGAAAGTGGTGCAATTCTGTATTACAAGCCCAAATGGAGAAGAATTCTGGTATATGCATGAGGAAATGAGCAAGAATTCTGAGGAATTCTACAAGATGGTATTGTCTAGTTCTCCCCAAATATTTACTTACAAATTCTCTGCGTCTTTTTCACTACTCGAGTGTGCTCCAGCCTTCCTTCTATGTATATTCCTTCTGATATGTAGAAGGAAAGTTGCTTACTCTATGTCTTTGAATCATTATAGCAGTCAAGCTTTGTATATTCCTTGAGAAAAGAAAACAATCAAACATGTAGGTGTTCTATGTTTTGGACTTTGTTGAATGCAGCTAAAATCCTCTTTCAAGTTATCCATTGTTTCTGGTGCTCAAAATGATGTAGCTGTCAAGAAGTATGATTTAGAAGCATGGTTTCCTGCGTCTCAAGCTTATAGGAGCTGTGTCATGTTCGAACTGTACTATCAGGCCAGAAGATTGGAAATTCAGTATGGGCATTGTCGACTCAAATTAAAACATTTATGAATTGTTCTACGATTATAATTATATATGATCTTTACATTGAAACATTGATCCCAAAATGACGTTTGTTGACGTTATTGCTGAAATGTTTTTTATTGAAATTTTCTTCGGTGTTGTAGGGCAAGGATTATGTCCATTTGCTGAACTCGACTCCAGCAGCGACTGAGAGGACAATCTGCTGCATTCTTGAGAACTATCAAAACGAAAATGGGGTTGAGGTACCTGCAGTGTTGCCAGGTTATATGGGCGGCAAAACCTTCCTATCTTTCAACAGCAACTGAGCTTTGTAAATGACTAATAGAATTTGTGAATTGTTAGTTTACCAAACAGTATGATATTATACAGTTTACTACACTCTAAGCCAGTCCCTTCTAATGGAGATTAGCTAGGATATGAAATATCATAGGGTAAACTGCCCATTTAGTCCCCAAATAATATACGAAGCTGCCTTTTTTTTTTTTTTTTTTTGACAAACATCTCATTGAACTCATCTTAGAGTTCGTAGTGGGATGCGAAGGGACATAATTGAGTAAATAATTATATTTTCTCAAAGCTAATCGTTACCAGTTTTCTTTTTCTTTAGTTTGTTAGGTTGTCTTCTTTTTTTCATTTGCAGATCCCTTGTGCAGCTAAAAGGGGACAAAGAATTTGTCTCATAATTATACATATTTAAGGATGGTTTTCTCTATTTTTTAGTGTTTGATGACACACTGAGAACTAAAAGTTGAAACAATTTTGATATAGCATGTGAGAATTTTATACTGTGGTAGTTCTAATTATATAGTTGGAATGCAATTGCCAAACATACCCTTAATTACTTATTTTATTATTTAATAGTTAATATATTTTATAAGAACAGCACTCATGGTGCATGGGAGGGTGAGAGCCCTCCCCACCTCCAGGGGTTACCTGGGATGATGTCTATCGATATGTCCTTGGCTTCTATCCCGTCCTTTGTTGTAATCAGTCTTTCCTCTTTCAATCGCTTGAATCGGTCCAACCGGAAATCTTGAATCTCTAACGATCGCATCTGTCTGACTGATGGGAGAGATCGTGGCCGCTTTTCCTTAAGCTTCATGCCTCTGAAATCGATCGAATAAGGTCACGAGGCACCACACATAGCCCTGTGATCCGTTAATTAATCTTAATCTCTGATATTCTACAAAGGAGGTGGATAGGGTCAGCGAAAGAAGTGGCGAGGGCAGTATTCCTAAAAAATCAATATTTAATGATTAATTATTATTAATGAATATATCATAAATAATATCTGAACTTGGGAATGGGAATATTAAACTTTTCACATAGAATCAGGCGTGGATCTATACATAACTAAATATTTATCTACTAACTATAATTGTTTGGTAACTAATTATAAATATGTTATGCAATTAGTAATTAGTAATTAATTATCATTAATCAGTATAGCATTATTGTATGTCCTCGAAAATGAGAACGCACAAGAAAAAAAATAACATTTGGGCATTTTCATTTTTCTATACACAAAAAGGACCATTTACAAACATTAGTTTTTAAAATACATAAAACGCCAATTAAGAAAAAAAATTTCCAAAAAAAAAATAATAAGTAAGCTTTTATCAAATAACGTAAAAACAGTACCAAACAGGTTTGTGTTGTAGTGGTTTTCACTGATGGATTATTTTTGACGAGAAAATTTTCATATGCTTCCACGGGATGACTATCACACATGAGCTCTTTTTGGACCAAACATAAACTTTGGAGTTTTAGCAAATTGAATTCCTTCTATATCCCACTCGATAAACACACCCTACATATGCACAAATAAACCAGTTCAAAAATTTAAAGCGACCACAGAATTTGTTACAAAATCCCAAGGCTATGCACATCATTCTCTTACATCACTTGTGATAATAATAGTATAAAATGTCACTTGAGCAAGACAGTCGATAATATGTCGATGAAAATTGACTGCTATATTTGATCTCATTGACCTGATATGGCAACTAAAAATAACGGAAGAAAGTTCAAGAAAAGCAATTTAAGCATACTCATTAAGAAAAGCTACATAATTAATTACATCAACAATACATGCTATTGTTTTCTAATCTTTTACAATCTAAACATATCAACCTCAACACTCAAGTGATGTGTAAAGAGGTTTACAACCTTCCTGATATTTATCTCATCAAACTGCCAAATAAATTGGCCCTTCTTGGTGTCGTCATTGCATACCCCATGAACATCAAGAAGCACGTCAGACAGCAAGCTGCAAAAAAGGAAGTTGTGTCTAAGTATGCTTCACAAATAGGTCAATCATATACGAACTGTAGTTTAAACATTTCTTGGGAGAGACTAGTTTAAGTCCTTTCGAAGGGTACAATTTTAGTACACAGGTTGTCACTAAATCAATCAATATAAAAGAAATGAATTCTTACGCATACGAAGCCTGTATCATATCACACAAAAGCACAAATGCACAAACAATTCCCCCACCCCAAAGTTTAAAAACAAAAAAACAACAAAAGACACAAACATGCTTAGTAGGAAACAGAAACTTGATAGAAGCTTAGCTTGATGTCAGACTTCTGAGACAAAATATCGAAACCACGCCTATTCAAACACAGAAAGGCCATATAAACTATATTAGCTACTGCGATACTTGACTAAAAGGTAATAACTTAAGTGCCTCTACCACTCAACTATCTTCGTTAAACCTCTTTTATTTATGCACATAATGCAACAACCACAACTTTCACTACAGGAATATAATAAAGAACTGCACGTTACAGTGGAGTCCATGTAAACTTAACCAATAGCTATCTCATAATTTATTTGCCCCGTCTCAAAACCTAAATCGCTCTTAGTTACATTTCAAATCCAGACCTGACTGACTAAATGATTAACATCAACTAGGTGCAAATCAATTGATAAATCCAATGGCCATATGAATCTAATTGTTAAAGCACATTAAGGATTAATTTTTCTTCTCTTTTTTATAAGTTAACACATAAGGTCATTCTCATAACCAACAAAAAATGAGTTGCTAAGAAAGATCTGTTTATACCTCCGCTGGTGATGAGACAATGCCTTCCCTGCTAGAATTAAAATGGCCATTCAGAGTCCTGCGTGAATACTGAATACATAATAAGCATTCATGTTTCCGTTTCAGTAAAATGCACAAAGATTATGGGCAATCACCTGGGCCTTTCAGATTTAGCGAGATGCTTAGACATGATAGATGCCTGCAAACAAAAACAGTAATGAAATCATCTGCGGTTATTTTTTCATATTATCAAGGCAAAAATAATGATAAAAAACAAAAAGGAAATATGACTTTGAGGAAACACAGGTCTAATTACAAAATTTGGAACTCAAGAGAAGAAAGGGAAATAAAGCACAAGACCTGCTCCTGAATTATACTCCTCGCCTCAACAAGCTGAGCTTCAAGTTCAAGCTCCCTCTCAGTCGCTTCAGAAGTAACTTCTGCTCCTTTCTGTGCATCTTGCAATTGTACCATGCGCTCCTTCAATAGTTTAACAATAAACAACATATTAGAACCGTGCCAAGGAGAGAATCAACTAGAGATAAACAAACTACCTTTATGGAAGCCATCTTAGTACGGAGACTTTCTTCTATTTGATCTCTAGCCATGTGAAAAGGCAGGTCAAAGACATCCTGTAAGGATAAAAGATTTACATCAGAAAGAGGAGTCAAACCTCCGGGAAATAACAGTACCTCGTTTTGTAAGTATTCATACCGTTCTCCCACCAAAGGGAGACCGTGCAAGATCTATCTCGCCTCCTTCATTTACAGCCACAGGCTGCTTAGACAACCCATTTGGAGCATTTATGAAATCACGCATATCGACCTGAAAAACAATAACTCAGACTTTTAGAATGCTTTAGTCAAAAAACACAATAAAAACTGAAAATTAGATGTAAAACAACATCAAAGTAAATTGCTTCCATTATCACATCAAGGTCCAAAGGGGAAGGGAGAGGGCAGGAATTCTTAATACATGTATCCAAAATATTCCACACAGTTTTCCCTTTTTTCGTATACCTAACCGACCTCAGAAAAATAACCAAACAGAATATCAGAAAAAAAAAAAAAAAACTATTACCCAAAAAAATTCTCATTTCTATCTTCATACCCAAAACAAAACAATTTTGAAAATACTACTAAATAGGCCCTACATCTACTCTAACTGACAAAAAAGACAAAAGGTAATGCAGCAGTCACAAGGTCCAATTTTACAGTTTGTATGTTCTTCAATAACTAAAACCACCACGTTCAAGTGAAAAAATATTACAGAAAACAAGTAGATAGAATAGACCCACAAATGACGTGAAGGATATATCGTACAAACTAAGAACCCAACAACTAGAAAGAAAATTGCCAACATTACCTGCATTGAGCGTAATAATGCCTTTAAATCAGCATTCTCTTGCATCAGTTCTTGATTTTTTGCCTCATAAGCATCCACCTAATAATAGCATGCACATGCATAAGTTGCAGCTACAAACACTGAACAGGTCGCTCAAACTATATATAATATCAAAAGATTGCCAAGCTGCATACAATTTTTTTATAGAAATCATTGTCAGCCTTCTTCCCATTCCATGTCCCTCGCTGCCGCCCTTCTTTCTGTATGCAAAAATAACAAAACAATTAACTATTGGTAATATAAATGAAACCATAATTTTTTTTCCAATAGATGAATGAAACTATGTCAACCAAAAAACCAGCACTCTTGCAATTTACCTGAAGCAAATTCATTATCTCCATGCCTGATCTAGATTCCTTCTTTTTCTCCATTAATACTTGGTTCAGCCTCTCCTGCAATAGAAACTCGTGAATCTCATTTTGATAACCATTGTGGTAATACCTTGTACAACCGCATTAGATTGTGGAAATTCTACTAAAGAAACAATAGTCCCTTCATCTACTAATCAAGAACACAGAGATACACTACCTGCAACTTTATGTACTCCTTTTCTTTTTTCTTCATCTCGTGTATTTGTTGAGTCCTTACTTGCTTCAGCAACATCAAACATAATCATACTAACATATTAGCAAGGCTTCTTCTCTCATACTGACTATCAGAATACAGCAAGAAACTAAAAAACTCAAATGTACTAACCTGATTACCAATGACCATTCTTTGAAACTCATCTCTCTCTTGCTGCAGCTTTTCAATTTGGGCCTTAAAGGCTGCAGTAGCTTTGGCTTCCTAATGCAGAATCCAAAAAGATTAAAACAAAAATAAAACACTGATATGAATTCCTCATTCAGAAAAATGGAAGTTCCTAACCGTTCTTGTCATAGTTGCTATCTCCCTATCTTTAGCTTGTAATTGCCCGTCAAGCCTCTCAACTTTAGCCTCTAATCTTGTAATGTCTGACAACAATCTATGGCATGAAAAACAACAACTCGTGTAAGAAAAAACTTTTTAACTTTTTTGCAAGTGATTCCAATGCAAGTATAGAGACATTTAAATGCTAACATTTTGCATTAACTCAGATGATTATTCCAAAATGAAAAATCAATATTAAAAAAAAAAAGGAAAAAGAATCTAAGAATTCTACCGTTGTCTCTGCTCATTAGCGGATTCCCGGAATTCAACATCACGCTGTCTCTGCTGAATTAACGCATATATGCAATTGCAAGTGCGGGCGATCGAGACCTACAAAAACGCAGAAACATCAGCATTGCTTTCAAAGCAAAATCTCTTGAAATTAATAAAAATTGGAAACCCTAAGATCAATCCGAACGCACTGGATCAGTCGCAAAGAGATCTAGCGAAGCCGGAAAACCGAACGTTACTAGCGTCTGATTCAAATATTTGACGCAGTGCTCCAAGTTCCCGACATCGGCGAATGCGTACTCTCTGAAAAACAAAAAATCAGAAACCATAGAAATTACACGCAATGCGTAAACTGATTAACAAAAGTTCAAACCCTAGCGATCAAAAGTTGAAAAACGAAATATTTCCAAGCACAGAAATAGATGAACACATTCATAGTCCAAATATAACAAGAAAAGAAGGAGATGGAGGGAAATGTGAGAGAACGGACCCCATTCCGAAGGCAGACTGAGAAGAAGGCTGAGAAGATGCAGAAACAGAGAGAATTAGGGCCAAAAAAATCCAGAAATAAGGAAAAAAGAAATTTCGAGCTTTTGAAGAAAATGCTTACTCTGAGATCGAAGTCTGTCTCGCTTGCTGGCATTGTCGAGAGAGATGAGAGAGAAAGAGAGCTTATCTTCTTCAAGCTCAGAAAGAGACAGAGAGGAGGAGACAAAGAAAATGAAGTTCCTTTTCTTTTTTTTTTTCCTGTGTACTGTGTGTTTAGAGTCTCTCTCAGACAGATCTGAGCGGTGCTTTAATTTTAAAAATTGAATTCCAATTCCACTTAAAAAAAGTGAAAAAAAAAAAAAAAAGAAATCTCCGAACGGACTTTTTTGGACTTGGGTTTGACGATCTGGTGAGCTCGAGTCTAGATAAGTTTTATTTTCCGTGTAATTACACCGGTATATTGGTTGACATATCTTTCGGATGTTGTGTTGTTGACGTGTTGGATTACGATTGGGTCGTTGGCAATTTAGAAGATTCTGTAAATTCCGTTGAGTTTGGGTTTTAAAAGATTTTGATCCAGTGGCATGGGAGCAGACATGTTTGTTTCGATACTTGAATCACGATTCGAATCATTTTGCTACAATATTTTCTTTCACAAAAATTTAAATCTTCATTCAAATACT
Organism: Artocarpus heterophyllus; assembly: GCA_025403435.1. Taxonomy (NCBI): domain Eukaryota; kingdom Viridiplantae; phylum Streptophyta; class Magnoliopsida; order Rosales; family Moraceae; genus Artocarpus; species Artocarpus heterophyllus. The sequence continues at coordinate 6,641,942 of CM046331.1, forward strand.
CTATTCAAATGCTCGAACCAAACGGACCTAAATGGCGTCGGATGCTAACTAAAGGATGGTAAAGGATTAGGCATCGTTTGGTTGAGTAAAGTGATTATTGTTTTTTAGAGTAAATTATACTCATACCTTGTGTGTTTTACTAATAACTCCTTGATTTCAAGAACTTTTTAGATTTTTTAGATTCAAATTTAGATTTGAGTATTAAGAATCCTTTCAATACGTGTTTGTTTTCCCCAAAATCCGAATCCTTTGAGTATCAAGAATCCAAGTTTAACTCCTCTAAACTTTTGATACTTGGATATTTTTGCTACAGTAAAAATTAAAATTCTCGCTCTACAGCCTGTCTAGCTCAGTCGGTAGAGCACAAGGCTCTTAACCTTGTGGTCGTGGGTTCGAGCCCCACGGTGGGCGCTAAACTGTAGACGATGGATCTACAATCAAACAATAAAAATTAGGATTGAGCTATTTTGGAATCTAGGCCCTTAAATCACCGTTGAGTGAATCTTTAGACCCGAATCTATATTTGCTGGATTAATGTAAAGCGAAAGAAATAAAAGTGTAATAAAAATTGACACAGGCGATTTATATTGGTTTACTCTGTAATGAAGAGCTACGTCCACTGTAATTCACTATAATTTCTTTTGAATATAGAGAAGAAATGAGAGAATCTCGGTATCTGATTGTCTCTCTCGTACAATAAAGCAGTCTTCCCCTTGTATAGAAGAGGAAGAAGGATAGTGGCTCTTAACCGTCTAGCGGAGTGGGATAGAACACCACAAGTAACCATAATAGCAGGACACGTGTTAACCGGTGATAGGCTGCAAAAATCATGCCTTCCCCACATTCCTGTCCATGACTATACGTGCTGCAACTGTTTGTTCGTGCGAATAACCGTCAGGTCGAGACGATCAATCAAATCAAACGAAGACGAGTGCGAACCGGTCCATATAAAGCATAACGATCCAGTCCAATCAAACGAACAATGCACCATCACATCAATTGGGCTCGAGCTAGTAGATTGACGTTGATCTGCTCGTCTAGTATCAATATTGGGCCGCACGGGCCTGCTAGCAATTTGGGCCTTGCTAATTGCAACCCTAACAGATATGGCACCCACCGTGGGGCCTTCAAGTTATCAACTCCAAGATCTTAGACTCGGATCCAAATGGCAGACAACGTTGATAATTAGCACACTCTAGAAACCACAGTGGAAAAGACTAAATCAACCCATCAGGACAACCAGCAAATGGAAGTCCTTACAGCAGAAGTTGAGTCACTTAAGAGGATGCTCCAAGAGCAGATAAGTCATTCCCAAGAGCGAGACAGAAGGATGGAGCAACTCAGTAGTGAGAATTTGGCGCTAAGAAGCCAACTCAATTATTAGAAATCCTAGATGGCTTCACAGTCGTACTATTATCCATACTATGGATATTCGACTATCCTAGTATCATCAACAGCCTACTGGCAATCACGAACACAACAACCAGCAACTCAGCAGCCTCACAGCCTGATTGAAAGGATGCAGCCACTACATTCGCCGTCGACTCCAGCACCGGCAACAACACCTGTTACCACAGCCACAACAACACATGTTTGCACAGCTACAACCACCCCTGCTACGATAACTACAATGGCGGCAAACGCTCACGTGGAACTGATCGCTCAGCCAGCAGAGACACCTGTTGTTACTCTTTTGACCCCCGAGTCAATTCAATTAATGATGAGGGAGATGCTTGACTAGAATTCCAAACTTGTGGAGGAGAGAATTGACTAGAAGGTTACCAAAGCCACAAGTAAGACCCCAGCATTGAATGACATCTCGAAAAATATTCGAGATACACCACTCACAAGAGAATCACTTTGGTCATACCACCGAAGTTTGGGAACCTCATGTTTGCTCGATTCGATGGAAATGTAGATCCAAAGGACCACTTACTACAGTATAAGAACGTGGTCAGCGCCACGAGCATCCTAGACTTGATTCTTGAGAGATAATGTGTAAGTTGTTTGCGCAATCCCTTAAAGGTCCGACACTTCGCTGGTTTAGCAACTTGCCAATCGGATCAATTGACAACTTCAAAGAATTGGCAGACTCATTTATCAAAGCATATTCAGTACATATCGAGATAAGAAAGATGACCAAAGATTTGTGGTTTGTCGTACAGAGCCTAGGCGAATCACTAAGGGCTTATGTGAAGTGGTTTAGCAAGGCACTGTCTGAGATTTCAGATTTGGAAGATGGAACAGCTAGAGAAGCATTGAAGAAAAGACTCGTGCATAAGTCCCCCTTCAAGAACAACATATGCTCGGACTACCCACAGACAATCCAGGAAGCCTTGAATAGAGCAAAAGGCTGGATCGACCTGGAAGAAGAAAATGAAAGATGCGAGCGAGAGTTCACAAGAACAAGATACCATAAGAGGTGGGGTCACAAGCAACAGCAACAGCCGAACCAACGAGGGCGGACGAGGACTCTGCCAAAGAGAATGGAGGCGAAAAGATAACAAGCCTCGAATAGCAACGAAACCATTGTCTCCACCGAAATATGCACTTAGCATATCACCGTCTGAGCTAGTCGCCTAGCTCGAAGGACAAAGTTATGTTAGATGGCCAGAGAAATGACACCAAGTCGTTCGCGCGATCAGTCGAAGTATTGCAAGTTTCATCGTGATACGGGACACTTGATAGTCGACTGCAAAGCCTTGCAGTCCGAGATCGTAGAGCTTCTCAAGAAAAGGCACTTGAGAGAATACCTCTCTGAACGGGGGAGGAAGATATATGGACTTGTTAAGGAGCGAAGAGGGCGACGAGATGAACAAGCCCAAGAGAGGACGCCATCGCCATCGCCATTCATAAAGGTAATTGGAGCCATTTGTAGAGGATCAGTTTCCAGTGGTGATTTAGTAAATCAGAAATCTCACCAAAGGAAAGCGAATCAAGCGACTGCAAGTTTGTCTTATGGCAACCACTATGAGAACGAAATTTCATTCCGTAGTAACGAGACGTTTGGGCTCGATGCCCCGCACGACGACGCCCTTGTTATCAAACTCAACGTCGCAAATTGCGAGATAAGCAGGATTCTGGTTGATAATGGAAGTTCAGCCAACGTTCTTGTCCTCTTAACGCTGAGAGAAATGGTGATTAACGAAGAGGAAATGGAGAAGTCCCCAATGTCATTGGTGGGGTTCAATAGCGAGGCGACAACAACCATTGGAAGGATAAAGCTTCCAGTATACACAACGTGAGAGAATAAGTTGACCAATTTCTTAGTCATGGATTGCCCATCCGTGTATAACATCATTCTAAGGAGGCCTTGGATACATGCTAACAATCAAATTCCCAACGAAGCGAGACATTCAGGAGGTTCGAGGAAGCCAAGAAGTAGCAAGGAGTTGTTATGTCGCGGCTATGAAATAGAAGAAGACCTTGAAGCAATTAAAGATGACCTAGCAAAGCGCGAGGAGAAGTTAGAGCAGCGTCGAATCCATTCTGGAGCAACTAGACGAAGTCCAAATTGATTCACAAGACGGGAAGTGCACAGTGAAGATTGGGTCGCAGCTCGACCAGGGTGTAAAATCCCAAATAATTGATTTTTTAAGAGCTAATGCTGATTGTTTTACATGGTCCCATGCAAATATGCCTGGAATCGACCCTAACCTAATCTGCCATCGACTGAACGTCGATCCGAACCATAAATCTGTGCGACAAAAGAGGAGGAAGCTTGGAATTGAAGGGAACAATGTCATTAAGGATGAAGTGAAGAGATTGCTCGATGCCGACTTCATACGCCCAGTTCATTATCCCAATTAGCTCGCTAATATAGTAATTGTAAAGAAGAAAAATGGAAAGTGGTGCATGTGTGTCGACTTCACCGATCTCAACAAAGCCTGCTGAAAGGACAGCTATCCGTTGCCGCATATCGATCGACTCGTTGACGCAACAGCTGGACACGAGATCTTAAGTTTTCTCAATGCATTCTCTGGCTATAATCAAATCCTTCTGCACCATGGTGACTAGGAAAAGACTGCCTTTATAAACGAACAAGGGATTTTTTGTTTCAAAGTCATGCCCTTCGGATTGAAGAACACGGAAACAACTTACCAACGACTTGTTAATATGATGTTTGAGCAACAGATTGGTAAGAACATGGAAGTTTACATCGATGGCATGTTGGTGAAGTCTTTACAGGCCCATCTACATGTTTAGCATTTGCAAGAATGCTTCAAAGTTCTTTGGAAATATGGCATGAAGTTGAACCCAGAGAATTGCACTTTTGGAGTTATGAGTGGTATGTTCTTGGGTTATCTCGTCACGAAGCGTGGAATCGAGGCAAACCCAGATCAAATTAAAGCCTTCCAGTTGATGCCTTCCCCAAGAACCAAGCAAGAGATTCAGAAACTAACTGGTCGAGTAGCTGCACTAAGTCGGTTTATTGCCAGAAGTTTTGACAAATGTGTCCCTTTTTTCCAGCTGCTAAAAAAGAACACAAAGTTCGAGTGGAACGAACGATGTGAATCAGCTTTCCAAGAACTGAAAAGGTATTTAACGACTCTGCCCATCCTATCGAAGCTAAAAGAAGGGGAACCACTCTACCTCTACTTGGCAGTTTCTTAGACTACGGTAAGTTCAGCCCTTGTCCAAGAAGATGATGCGATCTAGAAACCAGTGTTCTTCATAAGCCATACCATGTTGGATGCCGAAATAAGGTACTCCATCGTTGAAAAGTTCACCCTCACGCTTGTCATGTCGACTCGAAAACTATGTCCTTATTTCTAGGGCCACACTATAGTGATGCTATCGTTGTACCCGATGAGAGCAATTTTGCACAAACCAGACGTTTCTGGAAGAATGACGAAATGGCAGTCGAGATGACGGAGTTTGACATTGAGTACAGACCTTGAACTGCATTGAAGGCTCAGGTGCTTGCAGATTTTGTTGCAGAATTGACCTTTAGGCCTGCCAAGAACGGATCATAAACATGGATCGTACAGGTCGATGGATCAAGTAACGAGAAGGGTTTTGGAATTGGTGTAGTTTTGAAATCCCCGACAGGCGAAGTGATCGAGGAAAGTTTTCGATTGGGTTTCAAAGCTATTAATAGCAAAACTGAATACGAGGCTGTGATTGCAGGAATTAGCCTTGCTACCGCATTGGGGGCTGATGGAGTGGTAGTGCAAAGTGACTCTACACTAGTCGTCAACCAAGTGAACGGAGAGTTCGAAGCACGAGATGAAAAGATGCTTCTGTATTTGAAACTAGTCTCCAAGCTCAAGTCCCAGTTCGATCCGTTCGAAATTAGACATGTACCACGAGATCGTAACTCAAAAGTGGATGCACTCACAAATTTGGAATCATTGGTTGAAGTCAGTGAAAGGAGAATAATTCCTCTCGAAAAGATCAACAGCCCTAGTATTATGCAAGTCGAAGAAGCGATTTATGTTGACCTAAGGGATGATTGGAGGACGCCCATTCAAATGTACATCAGAGGATGCCCATTCAAATGTGCATCGGAGAAGGCTGGTTCGGAGTTCTAAGGGAGATCGTCGCAAACAACGGCTCATAATTCATCTCCTCTGCCTTCAAGAAGTTCTGTCATGATTGGGACATTGTTTTAAGCTTTTCAACCCCAAGATACCCGCAAGGAAACGGCCAAGCAGAAGCGACGAACAAGATGATCATGAAGAATCTGAAAAAGAAACTTGAGGCTAGAAAAGGCCATTGGGTCAAAGAACTCCCAATGGTACTTTGGGCCTATCGAACGACTCCTCGAAGAGCGACCAGCGAATCCCCGTTCTCGTTCATTTATGGGGCAGAAGCTGTTGTTCCTGCAGAAGTTGTCTCTCAAGATCTTCATGTCGATTACTCTCTTTTAAACGAAGCAAGAAACGACGAGATGATGCAGGATGCATTGGATTTGATAGAGGAAAAAAGGCACAAAGCTTTCTATCGCCTAGGTTGCTATCAATAAGCCGCCGCCAGATACTACAACCAGAAGGTCAAGGTCAGGAAATTCCAGGAATGAGATCTTGTGCGTAGGAAAGTCTTTCAGAACACAAGAGAAGCTAACACTAGAAAATTGGCGGCTAATTGGGATGGACCTTATCGAATACGGTCGGTTGTTCGAGACGGAGTATACAAGCTAGAGAAGCTGCTAGATGGAACCCACGTTACCAAAAGCTGGAACGCGAACCATTTGAGGAAGTACTACGTGTAAAGTTTGTTTTTTGTAATTGAACTATGTTAGGCTTGATCCCTAAACATGGGTACGTAGGCAGCTCATGTACGTTATAAACGAGAGCAACTGCTTTATTAGTTCATTTTTTATGTCCTCAATTTATTGACAAGTTCTTTCCTCAGGAATCGCGACTATACTCTATCAAACTTCAGACTCGACCAGCTCGATCCGAACTCTTGAACTGCCATCTTCATGGCTCAACTTCAGATTCGACTAGCTTAATCAGAACTCTTAAACTGCCATCTTCATGGCTCAATTTTGGACTCGACCAGTTCGATCTGAACTCACACTGCCATCTTCATGGCTCAACTTTGGACTCGACCAATTCGATTCGAACTCATACTGCCATCTTCATGGCTCAACTTTGGACTCGACCAGCTCGATCCGAACTCGCACTGCCATCTTCATGGCCCAACCTTAGACTCGACTAGTTCAATCCAAACTCATTGCCATCTTCATGGCTCAACTTCATACACGACCAGCTTGTTCCAAACTCTGCATAGCAAACTTGGCCAAACTTCGGATTTGACAAGTTCAATCCAAACTCTACATGGCCCAATTTATGGCATTCCCTCTGATTCGATCAGTTTGATTCGAGCTCTTGAAATAAAATCTTGGACTCAATATTGTATTTGACATGTTCGATCCGAACTTGACATCGCCATCTTCTTAGGCACTACGGATCCGACTAGCATGATCCGTATGCTCTGTCTGTTTATTCTGTGGTTTGGCCTATTCGGTCCAAATGACTTGCCTTTTCAATTATGGTAACGGACTCGATTAGTTTGGTCTAAACACGCGCTGAACTAAGAGTTGCATTTTATTTGCCATAGTTTGATCGATTAGTTTGGTATAAGCCATGATGTGGATTCGACTAATCAACTTTGGTTCATTAACATCCACACATTTCACTGTCTTGAGTTCTTTTCGTATGACGATTTAATTTAACATTCGAATGACGTGCTGGCCTTTTTGTTGAAAACTGGCTAAATGTTTAATCGCTACAACATGTTACGAGAAATCAAACTAATAAAGTTTGATATTTAATTTCATTCAAAAAAGGAAAACTGTTCAATATAGATTAACCAAAGAAACGAATTAAACTCTCTCCAAGTTTCTTTTTCCACAGGTTGAACATTTTCGCCATCAGTTGGTTCGATGGTTAAAGGCTCAGTGGCCTTACCAGTTGAAATCACTGCAGCATCGGGGTCTGGGGCATTTGGATCGATAGAGACTTCTTGTTCAGTCGTTTCACCTTGGATATTTTGGTCGTCTGACGATAAGAACTCTGGAGGTCCTTGATCTCTTCGTTGATTGTTTCGACGCTGAGTCAACTTGACTTGAAATCTAATAAAGCCTCCAGTTGCGACTTGAAGGAAGAAGTTCCATGAACCTCGAGCAGCTGCTCCTTGATATCTTCGACATCCTTCTCTCTAGCGATCAGAGTATTCTTCAGGCTGTCAACTTTTTCTTCAGAAAGACGAAGGCTACTTGATAAGTTTAATACTTTTTCATTTGATTTGTTTAGTGCGTTAGCCATGTCGTCAAATTTCTTTTGCTTTTTCTCTCTTTCGGATCCCATTTTCTTCAGTTCTTCCTCAAGCCTCTTACATCTCAGTACTTCCTGCTCATATTTGTGAGTAACCTTGTTCGCGAACAGGTTATGAAGCAGAAGACCTTGTATGATGGAATTTTTGTAGGTACGATGCTATTGAAGCCAAAGGTACTAACGTGCTTGAGATTTACCTGTCCCAATACCGCGGCTGATTCGTTGAAGAGCCAAGCAAAGGGTTTCCCACCAAGAAGCTCTTTGTCTTTATCGAAGTAAAAGTTTATGGCCACTCTTGTTGCCGCCTCCTTGTCCTGCATGATGCTTACATTAACTAGGACGTCAAGGGTTTTCTCAAGTATACTCTATTCTATGTCCTTGCTTGAGGTTGAAGTTTTAGCCCCCTTTCTTTTCTTAGATAGTGGGGGCTGAATGTCGAAAGGAGGAGGTGGAGGAAGATCCGTTGAAGTCGTTGGAGGGGTCGTTTCCTTTTGTGATGGTTCGCCCGTTTGGCTTTTCTTTTTCTTGGCTGCTTTGTCTGCATGCCTCTTCCTTCGCATCTCTTCCACCGATGGCAATGTTACCTTTATGGCTGATAAAGCGGCTTCTACGAGATGAGTGTCTTCGTCAGATAGTGGTGTAATATACTTCGATGGGCCGTACAACCACTGAAGAGCACCGCGGCATACAAAGACCCAATCGACTCATTTCAAAAATCGAAAAGGAATACCTGTGGGGATTTCTTTAAATCGCTTCCAAATCAAAGACCTCCTGAGTCGATCGGGTTGCGAGATTTCTGCCCAAGTCCTCCCTTTAAGAGTGAGTACTGCGTCCAACCTCGCTTGGAACCTTTCGCCGATTAGAGCAGGATGATTCAATTCATAATCTGCAAGAAAAGAAGAATTGCTTCTAATTAGATGGAATTACTGTTTGAAGTAAGAAAAACAATGATGCTTACCAATATGACCGAAAGCAAATGGAAAGGGCAATTGAGTGGTTAGTTCAAAGGAGTCACGGTTTATCTATATAAAAAAGTATCGCTCCTCCCAGTGCCTATAATCATTTACGAACTCTGTTATGAGCTGCTGCGACTGCCTATATACGAAGTAGAAACGGCCCAAATTTTTGCTGTTCAGCTTCAAGTAATAGCACCTTAGGAAGTTGAATATGTCGAAGTCGACCCCAGCCTCCTCTATCAAGACCATATGGGCTATAAGTAGTCGAACCCCGTTTGGCATGAGTTGCGTCATGGAAACATAAAAATGGCCGATGATCTCAATCATGAACTCTGGGATCGGTAGTCGAAGGCCGAGTTCGAACCATTTTGTGTACACACAAAACTAGTTGTCATTTTGTGTATCTGCTCGCTCCCCGGATAAGGCAGACGTATTTCGACCGAAGCTGGTATTCCGTACTTCGACCTTAGAGTCGATAAGTCACCTTCTGTCAGAACAGAATCTGGATTCTTTGTGAAAAATGACTCCTTTGGTTGGAGAAATGTATTTCCTCCTTTTGAGCAATTCGACGTCGTCAACTATCTTTGAAGGTCCGGCTGGTTGGCTTTGCTCTACCCTTTGGCTTGTCGCTTCTCCGTTGCTCTCTGCTCCAACCATCCGTTCGTCTAATTCGATCACGGCTTATTGACAGATCATTTCATCAACTTCCCTTTCGTCACTGCTTGACCAGGGATCCTCACCGCTGGGGGAGCTTGAATCTATGACTACTGCCTTTGACATTTTTATAGAAACAGAACCGTCCAAGGAAAACTAGGGTTTTGCAGATCAAAAAGCTAAAAAATCCTAAAACTCAATAGGCTTCAACTATTCTCGAGTATTCTAGATTTGCGACAGCCAAAAACTTCAGGCAGTCACTGATTTTCTCAGAAAATGAAGCGTGTTCGGTATCAAAATGTTCAGAATTGGAAGGAAAACAAGATTACTAAAAGGAAATCACAAGAAAATTAGAAGAAGAAAAGAAAATCTTGCCTAAAAATCCTAGAGAAACTGAGAGAAACTGGAGGAAAACCACTTTAAGTTCTAGAGAAGAAAGATGGATTGAAGAAGTTGTTGGAAACAAAGTGCGCAGCGGAATTTTTTTAAATTTTTTCCATCAGAGTATTTTCTGAAATACAAGTTTGACATATTATATGTATAAATTAAACAGATCTTACTAACCTCAGTGTGCCGAAGAACCTCCGCGACCTGTGTAGAGAAGTAACGTTCCAGAAGAGCCTCAACCAACTGGTCTTCTTTGCTATTCTCTATCCACAACCGGAGTGAGTGTGGGCTCACACGTACAGCTCTTCCACCGGTGACTCTCCTTCCAACCAACAGAGAGAACCCAAAGCTAGTGTTCGTGATTTGTGAACAAAAGCTCTCAGGGAGTTTTCAGATGCTCACTAGAAGAGTATCACTCTTAATCTCTCAAATTGATCTGAGTAAATCATTAGACTCACTCCCTTTTTATACCTATTGGTCCTAAGGTCAGTCCATATCAGATTAGGTCTCAAAAAATCGAAACAGAATCAAGTTCGGATCAATATCTGATAAGATACGCGTGAAAACGCGTAATCTTATCTCCGCTGATAGGCAGGCCGAACTGTCTGATAGGCAGGCCGAACACGTCATCCGGCAGGCCGAACTCCTGAGAAAAAATCTCCGTGAATCTTTTATTTTCCACCCGAGATTCTAAAGGATAAAGTCTCAGTTTTGATTCAAATAGCCCAATAGAAAAGATATCTGATCAAAACAAACTTTATCAAGATAATCTCTAAGAAAATAAATTAATTCACAATAATTCTACAAGTTTATCTTGATCCAATTTATCCAAAATTAAATCAACCGATAAACAGACAAGAATTATCTGATCACAATAATTCAACAAGTTTATCTTGAACTAATTTCTTACAAAATTAATTCAACCAATAAACAGACATGAATAATTTGATTCTTACAAATTTTAAACCAATCTGATAAATCCGACATAAGTCACCAATTATTGGAAAAGCACGCCGTGTCGTTACAGGACTTTGTGAGCTAGCAAAGGGGACCAAAATGGACCTATAAAGTTCAAGCTCATGATAATTATGAAACCCAATATCCCAGATATACATTTCACAATTATCAACTCCAACGCTACTCCACTAAAAGCTTGGAGCTGCACTCTCGAACTTTATAGAATTACGAAGCTCGTGTAGCTAAGTCTCCATGACATATCATAGTGTATCGCATCCCCATATGATCATCCATAATCGGCTTAAGGACAAGTTCTGTCTTACCTTCCCGATTATTTTTATCTTACGTTCCATTGTCTCACCATTAGAAAACTTACCATCCAAAGATAGTATACCATTCGGTTACACCTATATATCCAAATGGTTGAGCGCTCTAGTTTTCCAATTACAGGACAACGCATATAAGAGGATATCATTACTCCTAAAGAGGAGCTATGGATTCCATATCTATGAATAACAAGTCTACGCTACCAAGAGTCATGCCTCCAACGTACCGGCATGCATGCCACTATAGAGATGTGGGAGTCACCCATTGGTACATCAAAAGACACAAGTCGAGACAGCGGGCCCATTATTCATCTCAGGATTAAGATACAATACAAATGATTGTCTAAAGTGAATCGATTTGCCAAGACAGAATTATTAATCCAAATCAATTCACTTTATGTCCCGATCCAACACATCGTCACCTATGACAACATGCCAATGTTTCTATTCATGGAGTCCAACTCCGATGGTCAAGACAAACCATCCCCAAAAAGGGATATAGACAACATAACAATCTTTACATGAATAAAGCGCCCAACTTTATTCCCTCGATTGCGGTATGTTTTAGACCATCACCCTAAGAATTGTGTCTTCCGCATAATCATCCCATCATATGCCCAATTCTTAAGGTTTAGACTGACAGTCTCAGGCTACTGTTTGCTTATCATACATTCAACAAATATGAACGTAAAGAGGACAATATTTGGTATATTTATAAATGAATAAATTCTTTATTGATAAAAATGTCTCCAAAAACGTATTACATTTTTACTCCTTAGAGCATACATGTCTAACAATCTTTACATGAATAAAGCGCCCAACTTTATTCCCTCGATTGCAGTATGTTTTAGACCGTCACCCTAAGAATTGTGTCTTCCGCATAATCATCCCATCATATGCCCAATTCTTAAGGTTTAGACTGACAGTCTCAGGCTACTGTTTGCTTATCATACATTCAACAAATATGAACGTAAAGAGGACAATATTTGATATATTTATAAATGAATAAATTCTTTATTGATAAAAATGTCTCCAAAAACGTATTACATTTTTACTCCTTAGAGCATACATGTCTAACAATCTCCCACTTGCACTAAGTGAGTAAATACTGCAAATTTTGCATCCCTATAGCTTCCACATGCCTCTCGAAGACTCTCCGAGTAAGTGTCTTCGTGAATGGATCAGCTAAATTGTCCTCTAACGCGATCTTGCACACCGTGACATGCCCGCCCTCAATGAAGTCCTTTATCACATGATACTTCCAATCAATATGCTTACTCTTCTTGTGAAATCTTGGTTCCTTAGCATTAGCTACCGCCACACTGTTATCACAGTACAATGATACCACCTTATCCATACCAGGAACTACCTCAAGATCCCCAAGGAACTTGTGGAGCCACACTGCTTCTTTCGAAGCATCACTAGCCGCCACATACTCGGCCTCCATCGTTGAATCCGAAGTGCAATCTTGCTTCGCACTTCTTCAACTGATGGCACCGCCACCTAGAGTAAAAACAAACCCCAAAGTCGATTTCCTAGAATCCAGGCAGGATTGAAAATCCGAATCAGTGTATCCTAGAGGAGTTAAATCCTCACCCGAATACACAAGCATATATCCTCGAGTCCTTCTTAGGTCCTTGAAAATATGCTTTACCGCAACCCAATGGTTCGGTCCTGGATCCACCTGAAATCAACTTACAATCCCAACCGCATAGCTAATATCCGGTCGAGTGCAAAGCATGGCATACATGAGACTACCCACTGCCGAAGCATAAGGCACCTTCTTCATGTATTCTCTTTCTTCATAAGACTTTGGAGAGTCTTTCTTAGAAAGAGTAATTCCAGACCTAGATGGTTGCCCACCTTTCTTGAAATCCTGCATTGCAAACCTCCTGAGAATTTTATCTATGTAGCTGGCCTGTGACAAAGCTATCATTTTGTTCTTCCTATCCCGAAAGATCTGGATACCGAGAACAAAATTAGCCTCACCTAAGTCCTTCATGTCAAACTGCTTGGTCAACCATAATTTGACCGATGACAATGCCCCAACGTCATTGCCAATTAGCAGAATGTCATCTACATAGTGTAGTGGAAAAACCACCTTCCCATTCTTAATGTGTTTGCAAACACATGGTTCATCCACATTTTGTGAGAACCCATAAGTCTTGATTTCTTGATCAAATCTTATGTTCCAAGAACGAGAAGCCTGCTTAAGTCCATAAATTGACTTTAGCAGCTTACACACCTTACCCTCTTGACCCGCGACCTTGAACCCGTCTGGTTGTTCCATATAAATGGACTCATCAAGATAGCCATTCAGAAAAGCCGTCTTGACATCCATCTGCCAAATCTCGTAGTCGAGAGCAGCAGCTATGGACAAGAGAATTCGGATGGACTTAAGCATGGCTACAGGCGAAAAGGTTTCCTCATAATCGATTCCTTCCTTTTGCGTATAACCCTTAGCTACCAGTCTAGCCTTAAAGGTTTCGACCTTTCCATCCACTCCTCTTTTCCTCTTGTAGATCCACTTACACCCTATGGGTTTTACCCCTTCGGGAAGATCCACAAGCTCCCAGACCCGATTAGTCTCCATAGACTTCATCCCAATGTTCATGGCATCTGTCCAGAGTCTTGAATCAACATCCTCCATAGCTTCTGCGTAAGTGTAAGGATCCCTGTCATGTTCATCCGGTTCAGCCAAAAAGACATCCCCATTGAACATATACCTCTCAGGTTGACGCCCGATCCTCCCACTACGCCGAAGCCCCTGAGATTGTTGTTCAAGTTTGTTTGGTTTTTCTACTTCGATCGGAATGGTTTCGTTCGGAACCTCCGAAGTAAACTGATCACCCCTCAACTCTTCAAGCACCACTTTGCTTTGAGGCTTAAAGTCATTCATGTAACTCTCCTCAAGGAAAGTTGCATTAGTTGAAACCACGACTTTATTTTCCTTTGGGTTATAAAAATAACCCCCTTTAGTCCCTTTTGGATATCCTACAAACACGCAAACTTCTGAACGTGCTTCCAACTTATTCGGATCCTTAAACAGGACATGAGCTGGACATCCCCATATGCGAATATGGTTTAAGGATGTCTTCCATCTTGTCCACAACTCGTGAGGAGTTTTAGGGACCAATTTTGAAGGCACATTGTTCAAAAGATAACATGCGGTTTGTAGTGCATATCCCCAAAAGGATAAAGGCAATGATGAATAACTCATCATGGACCGAATCATGTCCAACAAAGTCCTATTCCTTCTCTCCGCTATGCCATTCTGTTGCGGAGTGCTCGGCGCAGTCAAATGGGATAAAATCTCATTCTCTAACAAGTGTCCCAAGAACTCATCAGAAAGGTATTCCCCACCTCGATCAGATCGAAGTGCCTTTATGGGTTTACCCATTTGCTTTTCCACTTCAGCCCGAAACTCCCTGAACTTATCATAAGTTTCGCTTTTGTGGTGCATTAGGTACACATACCCATATCTTGAGTGATCATCAATGAAAGTGACGAAGTACTCATACCCTCCTCGTGCCCGGATGTTCATCGGTCCACAAACATCACTATGCACAAGTTCTAGAACCCCTTCAGCCCTATTGCCCTTAGACCCGTTTGGTCTTTTGGTCATTTTACCCTCCAAACAAGACTCACATTGAGGTATAGATTTCACCTTTAAGTGACTTAAAGGTCCATCCCTTACCAACCTTTGAATCCTATTCAGGTTAATATGGCCAAGGCGCAAATGCCAAAGATAAGTCTTATTAGAGTGAGAAGTTTTAAGTCTTTTTGAGTCATTATCATTTATCTCAGCATTAAGCAATAGGTCCATCTTAGGTTTGATAAAATATAGATTATTTTGCATCCATCCAGAACAGATAAAAGATTTGTTTTTACGAATCACTACTTTTTCATTAAAAGATACCACGTAGGAGTCTTTAAATAAAGAAGACACAGAAATTAAATTCCTTTTAAATTTAGGAATATAAAAACAGTCTCGCAAAATTAAACTCCTATAATTATCAAAATAAAGATGGATATCTCCCACTGCTTCCGCTAAGACCAAGGATCCATCGCCCATCCGAAGCGTTAAGTCTTCACGAAGTAGACTTCTCGTTTCTTTGAATCCCTACAGAGAAACACAAACATGATTAGTTGCACCTGAAATCTATGACCCAAATGTCACTGGATTCCTCAACCAAACAAGTTTCTAAATATAGAAGATCACACCTACCTCCCTTGGAAAGGAAGTCCTTGCAATGCTTCTTTATATGCCCGACCTTACCACAGAAGAAGCACTTAAGCTTCTTTGGGTTCTTCTTCTTCTTTTTCTTGCTCTTGGTTGCAGCAGAAATAAAAGACTACCACTCTTGGCCCGTTGCTTCTTTCCATTCCCAGAGTTAGAATTGGGACCAGAAGCAGCTACCATATTGGCCTCTCCACCAGCAGGAGACTCCCTGATCAGCAGTTCAAACTCCTGTAACTGTTTCATCAGTTCTGTCAAGGTCATATCCCGTCTATTGCTCAAATTAAAAGTAGCTCTAAACGGAATAAATTCCTTAGATAGAGTCTCAAAGACCATAGTCATCTGAGTTTCAGCATCGATGTCGGCTCCATTGGTTTGAGCCTCAACGAGGTAACCCATGACCAACATCATATGCTCCTTTACAGATATCCCCGGTCCCTGTCTACAGTTTAAGAGTTTTCGAAGCGCCCCTTGCAGCTTTGTTATGGCCTAGCCTCCAAACATGCCCTCAAGATTATCCAAGACCTGCTTCGCAGTCTCATAATCTTGATGTTGAGCCTGCAGCACGTTGTTCATGCTAGCCATAACATAGCAACGGGCCTGATCATTAACATCTTTCCAACGGTCGTACGCTTGGAATTGCTCATTACTTGAGTCTCCCGTAGGCTCGGGAGGACAAGGGGTTGTCAGTACATATTTCAGTTTCTCAAAGGAAAGGACGATGTCCAGGTTCCGTTTCCAATCATTATAGTTCTCACCGGTTAATTGGTTTTTGTCAAGTATCGATGATAAAGCGTTTTTAGACATTTTCAATCTACAATAAAGAATCATATACTAAACATAAGCAAACATATATAATAATTTAGTAAGATAACACAATCATGTAAAATCATACAAATGTGTTTACGTGTCAAAACCTTGAAAATATCACAACCTTACAACGATAATTCCCAACTCAGAATTCAACAAGCTCCTAGGGGAGTCATGCCAAATTCAATTAGAAACACGGATCCCCTCCTGATTAATATATGCCATCCCGGATCCGTATGATCCAGCATATACTAATAATCGTTTCTTTGGCTAGGGGAGGTTAATAATAAAATTAACATGAGTGTATAACCACCATTTCAATATTTTATCCATGATTCATAATCACCACCTAGGGGTGTGCAACCATAAATCATACTAAAATACCTTATCCTTTCAGAGATCCAATCAGGTACATGATAGAAATCCCTTCCTAGGGGTCGGGACCACCATGTTCTTCCTATGGACCAACGATGGAGGCCTTAGGTCCTCTCTTCGAAAACCTTCTCCCACTCAATCTTTTGATGTCAAGGTTTTATTTTAAAATCATGCATGAACAATTTTAATTTGAGCGGCACTCCCTATTCTATATGACATGTTATCAATATACATGGTAAATCATATTATAATGCAGACAAGCAAAGCAATCAAGCAAAGCTACAAGCAAAATAATAATAACCGTAATATTATGGTTCACCCTAGAGAATAGAAAACTAAGATTACAAGAGAATAATCGAGACATTTATCGATTCTTCATCCTTGAATCCTCAAGCTGTATCCTTCTTCATGTAATATCCATCTTCAAGTCCTCAATCCCGTATGAATCAAACACTTCATATTTTCGGTTATATCCAAATTTAATGTTTCTTAGAATCGTCCCAAAAATAAAATTAAAACTGCATTGGAAAAATTGCACCTTTTCTGGACACCTGGCAGCTCTCAGTCGGCAGTCCGATCTGGGTGATCGGTTTGCCGATCATGGTGGTTCGGCCTGCCGAACATAAAGGTTCGGCCTGCTGGCAGAGCACCAAAATTTCTGCCCCACTGTCGGCTTGCCGTACTGTACGTCTGGCCTGGCGATTTGTGACCTTCGGCCTGCCGAACTGTGAGGTCCGGCATGCCGACCGAGCATAAAACCCTCAATCCAAAAAATACAATTTCAATGCAATTCATCAATTTTATTTTCAACAATTCAAAAACATAAAATTAGAGACTCAGGAAATACCTAGAGGCGCCATCATCAATCTTTAAGATCCGACTTCTCGTTTCGTCTTCTCCGAATAATTATTTAATTACAAAATTCTTACAAATTAAAAATTAAATACCAATTCCTAGACGGAGATGATAGTCCACCATCTAATTACATAAAAAACCTAGATACACATTCTAACCTCTAAGGAACCATAACCGGTATTAATTAATTAATAAATAATTAAACAACAATTTAATCAACCATAATTAATTAATAAACATTCACCACATAATCCATGACAACATATATATTATATAGAAACCTAGAGTTCCATCTCTCTATAAAATTTAATTCAAGCATTGGAGAGATTAAGATCACAAAATTTATGCATATAACATGATCACAAACTTGCAAATTTATGTAAAAACCTCGTCTCTGATACCAATTGTTGGAAACAAAGTGCGCAACGGAATTTTTTAAAATTTTTTCCATCAGAGTATTTTTCAAAATACAAGTTTGACATGTTATATGTATAAATTAAACAGATCTTACTAACCTCAATGTGCCGAAGAACCTCCGCGACCTGTGTAGAGAAGTAACGTTCCAGAAGAGCCTCAACCAACTGGTCTTCTTTGCTATTCTCTATCCACAATCGGAGTGAGTGTAGGCTCACACGTACAGCTCTTCCACCGGTGACTCTCCTTCCAACCAACAGAGAGAACCCAAAGCTAGTGTTCGTGATTTGTGAATAAAAGCTCTCAGGGAGTTTTCAGATGCTCACTAGAAAAGTATCACTCTTAATCTCTCAAATTGATCTGAGTAAATAATTAGACTCACTCCCTTTTTATACCTATTGGTCCTAGGGTTAGTCCACATCAGATTAGGTCACAAAAAATCGAAACAGAATCAAGTTCGGATCAATATCTGATAAGATACGCGTGAAAACGCGTAATCTTATCTCCGCTGATAGGCAGGCCGAACTGTCTGATAGGCAGGCGGAACTGTCTGATAGGCAGGCCGAACAGGCCAGTTCGACAGGCCGAACACAGTCATCCGGCAGGCCTGAACTGCCGAGAAAAAATCTCCACGAATCTTTTATTTTCCACCCGAGATTCTAAAGGATAAAGTCTCAGTTTTGATTCAAATAGCCCAATAGAAAAGATATCTGATCAAAACAAACTTTATCAAGATAATCTCTAAGAAAATAAATTAATTCACAATAATTCTACAAGTTTATCTTGATCCAATTTATCCAAAATTAAATCAACCGATAAATAGACAAGAATTATCTGATCACAATAATTCAACAAGTTTATCTTGAACTAATTTCTTACAAAATTAATTCAACCAATAAACAGACATGAATTATTTGATTCTTACAAATTTTAAACCAATCTGATAAATCCGACATAAGTCTCCAATTATTGGAAAAGCACGCCGTGTCGTTACAGGATTTTGTGAGCTAGCAAAGGGGACCAAAATGGACCTATAAAGTTCAAGCTCATGATAATTATGAAACCTAATATCCCAGATATACATTTCACAATTATCAACTCCAACGCTACTCCACTAAAAGCTTGGAGCTGCACTCTCGAACTTTATAGAATTACGAAGCTCGTGTAGCTAAGTCTCCATGACATATCATAGTGTATCGCGTCCCCATATGATCATCCATAATCGGCTTAAGGACAAGTTCTGTCTTACCTTCCCGATTATTTTTATCTTACGTTCCATTGTCTCACCATTAGAAAACTTACCATCCAAAGATAGTATACCATTCGGTTACACCTATATATCCAAATAATTGAGCGCTCCAGTTTTCCAATTACAGGACAACGCATATAAGAGGATATCATTACTCCTAAAGAGGAGCTATGGATTCCATATCTATGAATAACAAGTCTATGCTACCAAGAGTCATGCCTCCAACGTACCGGCATGCATGCCACTATAGAGATGTGGGAGTCACCCATTGGTACATCAAAAGACACAAGTCGAGACAACGGGCCCATTATTCATCTCAGGATTAAGATACAATACAAATGATTGTCTAAAGTGAATCGATTTGCCAAGACAGAATTATTAATCCAAATCAATTCACTTTATGTCCCGATCCAACACATCGTCACCTATGACAACATGCCAATGTTTCTATTCATGGAGTCCAACTCCGATGGTCAAGACAAACCATCCCCAAAAAGGGATATAGACAACATAACAATCTTTACATGAATAAAGTGCCCAACTTTATTCCCTCGATTGCGGATCATTTGTTTTAGACCGTCACCCTAAGAAGTGTGTCTTCCGCATAATCATCCCATCATATGCCCAATTCTTAAGGTTTAGACTGACAGTCTCAGACTACTGTTTGCTTATCATACATTCAACAAATATGAACGTAAAGATGACAATATTTGGTATATTATAAATGAATAAATTCTTTATTGAGAAAAATGTCTCCAAAAACGTATTACATTTTTACTCCTTAGAGCATACATGTCTAACAGAAGTGAGAGAAAAAGCGTGTTATATACCACCCAATTATACCCGATCGATGGATGGAATCGATCCGGAGCCATCTGATCCAAGGGCTAGGGTTACACGTCTTTTCGAGTTCCCGCTCAAACCTAGGCGATGTCCCTTCGAATCAGACTTGTGCGTCAGCATTGCAGTAACTTTTAGGAGCTGCCAATAGGCTGGTGACATGTGTTGCGAGTAATTAATTACCACGATTTCCAAGAGGAAGGTAATGATTCAGTTACGGATGTAGGATATTAGACAGTCGCGTGTCGTTAGTTTGGGCCCGATCATCATTCACTCCTATAGTCTATTACATCGACTAAGGAGTGGGGGGCTATCTGTTAGGGTTGCAATTTAGCAAGGCTCAAATTGCTAGCAGGCCCATGTAGTCCAATGTTGATCTAAACGAGCAAATCGATGTCAATCTACTAGCTTGAGCCCAATCGATGTGACAATGCATTGTTCGTTTGATTGGACTGGATCGTTCTGCTTTATATGGACCAGTTCGCACTCGTCTTTGTTTAATTCGATTGATCGTCTCGACCTGACAGTTATTCGCACAAACAAACGGTTGCAACACATATAGTCATGGACAGGAACGTGGGGAAGACATGATTTTTGCAGCCTATCACCGGTCAATACGTGTCCCACTATTACGGTTACTTGTGGTGTTCTATCCCACTCCGCCAGATGGTTAAGAGGCACTATCCTTCCTCATCTTCTATATAAGGGGAAGACTGCTTTGTTGTACGAGAGAGACAATCAGATACTGAGATTCTCTCATTTCTTCTCTATATTCAAAAGAAATTATAGTGAATTACAGTAGACGTAGCTCTTCATTAACAGAGTGAACCACTATAAATCGCCTGTATCAATTTTTATTGCACTTTTATTTCTTTCGCTTTACATTAATCGAGTAAATATAGATTTAGGTCTAAAGATTCACTCAACGATGATCTGAGGGCCTAGATTCCAAAATAGCTCAATCCTAATGTCCATTGTTTGATTGTAGATCCATCGTCTACAATAACTTCTTCATTTGTTATTTAATTGAGATAATTCTTTTTTCATTGTATTCCTAGTTAAGAAGGAATAAATTAAGATTTATATTGCATATTTTTTAGGATCATTAACATAAAGATTTTATTAAATTTGTTGATAAATCAAAAACTATCTTCACTACCTCTCCAAACAGAAATTTCAATTTTATTCTATACTTAGATTAAAACTTAAATGCACATTCAAATGTCAATTTGAATAATAATTCAAATCACTAACTCAAATCCTAATTCAAATCATACTAACTTAAATCAAATCACTAATTTGAATCCATTTACCAAACAGACCCTAAAATTATTGCGACATTCTTTAAACCAAAACTAATTACATTGATATTGGGGTACAATTTGATTAGGCCCAAATTGTCCACAGGCTCAGACGGTCCAGTATTAAAACGATTCGAATAGATCGAAGAGAATCAATCAATGCGAGGAAGGCTAATCGAATTGATGTTCCATTTAGTTCGATTGGTTTGATTCTTGGTACGTGGTAAGAAGCATTTGGGATACATCGGCCGCTCAAGGTAATTCAAACTCGTCTCCAAGTGTTCGTTTGACCAAATCGATCACCACGAGCTAACGGTTATAAGCACAAACTGACAGTTACTAGCACATCTGATCATGGATCGAAACGTGGAGGAGACAAGATTCTTGAAGCCTATCGTGAATCGACACGTGTCCCACTACTACACTTGCTTTCAATGCATTATCCCACTCTACCAAATGGTTGGGAGCCATGATTCCTCCTTATTCTCTACGTAAAGAAATGGCAGCTTAATTGTATAGAGGATATAGAAAAACATACAAAAACTCTGCCCATTGGTTTTCTCATCTCTTTCTACTTTCTTGTAAATTTGTACCTAGAATATTATAGTGTAGTACAATGGACGTAGCTTTTTTTTAATAGAGTGAACCACGATAAATCATGCGTGTAATTTTCTTGTTTTTATAGTATTATTTTATTCTATCTATTGCACTTTGATCTTGTACGTTTACTTGAGCTAATAGGTCCAATTAATAGTGATTTGAGGGCCCAAGTTTCTTGAACAAAATTCTAACGATCCAAACCTACATTTTCATATTTGATTGTAGATCCACCATCTACAGTTTGGCGCCTACCGTGGGGCCTTCAGGTCATCAACTCCAAGATCTTTAGCTCAAATACGAATGGCTAACAACATTGACAATCAACACACTCCAAACATTCCAATTGAAGAGAATGAAATGAATTTTCAGGCCAACCAATAGATGGAAGCCCTTACGGCAGAGGTGGAGGCTCTGAAGAAAATGCTCCAAGAGCAGGCAACCCGTTCACAAGAGCGCAACAGAAGATTGGAGCAACTCAACAGTGAGAATTTGGCTTTGAGGAGCCAAATTAGCTATCAAAACTCTCAGATGGCTTCAAATTCCTATTATTACCTGTACTATGGGTATTCCACGTTCCCAGTATCGACAGCGGCACAGTGGCAGTTTCAGACGCCATAGCTAGGAAGACAGCAGTCCTCCTCCAATCCTATCAGGAGGACCATTGTATACTCCCACGACTCTAGCACCAACAATGACTATAACACTAGCAACAGCACCAGCAGCTTTAACAGCCACAACAACGCCCGGTGTGACAACGACTACAACGACAGCGCATGCTTGTGTGGAATCCAGCCGACGAGATGATGCAACTGACGGAATTGAAAGGACAGAACCACCTGCTCAATTTGAAGAAGTTCCAACAATGACCCTTTTGACTCCAGAGTCAATTCAGTAGATGATGAAAGAAATGCTTGAACAAAACACTAAGCTCGTAGAAGAGAAGATTGATCAAAAGGTTTCGAAAGCAATAAGCAAGACCCCAACATTGGATGACATCTCGAAAAACATTCGGGATATCCTACTCATGAGGAGGATCACTTTAGTTATACCACCAAAGTACGGAAACCTTGTATTCACTTGATTCGATGGAAATTCCAATCCAAAGGACCACTTGTTGTAGTATAAGAACGTGGTCGTCGCTACAAATATCCTCGATTCGATTCTTGATGAGATGATGTCCAAGCTGTTTGCACAATCACTCAAAGGTCTAACGCTTCGATGGTTCAGTAATCTGCCTATCGGATCGGTTGACAGCTTTGAAGATTTGGCAGATTCATTCGTCAAAGCATATTCTATACACATTAAAATAGAAAGACGACCAAAGATTTATGGTCCATCGTTCAGAGCCCAAGCGAGTCGCTACAGGCTTATATCAAAAGATTTAGCAAAGTACTCTCAAAAATTTCTGATTTAGAGGATGGAACAACTCGAGAAGCACTAAAGAAATGACTTCTGCACAAGTCCTCTTTCAAGAACAGCATTTGCTCCGACTATCCACACACCATCTAGGAAGCCCTAAACAAAGCTAAAGGATGGATTGACCTGGAAGAGGAAAACGAGAGCTTGCGAGAACTAGAGACCAGAATAGGTAGAGTCAGAAGCAATGGTAGCAGCCGTATCGAAGAGGACAGATAAGGACACCCCTAAAGAGGGAGTGGAGGCAGAAAGAAGACAAGTTACGATCTGCGACGAAACCACTGTCGCCTCCAAAGTACGCCCTCAGCATATCACCGTTCGAACTAGTCGCTCAGCTCGAAGGCAAAGATTACATCAGGTGGCCAAACAAGATGGCACCAAGCCATTCCCACGACCAGTCCAAGTACAGCGAGTTCCATCGTGATACCGAGCATTTGACGGTTGATTGCAAAGCCTTGAGATTCGAGATAGTAGAATTGCTCAAGAAAGGGCAAGTAAGGGAATACCTCTCTGAACGAGGAAAGAAAATATATGGGCTCGACAAAGAGCAAAGAGGACAAAAAGACCATCGTGCCTAAGAGAAGACACCGTCACCACCACTAGTCAGAAAGATCATAAGAGCTATTTGTGGAGGCTCTGTCCTCAATGGAGAATCTGCCAATCAAATGAAGGCTCACCAGCATAGACCGAGTCAACCAATAGTTAGCTCGATTACTGATGATTACGGTGAGCACACTATTTCATTTCAGAGTGACGAGGCATTCAGGCTTGATACTCCACATGATGACACTCTTGTTATTAGACTGAACATTGCAAACTATGAGATCAGTAGAATACTAGTTAATAACAAAAATTTTGCCAACAAATTGTTCCTCTCAACACTAAAGGAGATAGAAATCGGCAAAGATGAGATCGAGAAATCCCTCACGTCATTGGTAGGTTTCAATGGCGAAGTGACAACAGCCATTAGGAGAATCAAACTTCCAGTGTATGCAGTGGGAAAACCAAGATGGCTTGTTTCTTTATTATAGATTGCCCTTCGGGGTATAACATAATTCTGGGGCGGCCTTGGATACACGCCATGAAGGCAGTCCCCTCAACATACCACCAGACCATCAGGTTTTTGATGAAGCAAGGGATTAGGGAAATTCAAGGAAGCTAAAAGGCAGCGAGAAGTTGTTATGTCACGACTATGAAGAAAAAGAAGGCTTTATAGCAATTACCGAAAAGTCAGCAGGATGGATCAAGTAATCTCGCCTTTGTTAGGTTCGATAATAGGGGGCTCGACGACTTTGCCACCAGTCAATGGCAAGTTACTTATTTTAGGGATAGAAGCTTCGACTGGAACGTCTTGACGGATCGAATCGCTTTCATCGACGACTTGAACTTTGGAGTCGTCCAAGGATAGTAGCTCCTTCAACTCCTTGATCTCCTCATCAATTACTTCGGTATTGAGTTTGCTAGACTTAAATTCCATCAAAGCCTCGAGCCGTGCCTTGAAGGAGGAGGTGCCGTGGACCTCGAGCATTGTTCTTTGATTTTTTTGATGTCCTTATCATTAGCTTCCATTGTTTTCTTGAGGTCTTCAATCTTCTTCTCAACCAGACGAAGGCTGCTACTTATGCTTAGTACCATTTCGTTTGACTGATTTAGGGCGTCAATAGCGTCGTCGAGTTCTTTCTTCTTGTTGTCCCTCTCAGATTGAACCTTCCTAAGCTCTTCTCCAAGCTCCCTATTTTTAAGCAGCTCCTACTCGTACTTATAAGCAGCTTTATTTGTGAAGTTATTGTGGAGTAGAAGGGCCTGCATAACAGAAAAATTTGATATGAATTGACTTAAGTGAGTTTAGACCATATGAAAATAATTGTGATTTACTTGTCCCATAGCTATAGTTGATTCCTTATATAGCCAAGAAAATGGCTTCCCACCAAGAAGCTCCTCGTCCTTATTAAAGTAAAAGTTTATGGCTGCTCTCGTCACCGTCTCTTATCTTGGGTAATGCTGACGTCCTTTGGGATGTCAAGGGTTTTCTTGAGAACCCTTGTTTCAACGTCCTTGGCTATAGAAGAAGGCTTGGCGCCTTTCTTTTTCTTCGATAACAGGGACTGTATGTCGAAAGGAGGAGGTGGAGAAAGATCTGACGAATCGATTATAGGGATTGCTTCTTTTTCGATTGATGGTTGGCCAGCTTTGTTCTTTTTCTTCGCTACTCTCTGAGCAGCTTTCTTTTTTCTCATCTCGCTAACCGAAGGGAGCGTAACCTTCATTGTTGATAGTGTTGTGTCTGCGCGTCTTCGTCAGACAGAAGAGTAATATATTTTCATGACCCGTACAGCCGTTGAAGTGCACCATGGTAAATAAAGACCCCATCGACTTGTTTTGGAAATTGAATTGGAATACCTGTAGGAATTTCTTTGAAGCGCTTCCAAATTGACGACTTCCTGAGTCGATCCAGTTGCGAGATTTCAGCCCAAGTCCTTCCCTTTAGAGCGAGTAGTGTGTCTAACCTCTCTTGGAACCTCTCGCCAATTCAAGCTAGATGGTTCAACTCGTAATTTGCAAAGAAAGACAATGCTTAAGATTAGTTGGAATTACTGCTTGAAATAAACGCAAGTGTTGATGCTTACCAATATGACCAAAAGCAAATGGAAAGGGGAATCAAGTAGTAAGTTCAAAAGAATCGCGATTGATTGACATAAAGAAGTATCTTTCTTCCCAATGTCTATCCGCATTAACAAATTCTGTGATTAGTTGCTTCGACTGTCAGTACATGAGGTAGAAGCAACCCGAGCTTTTGTTGTTCAGCTTCAAGTAATAGCACCAAATGAAGTCGTAAATATCAAAGTCGATCCTAGCCTCTTTGATTAGAACCATCAAGGCTATCAGTAACCGAATTCCATTTGACATTAGTTGAGTCATGGAGATGTAGAAATGGCCGACGATCTCAATCATAAACTCTAGAATTGGCAGTCCAAGGCCAAGCTCAAACCATTTGGTGTATACACAAAACCAGTTGTCGTTTTGTGTATCTGCTCGTTTCCTCGGATATGGCAAACGAATTTTGACCTAGGGTGGGATTCCATACTTCGTTTTTATAGTTAGTAAATCCCCCACTATCAAGACGGACTCCAGATTCTTCGTAAAAAAGGATACTCCTTTGGTGGGAGAAATATACTTCCTTTTTTCAAGCGATTTGATTTGATCGACACTTGTACAAGGACCCGCTGGCTGGTTTCGCTCTTCCTTTGGGTTCGTTGCTTCTTTGCTAGTCCCAACACCATCAGTTCTGGAACCTGATTCGATTATGGATTATTGACGAATCATTTCAATGACTTCTTTTTTGTCGCTACTCGACCAAGGATCCTCACCACTACTTATGCTAAAATCAACGGAGATCGTTTGTGACATTCTTACAAAAATAGGTTTTTCAAAGGAGATCTAGGGTTTTGAAGATCAAGAAGAAAAAGAATCCTAAAATCTTGAAGGTCTCCACAGTTCATGAGAGTTCTAAACTTGCGATAGCCAAACAGGTCTAGCAATCGCTGATTTTCTCAAAAAATGAGGTATATTTAGTATCAAAATGCTTAAAATTGGAAGAGAAACAAGATTATGGAAAGAAAATATCAAGAAAATCAAAAGAAAAGAAGGAAATCTTGCTTGGAAATCGTTGAGAGATTTGGAGAAACTAAGAGAAAATTGCCTTGAGTTCGAAGAGAAAGAAGCGAAATGAAGAAGAGAGAGAAAATGTATGTTGTATATGCCCAAAGGTGTTTGATCAATGGTCAAGATCAATTCAAAACCATTTGATCTAAGGGTTAGGATTTCACATCTTTTCGAATTCCTGCTCAAACCAAAGCGATGTCCTTTCAAATCAGACGCATACGTCAACGCTGCAGAGTTATTTTGGAGCTTTCTAATCGCTTGATGACGAGTGTTACAGGTAGTTGAGTATTGTGATTTCCTGAGAAAGGATAATGATTTGAGTACAGATGCGAGATTTAAATCAAATTGACGTGTCGTCGGACTAGAGCCTGACCTTTAATCACTTCTATAGTCGATTACATCGACTAAAGAGTAGGGGACTAACTATTGGGGTACAATTTGGTTAGGCCCAAATTGTCCGCAGGCCCAGACGGTCCAGTATTAAAATGATTCGAATAGATCAAAGAGAATCAATCGAGGCGAGGAACGCTAATCGAATTGACGTTTCATTTAGTTTGATTGGTTCGATCCTTGGTGCGTGGTAAGAAGCATTTGGGATACATCGGTCGCTCATGGTAATTCAAACTTGTCTCCAAGTGTTTGTTTGACCGGATCGATCGCCACGAGTTGACAGTTATCAGCACAAACTGACGGTTACTAACACGTCTGATCATGGACTGAAACATGGGGGAGACATGATTCTTACAGCCTATCGTGGATCGACACATGTCCCACTACTGCACTTGCTTTTAATTCATTATCTCACTCTACCAGATAGTTGGGAGCCACGATTCCTCCTTATTCTCTATATAAAGAGATGGTTGTTTCATTGTACAGGGGATATAGAAAAACATAGAAAAACTCTGCCCAGTTGTTTTCTCATCTCTTTCTGCTCTCTTGTAAATTTATACCCATAATATTTATAGTGCATTACAGTGGATGTAGCTCTTCTTTAACAAAGCGAACCACTACAAATCCTGCATGTGATTTTCTTGTTTTTACAACATTATTTTATTTTGTCTATTGCACTTTGATCTTGCACGTTTACTTGAGCTAATAGGTCCACTTAATAGTGATTTGAAGGCCTAAGTTCCTTGAACAAAATTCTAATGATCCAAACCTACATTTTCATATTTGATTGTTGATCCATCGTCTATAATTGACACCTTTTGATTTTTTAAAAAAAAATAGAGAAACCCCTCCATTAGTTGACCATTATAGTTGACCATGATTTGAACTTTAGTTTTGTTTAAAATACCCAAAATGTCCCTGAATCTTGCCAAAAACATATTTTAATTAATTATGGTCTTGGAAATGACCTTTTCGTCCTTACTTAATATCAAGAAATGAGTTTGATTAGTTTTTACATGCTTGTGACTATAAATTTCTCTAATTATAAATAAAAATGTTTTTTTTTCATTTTTTTTCAAAAAATCTATTTTTTATTGAAATATTTATTGAATGATTTACATTTGTAGCTGTGAAAATGCTATAAGTTTTCTTCATCCACCAAAATATTATAAAATGTAAAATCATAATATAAAATTTTAAAATTATAAAAATAACAAACTCTTTTTAGAAAAAATAAAAACAAAAAACCAAAAACAAACTGTCTTTGTGTATTTGGATGCTGTCGGGGTGGGAGCACCGGTGATAAGGGCCGCCATGGCTAGTTGGTGATGTGGGCGATAGAGGTCGAGGGGGTGCGATTCAGTCGTGGTCAACAGGTGGCCAAGGTGAGAGGAGGGCCAATTCGGTTAGGGCTTGGGTAGTGCGCGATTGGGTTGGGTTGGGGCTGGGGGTGCTCGACGCCATTGGAAAGGTGGGCAACGGGATGGGCTATTAGGGTCTGGGGGTGTATGGCACTGTTGGAGAGATGGGAGGAGAGGTGGATGACAAGGTGGCTTGTTAGGGCCTAGAGGGGTGGGCGACAGCATGGGAAAGGTGGGAAGGGCGGCGGGCGCCATTGGGGGTGGCAAATTGGGGTGGGATGAGTGGTCGGTGGGCTTGGAGAGTGGTAGGGAAGGGTGGGCAGGCAAACACAGTTTGAATTTTGGGCTGGGTGTTTTTGTTATGATTTACTTTTTTTTTCTTTTTTTTTTTTGGTAAAAGATCAAATGGTTGTGATGTTGTTCTTAAATGAATGGTTGATATTAAAGGGTATTTTTGTCATATCATATAAAAATTAATAGAGTTAAAATGAGAGGTGTTAGTGTAATTAGTTTTGGTCTAAAGGGTGTCTATGTAATTTTGGTAAAACATACGATGTATCAGTGTAATTTATTCTTGTTTTTAATTCATTTGGAAACATCAGTTAACTTATAATTTGAGTTCAAACTAGTTTTATTATAGTGTTTATATAAAAGGTTGAATTTTTCAATTTGAACCGACAGTCCAAATAGATTATGGCCATGTTTGTTTGACTGATTCAGTCTAATTTGGCTTAGCTCAAACGGCCATCACAGTTTGAATTGGAATTTGGTAAAGCATTTAATTTAAACTAAATTGACCGTTCAAATTGGGTTGAATTGTCCAACTTATAATTGAAACCCTCCCTCCATCTCAACATTTTAAACCAATACTAAATAGTGATTTCGCTCATATATGTTTGTATTTATAATTTAATAATACTATTTCATATCACTTTTTAATTAATTTTTTTACATATTTCATATTTGTTCTTTAGTTAAATTATTTTTTCATAATTTTTTTTTATATATTTCATATTTGTTCTTTAGTTAAATTATTTTTTCATTCTTTAAGCTTGAGTTTTCAATACTCATCCAAACATAAATTCAGATTGAATATCCAATTTAAATTAACACTTTAACTATACATCTAAACGCCAGTTTGGATTACTGTTTCAACTACATAATTTAGATTTTCAATTCAAATTAAAAAAGTTCAAACTAATACAATTTGAACTAACAAACCAAACAAGGGGTATATATTTATAAAAATAATTAATATCACAATTGTACAAAATGTTTCGAATTTTGAAAACGATCAAAATCATATTAAATCAAAAAAATGGTAAAATTGATGGAATATAATAAAGTTATGTTCATTTAAAATTGCTACCATGTTAAAGAAATCTGATTATTGTTTTAGTTATTGGAAAGAAGGAAAAAGTGAAAGATATTATTTTAGTGGGGCTAGCAATTATAGTAAATCATTTTCCTTGTTATTTTAGGCGATCTAAAAAGTTTGTGGGGGTATTTATTGTACTTTTGGGACATTATAATTGAGGAAGTATTATTATTAGTGATAACAACTTAGATAGTGGTCATTAGGAAACAAGAATGGTGGTTGAAGACAACGAAATGCTTAAATTTAAAAACATGAGGAAAATGACGATTTATGTAGCCCTGTGAAGTTTTACGTACCATCCTTTAAATATTTTAGTGTATCTATTATTAACCAGTGTGTGTTGCGCCGAGGGCACTTTATACCATAGTTTTAAAAAATTTAAATAAAAATAGAATTTTTAAAATAGAAAAATTGGAAGTGAGAAAATAAAACATGTATTGTTTATGAATTCAAAAAAAATAGAATTGTTTATTCATAAAGCGCAAAAAAAAAATTAAGAATTTATTAGATACTATTTTTACTTACCACAAGCATTTCTTTATAATAATAACAAGTTAACAAGCAACATGGAGTAATAATCTCAAACTTTTGATTATTTACAAAAGTACAAGAACGAATCAAAGTTCAAGAGCAAAAGGAAAAAAAAAAAAAAAGCTATACATTTTCAGTGGTTGTAAATCCTAAATTCTTCATTTAAATTAAAATAGTATTAGCAATCGATTTCTAGTGTTGATTATTCTTTAAAAAAATTCAAATGTGTATGGAGTAGATTTTACTTTTACTTTACTCTAATTCATAAAGAGTGAGCTTATGATTAATTTTATTATTCACAAGTTGAAAATATTTATAACTTTTTTAAAAAAAGAAATAAAGCATGGATCCTTATTTAGACGCCACTATAGACTTTCTATCTAGAGGAGAGTGGGCTCAAAAACTTTGATTAGGAAAATTTTGAAGTACAAGATTAAAAAAAATAATAAGCAAGCAATATAATATAGTTAGAAATTGTAATTTGATTAAAACACTTAAATAGTTTTTTTATTAAGGACATACTTGAGGAAAAAGAAATATTTTTAATAGAAAATTAGTTAAAAATTATTTTTATGATCACATTTGAAAAAAATAAATAAATAAATGTTTTAACAAATTGTGTGAAAAAATTATGCAAATGAGGACACAAATGAAAATGTTATTGAAAAGATATATTAATAAAGCTAAATATTTAATGAGTACATTAAGAAAAAAAAATAGAGAAACCAACAAAAAGAAAAGCAAACAAAAAAGAAGTTGAAGAGCAAAATTGTCCTTTGATAATTTAAGTACAAAAGCAAAGGAAATGGATTGCCTCATACATATAAATCTTATAGATAGATTATAGATTAGAGGTCTTTTTCTTTTCTTAATTTTGTTTTATTATAGTACTCGTACTTAGTCAGGAATCGTAAGCATTAATTATTTTAATTGTTTTGTGAATGATTTAATCCTAAGCATTCTTTAGGAGTCACGGAGTCACAAGTCACATGTGTCTAACATGATTTTTTTTTTCCTAATTTTGACAAACGGTTGTGATTAGAACTAATTGATACATTTAGTTAAGTTTAAAAACTCAATTTTCAAAAAAAAAAAAAAGGGTTTAAGATTGCATTGTAAAAAAAGAGAGAGAGAGAGAGAGAAAGACAGACAGAGGGAGAAAAGTTTATAGGATAAATGCACCAAATATCCTATTTTCTGATTTGGAAGAACTTTCACTTTTTTCCCCTAAAAAGGTGGAACCTTCAGTTATTACTTATTAGGCAAGATTTTATGTCTTTTATATTAAGCAAATGCTCACTTACTTTATTTTAGTCTGTTTTTGCGGCGTTCTTTTTGTTTTTCAATTGTGAGCAGTGTGTATTTTTAATTTGTCTTCACTAGTTTGCTTCTTCAGGATTAATAATATAAAAAATCTTTTTGTGTTGATTACTTGATTAACAAGAAAGGTGCTTAGATTTGCTGCCAACAAAATAGCAGAACTCCCACTCTTACGATGAATCTACTCACATCTTTATAAAAGTATATGTATCACCTAGAGTTTGATAATTCAAAACCATAAATATCTAGCATGATAAACAAAGCATAGGACATATTTTCTTCGTTTTTTTTCCCCTAAAGATAGCACCTAAAATTTTGTTCTGTAATTTGAAAAATTGGAAATTGAAAACTTGATACATGTGTATGTGCCTATGCTAAATTACTCTCTAAAACTCTTGCAAGTCTCAATAAATTGATTTATTTATTTTGTTTTTAAGGAATCGCTGTAATATGCCTATTCGTTGCAAAGGTCTCTATAAACTGCCTTTTTTTTTTTTCTTATCTAACTTTCGGTATTTTTTTTATATTGTCATAAATAATAAATTTATCACCAAATGATGATTTCTAAACCGGAAATGTGAATGGTGTGCTTATTTTCTTTTTCTTGAATGGTCTAAGGTTTAATCAGTGTCTATCACTTGTGTATGTAGTTCTCTTCCAGTAAAAGGAAAGACAGGGAGGGAAAAACAATTAAACAATCAAAATCAACAAGGACTTGTATACCTTATTATGAAGGTTTTTTTTTTTTTTTTTTTTTTTTTTTGTTGGGGGGTGGGGCGGTTGTGTTGGGGGGCGGCCCGCAAGATTCCTTGAATTTAATTTATGTCTGTCACATGGTTTAGGTGGGCTCAACTGGAGCATAACTCAAGCAGTTCCAAACATTGCCTTCATGCTTTCGTGGGCATAGCATGTGATGTAGTATTGCATTCGCATGTGCTATCCAAGGGATTCACATTCGCATAGTTCCCAAGTAACATAAATTATGTCCTTTAAGAAATTACTCCAATATTTTGTACCAGTGATAGTTAAGTTGAAATATTAGGGCATTAACTGTACAAATCTTTGTAATTATTCTTTCCTAATTTGGGGTGATTATAGTTGCTTGATTATCGGAAATTGTGTTGCTGTAATTAACAGATATGATAAGCTTGATTGTAGGATGTTTAACCATGAATATCCTCCATATATACCCTGTACATGAACGAATGAAAGTATGAATGAAAGAGATAACATTCATCATTATAAAGATGATATCAGAGCCTACGTTTTGAATCCCCGCCAAAGAGAATTTCCTTCCATTACCAAATCAAACCATAAACCTAGAAAACGTTCAACCCAAAATCTCCATTACCTGTCATAAACCACAAAAAATATATATACATATATATCAAAACCCACAAATTCACATCGCCATTGATGGTCGCTGGTCGCCATTGCTCACTCACATCGTCACTCACCAATCTCTCGCTGCTGTACACCGCTTTCTTGTGTCACCCTTCTTCAATTGCTCGGCGGGTCTTCATCCTCGCCATCATCATTGTACTCGCGGTCCTCATCAACAACATCCCTGTTGCGCTATCGTTGTCGCCGTTTTCATTGTCTGAAGCCTAGCGTCGCCTCAAATGATGGAAAGTTAAGTCCTTTAATTTGCCACACAATGTGTTTATCCTTTTTTTTCAGCAAATCTTGTTGTCATTTTATGCTTCTTGGTTTGGTGTAAACCTGTAGTTGTTAATAACAAACCATCGAGTAGTCGTTTGTAAAAAAAAAAAAAAAAGTTTAAAAGAAAGGAAAAGCAAAAAAAAGTTAAAAAAAAAAAAGAAAAAAAAGGGGAGGATGAGTGAAAAAATATTGAATTGTCTAGGACAAAATCAGTTCCAGTTATTGTTCAATTAGAAAACATTTTTAATACAAGAATCATTCTCATAGAATCCAATTATGATGTTTGGTCACAATTGATGGAGATGCATATCGCTGAATAAGAAAAGCTTTCCAATATTCGCAGCAAGAGAAAACCACCCACAAAGACAGAAGATGGATATGAAAAATGGTATGCCAAAAATTAGAAGGTGAAGAAATGGTTGTTAATGGCAATGAGTCCAGAAATTATGAAGTGTTATTTACGCTTATCCACTACTCAAGAAATCTAGAATGCTTTATCAAAGGTCTTCTATGATGGAAGTGATGAGTTGCAAGTCTTCACTTTAAATCGCCTTCACTGCAAAAGAAAATGGTAAGTCTCTCTCTAAATACTATGGAGAGTTAATTGAAATTTTTCGCATATTAGATCATCATGATAAGTGGTCATGAAAGATCCAGATGACATTATAGCATTCAAAAATCCATCGAACGACTATGAGTGCACATATTTCTTGCTGGATTGGATGGTACCTTTGAACAAGTTTTTAAAGAGATTCTATGCAAAGAACCGCTTACTGATTTAGAAGAATGCTATGCATTGATTCAACGAGAGGCAGAATGTCAAGCAACTTTGAAAGAGAAATCTAACAATTTTGATAGTTTAGTCATGGTGGCTCGACAGCGATCAACTCAAAACTGGTAGGACCGATTCAAGACCAACCTTCCTAAGACCATCACAGGAGTAATAAGTCAACTATCAAATGCACTCACTACAATAAGACTGGTCATAACAAAAGATGCTGCTTCGAACTTATAGGATATCCAGAATGATGGGATCATAATCGTGATTAGTAGAAAAAGGATTTGAAAAGGACCTCAACTGCTGCCATTGTTGAAATAAAGACGGAGGATGATCCTGTTGAAAAAGCCTCAACATTGATAACTGCTACCGGTATGATGTAAGATTTTAAATATTTCTGCACATTATGAATAATACATGGATAATTGATTGTGGTGCTATAGATCATATGAATTTTGATTCCAGATAAATCTCATCCCTTAGACCATCCTTGCAAAGAATTGTTTCTACAGCTAATGGTAACACAACCTCAGTTGCTGGGGAAGGATCCTTAAATCTTACTGATACTTTGAATTTGGATTTCATTTTAGTTGTTCCATCTTTAGATTTCAATCTTTTTTCTATATCTTAAATCACTGCAGCCTTATCTTATATTGTTATTTTTTGGCCTGATTTTTGTGTATTTAAGGACATCCAAACAAGACAGACGATTGGTTGTGGTGCTAAGCGAGGAAAACTATATTAACTGGACTTATAGTCAAAAGATTCCAACAAGCAACAACAAGCCTTAATAGCTGATGGGTCTAAGGGGGAGAAGAAAAAAGTCTAAAATTTGGTTATGGCATCAACGCCTTTCCTAGTTTGTTTGCAAAGTGTGATGTTTCTAGTTTCCGCTATGATGTTTGTGAACTAGCAAAAAGCCATCGTGCTTCGTTTCCTTTAAATTTGAATAAAAGTCCACTTTCATTTATGATTATACATTCTGATGTTTGGGGTCCATTCTAAAGTCCCAACTCTAGGTGGATCACGTTGGTTTATTACTTTTATTGATGATTGTACCAAAATGACCTGGTTATGCCTGAAGAAGTCCAAAGATGAAGTGAACTTGTTATTCCAAAAACTTCATAAAATGATTGGAACTTAGTACAACGCAAAGTTTAAGGTGCTGCACAGCGATAATGGTGGCGAATATCAAAGTTCTAATCTTTAGTGGTATTTGGAAGCACATGGAACCATTCATCAGACTACTTGTTCCAATACACCCCAGCAAAATGGAGTCGCTGAATGAAAAAATTGACATTTGTTGGAGGTTGTTCAAGTTTCCTTGATAGCAGCACATATGCCGATATCCTATTGGGGAGAAGCAATTACCTCTACCACATACTTAATCAATCGGGTACCTTCCAGCTCAATTGGCTTCTAGACACCTCTCTAAGCTCTGATTGATGTTGTAATTGCCCTAACCATCCCAAATCTACCTCCTCATGTTTTTTATTGTGAGGCATTTGTGCACCTCCACAAGCACCAATGCAATAAGCTAACTCCTCGAGCATTACGATGTGTGTTTGTTGGCTATGCCCTACACCAAAAAAGATATCGATGTTATCATCCTCCAACTTGACGAATGTTTATTACAATGGATGTGTTGTTTCATGAAGACACAATGTATTTTTTCTTTGAGTCTAAACTTCAAGGGGAGTACCATCAGGAAATTCAGACTCTCGATTATGATTATCAGATCTTTGAGGTAGGTGAATCCAAACAAACTAAACCAGTGAATCAAGAAATAGGTGAATTGGATTTGAGTGGTATAACTTTGGAACCAAATGGTGATGAGCACCCAGAAGCTGAGGAAATGACAGAAGAAGAGAAAGACATACAACTCAAACCCCACCATCAACTGAACATTCAAGTCCGAAGATGCCTTCACTGATATACTAAACCAATCGTCGTCTACTTAGGATGTTCTTAATCTAGAGCCTGAACCATCTAGAAAACAATTACCACATTGTCACACTAGAGGGATTCCTAAACTCACATATGAACCTGAACTGTCTAGTAAGGCCAGAAATCCCATGAGTAACTATGTGTCTAACCATCCCATGAGTAACTATGTGTCTAACCATCACTTGTCTGAATCAAATAAGTCATTTGTAAATCAATTATTTTTTGTAGCTATTCCTAACAGTGTACAGGAAGCCTTAGCTAATCCAAGGTGGAAAGTAGCCATAAATGAGGAGATGAAATCATTGTAGAAAAATGAGACATGGGAACTTGTGGAGTGTCCACCCGGAAAAAAGCTAGTCAGATGTCATTGGATTTATACCATGAAGTATAAGGCAGATGGTAGTATTGAACGGTTTAAAACAAGATTGGTAGTAAAAGGATACACTTAAGCTTATGGGATCAACTACACAGAGACATTTTCACCTGTAGCTAAGATCAACACAGTTTGAGTATTATTGTCTTTAGTTGCAAACCTAGATTGGCCGTTACAACAGTTCGATGTGAAGAAAGCCTTTCTGCATGGCGAGTTGTTTGAAGAAGTATACATGGATCTTCCACCAGGATGCATAGTGACAAAAAAGCAGAGTCAAAAGGTGTGCATATTGAAGAAATCGCTATACAGGTTAAAGCAATCCCCAAGAGCATGGTTTGGAAGGTTCACAAAATCAATGAGAGCTTTTGGCTATAATCAAAGCAATTCAGATCACATATTGTTCCTGAAAAAACAACATGGTAAGATTACAACACTTATCGTGTATGTAGATGACATGGTGGTTATAGGAAATGATCCTGAAGAAACGAAAGCTCTACAGAATTATCTGTCTAAAGAATTTGAAAAGAAAGATCTAGGTCTTCTAAAATACTTTCTTGGGATTGAAGTTTCTCGATCAAGTATAGGAATTTTTCTATCTCAAAGAAAGTATGCTTTAGATATTTTACAGGAGACTATAATGTCAGGATGTCAACCTATTAATACACCAATGGAAGAAGGTTTGAAATTATGTGCTGAACCCAATCAAATACCTGTTGATAAAGGAAGATATATACCAGAGACTTGTAGGGAGATTGATGTACTTAGCTTATACAAGACTAGATCTCGCTTATGCATTAAGTGCGGTGAGTCAATACATGCATAATCCTGGGGAGCAACATATGAATGCAGTCATGCATATCCTGAGGTATCCGAAGAGTGCTTCTAGAAAAGGAATTTTGTTCACTAAAAACTTAGATTACCAAAGCATAGATGCATATACAGATGCTGACTGGGCTGGTTCTGTGGATGGCAGGCGATCAACTTCAAGTTACTTTACTTTTGTGGGAGGTAATCTTGTAACATGGAGAAGCAAGAAACATAATGTTGTTGCTCGCTCAAGTGCAAAAGCAGAATTCAGAGGTATGCTAAGACTCCTTTTGCAGGATTTGGGTTATTTATCTAGGCAACCAATCCAACTATTTTGTGATAATAAAGCAGCATGTGATATTGCTCATAATCCAGTGCAACATGATCATACAAAACATGTCGAAGTGGATAGATTCTTCATTAAGGAGAAATTGGATGAAAAACTTGTGGAATTGCCTAAGATTCGATCAGAAGATCAATTGGCGACATCCTCACCAAAGCAGTCTCAAAACAAGTGTTCTCAAATTTTCTAGGCAAGTTGGGCATGTGTGACATCTATGCACCAACTTGAGAGGGAGTGTTGAAATGTTAGGGCATTAACTGTATAAATCTTTGTAATTATCTTTTCCTAATTTTGGGTGATTATAGTTGCTTGATTATAGGGGATTGTGTTACTATAATTGACATATATGATTAGCTTGATTGTAGGATGTTTAGCTATGAATATCCTCTATATATACCCTGTACATAAACCAATGAAAGTTTGGATGAAAGAAATACCATTCATCATTTTGAAGAAGTTATATTGCAAATATCTTGCAATGTTTAATACGTGTTGAAGATGGTCTAGATGTTAGTTGCAAAGTGACGTCATCAGTTAGTTAGAGGGTTAGTATTCCAGTTATAATTCTGTTTTTACTAGTTACGTAAGGCAACAGTATTTTATCCATAAATATCTGCTCAATGAGATGATTCATTCATTGGAGCTTCTTCAAATTCGCTAAAATTCTCTCTAATTTACTTTTCTTCCTCTTGTACTTTCTCACCCTTTTCTCAGTAGCCAAACACTCAAACTTGGAATTAAAGCGTTCTCTCGAGGCAGACTCTTTTCGGATCCTGTTTAACCATGGCTTCTGCTGCTCTTCTCAACAACCTCAAGCTTCGTCTTCATGCCAAGCATGAATCATTTTCATTCGAATCTCAATCCTATGGTGCTTCGACTTGATCGCCGGAATTTCTCCCACTGGCGATCTCAAGTTCTTACAATTGCTCATACTCATGGATTTGAGGATCTCTTGTTTGGATCAAGGACTCCATCACCTCAATTTCAGCTTTCAGAAACCAAAGATGGATTTGTTCAACAGGTAATCAATCCTGATTTCACTTTCTGGCTTTGTCAAGACCAATTTGTTGTGAGTTGACTGCTTTCGTCTACCTCTGACAGAGTCCATGCTAGGGCATGTAAATCGTTGTCATACCTTTGCGGAAATTGCGTGAACACTTGAGAGGCTTTTTGCCACTTAGTCAAAAGCTCAAATCTTGTAACCCAGACTGCGACACCAAACCTTCAAGAAAGGTTCTCTTTCAGTTGATGATTTTATTTTAAAAATGCATGAAATCGCTAACAGCTTAGATGATGTTAGTCTACAAATTTCTGATAATGAGTTGATCATCTATGTTCTTAGAGGCCTAAGTCCTCAATATGAGTGTATGGCTGCGATCTGACTTCTTGTATTGATTGTTTTTATCTCTGGAGGAAGTTCAATATATGCTTCTAAATCAAAAAATGAGGTTGGAACATCAACTCTTTGTGAATGAAATTTCTGATTTTCAACATCCTACTGCTAATATGGCCTATAATTCTAAGAAAAATTTTAGAAATTCTAGTCCTTTTCTTGGACGAGATGGTTTTGGAAATTTCAGAAATAGTGGTCCACCAGAAGAGGTTGTTCGAAATAATAATAATAGGCCTATTTGTTAGGTTTGTGGTAGAGCTAGACACACAACTTTGAGGCGCTATCATAGGTTTGACATTTCTTTTGAAGCTTCTGGATCTACTAGTACAGTTGGTGTCAATTCTTGTCATCAAGCTTCAAGACATCAAATCTCTGGTAATCATGTTGGTGTCAACTATCAGGCTTCACCAAACCAGAATACAGGAAATTATCAGTCCTTAATTATCACACTAACATTTTTTCTTTTTCTACCATGGTTGATCCAACATGGTATCTGGATAGTGGCGCCACTAATCACGTCACTTCTCAACTTGGAATTTTGTCCCTGAAAACTAACTACAAAGGCAAAGGAAAGCTTGTTGTAGGTAATAGTACTGAACTTCCAATTTTACGTGTCAGTGATGCATCTATCTCATCTAAGGTTTTAGGTCCTATTGAACCATTGTTTATGACTAATATTCTACATGTGCCTGCTATAACCAAAAAAAAAAAAAAAAATCTTTTTAGCGTCTCTCAGATCACTGAAGATAATGGTGTTACTGTTGAATTTGACTCTAAAAATTGCTTTGTAAAGGCCAAGGATTCTACGAAGGTCCTTCTTCGGGGTAATCTCCAAGATAGACTTTATAAGGTTTATCTTCCAATTTCTACTGACAATAAATCACTGCAATTGGCACATTCTTTGTCCAAACAAATCTGTCTGTTTCTTCTGTGTTTCTTTGTAATTCTGATTGTTCAGTACAAAAATCTACTTGTAATAAATCTGTACATAATACATTTTCTTGTAGTCAAGATGTCATTGTGTGGTATAAAAGATTAGGCCATCCTTCCAAGTACTACTATATGTAAAGTTCTCTCCATTGTAAATCAATCTTTGTTAGTAAACAAAACGGATTTATGTGATGCCTGTCAATTTGGCAAACTTCGTCAATTTTCTTTTCCCTCTACTGTACAAAAATCAACACAACCTTTTGATATTGTGCATAATGAAGCTTGGGGACCCCCTTCTTATCTGTCCATTGATGGTGTTAGATACCATGACCACTTTGTTGATGATTTCAAAAGGTTTGCCTAGATTTTCCCTCCAATAACCAAGTCTGAAGTTGCTGTCATGTCTACTCAGTTCAATAATTTTGTTGAAAGGTTCTTTAATCTGAAAATAAAAGTGTTACAAAATGACTGGGGAAGGGAGTAAAGAACTTTAGCTCCTGTTCTTAAACAACTTGGGGTAGTTTTTAGGCTCCTGCCCTCATGCACATGAACAAAATGGAAAAGCTGAAAGCAAACATAGGCATATCGTAGAAACTAGCCTCACTTTGTTTTCTCATGTTGGAAAAATTGATTCAGTGAGGTAGCGGGATTTTAAAATTTTTATATAATCACCCAATATATAACTAATAATGCTATAAACAATGAATCAAATTTAAAATAATGTACCAGTTTGAGACTTGAAACAACACTTCTGACTGAACAATTGTTCAAGAACAAATTTCTACTATTAAGTCTTTAATGTCATTCTCTTCCTTCATATCATTGTGTATGTGGGCATAACTCAATAAATCTCCACCACAACTACACTCCTTTCAACCACTTAAGTGCTGAGGAACTAAGATTACTAAAGATGAGTAATCTAAGATCTACTCTTTAAGTTGCACTTAGGCAATCTAAAAATAAATGAAGACCTCATGTCTCTATTTATAGAAGTAGGAGAAGGAGTCAAAAGTCTATTAAAAATCAAAGGCATAATTTTCCTTACTCTTATCTGATAATGCTGCCAACTAGGGATAAAATACCCTTTAAATTTGTTATTTAAAATACTAATCTAATTTAAATATGATTTGAATAATTATTTTCTAGAATTAGCTAAATAATTAATTCTTCAAAAAAAAAAAAAAAGCAGAGACTAGTGCTACATGTAGGAGGCTACACCTACTGCCAGTCCAACTAGGACTATAGCCCATGAGCCCCATTAGGCCCGATGGTCTATCTCCTGTATACTTCTGTCTTACCT
Source organism: Artocarpus heterophyllus (assembly GCA_025403435.1). Classification (NCBI taxonomy): domain Eukaryota; kingdom Viridiplantae; phylum Streptophyta; class Magnoliopsida; order Rosales; family Moraceae; genus Artocarpus; species Artocarpus heterophyllus. The sequence continues at coordinate 6,683,282 of CM046331.1, forward strand.
GTGGTGATTTATACTTGTCCAATCTGCCATAAAGGAACTAATGAGCTGGCACTTCATCTTTGGGTTTCTTTTCCTTTTTGATTAAGAAAAAGTTAAGGATAGTTGATTTCATATTTCAACTAATAAACTAAAACATAATCATAAAACATATAACATAAACACTTCTATTTAAAACCATACATTAAACTTATACATAGAAATATTAGACAGAATCTCGTAGTTATAGACAACCCGATAGATTCTTCATTAAACAGCTACCCTCGTGACACAAACGTTCAACCCAAATAATGTACTCATATTTCCTACGGAATATCCCTACAACTGGCTTCGGTACTTCCACATAACATTAACAGAATGCTATACATTACAAACATGATACGGATACGTTTTGAGAGTATAAGGCACTCCGAATATCCTGCTATCCATATCATGCATGCTTGGAGAATATAAAAACATCAATAAACAAAAGATCAAACCTTAAATGGGATGCGTTTCGAAAGCATCAAGTACTCCGTCTCCAGCCATCCAGCATTAGGCTCAATGAATCTAAAAGTTTTAACAACAGTATACCACAAGGAATACAAAATGCAGAGAAAACGGTTATTCGTGACACATGAAAAACAGACACACATGCCTACATGCCGTGGATAAAACCAAAAGATTATAGGACTCGATGGACATACATTATCAAGAACACATAACAACATCTAAATTAATCCCTGACTAATTTACTATTTAATTATTAACTATGGTGTCAATCTACTATAGACTTGAAGCTGGATTTTTGATAATATGTCGTATTATGATACTCATAAAATATAAGTATTGTTCACGACCTCTCGTATTATGTATATTCCCATGGATTATCCATAATCAAATAAGGACTTAGTTTCGTTTTACCTTTCAATTATTTTATCTCAAAGTTCTATTATTTCACAATTAAAAAATTCATTCCTTTAGCAGCACATACAAACAATATAATAATCAAGTTATCATATGTATCTAGATCACCAAGACCTCGTCATATTTTCTAATGCTCAAATAATACCTTCGAAAGAATGACATTGACTATTTGTTAGAGAGCTATGGATAGATCTTATGTCTGTGGATTATGCTCTCATCGAACATAGGTTGCATCTCCAATATGCGATCAATATACGACCACCACTAGTTCTACCACACCAATGTGTCTACCTTGTAGTCAGTATGCACAGATGGACAAAATAAACGGTCCCTCTAATTGAACATAGATCCATATTAAATTCTTGTCATGTATAAAGTGCTCAGCTCTATATATAGACTGCAGACTATATAATTTAAGCTATTAATCTCTGAATTGGATCTATCTGCATATAAACCTCACATATGTCTAATTCTAGGATTTAGTTCTAATAATAACAAATCACATGTTTGCTTATATATACAATCATAAAAGTAATACGAGGACCATTATTAACACATAAAATATTCATATTATTATTTATTTCACAAAAAAATGTCATAAATCCTAACATAACATTTGAAGCTAACTTACGTTTCAAATTCTAGTGGGATGCTTATGTGTTTGGTGTGTTTCTTATAAATAGATTATCTACTCCTACTTTGCAAAAATCTATCTCCTTGAAAGCCCGCTATCATCAAAAGCCTTATTCTTCATTTCTTAGAGTATTTGGGTGTCCATGTTTTCCATTTCTTTGTCTTTTTCAAGCTCATAAAATGTCTTTTTACACTTCCCTATCCTTATTTCTTGGATACAAACCCTTGCATAAAGTCTGCAGATGTTTGCATTCGTCTAGTAGAATCTATGTGTCTAAAAATGTTATTTTCAATGAAGCTGAGTTTCTTTATCGAGATCTTTTCTATAAATCTAGTTCTAGTTCTCACAACTTGCTTCCTTTGCCATGTCCTACACTCCCTCCTTCTTCTCATACCGTTTTCCTCTCCCTATCCTCCTTCTTCATTTGAGTTATTTCCCGGTCCTCATATTTCTCCTCGTAGTCCTATTTCTAGCTCCTCTTCCTCATCTTCTCATCAGTCCTCTCCTCTTTGTTTTATTAGTTCTCTGTTCCACCCTTATCTTTCCCTTCTGATGCTCCTATTGTGTCTATTCCTTCCACTACTAGAACATATCACATGGTCACACAATCACAAAATGGTAAACTTAAATGTAAGACTTTTCTTGCTCCAGCACCTTCATGTGATTTATCTCTGGAGTTACCTACAGTTACACAAACACTTGCCGATCCACAATGGAAATAGGCTATGTTGGATTAGTACATTGCTCTTATGCAAAATAACACTTGGACTCTTGTTCCTCGTGTCAGTGATGTGAAAGTTGTCAATAACAAATGGATGTTTAGGTTGAAACATAAACAAGATGGTAGTGTTGATCATTTCAAAGTCTGTCTTGTTGCCAAGGGTTTCAACAAACCCTAAGGCTGGACTTCTTTGGAATGTTTAGTCATGTTGTTAAAACTTCAACTTTGAAATGTTTAGTCTTGTTGTTAAAACTTCAACTGTCAAGGTTGTTTTTATTTTGGCAGTTACTTATGGATGGGACATTCAGAAGCTTGACATTAACAACACCTTTTTAAACAGTGATCTTGAGGAATTGGTATTTATGCAACAACCAGAAGATTTCAAAGATTCTAGTTCTCCTAATCATGTATGTCGACTTAACAAGGCACTCTATGGCCTTAAACAAGCACGAGAATAGGCCATTCATGCCTAGTTTGACAAACTTCAAGTTGCACTTTTTTATTAGGGTTTACATAATACCAGGTCTAATAGTTCCTTATCAATCTATAAGGTTAATGGCAAGCTTATTTTGCTCTTGGTTTATGGAGACGACATTCTCATTACTAGTGATGATTCTCTTCTTATTCATAAAGTCACAATGGATTTACATTCTAATAGGGTGTTTGGAACAATGGTTCAAACCATTGGTTTGAACTGTAAATAGTATAATGCTGTCACATACTACCATAAAAAGCTATATTGTAAAGATCTTACATGCAATAGTTGATAAGGACATCAAGGCTGCAAGGAATTTTCAAGATCCGATTTAAGTTTCAGTTGGTCCGGTGATGAGAGCTCGAGCTAAAAGATTCAAAGAAGAGTTGAATAACTTGGTCTAGAAAGTTCTACAACAAGAAGAGAGTGTGTTCACTACTGAGGGTGAACAAAGGCTGGTTTTACTCATCAAAGTTGATCCGGAAGGGAGCCATTCAAGATTCAAGATTTGAATTCTATGTAATCTTATTTTAGTTTAAGTTTTAGTTTCACAATTTGAAATTTAGAATATTTGTTTAGACTTTATTATAGTCATGATTAGGAGGAAGGAATCTTGAGTTAAATTTGATTCTATCCTAGGGCTTTATTTAGGCCTTTCTCTCATTAAAGGTAGATTAGGAATATTACATTTAAAATAAACCCTATGTGAATTGCGGCCATATAAGGCCATCTTTCAGATTATGCAATTCAGTTTTTGACGTTCATTCATATTGAAAGTTATTCTTCTTGAGTTCTTGAAGAAACTTTTCTGAACTTATCAAAGATTCCTTATGGCGTTCGATTGACTTATCAAACGGACTTTCCATACCCATTTGTAGTGTCTACACCATACCAAGGTTTTTGCTTTGTTAAGCAACGAGTCGTGGTTTCCACTCAACTTGAGAGGTCTTAGGGGTTCAAAATTTCCAGATTTGGTGTCGGGTTTCGTCACGTTGTTGCACGGTTCGTATCAATAGTTCTCAAACGCAAACTTATAGTTTAAACTACTCTCCTAAACATCCTATAAGTTCGCTCACAAAACTGTGAAAAATCAAAAGAAGAAGAAGTTTTTCTTATTATTCAGAAATCTGTACAACCTCGTTAATATGCACACATACTGACCTAGGTATACAAGGAAAGTTGACTATTCTACAACAGATCCCTAAATAAAAGGATTTCATAAAACTGTTATCTCTTGATTTTAGGAATACAAATTTTCAACTTCCTAAATTTACAATTTTCCAAAAACAGCTATGCTACTAATGAACACGTTTTCTAACACTCCCCCCTTAAGTTGGTGAGTAGACATTGTCCATTCCTAGTTTGGTAATAATTGTTTGAAATGCAGAGTTACTCAAACCCTTGGTAAGTACATTTGCAAGTTGAGAGTTAGTAGACGCATAAGGCATACAAATTTAACCACTGCCTAGCTTTTCTTTAATGCAGTGTCTGTCCACTTCAATGTGTTTTGTTCTGTCATGTTACACTAGATTGTGCGCAATGTTGATTGCAGATTTGTTGTCACAATAAAGCCTCATAAGACCCTCCTACTTACTCTTCAAGTCTTCTAAGATGATCATCAACCATAGTAGCTCACATACTCCTTGTGCGATTGCTCAAATTTCTGATTCAACACTTGACCTAGCCACCACATTTTGTTTCTTGCTCCTCCATGTAACAAGATTCTTGCCAATAAAAGTACAATACTCAATGGAAGATCTTTTGTCTACTACTGACCCAGCATAGTCAGCATCCGTGTATGCTTCGAGTGTAAGTCCAGCATTTCTTTTGTACAAAATGCCTTTCCCTGGAGTTCCTTTAAGATAGCGCAACACCCTGTAGGCAGCTTGCAGGTGAACCTCTTTAGGATTGTGCATGAATTGACTTATTACGCTCACAGCATAGGCAATATCAAGCCTAGTGTGAGACAAGTAAATGAGCTTTCCAACTAATCTTTGATAGATCTCCTTATCAACAGCAACTTCCTCCTCTACCTTTCAAAGTTGATAATTGGGGTCTATTAGTGTGCTTGTGTGTTTGCATGCTAGCTGTCCTATATCTTTCAAGAGATCAACAATGTACTTCTGTTGGGAGATAAAAATTCCCTGTTTTGAGTGTGCCATTTTAATTCCTAGGAAATATTTTAATCTTCCCAACTCTTTTATTTCAAATTCTTTTGCCAAGCATTGTTTCAGATTCTGTCCTTCCTTTTCATTATATCCTATCACTATTATATCATCAACATACACTAGAAGAACCACAACTCCCCCTAAATCTGATTGCTTGATGAAGAGTGTATGGTCTCCTTGACTTTGGTTATATTCCATAGCTAACATTACTTTGGTGAATCTTCCAAACCAAGCTCTCGGTGGATGTTTCAGTCCATATATTGCGTTTTTAAGCCTGCACACTTTATTGGTTGCCAGATTCCCACTAAACTTAGGTGGGATTTCCATGTATATTTCTTCCTCAAGGTCCCCATGCAAGAAGGCATTCTTCACATCAAAATGTTGTAACTGCCAATCATAATTAGTGGCTAAGGACAATAGGACTCTGACTGTGTTCATCTTAACAACCATAGCGAAAGTTTCTTGAAAGTCTATCTCATAAGTCTGTGTATGTCCCTTGGCCACCAACCTTGCTTTATAACTTTCTAGTGTGCCATCTACTTCATACTTCATAGTAAACATCCATTTACATTCCACTGGCCTTTTTCTTTCAGGTAGATCCACCACTTCCCACTTTTTGTTTTTCTCCAAAGCCTCAATTTCAACATTCATAGCATTGTTTCATTGTTTATAGGATAAAGCCTTAGATAGTGTAGTGGGAATAGACGTAGTGTTTAGACTCATAAGAAAACTTTTATGAGGTGGTAAGCACTTCTCAAAAGACACAAAATGTGAGAGTAGGTATAATGGGTGTTTAGTACATTCCCTAGTTCCTTTATTGATAGCAATAGGCAAATTAATATCAGCTGGCAAAGAATTACAACCTGTTACCTCATTCCTAGAGTTAGAGTCTAATGCTTGGACTTACGCCGGTTTAGGAACTTGATTTTTCCTCCTCGAGTACACCTAAGAGAACCTTGTGTCATGAAGAGTGTCAATGCCTCTGGTTAGAGATTCAGGAACATGGCTTGGTAAGGATACGGGTTCAAGAGGGGACAGACTTGAGGACACGGGTTCAAGAGCCGAATTAGGCTGCTTCGAATTAGGCTAGTTGAGGAAAGGTTGGTTTTTGTTTTGGGAAGACTGAGGCTAAGATTGAGAATTATGTTAGGTGGGGAAATGTTGGTTTTGGTTTTGGGAAGACTGAGGCTGAGATTGAGAAGGTAAAGGTAATTCAAGAAGAAAAAGATTTCTATCCTTATCTTCCACAAATATGGTCTCTCCCTGAAGATAAGGTTTAGTGAAGTAGGACTCATTTTCAGCAAAGGTGTCATCTGTAGAGACAGAATTTTTTGATGGACGGATGATAGCACTAATAACCCTTTTGGGTTAAAGAGTACCTAAAAAAAACACATTTTAATGCTCTTGGATCTAGTTTCCCTCTGTTTTGGCTATGAATGTGAACAGATGACACACAACCAAATATTTTAGGAACAAGATGATTTGTTGTACTAAGGTTAGGATAGAATTTAGAAAGTACCTCGATAGGACTTTTGAATCCCGAAACCCTTGATGGTAATCTGTTTATAAGATGTGTAGCTGTAAGTACAGCTTCCCCCTAGTATTGTTTTGGCATATTTTTTTGGAACAAGAATGCTGGGTTGTGGCAAGCAAGTGACCATTTTTCCTTTCTGCCACTCCATTCTGTTGTGGGGTGTTGACACAGGATGATTTATAGATGATCCCTTCTTGTTGGAAGTATGGTGATAAAATTTGATTAAAATAATCCCTTGCATTATCAAACCTAGACCTTTTAATTTGAACACCAAACTGATTTTTTATCATGTTATAAAAGTTGGGGAGGACATTCTTCACATCAGATTTGGATTTAAGCAAAAATATCCAGGTGATCCTAGTATAATCATCAATAAAGGAAACAAACCATTTAGCCTCTGAAACATTAGGAATAATGCATGGACCCCATATGTCATTGTGAATTAATGTAAACAAAATAGAACTTCTTTTATTACTAATTAGAAGGCTTACACGTTTGTGTTTCGCAAGTTCACAAATATCACAATGAAAATTTGCACTATCTAGCCCTTTGTATAAGGAGGGAAACATAACTTTAAGAACTCCAAAAGAAGTGTGTCCAAGTCTTAGATGATGGAGCCATATTCTATCTTTAATGGTAAGGGATTGTTCAGAAAGAAATGACAGAGGTATTTTGCTCTTACTAACACTTGGTTTTCTAGGTGCCTCCAAGTAGTACAATCCATCCTTCTCCTTAGCACATCCAATCATCATCCCTAAACACTGGTCCTAAAATACACAGTGAGTGGGAAAAAAGGTTACTTTGCAGTTCATGTCATGAGGGAGTTTACTTATAGACACAAGATTAGTTGATATCTTTGGAACATGAAGGACATTCCTAAGAATAAAGGAGGGGCTAATCTTGACATCTCCAAAACCTACTACAGTGGTTAGTGAATCATCTGCAGTAGCTATTTTCCTGCTGCTATGAAGAGGGACATAGTTACTAAACTTATGAAAAGAATGTGTCATGTGATCTGTGGCTCCTGAGTCAATAATCCATGAATTTACAAATGTTTTATCTAAGGCATTTAATCCATGTGAAAGAGGAAATTTACTTGAATGTGCCAATGAACAGGTACTTGTAGGTTTTTTTAAGAGTTACCACTGAGTTCCTTAGCCTCTCAATCTCCACTTTGTTGAACTCTCTTTGCTCTTGAGACTTTTTTCCTCCTTGTTGAGTCGTTGTTAAGTGTGCTTGCCCTTGGTTTCTTTGATTTCCACCTTTATATCCCCACTCCTTGCTTGATGTAGAAGGCTTTCCATGCAATTTCCAACACTTTTCCTTGGTATGCCTCGGTTTTTTACAGAAAGTGCACCATAAATTGTCTCAGCTCTCACCATTCAACGATTTGGACAATTCAGTTTTCTTGCCTTCTTTATTAGTTTGTGGCTTCAGTTTTGAATCACTGATGTTCGCCCTATTAGTCAGCATGGCCGAGCCATCAATGGTCTGTGGTTCAAGCATTAGCCCCGTCCACTTTCCTCAGCCATGATAATAGAAATAACTTCATTCAAAGAAGGCAATTCCTCTTTGCCCAAAATTTGACCCCTAACCTAATCAAATTCAACATTAAGACCATCTAAGAAAGTATACACCCAGCCTTTCTCAATGAAATTTTTGAGGGTCACAACATCTCACTGCACTTCATCTTTATGCAACAATAGCGATCCAGCTCCTGCCACAATCCTTTCAAAAGGTTAGCATACTCTGTAACTGTCCTGCTTCCCTGCTTGGTAGAGGTAGTCTTGACTTTAATTTCATAGACTTGAGCAGCGTCTTGAACTTTGGAGTCTGTCTGATTGACTCCCAAATATCCTTGGCAGTAGGTAGGAGCATACAAGTGTCACTAATATCTGGTAACATTGAGTTCCATAGCCATGCCATGATCATAGAACCTTTTCATCCCATGTGTCAAATCCTAGGTCTCCTTTTTTAGGTCCTGTTCTCAAAAAGTGGCTTAGCTTTCCTTTTCCCTTCAAGAATGTGCGAACCAATTGAGATCATTTAAAATAATTCTTCCCATTCAAATGGTATGTTGCCTGAATATGTTGCAACTCTCCAACAGGGTGATTCGTTGTCACTTCTTTAGACTGAACTGCAGTGGTACGAGAAGTTGTCTCAGACATGGTGAAAAGCAGGGAAAGCTATGAAGGCGGCGAAGGGATGATATGATGGCTAGACAGAGATATAAGAACAGAAACTGCTTTAAGAATTTTTAGCAATGAAGGCTGAACAAAAAATGTGCAATATACTCTGATTTTGGACTAAAAAACAGGGTAAAAACAAGGCACAAAGAAAAGACCAGTATGGAATGGCAATGAAGGTGTGTGATGAGATTTTTTATCTCAGAAAATAGCCTAAAACTCCGATGCCATGTGAAAAATCAGAAGAAGAAGAAGTTTTTTCTTATTATTCAGAAATCTGTACAGCCTCGTTAATATACACACATACTGCCCTAGGTATACAAGGAAAGTTGACTATTCTACAGCAGATCCCTCAATAGAGGGATTTTATAAAACTGCTATCTCCTAATTTTAGGAATACAAATTTTCAACTTCCTAAATTTTCAATTTTCCTAAAACAGCTATGCTAGTAACAAACTCGTTTTCTAACAAAAACACTTGGCCCTATCAATTATTTTCTGGGTTTTGAGGTGTTTAGGAATGCTTATGGACTATTTTTGTCCAATCTAAGTGTACCTCTGATCTAGTTGAAAGAGCTCAGTTGTCTCATGCTAAGGCTACCCCTACTCCTCTTGCTCACAATAACACTATCTCTTTATGATGGTGCTCTTTTTGTCCAGCCAGCTTTGTATAGGAGTCTCATTTGGTGCACTTCAGTACCCTACCCTGCCACGGCCTGACTTAGCTTTGTAGTAAATAAGCTTATTCAGTTTCTTTATGCTTCTACTACTCATCATTGGTCTGTCTGCAAAAGGGTCTCTGTTATGTTACAGGCACACTTCACTATGGTCTTTACTTCAAATCTGCTTATTGTCTTACTCTTGAAAGGTATGCAGATGCTGACTAAGCTAGCTCTTTGGATGATCGTGGGTCCACCAGTGGTTATTGCTTCTTTTTGTGGAGGAAATCTCATCATTTGGTGTTCCAAAAAGCAACATGTAGTAGTGCTGAAGTAGAATACAAAGCTTTGGCTCTGGCAACTACTGAAGTAGGGCTTGTGTGTGTTTGGGGGGTGGGAGATTGGGGAAGTGGAGGGGAGTGAGTTTGTCCTCGTCATGAAGAAAAGTCAGAATAGTCAGAAAAATACAAAACGACATCGTACAAATTGACGGAAACAACATGTTATGGGAAGGACGTAAGGAGATACAACTTATCAAAACGAAATGAAATAAAAACAGAACAAAGCTACAAAGTAAACAAAACCAAACTAATTTATATTGAAGGATATACAATATAATGGACAGCACAGCATAGAGTTTACCAGGTGATTAGTTAGAAGGGTGAGTAATAAAATATACACTCGTGATTAAATTTTTCAAAATTAAATGTTCCTCATTCAAGACTATAAATATTCTTTTTGCACAGGATTGTATGCTTGACTCTCTTGAAATAAGTAAAAATTTCTTCTTTTTGTTTTTGTAATTCTTAAATACAATTAAGCGCAGTAATAGTTTTTGCCTCGTTTCAGCAATTTCCAGCACCACCAATTTGGTGCGTCTGTGGAAATTTGACAGAAAAAATCTCTAAAGAATCTTGACAAACTGAGATATGGCGAACAAAGAAACCTACAGTGAGGAACAACAAAAAAAAGAAAGGGTTTAACACTCTGAATCAAACATGGCCAATGACAGCTAGCCCTACGGCAACATTGAGGAATTCGATCTTGCATACATTGTGTGGTTGCTACTCAAAAAAAAAAAAAAAGCCACAAAACTAGAGAAACTCCAAGGTTGATGAATTACAACCAGCAAGACACTAGAAAAGTAGTTGGAAGAAATTAGGTGAAGAATGAATATATGAGGTAGGGATGTAAATCGGCTAATAGCCGACTATTTTTGGGTGGTGGGTCTTCAACTGAAAACGGTCGGTAATCTAAAGATGAACATAGCACTGAAGTGAGTATAAAAAATTTCGGTGTGGTCAATTTTTGTTAGTTTATGTCAGTTTTAAGCCACAATATCCAAGCAGCTTACATGCAATAAACTGGCCTATATAGTTAGTAATCATTTTTTGTTTCTTTTTAATTTTTAAAACACATTATTATATAGAACTAATGTGAAAAATATAAATGTGAAGTCTTTGATCAGAGGCAAAATACCTATTTCCACAATCAAGCCGCGATCGACTTAACCAGTTCAATTTTGACCAAAGCAGTTTGTTTTATGATGTGACACTGAACTTTTGATTTGTCACAGTAGTTTTTTGATTTGGTGGCAATTAGTTTTGGTTTTTTGGTTTTTAGGAAGAATCCTAAACTGATGGCACAAGAGAAGACCTCGATGGATATTGTTTTTGTTATTATTATTCTTATTATTTTAATTGGTATGGTTACCATGTCCATCAAAATTACAATATTTTTCTGATCCTTATGGTAATAATTGGTGTGATTTGTATAAACATAAATGTAACTGAACTTTTACTTTTTTAATTTTATTCTTCTAAATTAAACAATTCACTTAAAAAAAAGGTTTGTAATATTATCCTTTATTAGAAGCTCTTTTTGTTTGTTTGTTTTTTTTTTTTTTAACTTTCACTTTATTTATCATTCCCTTAATTGTTGAATCTTTATGATAATAAATATATTTATATATTTTGTGAACATCACATCAATGGACGTAAATAATAATCAATGAGAATGGCTTGGCATTTGTTTTTAGGTGGGTCGATGGCATTGAGAAGGTTTGTCAAGGGAGAAAACAAGGTGGCTTCAGCAGGGGTAATCAGAATTTTGGGTGGCTTCAGTCAGGGCAACTGATCTTATATGATCTCGTACTTTGAGGTTTGTTTGGGAGTTGGGGCCTTTGTTAATAACATGGCCTTTTTTTTTTTTCATTTCTTTGGGGGAAATTATACTAAATAACACAGTTTTAATTCTTAATGTAAATAAATAACATATTTTCAAAGATATTTAAGTGCATAGCATTTTTAAAATTATATGCTCTTTTTAAACACTTGAATTTTCAATTTTACTTCATCTTTTTTCTTCTTTTTCTTCTTCTCTTTCTTTTTGTTTTGGTTTTTCGTTATCTCAATGTTGTTTTATGTTTTTTTCTACGTCATTTTATACCAAAATAAATTTCGTTTTAATCTAAATGGGCTATTTACTTAACATTATTATTTTTTAGTCTATTTATTTTTAATCTGAATAAATAGTGGTCTAATTTCCTCCTTCTCCCTTCTTTAAGTGAGTTTTAATTTTTTTGTTGTAATAATGAAAAGATTCACAAAAAAAAAAAAACCAATTTGGTAGTGTTTTCAAAATGGGTGAAAATGATTTTGTTTTAAAAAATGAGAATTTTTGAGGAATTGTGCTGAAAGTGTTTTTGAAATTTTTGCCTCAAAAAGCATGCAAAAACATTTCAAAAAAATTCCAAAACAATACCAAACGGGGTCTCAGCTTTTTTAAAAAATTGTTGAATCTCATCCAAAATTTTGAACTTGCATGATAATATCGATAAAGTATTTGGTAAAGTAGTTTAAATCATCAGTTTGGATTTGAGAATTGTAGCATATGAAGCTTTACACTGTAGCTTTTTACTGTAGTATGTGATAGCTTTATACTTTTCACACTTCAAACTATTGGTTTGAATTACTCTTTCAAACATCCAATGAATTTAAGAAAATTACACAGAATGTCCCATATCATACCACTTATTAAAATTGCTCTCTTGGTTTTCTCTTTTCAAAACTGCCCCTTTTCTTATTTTATTTTTTTAAAAAATACTAATTACACATTTACTATTTTACCTATTATAATTAACTCTAAAAAAAACAGAAGTCCTAATTTTTTGTATATGCCTCTCTCTCTTTTTTCTCTTTCTCTTCACCTCTCATCCTCTCTTTTCTCTGCATCTTTTCTTTCTCATCTCTCTCCCCCTGCACCACCGACTGCTCTTTCTCTAACCCATACTCTCTCCTCCGCCAATCTCTCAAGTTCAATCGTGCATCACATTTGACGCATCACCGTTCGCTCCTTGTCTAGTTCTTCTCTCTCTCTCTTCTGCCTTTGGTTCTGACAATCTTGCCTAGATTTGATGGTTAAAGCATTGCTATTCGAGATCAATCAGATTTGATGGTCAAAGAATTCTCACCGTCACGATCTCACTATCATGAAATGGACTGTGCAGCCATAATCTCCTCTACAATCTCACTGTCATGATCTCACCTGAGCCGTCACTGTTGCTCTGTAGATCTCGCCCAGATTTGACGGTCGAAGCAATGCCGAGATCGTTGAGCCTTGATCGCCGTAATCTTAGATGTAATTTTTTTTCATTATTTTTATTTCATGTTTGTAGTGTTTTGTAAATTTGTTGGAAGAGGCCAAGCACGACCAACACCGCCGATAGTGAACAGTTAGCCGGAGAAGGAGAAGGTGTAGCCTACGGTAGAGAAAGAGAAGGCAATGAAGAAGAGGATAGAGTCGAGTCATGACAGAGCGAATAGGAATGTAGCTTAGACCAGCGTCGATGGAGGCTCCGACAGCTCAGCAACGGCAAAATTATCATATTTAAGTTTTGAGATTTTGTGGTTTAATTTGAAATTTTTGTATTTTTATCATTATCTAGATTACTGTTTATTGATTTGTTAGTTGGAAGAGACAGTAGTCAAACAAGATCAACCTGATGATAACCATTCAAAAATGAAAACATTGTTATTTTTTAAAAACTTGGAACCTAGCAGGTATGGCTATGGAATCTAGAAGGTTTTGAGACGGAGCCAGTTATGGCGAGTTCCTTGATAGAACCAAGCATGTACTGTGTTAAAACTTGGTGAGTTCGTGGACGGAATTCGACAGGCTCTGGGACGAAATTTGTTTGGTTTCATTACACTCCAGCACCTGCACCACTAATCAGAGGTGATGGCATTTCCTTTTTTTAAAAAAATATATTAGAATCTGGTAGATTTCACTTTGGAACTTGTGGAATCTACTAAGTTACAATTTGGCACTCGCGTCGGCGACGGTAGACGGTTGGCATTTCTTTGTTTTAAAGAAAAAAATGTTAAAATCTGGTAGGTTTCAACTTAGAAACCTGGCAGGTTACAATTTAGCACCCTGCGCGGACAACCGAAGGGCGAGTTTCGGTAGGTTCCATGGCAGAACTTGGCGGGTTCTGATGGGCTTCGGAACGGAACTTGATAGGTTTCATTTTAGGAGGAAGAATATGTAACGACCTTACCTAAGTGGCCGTTACTTAATTACTTAAACATATATTTACTTATATTACTTAATTTTGCGGGACATTTTTTTATAACAATCTTTTTAAAAGTTAGCTTTGCTAGTTAATTCTAATTTAAAACTATTTTTACTTTTTTTTTTGCAACAGAAATAATAACATTAAATAGAGGTTTAATAGATATCCTAAAATTTACCTAGTATTAGAGTCATATAGTTATACATAATATCAAACGAGTCATAATTATCAAAAACTATATGCGGAAAATAAGCACGCAATATCTATTTCCTATGACTCCACTCTAATCATCCATTGCTTTCCCACTATCCATTAAACATTACTGGCAGATTGTTTACCTATAGTACGAATATTCTTGAATGAGCTTTTGCTCAGCAAGTAGAAATAATAACTCGTAAAACATTTGAAATAGTATGTAATAGCATTAAAAATGCATGTACTGATTATGCTCAGTTATGATCTTATCTTATTACTTATTGGGCCCGAGTGGTCATACTGGTTGCATGTGATCAAGGGGATGTTAAGGTTTACAAGGTCTCAACAACATCGTGACTTAATTTAATTTATCTTTTATTTTTAAATCTTAAGCCTCCTCGTAGGTCGAGAGGTTGGTACAACTCTTATAGTTACTTAATCCTTATAAGTTTTACTAATCAATTTAGTGGGCATGCAATATGACATGACATAGCATATTGTGACTAGAATTTAAATATGTTTACTACTTTTAGGAAAAAAAACATTTATTTTAAACTATCTGTACCGAAGGCGAGATTCCTACTTACTTATTTTAGTGAAGTAGGCTTTCCTATAAATCTTGAATTCTCTTTTTCTCTAATAGAAACAAATTTATACAAAACACTCATTAAGAGTGTGTAAGAATACTTTATTTTATGCTATTTAGATTATAGCATAAACGTTAGCATTTTGAGCACTATTCCTATTAGTATCTTCCTTCAATCAAAAGATCATAAAAATCACTATTTATATTACAAGAATTAATTATTTTATTAAATCCTCATAATATTTAAATTATTCCATAATTGCCATTAGTTCATATTAAAATTGAAAATTAATTAATTTAAAAATAGTTAATTAATTTCCTATCGTCACTCAATTTATATGACCTCAATCAACTAAATTAGACATTTCCTAAATTTATGATTCTTGAACTAAGTTCTAATTAACCAAATTCTTAATTCATTTAAAGGGCTCGTAATTGGTTCTAAGCCCATTGAGCCCAAAAATGATCCTATGACGTCCTATACACTGTATTATTTGAAACTATGATCCAAATGGCTTTTTAGACTAAAATAGGTGTTGGACCCATGCCTAGCATCGTGGTCCTAGGACTCTACCATATTGGTTTTTTTTTTATTTTTTTATGATAGCTATCTTAGTGTCAAATTAAAAACTATTAAAGTTTATCTTTAGAAAATCTCATCCGTATAACTTAAAGATTCAAATAAAAATCACTTTGTAGAATAATGCCCAACATCGGTGACCCACTAAATTGTGGGCTTACATAATGTTTCTAGAGTGTTATAATTTCTTGATTTATTAAACAATAGGATTCTACAGTCACGCGATCTTTATTTGTAAAAACTTGTATTAGAAGATAATTTTTCGATTAGTTTTAGGAACTTATCACAAAATTATATGTTAAAGATAGTTTTTTAAAAGTTTTCTCCATATAAATTAATTGTTTCACATATATGATTTATGATTTTCATGCATATTTTAAAATCTTGATCATCGTCTTTGATATATTTATTTTCCAGTTAAATTTTGTAAACTTATCGATTAAAAAATTTGGACCTCCCTAATTAAATTCCATTTGAAGGTAGATTTTTACAAAAGTTCTTCATGTTGTTGAAAACTAAAACTTGTGTGTTTGGTGAAAATTGTAACTCAGTTTTGAAACGACCCGAAACTTAAAAACTGTTTTCAGCTTAAAAATACAGTTTTTGATTAGTTTTGGAAAACTCTCCATAACTATGTCTTAAAAGCAGATTTTGGAAATGTTTCTTCATAAAAGTTGTCTCTCTCATCGAAATCTAAAATTTTCATGTTGGCGACACATGAAATTTGGACCTAAAATGGTTCAAAAATGTCAAAACAATAACAATATTCCAAAACTATTTTTGACAGTTTTTCACAAACTACTTTTGAGCAGTTTTGGAATTGCTTTGGTCCAGTTTTTGGGACTGTTTTAGATAGTCCATAAAAACTAGTTAGAAAGCTTATTTAGAGTCAAAACCAAGTTTTTTCTTAGTTGCATAGTTTTGTTCAAAACGTCAAAAATTGAAAGTTTTGTGTTTAGAAAAGTTTTAAATACCGTCTCTACTGCCTCTGTTCAAGCGCTCAAAGTTTGTGAAAAATTGTTTTACAAACCAAAACTTGCAAAAACATAAATCTCTCATGCAACTACTAACTTTTTATGTCACATACATATATAAACTATACTAATCAACACATAAATAATTATTATAAATTATTTTCTCATCCAATTATCAAATCACTCATAAAATTGTAAACTTTTAACCTTAGAAAATTTAAGAAAAAAGTTTAGAATTCTTATCTTTGATGACAATTTCTTGATAAGTGATCTAATGCTACTAATTCCTTCTCTCCCTCTTATTGTTTCAGGCACTAAAGCACAAACTTAACCATATAAAAATCTAACTTTGTTTGGTTTCTATACCAAAGCTATCTAAGTAAAAATACCTTCTTTTCTTAGCTAGGAAAATGATAAGAAAAGAGTAGAAATCACATTAATTTAAATACTCTAGAATCTCTACTTTTCTCTTTCTTCTTCCTTCCTTGGAGATAGGTTTTTGTGGTATGGTAATGGTAGGGAAATATCTTGGAATATGGCTTGGTGTGAGTTAGGTTTTGGAGAGGAAAATGGAAGAAAAATTTCCCTTGGAGAGTCCTTGAGTATGCCTGGTTTTTGGAAGAGAAAAAGGGAAGGAAATGAAGCAAAAATGGGGTCTTTAGCTTGTTTATCCATTTATAGACCAAAGCTAACCCAATCATCTCACCTAACCTATTCTTAATTAAGCATCTAAGTGACTTACTTGAGTTTAATTTTTGGCTGAAAACTCCTAATTGTAGCGCCATTCTTTGGGTGGAGTGGAGTGTGGTTTTTGTCCTCTTAATTGCCCAAGTATGCTCATCATGGTGGTTAGCTTAATTTAAGGGATTTTGTCTCAAGGCTTTTCTTACAAGTTAACTTTTAAATAGATAAATCTTTATACTGTCAGAAATGAATAACTTAGATGACAGAAGATTTCAATATCTGACATGTCTCCTCCTATTTTTTGAATACAGTGATACGCTAATCGTAGTATAAACTGATATCGATATAAATTTAATCGCGTATCGATTTTTGACTGTGTTGAGTCTTTAAATTTATTTTAGGCTTAATAAAAATCTATACTTGACTTTTTTAGTATCTAAAATCGATAACGACATAGTTTTTGATACTATCATTTTCTGAGTAGTTTTTGACAGTATCATTTTCTAAGTTCACGAAGCGTTTCTTACCTAAATTGTTGCTCATGTAGCTCCAATTTTAAATTAATTAGCAATTAAGGATCTAATATGCATTAGAGTGTTTCTCGATACACTGCTAACCTCGTTCTGTACTTGGAAGTCTTTATAATTAAATTTCTCGAGCTATTTACGAATTGAAATTTCTTCTGCCTAAAGTTGCCATAGTTTAAAATTTACTATAGAATTTTTGAAATATTCTTATATTAATTCTATAAATTCTTTAGTCACATAATTCATAAATTATATTTCCAGAAACTCCTTAATTTACATATATAAATTACATTATTTAATTCTAGAATTTTCTTGGTCATTACAGGGTAACTTGGGCTTTTAATAAATCTCCAAATTCAAATAAAGGGCCAGTTTTGATAAGTGTTTTATTAGAGGGCATTTTTAATAAGATGATTTATTTGGAAAGCATTCTTGTAAGTTGCTCTATGAATTTGATCGTCCTTATTGGTCTACCCAACCCCATTGATAGGTCTTTTTGTCATCGAAAATTGTAGTAAATAGGACTTTTTCAAAAGCAATTGTAGTAAATAGTAAGTTTTAAATATATTTAAAATCGATAGTAAATTTATGGTGTAAATAATTTATTTACTCTCTTATTTATTGTGTAAATATTCTTGTTTACACAATAAATAGATTTTAAGATAAAAATGATTTATTTACTCCCTTGTTTATAGTGTATATAATTCTTATTACTATAGTATATAAACTATTACATCCTAAATCTACTATTTATTACAAATATTTTCAAAATATGTGATTTACTTCAAAATTTTTAACAATATGTTATTTTAAAAATATGTTATTTTTGTCATTGATTTCCTTTTTCACTATTATGAAAATGAGACTATCGGTAATAGTGTCAATATGCATAACATTGAAGACAACAACATTGTAGCCTACCCTTTTAACTCGTCAAAATTTGCGCAAGTTAAACATTTTCAATATAGGCCTTAGATTTGGGCTTTTTCGATTGTACATAAATGAGGTATTTAGGCCACATGCTACGGATTTTGGAGGTGGATTGATACATGCCGCACGTCCAAAAACCATCTCCCCTGCCCAGCCTCGTTTCTCTCTTTCTCATTCTCAACCATTGTCTCGTTCTTCTTTGGCCATATTCCTCTGTCTCACTCTCCAGTAGATGGCTGTCTTCATCGCCACAAATCCACGATGATGTTGACGATCTGTAATGTCACATCTCTTGCAACTTTGGTTGCCGATTTGTGAGATGTTGATGATGCCCCTACCCCAAGACGCCACCTGATGCCATGGCCAGATGACAAGGACCGCGACAAAGTGTCTGCACTAGAGAAATTAGTCGAGCCCACGCCTCCAGTAGAGAGCAGATATACACCCACGTGAAGCTTGATGGGTGATATGCAGATCTCCCCTTGAACCTTGGCGGTTGTGTATAGATCTCCATTGAGATCTCTTTCGGCATGGAAAATTTCATATGAGATTTTGTTTCTAGTGAGGATCAACCTTTGTAACCGCTTGCATATCTTGAGCTCGTAAGGCATTTAGCTGCAGGGAGACTTGTTGGAGAGATTGAGGAGATTGAGATTTTGGATCCTTTGGAGAGTGCAGATTGAGGGGGGGCTCCAGAGAGTCCTTCCCCGTCAGGAAGACCAAATGACAAAAATTTTTGTTTTGATTTTTGTTCATTTATGTGAATTTGTAGATATTGTAATGTTTTTCATGATAGTTTGTGTGCCTTGTGAATTTTCTTTTTCTTTTTTTTTCCTATGATTTGTGGAATATATTTTGTTATTTGATAGATTTTTGTGATTTTTTTGTACTTTCTAAGTATTTGCCACCAAGAGTGCTCTAAAAGTGACCAGAAATGCTCACAGGAGAGCTCCGCTTTTGATTTCAATCTTCAACCACCGTTACATCTCTTACAATCCTTCCCTTGCTAGAATCCCTATATTCTTCGTTGACAAGAATCCTATCTAGATCTCTTGGATTTCTTAAACTTTGAGTCTGTCACAATCCTAGTCGTTACTTAATTTCTTAAACGTCTATTTACTTAGATTACTTAATTTTGTGACACATTTCTTTTTTAGAAATTAACATTGCTAACTAATTTTGATTTTAAACTATTTTTACTTTTTATTGCAACAGAGATTACAACATTAGTTAGTAGTTTAACAGTATCTCAAAACATGCCAAGTACTAGAATTATAAAGTTATACATAATATTTAAAAAGTCATAGTTATCAAAAAAGAAGGTACATATTAATACTATTGCGAAAATTAAGGCGTGCGATATCCAATCGTACGACTCCACACTAATCACCTGCCACTTCACTATTGTCCACTAAGCATTATTGACAGGTTGTTTATCTACAGTATGAATATTCTTAAATGAGCTTTCGTTCAGCAAATATATTCCGTTAGTCCTAAGTTCACCCGTGAAAAAGAAAGTTGATCGATTTGAGAGAATCGTGAAAAGGT
This sequence comes from Artocarpus heterophyllus, assembly GCA_025403435.1. Classification (NCBI taxonomy): domain Eukaryota; kingdom Viridiplantae; phylum Streptophyta; class Magnoliopsida; order Rosales; family Moraceae; genus Artocarpus; species Artocarpus heterophyllus. The sequence continues at coordinate 6,703,158 of CM046331.1, forward strand.
TCAAGAAATGAAGACATGGACATTGCAGTTGAGTTAGAGATTTCAGCTTAGAGAAAAAAACAAAGATGGACAAAACAAGGCACATGATACCGATGGGTTGTTATACATTGAGAATTATTCCATAAGCAGAGAATGACAGGTAATGGCGTTACTAGAACACCAGAGGACTAAAATACATTAACATTATATGAGTATATATTAAAAAAAAAAATAGCGTTGCACCTCATTTACTCTAACAGTCTAACTACTAACTGGTAGACATTCATAAAAAAAAAGTAGGGATTAATATCAGTTTCGGTCCTCAAACTATGCTTCTTGTCTTTTTTGGCCCTCAAACCTTAAAATGTTACCAATTGTACTCTAAACTATGTTTCTTTTTTCATGTTTGGCCTTAACATAAACAACTGAACAGAATTAAGGATGTGGCACTCACAAATATAATTAAAGAAAGGTATTTTAAAGAAGTCATGCCTAATCAAATTTAACGACCATAAAAACTGATAATAAAGAAAAGATTAGTTTCCACATGGTTAGTTGATGAAAGGTATTTTAAACAAGAGTATGTCTGTAGACATCTCTTATTCTATTTTTCACGCACTTCTATTTAATTAGATTTATTTATTATTGTATTACCTGTTAATAAATTACTCTTAAGGACAAAAGTATTTAAAAAAAAAAACTCATTAGACACCCTGTCTTAAAAATGTATAAACATTTCCTTCTAAAAAATTAGTGTATTATTTTTTTTAAAAAATAAAGATAGATTCTAACATGAAAGAGTCTCCCGTAAAAAAAAATATATGTGGTTTATTTCTTTTTCAAAATTCTTATTTTTCTTATTATTTTATATATGTTAAGTATAATTATAAATCATTGCAAATTGTTTGATTTATAAATAAATACAAAATGTGTGCTCCAGTAAAAGAAACCATACTTTTGTTTGATATATAAAACATGATCTAGAAAAAAAAAAAACTACTCCCTTCTTGTTTTTAGGTAAAGGAATATAATTTGTTTGATTCATTATAAACTCTTAAAATTTTGCTACCAATTTATTGTTTTCTAGGATTCAAGGTTTGGTCTAATAAAAAGGAAAAATATATATTAAGAAAAAACTATCAATTAATATATAAATTGAAAACAAAAAATGTTTGGAAAAAATTGTAATTTTATTTAGTGGGTGGGTAGAAAAAGGAAAACCAGTAATACTGTTTAGGTGTAGGGACTTTTTTAGTAATTTAGGAGAGGTGTAAGAAGTAAAATGATAGATAGTCGAAGAAAGTGCATGTAAAAAGTAGAATACGGGGTGTCAATAAAACCACTCTTTAAATAAATTATGTGTAACTAAATTTTAAAATTAAGAGAATATTAAAAATAAAACTTATTCCTATACACTTAATTAATGAATGGAATTAAAGTGAATTAGTTGCCAATGTCCTCCTTCTTACAACAATTCCACGGATCGGTTGTTTGAGAAATTGAACATCCAAAAATCTTTATCAGCTGCATAAATAAATTTAAAAGAAAAATAATAAAAATAAAGATTATGTTCTCTTTATGCTCAGTTTATTAATAATATTCCAAACTAATCATGCCTAAAAAATTAAAAATTGAAAATATTTAAAAAGCAAAAATATATTTTCATATGCTTAGTTTATAAGGGTTTTTTTAAACAAATCAAAGCCGAAATGCGCTCTGCTTTGAATTGTTGGAAAGAAAAGTATACGAGGGTGTTAAATTTATTTCAATTTCTCTTGTAGGTGTAAATCATATGAAATAGCCTTCATTGAAGGCCACGCGGTCGGTTCATTTAAGTTTTCAATGATTTGTGTGACTAAACGACTATATTGGGACAAGTAACATAGTGGTCAAACACAATTTTGTAGTAATTTAAAGTTTAAGAATCATAAAGGAGAAATATACTTATAGTCAATGTTTTACCTAAACAATAGTTTTGCCTTATTCATTATACAAATACCTGAAATACTCAATGTATTTATATAAAATCAAACTCAAAATACTCCTTAAAACTATTAAATTTTTACAAATACTAGAATTACCATCTCCAATCTATATTAAATATTGTTATTTTAAATATATTTAATTAAAAATAATAAGTAAATTTTAAAATGTTCAAATAAATTTTTTAATCAATGAAAGACTTTGATTATTTTGAGAGTTTTTATTTTTAAGGGTTGGTTTTATTTAATATTTTGATTTAATAATATTTTAAATTAACTCAGTAAATATTGGGAAAGGGTAATCTTGGCATTTAAGAAAATTGATTGTTTCAATAGGTATTTCAAGTCTGATATTATAAACACATGAGATGTTTTGGACATTTATATGATAAAAGATTCAAAAGTAGTATTTATGTAAAACAAAAAGGTGTTTAAGATAGTTCTCTTAAAAAAAAAAAGTAGATGGAGAATGGTCATTTGGTGAGGAGTAAGCTGCACTTCTGGTTAGCGGTGACAATTCGTATCGGTAGACCATGTTCTTGTTGGGTTGTGGTTCATACATGTAAAAAAATACCTCAACACTAACACGACCCATGACATAAATGTATTTGGAAAATCCCAACACTGACATGACCCCGCCTTGATACAGGTTGACACAACACATGGTACACACTAACACATGACCTATATAACAGGAGACTTTTAATCAACATGCAACTTAAAATCAACCTAAAATTAACCCCCAACCCAAAACCAACCCCTAACACTTTTATAAGTTATACACCAAAATTATATAAAGGTAACATAAAACATATATTTTCTTAAACTTAAATCACTTTCACATTATAAACACGTCTAATTTAGTGTCATTTTATTGATACTAGACATATTAGGACAAAAATTTAAAAATAATAACAAAGTTATAAGTTATGAATATATGAGTCAATTTAGGATATACTATTATTTTTGAACCGGTTAATTTTAGGTTGACGAGAAAACGACTCGCAGCTTCTTTTTTTTACATGAACGCACAAAACATTGTGTTGTCAACCTCTATTGCTAGCTATGCTTGTGGCATTTAAGTGTCACACATTTTTTTGATTAGCTTGATATGGTAATTTAGTAGAGGTACATTTAGAGACCACGACGTTGCCCCCTAAAAGTTTATGGTGGATTTGCTCTGGATTACTTGTGTTATTGGCGTTATACTTTTTTTTTTGTTTTTTTGTTTTTTTTGCCAATGATTTGCTTACGTATGTGTTTTAGATTTTTATTAAAAAAAAAGTAGACAGAGAAAGGAGGAGAGAGAAAGTTAACCATGGTTAAACAAGGTGTTAGGTGGATTTGATCTGTCTGTTTGGTAGGCGTTGGTTCGGTCTCGCATGCCGCCATTGCACAACGTTATTTTTCACAGTTCACACATTTAACACCGCTAACTCAACTCACATGATATAAAAAACCTTCCCTTCCATTTCTCCCACCCTTCAGAGCCCCTCTCTCTTCAACTACCCCACCCACCTTCAACACCAACACACATTTGGAGAGAGTGTTTGTGGCTCCATTTCTTTCTCGAGCTTCTCCTTCTTGCCGCTATCACTTTTCGCTTCTCCATCTTCTCCTCGGAAGTATCGCAAAAGCACAAGGAAAAAAAAAACATAATTTTATTAATTATTATTATGGACTCGTCGTCTTCGTCGAGCTCGATGAAGCTCTCGCCGTTGGATCTGATGACCGCGATCATCAAGGGCGTCAAAGTGGACCCCTCCAACGCCTCCGCCGACTCGGCCGGCGGCGCCGTTTCCGAAGTTGTCTCGCTCATTCTGGAAAATCGCGAGCTCCTCACGATCCTTACGACGTCGGTCGCCGTCCTGATCGGCTGCTTCGTCGTCCTCATGTGGCGGCGATCTGGCTCGCGGAAGCCGAAGGTGGTGGAGCTTCCTAAGCCGTTGGTTGTGAAGGAGCCGGAGATTGAGGTGGACGACGGCAAGAAGAAGGTGACGATCTTCTTCGGCACGCAGACCGGAACCGCCGAGGGTTTCGCCAAGGTTTGGACATGGCTGCTGTGAAAATCGCGTGTTTTTTGGGTGTTTTGCTTTGGTAGTTTAATTCATTTTGGAGTTTATCGCAGGCGTTGGCTGAGGAGGCAAAAGCTCGCTACGAAAAGCCAGTTTTCCAAGTCGTTGATTTGGTAAGATTTTGACTTTTCCTTTTCCTGGCTAGTTAAGCTTTTGGAACATTCACTTTTTTTTTTTTTTCTTTTCTGTTTGATTTTGAAAAAATTGCCTTTATTCATACTTTAGGATGACTATGCTGCCGATGATGATGAATACGAGGAGAAATTGAAGAAAGAGAGTTTGGCGTTCTTCTTCTTGGCTACGTGAGTCTTAATTTTTCAATTCAAGCTCTGTTATTTTTTGGCAAAATTTTTTTCCCTCTCTATAAATAGTCAAAATTTCTTGGGATATTTGTGATGGATGTAGATACGGTGATGGTGAGCCTACTGATAACGCTGCGAGATTTTACAAATGGTTAACAGAGGTAAAAAAAAAAAAAAATCTCTTTGTTGCCAATGGAAAACTAGCAAAGCAAATTTTTTTTTTAAAATTTTATATTAGTATTGTTTTTGAATGTGGGATTGTGAATATAGGGTAACGAGAGAGGGGAATGGCTTCAGAATCTTCAGTACGGAGTGTTTGGTCTTGGCAACAGGCAGTACGAGCATTTCAATAAAGTAGCCAAAGAAGTGGACAATATCCTTACTGAACAGGGCAAGTTTTGTTGAAGAGTCACAGTAGATATTCTATTTTTGTGATTACTTAGTTTGCGATGATAATACCATTTTGATATTCTTATCAATGTAATTTTAAGCTACTTATCCAAGTGATTATGTAGTTGTAGATATAACGGCAGAAGTTTTCTGTTCAGTTTTAAAGGAATGCTTTAAATGAAATTTGATGATATAAGGAAAATTATACATGGATCATTATCATTTGGCGACTTTTAATCCTGTTCTCTTTATTGTGAACTTAAACAGTGTTGTTGTTCATGCATATTCGTTTTTTGGATTGTTTCTTTGAAGTCTTATTAGCTCAGAGTTAACATGACTTGATATTTGCACTTGTAGGTGCAAAGCGCCTAGTTCCAGTGGGTCTTGGAGACGATGATCAATGCATTGAGGATGACTTCACCGCATGGTATTGCAAACTTCAATTACAATTGCGTTCTGCATGAAGGGCAAAAGTTTTCAATTTATCTACCTGTTATTGAAAATAACTTTTTTTCCCTGCTCATGTTGTTATAGGAGAGAATTGGTGTGGCCAGAGTTAGATCAGTTGCTTAGGGTTGAGGATGATACGATAACTGTTTCTACCCCTTACACTGCTGCTGTATTAGAATATCGTGTGGAATTCCATGACCCGGTTGATGCATCACTAGAGAAAAAGAGCTGGGCAAATGCAAATGGTCATGCTGTGTTTGATGCTCAGCACCCATACAGGTTTCATTCAAATAATACCTTTCCACGGACTCTGGTATGACTGGTAAAAAATATTTAGAATGCATAATTCCATACACCTGTTGTTTGCTTCATGAAGGGCTAATGTAGCTGTTAGAAGGGAGCTTCATACTCCTGAATCTGATCGCTCTTGCACGCATCTGGAGTTTGAATTTGCTGGCACTGGACTTTCGTAAGTTGCTTTGTCTTGTTACTTTTTCCTCAATCCTCTGTTTCTCTGTTCTTTTTGTTTTCTGAGGTCTTTGCTGGCTCGGGCATAAAAAACGTTCTTTATTCTATCCAGTTTTTGTTGTTTACTTACAATGAGGATCGATGAATTTTTTGTATTAATAATAAACTGATAGGATTATTGGATTAGAATATTTGCGCATTGATGCATATGAGCATTTATTCACATCCTTTTGCTTGTTTTGCTGCTCAGGTATGAAACTGGAGACCACGTTGGTGTTTACTGTGAGAATCTTACTGAAGTTGTGGAAGAGGCTCTCAATTTATTGGGCTTGTCTCCTGATACATACTTTTCAATCCATGCTGATAAAGAGGATGGCACGCCAATCAGGGGAAGTTCTTTGCCACCTCCTTTCCCTCCCTGCACTCTAAAAACAGCACTGGCTCGGTATTCAGATGTCTTAAGCTCGCCCAAAAAGGTTAGTTTTGTTTTTGTTTTTATTAGTTTTGAATCCTAGATTTTCCTATCATTTAATTTATTTAACATTTATTGTTTATTAATCGGTTATATGCTTTTATTTTCCAGTCATCCTTGCTCGCTTTGGCGGCTCATGCTTCTAATCCAGCCGAAGCTGATAGATTAAGACATCTTGCATCACCTGCTGGAAAGGTTAATCTTATTAACCTCAATACTTACATAGTCTGGTTAGATTATCTTTTTTGTTTTAAACGTGTATAACTGGTATTGCCATCTCATGCAGGATGAATATGCACAATGGGTGGTTGCAAGTCAGAGAAGCCTCCTTCAGGTCATGGCCGAATTTCCTTCTGCCAAGCCCCCACTTGGTGTATTCTTTGCAGCAGTGGCCCCACGCTTGCAGCCTAGATACTATTCAATCTCATCATCTCCAAGGTAGATATTCTTCTCTCTTTTCCATGTTTTAGAAACTTAATTGTTGGAGCCACACTGAACAATATGTATCACAAAAAAGGTTATCTGGTGCAATTCGAAATTCATGATTCAAGATTTGCTCATAATTAATAGTGCATGCACCATTAGTTTGAAAATCGAGTTTCCAGCTTTCTGTGACTAGGTCCATTTTGTTCACGGCTCCCTTTTTGTTGATGTTTGTTTTTCTCCTTTCTTTTCTAAGTTATGTGTAATGTCTGTCCTTACCCCTCTGATATTTCCTACAGGATCGCTCCCTCTAGAATTCATGTTACTTGTGCATTAGTTTATGAGAAAACACCAACTGGACGTATTCACAAAGGAGTGTGCTCTACTTGGATGAAGGTAACTTTTTTTTTTCTCTCATGCTCTGCAGTTTTCATTGGTTTAACTTTAAAAACTAGAAGAGTTAAAAAACACTTAGAGGGGACTTACAGAAAAAGATAGTCATTTGAACTCGGTATAAAAATGTCTTTTTAACCAATTATGTGTTATAATGAACTGTAATCTATGCAGTGAAAATCAAGAGCATCTTCTCTTTTTCCTGATATCAACTAGATTAGAACAATGAAGAGGTTATATGTTTTTTGTTATAGTGTATCCGTATCTTGACAGTGTCATTTACCGTGGTCATCTTCTACATGTGTCATATGTTTTCTTTCAAGTTTCTAGTTCTCTGTGTCAGTTTTATCATTCATGGATGCTGATGTATGACTTTTATAGCATTTCTTGTGTCTGTTACTATTTATTTCAAGAGGACTTATTATTCTATTCTTTTGGGCTTTTCGCAGAATGCTGTGCCTGCGGAGAAAAGTGATGATTGCAGTTGGGCACCTATTTTTGTTAGACAGTCGAACTTCAAACTTCCTGCTGATACTAGAGTACCAATAATCATGATTGGCCCTGGCACTGGATTGGCCCCATTCAGAGGCTTCCTACAGGTTTGTTGTTGCAGACTTAATACTTATACGCCCTGCTACTCTCTGTTCATATCATTCGCGATGTCTAAAACACTGGTGAATTTGTTTTATCAGGAAAGGTTAGCTCTAAAAGAATCTGGAGCAGACCTTGGACCCTCAGTGTTGTTCTTTGGATGCAGAAACCGTAGAATGGTAAGTGATCCCCCAAATCAGATTTCTAGAAAAACAGTGAGGGTGAGCCAGAGGGTGCTAGATTTCATAATTCATCAGTTGCTAAAGTTGGGTACTCAACCTTCGCAGGATTACATTTATGAAGAAGAGCTGACCAACTTTGTGGAAACTGGTGCACTTTCTGAGCTGGTTGTTGCTTTCTCACGTGAAGGACCCACCAAGGAATATGTGCAGCATAAAATGACGCAGAAGGTAATCCCACTTGGTCCAACCACCACACTACCTTTTAAGGCCAAGATTTTATGGGCATTTTTTTTATTTCTAAATTTTACTTGGAAGTTTAACAACGTGTGTGTACTTTCGAATTTAGGCTGCCGACATCTGGGACATGATATCTCAAGGAGGTTACATTTATGTCTGTGGTGATGCCAAGGGCATGGCCAAGGACGTCCACCGAACTCTCCACACTATTGTGCAAGAGCAGGTATGTTTATCTAAAGTGACATTGAAGTTAAAATTAGATATCTTCATGTGGTTATCACCTACCTCTTTATGATTGTGACATGAATTTAAAAAATTACAAAATTACAAAAGCTTGAGTAACCTTGTTTTGTAATTACAAAATTACAAAATTACTTACCAAGAAAAATAGAGCTCGATAGCTACAAAGTTGGCTCACCTTCTGAATCAATCACTTTTCCTAATCTCTCTCTCTCTCCAAGTTGGCAAAAGCTAACATTTTTTTGGGGTCGTTTTCAGGGGTCTCTGGACAGCTCCAAAGCTGAGAGCATGGTGAAAAATCTGCAAATAAATGGCAGGTATCTGCGTGACGTGTGGTGATAGTTTTGCGTAATCTTCGACCGAGCAGTAATGTTATATATTTGCGTGAAGCAATGTCCTAGCCAATTCGCCGTTGGATGGAAAGACGCTTATGAGAAGGGCTGTTTATAAATGATGATGCCCCTTCCATTTGCACCTTTGATTGGGCAAAAATTTGCTCCTGTTGCAGTATAGCAATCGGTTTTGTGATTCTTTTGATTTCTTTCTCATGTGAAATTTTTTTGTTCTTGTAATTTATACGCACATATATAATTAGTAATTGAGTATGGTTAGGCATAGTCTATGGACACTCTAATTTTCCCCTGTGTGAACCAACAAGAAGGTTCAGACAAACAAACAATTGGTCTTATATTCTGTAGATGTAATTGTTTTTTTGGGTATAAATGTTGAAGTTTGCCATCTGAGTTATTCATCTCCTTGTCTTGCAGAATTCTATGCAGTTCCTGAATTAACATTGCCGACTGCAAAAAAGAGTCCTACATTATAACACACATATTGGGGTCAACCCTTAAAAGGGTGAGATTATGAAAGACATCTAGGATGTTTTAAATCAAGAGTTTAAACCACAATCAGTTTAAAATTTAAAATTTAAATTTTGTAAAAGACAACAATAATAAAATTAGTTTGAATAAAAACTTTATAGTTTAAATTGTGACAAAGCGTCTTTAAAATAAAATAAAATAAAATAATACAAGATATTAAGAAGTATTGGAATTTGGTAGTGAATGTGGTAGGTAGGGGTGTTCATGGCGTCGAAATCTTATGCTAGGTGGGTGGGTTTCTTATTAAGATGAACAGTAATGATAAGCGGACAAAACTATTATTAATATTTATGAAGCAATTGATGTCAGGCGTCGTCATTATCCCTTTTTTTTTTGTTGTCACGTTGTCCAGGGCGTTAACAACAGAGGCTCGTTACAATATCATATATGTATTTGACGTTTTCCTGATCCAATCGTTAAAGCACAGCTCAGAGAATTAAAAAAATAAATTTATGATTCGCTTTGAGTATTTGTGCGTTAATTGAGGAAAAAAGATCTTTGATTTGAGCTCGAATATCAATAATGGAAAGGAGTTTTCTACACTGAGCATTCCTACTAATTGTATATGTTTTTGAATTTAGATCCGATCGAAACTACCATAAAATAAAAAAAGAGTATGTTCGATACAAAAGTTCAGAACAGTGTCTTACACGGCTGTTTGCAGATTAAAAAACTAGTCACTAATTGGTTTGTATTAACTTTTGCACATCTCAATTAAATAATGGTACTTTGGAGGAAGTGCCCTTTCTTGGTCTATTATCACGTATATATTATTTGTTCCAGAGATTTAAACAGTTCAACAACCACATCACGAACCTGTTATAATGTTCCTACAAAACAAAAAAACAAATATATAAATAATTTAATAAATTGCACGAAACACTTTATTAAAGAAAAAGGAAGAAATTATACAGAACCGCCATTAATCCAGTTTAATCAAGTAAATGCAAAACTAAATGTCTAAATACGATATCACTTTTGACAAACGAAATAGGAATATTCTAGAATTTTTCTCTTTTGCTGTTTTAACTATGGTAGAGTTCGATTGATGAAATCAACACAAAAAAAAAAAAAAGTAAAAAAAAAAAAAAGGATTGATGAGGTCAAAGTGCATAACCATGAGCTATCATAATGAATTTGGCTCATCCAATTATTCAAAAGCTCATATTACCATATGTGAGAGGACAAGGGTTAATGGGTCCACAGCATGATTTTCTTGACAACCAACCATGTGCAACACATTTTTTTCCTTAAAAAATTACAAAATTTATTTTTTAGATTAACTGGCATATGTGTCTTCTTAATTTTATTTGATTGTCACGTTATTTTTTAAACCAAAATTCTATTAGATATGTATGCCCTAAGGAGTAAAAATGTAATACGTTTTTGGAGACATTTTTATCAATAAAGAATGTATTCATTTATATATACCAAATTTTGTCCTCTTTACGTTCATATTTGTTGAATGTATGATAAGCAAACAGCAGTCTGAGACTGCCAGTCTAAACCTTAAGAATTGGGCATATGATGGACTGATTATGCGGAAGACACGATTCTTAAGGTGATGGTCTAAAACATATGATCCGCAATCAAGGGAATAAAGTTGGGCGCTTTGTTCATGTAAAGATTGTTATGTTGTCTATATCCCTTTTGGGAGATGGTTTGTCTTGACCATCGGAGTTGGACTCCGTGAATAGAAACATTGGCACGTTGTCATAGGTGACGATGTGTTCGATCAGGACATAAAGTGAATTGATTTGGATTAATAATTCTGTTTTGACAAATCGATTCACTTTAGACAGTCATTTGTATTGTATCTTAATCCTGAGATGAATAGTGGGCCCGTTGTCTCGACTTGTGTCTTTTGATGTACCAATGGGTGACTCCCACATATCTATAGTGGTATGCATGCCGGTACGTTGGAGGCATGACTCTTGATAGCGTAGACTTGTTATTCATAGATATGGAATCCATAGCTCCTCTTTAGGAGTAATGATATCCTCTTATATGTGTTGTCCTGTAATTGGAAAACTAGAGCGCTCAACCATTTGGATACATAGGTGTAACCGAATGGTATACTATCTTTGGATGGTAAGTTTTCTAATGGTGAGACATTGGAACGTAAGATAAAAATAATCGGGAAGGTAAGATAGAACTTGTCCTTAAGCCGATTATGGATAAGCATATGGGGATACAATACACTATGATATGTCATGGAGACTTAGCTACACGAGCTTCGTAATTCTATAAAGTTTGAGAGTGCAGCTCCAAGCTTTTAGTGGAGTAGCGTTGGGGTTGATAATTGTGTAATGTATATCTGGGATATTGGGTTTCATAATTATCATGAGCTTGAACTTTATAGGTCCATTTTGGTCCCCTTTGCTAGCTCACAAAATCCTGTAACGACACGGCGTGCTTTTCCAAAAATTGGTGACTTATGTCGGATTTATCAGATTGGTTTAAAATTTGTAAGAATCAAATAATTCATGTCTGTTTATCGCGTAAATTAATTTTGTAAGAAATTGGTTCAAGATAAACTTGTTGAATTATTACGATCAGATAATTCTTGTCTGTTTATCGGTTGATTTAATTTTGGATAAATTAGATCAAGATAAACTTGTAGAATTATTGTGATTTGATTTATTTTCTTAGAGATTATCTTGATAAAGTTTGTTTTGATAAGATAACTTCTCTATTGGGTTATTTGAATCAAAACTGAGACTTTATCCTTTAGAATCTCGAGTGGAAAATAAAAGATTCGCGGAGATTTTTTTCTCGGGAGTTCGAACTGCCGGATGACGTGTTCGGCCTACCGAACTGGTCTGATCGGCCTGCCGATTAGCGGGAGATAAGATTACGCGTTTTCACGTAGATCTTATCAGATACTGATCCGAATTTGATTCTGTTTCGAGTTTTTGAGACCTAATCTGATATGGACTGACCCCATGACCAATAGCTATAAAAAGGGAGTGAGTCTCATGATTTACTCAGATCAATTTGAGAGATGAAGAGTGATACTCTTCTAGTGAGCATCTGAAAAACTCCCTGAGAGCTTTTGTTCACAAATCACGAACACTAGCTTTGGGTTCTCTTTATTGGTTGGAAGGAGAGTCACCGGTGGAAGAGCTGTATGTGTGAGCCCACGCTCACTTCGGTTGTGGATAGAGAATAGCAAAGAAGACCAGTTGATTGAGGCTCTTCTGGAACGTTACTTCTCTACACAGGTTGCGGAGGTTCTTCGGCTCACTGAGGTTAGTAAGATCTATCTAATTTATACATATAACATGTCAAACTTGTGTTTTGAAAATTACTCTGATGGAAAATTTTAAAAATTCTGCTGCGCATTATTGTTTCCAACAATTGGTATCAGAGACGAGGTTTTTACATAAATTTGCAAGTTTGTGATCATGTTATATGCATAAATTTTGTGATCTTAATCTCTCCTATACTTGAATTGAATTTTATAAAGAGATGGCACTCTAGGTTTCTATATAATATATATGTTGTCATGGATTATGTGGTGAATGTTTATTAATTAATTTTGGTTGATTAAATCGTTGTTTAATTATTTATTAATTAATTAATACCGGTTATGGTTCCTTAGAGATTAGAATGTGTATCTAGGTTTTTCATGTAATTAGATGGCGGACTATCATCTCCGTCTAGGAATTGTTATTTAATTTTTAATTTGTAAGAATTTTGTAATTAAATAATTATTCGGAGAAGACGGAACAAGAAGTCGGATCTTAAAGATTGATGATGGCGCCTCCAGGTATTTCCTGAGTCTCTAATTTATGTTTTTGAATTGTTAAAAATAAAATTGATGAATTGCATTAAAATTGTATTTTCTAGATTGAGGGTTTTCTGCTCGGTCGGCATGCCGGACCTCACAGTTCGGCAGGCCAAAGGTCACAGATCGGCAGGCTAGATGTGTGGTCCGGCAGGCCGACAGTGGGGCATAAATTTTAGTGCTCTACCGACAGGCTGAACTTTCATGTTTGGTAGGCCGAACCTCCATGATCGGCAGGCCAATCACCCAGATCGGCCTGCCGACCGAGAGCTGCCAGGAGTCCAGAAAAGGTGCAATTTTTTCGGTGTAGTTTTAATTTTATTTTTGGGACTATTCTGAGAAACATTAAATTTGGATATGACCTGAAATATGAAGTATTCGATTCATACGGGATTGAAGACTTGAAGATGGATAATACATGAAGAAGGATACAACATGACGATTCAAGGATGAAGAATAAAAAAATGTCTCGATTATTCTCTTGTAACCTTGGTTTTCTATTCTCTAGGGTGGAACCATAATATTACAGTTATTATTATTTTGCTTGTAGCTTTGCTTGATTGCTTTGCTTGTCTGCATTATAATATGATTTACCATGTATATTGATAACATGTCATATAGAATAGGAAGTGCCGCTCATATTAAAATTGTTCATGCATAATTTTAAAATAAAACCTTGACTTCAAAAGATTGAGTGGGAGAAGGTTTTCGTAGAGAGGACCTAAGGCCTCCATCGTTGGTCCATAGGAAGAACATGGTGGTCTCGACCCCTAAGAAGGGATTTCTATCATGTACCAGATTGGATCTCTGAAAGGATAAGGTATTTTAGTATGATTTATAGTTGCACACCCCTAGGTGGTGATTATAAATCATGGATAAAATATTGAAACGGTGGTTATACACTCACGTTAATTTTATTATTAACCTCCCCTAGGAGCTCTGTTAATAAAATTAATGGCTAAAGAAACGATTATTAGTATATGCTGGATCATACGGGTCCTGGATGGCATATATTAATCAGGAGGGGATCCGTGTTCCAGATTGAATTTGACATGACTTCCCTAGGAGCTTGTTGAATTCTGAATTGGGAATTATCGTTGTAAGGTTGTGATATTTTCAAGGTTTTGACACATAAACACATTTGTATGATTTTACATGATTGTGTTATCTTACTAAATTATTATATATGTTTGCTTCTGTTTGGTATATGATTCTTTATTGTAGATTGAAAATGTCTAAAAACGCTTTATCTTCGATACTTGACAAAAACCAATTAACCAGTGAGAATTATAACGATTGGAAATGGAACCTGGACATCGTCCTATCCTTTGAGAAACTGATATATGTTCTGACAACTCCTTGCCCTCCCGAGCCTATGGGAGACTCAAGTAATGAGCAATTCCAAGCGTATGACCGCTGGAAAGATGCTAATGATAAGGCCCGCTGCTATGTTATGGCTAGCATGAACAACGTGCTGCAGGCTCAACATCAGGATTATGAGATTGCGAAGTAGATCGTGGATAATCTTGAAGACATGTTTGGAGGCCAGGCTATAACAAAGCGACAAGGGGCGCTTCAGAAACTCTTAAACTGTAGATAGAGGCCGGGGACATCTGTAAAGGAGCACATGATGTTGGTCATGGGTTACTTCGCTGAGGCTCAAACCAATGGAGCTGACATCGATGCTGAAACTCAGATGACTATGGTCTTTGAGACTCTATCTAAGGAATTTATTCCGTTTAGAGCTACTTTTAATTTAAGCAATAGACGAGATATGACCTTGACAGAACTGATGAAACAGTTACAGGAGTTTGAACTGCTGATCAGGGAGTCTCCTACTGGTGGTGAGGCCAATATGGTAGCTGCTTCTAGTTCCAATCCTAACTTTGGGAATGGAAAGAAGCAACAGTTCAAGAGTGGGAAGTCTTCTATTCCTGCTGCTACCAAGAGCAAGAAGAAGAAGAAGAAGAACCCAAAGAAGCTTAAGTGCTTCTTCTGTGGTAAGGTCAGGCATATAAAGAAGCATTGCAAGGACTTCCTTTCCAAGGGAGGTAGGTGTGATCTTCTTTATTTAGAAACTTTTTTAGTTGAGGAATCCAGTGACATCTGGGTCATAGATTCAGGTGCAACTACTCATGTTTGTGTTTCTCTGCAGGGATTCAAAGAAACGAGAAGTCTACTACGTGAAGACTTAACGCTTTGGATGGGCGATGGATCCTTGGTCTCGGCGGAAGTAGTGGGAGATGTCCATCTTTATTTTGATAATTATAGGAATTTAATTTTGCGAGATTGTTTTTATGTTCCTAAATTTAAAAGGAATTTAATTTATGTATCTTCTTTATTTAAAGACTCCTACATGGTATCTTTTAATGAAAAAGTGGTGATTCGTAAAAACAAATCTTTTATCTGTTCTGGATGGATGCAAAATAATCTATATTTTATCAAACCTAAGATGGACTTATTGTTTAATGCTGAGATAAATGATAATAACTCAAAAAGACTTAAAACTTCTCACTCTAATAAGACTTATCTTTGGCATTTGCGCCTTGGCCATATTAACCTGAATAGGATTCAAAGGTTGGTAAGGGATGGACCTTTAAGTCACTTAAAGGTGAAATCTATACCTCAATGTGAATCTTGTTTGGAGGGTAAAATGACCAAAAGACCATACGGGTCTAAGGGCAATAGGGCCGAAGGGGTTCTAGAACTTGTGCATAGTGATGTTTGCGGACCGATGAACATCCGGGCACGAGGAGGGTATGAGTACTTCGTCACTTTTATTGACGATTACTCAAGATATGGGTATGTGTACCTAATGCACCACAAAAGCGAAACTTATGATAAGTTCAGGGAGTTTTGGGCTGAAGTGGAAAAGCAATTGGGTAGACCCATAAAGGCACTTCGATCTGATCAAGGTGGGGAATACCTTTTTGATGAGTTCTTGGGACACTTGTTAGAGAATGAGATTTTATTCCATTTGACTGCGCCGGGCACTCCGCAACAGAATGGCGTAGCGGAGAGAAGGAATAGGACTTTGTTGGACATGATTCGGTCCATGATGAGTTATTCATCATTGCCTTTATCCTTTTGGGGATATGCACTACAAACCGCATGTTATCTTTTGAACAATGTGCTTTCAAAATCAGTCCCTAAAACTCCTTACGAGTTGTGGACAAGACGGAAGACATCCTTAAACCATATTCGCATATGGGGATGTCTAGCTCATGTCCTGTTTAAGGATCCGAATAAGTTGGAAGCACGTTCAGAAGTTTGCGTGTTTGTAGGATATCCAAAAGGGACTAGAGGGGGTTATTTTTATAACCCAAAGGAAAATAAAGTCGTGGTTTCAACTAATGCAACTTTCCTTTAGGAGAGTTACATGGACGACTTTAAACCTTGAAGCAAAGTGGTGCTTGAGGAGTTAACAGGTGATTTGTTCACTTCGGAGGTTCCAAACGAAACCATTCCAATCGGTGTAGAAAAACCAAACAAACTTGAACAACAACCTCAGGGGCTTCGGCGTAGTGGGAGGATCGGGCGTCAACCTGAGACGTATATGTTCAATGGGGAGGTCTTCTTGGCTAAACCGGATGAACATGACAGGGATCCTTATACTTACGCAGAAGCTATGGAGGATGTTGATTCAAGACTCTGGCCAGAGGCCATGAACATAGAGATGAAGTCTATAGAGACTAATCGGGTCTGGGAGCTTATGGATCTTCCCGAAGGGGTAAAACCCATAAGGTGTAAGTGGATCTATAAGAGGAAAAGAGGAGTGGATGGAAAGGTCGAAACCTTTAAGGCTAGACTAGTAGCTAAGGGTTATACACAAAAGGAAGGAATCGATTATGAGGAAACCTTTTCGCCTGTAGCCATGCTTAAGTCCATCCGGATTCTCTTGTCCATAGCTGCCGCTCTCGACTACGAGATTTGGCAGATGGATGTCAAGACGGCTTTTTTAGAATGGCTATCTTGATGAGTCCATTTATATGGAACAACCAGACGGGTTCAAGGTCGTGGGTCAAGAGGGTAAGGTTTGTAAGCTGCTAAAGTCTATTTATGGACTTAAGCAGGCTTCTCGTTCTTGGAACAAAAGATTTGATCAAGTGATCAAGACTTATGGGTTCACACAAAATGTGGATGAACCATTTGTTTACAAACACATAAAGGATGGGAAGGTGGTTTTTCTACTGCTCTATGTAGATGATATTATGCTAATTGGCAATGACATTGGGGCATTGTCATCGGTCAAATTATGGTTGACCAAACAGTTTGACATGAAGGACTTGGGTGAGGCTAATTTTATTCTCGGTATCCAGATCTTTCAGGATTGGAAGAACAAAATGATAGCTTTGTCTCAGGCCGGCTACATAGATAAAATTCTCAGGAGGTTTGCAATGCAGGATTCCAAGAAAGGTGGGCAACCATCTAGGTCTGGAATTACACTTTCTAAGAAAGACTCTCCAAAGTTTTATGAAGAAAGAGAATACATGAAGAAGGTGCCTTATGCTTCGGCAGTAGGTAGTCTCATGTATGCATACTTTGCACTCGACCGGATATTAGCTATGCGGTCGGGATTGTAAGTCGATTTCAGGCAGATCCAGGACCGAACCATTGGGTTGCGGTAAAGCATATTTTCAAGTACCTAAGAAGGACTCGAGGGTATATGCTTGTATATTCGGGTGAGGACTTGACTCCTCTAGGGTAAACTGATTCAGATTTTCAATCCTGTCTGGATTCTAGGAAATTGACTTTGGGGTTTGTGTTTACTTTGGGTGGCGGTGTCGTCAGTTGGAGAAGTGCAAAGCAAGATTGCACTTCGGATTCAACGATGGAGACCGACTATGTGGCGGCTAGTGATGCTTCGAAAGAAGCAGTGTGGCTCCACAAGTTCCTTGGGGATCTTGAGGTAGTTCCTAGTATGGATAAAGCGGTATCACTGTACTGTGATAACAGTGCGGCGGTAGCTAATGCTAAGGAACCAAGATTTCACAAGAAGAGTAAGCATATTGATCGAAAGTATCATGTGATAAAGGACTTCGTTGAGGGCGGGCATGTCACCGTGTGCAAGATCGCGTCAGAGGACAATTTAGCTGACCCATTTACGAAGACACTTACTGGGAGAGTCTTCGAGAGGCATGTGGAAGCTATGGGGATGCGAAATTTACTGTATTTACTCACTTAGTGCAAGTGAGAGATTGTTAGATATGTATGCCCTAAGGAGTAAAACTGTAATACGTTTTTGGAGACATTTTTATCAATAAAGAATTTATTCATTTATATATACCAAATTTTGTCCTTTTTACGTTCATATTTTTTGAATGTATGATAAGCAAACAGCAGTTTGAGACTGTCAGTCTAAACCTTAAGAATTGGGCATATGATGGACTGATTATGTGGAAGACACGATTCTTAAGGTGATGGTCTAAAACATATGACCCGCAATCAAGGGAATAAAGTTGGGCGCTTTGTTCATGTAAAGATTGTTATGTTGTCTATATCCCTTTTGGGAGATGGTTTGTCTTGACCATCGGAGTTGGACTCTGTGAATAGAAACATTGGCACGTTGTCATAGTTGACGATGTGTTGGATCGGGACATAAAGTGAATTGATTTGGATTAATAATTCTGACTTAGCAAATCGATTCACTTAAGACAGTCATTTGTATTGTATCTTAATCCTGATATGAATAGTGGGCCCGTTGTCTCGACTTGTGTCTTTTGATGCACCAATGGGTGACTCCCACATATCTATAGTGGTATGCATGCCGGTACGTTGGAGGCATGACTCTTGATAGCGTAGACTTGTTATTCATAGATATGAAATCCATAGCTCCTCTTTAGGAGTAATGATATCCTCTTATATGCGTTGTCCTGTAATTGGAAAATTGGAGCGCTCAACCATTTGGATACATAGGTGTAACCGAATGGTATACTATCTTTGGATGGTAAGTTTTCTAATGGTGAGACAATGGAACGTAAGATAAAAATAATCGAGAAGGTAAGACAGAACTTGTCCTTAAGCCGATTATGGATAATCATATGGGGATACAATACACTATGATATGTCATGGAGACTTAGCTACACGAGCTTCGTAATTCTATAAAGTTTGAGAGTGCAGCTCCAAGCTTTTAGTGGAGTAGCGGTGGGGTTGATAATTGTGAAATGTATATCTGGGATATTGGGTTTCATAATTATCATGCGCTTGAACTTTATAGGTCCATTTTGGTCCCCTTTGCTAGCTCACAAAATCCTGTAACGACATGGCGTGCTTTTCCAAAAATTGGTGACTTATGTCGGATTTATCAGATTGGTTTAAAATTTATAAGAATCAAATAATTCATGTATGTTTATCGCATGAATTAATTTTGCAAGAAATTGGTTCAAGATAAACTTGTTGAATTATTGCGATCAGATAATTCTTGTCTGTTTATCGGTTGATTTAATTTTGGATAAATTAGATCAAGATAAACTTGTAGAATTATTGTGAATTGATTTATTTTCTTAGAGATTACCTTGATAAAGTTTGTTTTGATCAGATAACTTCTCTATTGGGTTATTTGAATCAAAACTGAGACTTTATCCTTTAGAATCTCGGGTGGAAAATAAAAGATTTGCGAAGATTTTTTTCTCAGGAGTTCGGCCTACCGGATGACGTGTTCGGCCTGTCGAACTGGCCTGATCGGCCTGCCTATAAGAATGTTCGGCCTGCCGATCAGCGGGAGATAAGATTACACGTTTTCACGTGGACCTTATCAGATACTGATCCGAATTTGATTCTGTTTCATGTTTTTGAGACCTAATCTGATATGGACTGACCCCAGGACCAATAGCTATAAAAAGGGAGTGAGTCTCATGATTTACACAGATCAATTTGAGAGATTAAGAGTGATACTCTTCTAGTGAGCATCTGAAAAACTCCCTGAGAGCTTTTGTTCACAACTCACGAACACTAGCTTTGGGTTCTCTTTATTGGTTGGAAGGAGAGTCACCGGTGGAAGAGCTGTATGTGTGAGCCCACACTCACTTCGGTTGTGGATAGAGAATAGCAAAGAAGACTAGTTGATTGAGGCTCTTCTGGAACGTTACTTCTCTACATAGGTTGCGGAGGTTCTTCGGCACACTGAGGTTAGTAAGATCTATCTAATTTATACATATAACATGTCAAACTTGTGTTTTAAAAATTACTATGATAGAAAATTTTAAAAATTCCACTGCGCATTATTGTTTGCAACAATTGGTATCAGATACGAGGTTTTTACATAAATTTACAAGTTTGTGATCATGTTATATGCATAAATTTTGTGATCTTAATCTCTCCTATGCTTGAATTAAATTTTATAGAGAGATGGCACTCTAGGTTTCTATATAATATATATGTTGTCATGAATTATGTGGTGAATGTTTATTAATTAATTTTGGTTGATTAAATCGTTGTTTAATTAATTATTAATTAATTAATACCGGTTATGGTTCCTTAGAGGTTAGAATGTGTATCTAGGTTTTTCATGTAATTTGATGGCGGACTATCATCTTCATCTAGGAATTGTTATTTAATTTTTAATTTGTAAGAATTTTGTAATTAAATAATTATTCGGAGAAGACGGAACGAGAAGTCGGATCTTAAAGATTGATGATGGCGCCTCCAGGTATTTCCTGAGTCTCTAATTTATGTTTTTGAATTGTTAAAAATAAAATTGATGAATTGCATTAAAATTGTATTTTCTGGATTGAGGGTTTTCTGCTCGGTCGGCATGCCGGACCTCACAGTTCGGCAGGCTGAAGGTCACAGATCGGCAGGCCGGACGTGCGCTCAACCATTTGGATATATAGGTGTAACCGAATGGTATACTATCTTTGGATGGGAAGTTTTCTAATGGTGAGACAATGGAACGTAAGATAAAAATAATCGGAAAGGTAAGACAGAACTTGTCCTTAAGCCGATTATGGATAATCATATGGGGATACAATACACTATGATATGTCATGGAGACTTAGCTACACGAGCTTCGTAATTCTATAAAGTTTGAGAGTGCAGCTCCAAGCTTTTAGTGGAGTAGCGTTGGGGTTGATAATTGTGAAATGTATATCTGGGATATTGGGTTTCATAATTATCATGAGCTTGAACTTTATAGGTCCATTTTGGTCCCCTTTGCTAGCTAACAAAATCCTGTAACGACACGGCGTGCTTTTCCAATAATTGGTGACTTATGTCGGATTTATCAGATTGGTTTAAAATTTGTAAGAATCAAATAATTCATGTCTGTTTATCGGGTGAATTAATTTTGTAAGAAATTGGTTCAAGATAAACTTGTTGAATTATTGCGATCAGATAATTCTTGTCTGTTTATCGGTTGATTTAATTTTGGATAAATTAGATCAAGATAAACTTGTAGAATTATTGTGAATTGATTTATTTTCTTAGAGATTATCTTGATAAAGTTTGTTTTGATCAGATAACTTCTCTATTGGGTTATTTGAATCAAAACTGAGACTTTATCCTTTAGAATCTCGGGTGGAAAATAAAAGATTTGTGGAGATTTTTTTCTCGAGAGTTCGGCCTACCGGATGACGTGTTCGGGCTGCCGAACTGGCCTGATCGGCATGCCGATAAGAATGTTCGGCCTGCCGATCAGCGGGAGATAAGATTACGCGTTTTCACGTGGATCTTATCAGATATTGATCCGAATTTGATTCTGTTTCGAGTTTTTGAGACCTAATCTGATATGGACTGACCCCAGGGCCAATAGCTATAAAAAGGGAGTGAGTCTCATGATTTACTCAGATCAATTTGAGAGATTAAGAGTGATACTCTTCTAGTGAGCATCTGAAAAACTCCCTGAGAGCTTTTGTTCACAAATCACGAACACTAGCTTTGGGTTCTCTCTATTGGTTGGAAGGAGAGTCACCGGTGGAAGAGCTGTATGTGTGAGCCCACGCTCACTTCGGTTGTGGATAGAGAATAGCAAAGAAGACCAGTTGGTTGAGGCTCTTCTGGAACGTTACTTCTCTACACAGGTTGCGGAGGTTCTTCGGCACACTGAGGTTAGTAAGATCTATCTAATTTATACATATAATATGTCAAACTTGTGTTTTGGAAATTACTCTGATGGACAATTTTAAAAAATTCCGCTGCACATTATTGTTTCCAACAAATTCTTGTCCATTTATGTTTTATAATTTCATTTGTTTACTTTCTTAATATTTTAATATGTGAAAGGCAGAACAAAATTCAAATGTTTGGATAGATACTTTTAAAGTATGTGATGTTTTGTAAAAGATATATTTATAAATAAATAAATAAAGTGAGGTTTTTCTTATATTTATGTACCCATATTTTGAATATTTTATAAATATCATTAATATTCTATAATTATCTATGCCACCTTAAATATTGTATATAAATGTTTTATAAAAGAGGATAATATTTAAGGATGATAATTAAAATGATCAGTAATATATAGTTAGTTATTACAATTAATTATTCAATTAAAGTATGAAATCTTTGATTGAGCGTTATAAGTGCAAGTCATTTTCATTGAAAATAGAACGGTCTTATATGAACCATTAATATAGTGAATCATTAAATAAGTGCACTATCAGAACATGATGTGATACAAATGGCTAAATAATTTATGTTAAAATATAGCAAGTTCTAATCGCATCGACCAATAGTCATATATGAGGTGATCTTAACCTTGAGTTGTTAGCATACTCTTATTTATGAAATTATTTCTTTTTATTTACTCAGTATAGATTCTAGAATCTAATCCTATCCTTTATATTTTAGAGGCATAGTGAAGTAAATAATCGAAAATGTTTTATATTAGAAGATGGAATCAAGTCCTTTGTTAATTAGAAGCATATAAATTACTCTCTTAAGTATTGATTCAGGTTTTGGATAATATGGGCATTCAATTCATGATTAAGTACATGAATTTATTATTCATTGTAGAATCAATGGCAATTAAGTATAATCAAGTAATTAGAGATGTTAATGAAATTTACCTAGATTTAATTATGAATTATTTATGGAGGGTTAATTTATATACAATGACTATATCAAATGGACGACTCCAAAGATTGATTAATTATTTTTATAATTTTAAAAGTACAATTTTAAGTGTTTTAATGGAGACATTGAAATTAATTAAGGAGTAATATATTAATTAATGAGTTTAATTAGCATGTTGATTTTATTGGAGCTTAAAATTATAGTGCATTAGTCCCTCCCTCCTCCTTGTAAACACTATTTGGACAAGTAGACTTATTAATTTTATTAGTTAACTTAGATTATCGTTAATATATAAATAATAATTAATTTTGAAAAATATACAATGAGTGGGTCCCATTGTATGTGGCGTATACTGCTACATGGAAGGGTTCCTTGTGCAGTCCAAGACTTAGTTTACTAAGTTTTCTTTTCTAGAAGTTTCTAATTTTGGATAAATATGATTTAATTCAAAATTAGAAATCTAAAATTGAAAACAAATTAGATTTGATCACGCGCGTTATTTCTTCTTCTACTGGATGGAGATTGGTGCCATAAGCAGTTAAGGAAAGGGAAACTTATCTTTTTTTATTTAATTAAATACGTGAGATTTAAAATTAAAAAAGAAAGATTTTAGAATTAGTCAGGTGTCATACTCTCTACAAATAAGGTCTCCTATGTTCATTCTACACATAATTTAGAGTCTTGGTTAGACAACAAAAATTCTTCTAGACATTCTAGTGATAGGCGTGTAGAAGAGAGAGAAAAAGAGAAGAAGTGTTTTTCCATTCTTAGTCATGCTTTCCTCGTCTATTAAGATTAATGGGAGATAAAAGTAAGCGAGTGATCCCTAAGAACCTTAATTCCCTACGTCCATTCGTTCATCTCATCGGTGCCGAGGACCAGGCGAGGGAGTCAGTCATTTCATTTAAGGAAGTTTGCCAAAAGAAGTTTTATGACATCCTCTTTGACAACGTAAGCATAAATTATATATATATATATATATATATATATATATTCATTAAGCATTAAATCAATATACTCTATAGCACCTTTTGCTAAAGTTTTTGAAAAAAATTTTGTGGTATACATTTTGCATCTTTTTGGTAAAATCATTTTAGAAAACTAACATCAAATTTAAAGGTATTGAACTGCAATCCTATAAAATATAACTATTAATGAAAAATAAAAAAGTTAATAGTATGTGTGGATCATTGATTCAAATAGGAAAAATTCATGTTTGAACCGGTCTTGTTATATTTTTTTTTTCGAACTAAAAGTTTCAACGGGTGATCCAAATGCCTCTAATTTCTCAAGGGTTTATCCTAACTTCTTTCATTTTATTCATAAAAGAAAAGATATCATAGGGAATTATTGAATGTCGTTGAGGCAAGGATTTTCTTGCACTACCAAACCACCCAAACAAATTCCAAACAAAAAAGGATTGTTACTAGCACTACTTTAAGCCAAAAGTAGGAGAAGCTGACTTGCAAGCCATAATTGGAGAGCACGTTGCAAGATCTAAGCCACAAAGAAACCAAATAAAATTATGCGTACCAAGGAAAGAAGAGTAGCAGATTGAAATTTCTCTCTTTGGTTGAGAACTCTGGGGACTTAAATCATGTGTACAAGAGAAAAGCAACAAGAGTACCTTTTCAGGGTGGTTGAGCTCATTGATAAACGGGGAGGGGAAAAAAAAAGCCCTCAAAGCTAGGAGGATTTGTGGAAGGGTGTGAAGAAAAATAAATAATAAGATATAATTCTAAATCGTCATATCAATTGGAATTAAATCATATTAAGAAAATCACATCTGTAGTATAATAATTATATGGTGTTATAACTATGTGGGTACATTTGCCACACAGGTCAAGGAAACAATGAATTTATAGTCCCGGTTGATCACCATATACGCCTGCAAATTACCCAATTACTTTTTTTGCTTAAAGACATGTTTACGTTATTGGTCGGTGACTCCTGAATTTCTTCACGTTATGTCATAGACTTGGAAAATGAACATGGCACCTTTTTTTTTTTTTTTTTTTGTTTTTTTTTTGTTTTAAGAAGGAGGAGGAGAAGGAGATGGAGAAGGAGGGACATTTACCTTTTTAGACTTTATGTTTTAGGTTTGTTTAAAAATTATATATTTAGTTTTTTATATATATATAGTTTTTTATCTATATTTAGTTTTTTATCTCATTGAGTGCATATGCCTTTTTATACTATATGATTTAGGTTTACCAAAAAAATTATACATTTAGTTTTTTTTTTGTCTTAAATGTATATATCTTAATTTTTTATTTCATTGAATGTATACATTCAGATTAGATCTAATACTAAAATCTATATCTGATCTCGATTAATATTTAATTTTGACCAAAAAATCATCAAATTATCTTCGAGTAAAAGGGAAAAAATCCTAAAGCTTTCAAAGATAATAAGAAGAAAAAGACAAAAATATGCAATTTTTTTTTGAGAATATTCTAGACCTTTTTGTGGTCAAAACACTTCATGTAAAGTTTTTTTTTTTTTTAATTTAAGTTTTCTTATTTTTTATTTAAAAATATTTTGGACAAATTTATAGGTTACATTGAAAGTTAATTGGGAAAAGAGACAAATTTGTGTGTTATATCTAATTAGAAGGTGTACATTGTATGTGATAAAAAATTAAAAATAATAGTGTTTGAAAAAGCCTAAAAAAAAATTAGCTGAGTATCGGTCGTTATTAATTGTAAAGTGTAGTGTCAAATATAAAATCTATTGTAATTAAATAACAACAACAACAACAACATCTATTGGTGGTAAACGTAAAGGGTAGAATTGGTGTATAATCTACATTGCCTAAAATATATATTGGACTGATAATATTGTTGTGGATTGTAAGGTAACTGTTGTTACATACTTTGATTTCTGAAACAACTTTTGCGTACCGCATGTACTAAGATAACAATTTATGTAATGATCTCAACATTGACTGAATATTGACGTTATATATTTACGAGAAAATAAGGGAAATAAAAAATTTAAAAACTTTCAG
The DNA here is from genome assembly GCA_025403435.1 of Artocarpus heterophyllus. Lineage (NCBI taxonomy): Eukaryota > Viridiplantae > Streptophyta > Magnoliopsida > Rosales > Moraceae > Artocarpus > Artocarpus heterophyllus. The sequence goes on from CM046331.1 coordinate 6,729,038, forward strand.
AAGTAAATAATAGGTTTTGAAAATATTTATAGTTAATAGTATAGTCTCAATATAATAAATTTATTTACTGTGTAAATAAGAATTATTTACACTGTAAACAAGGTATTAATAAATTATTTGCGCCTTAATTCTATTTGATGTAAATAATAATTATTTACACTATAAATAAGATAATAAATATATATTAGGGATATTATCATTTTGGTATCTTATGTTTTAGACAAACATCATATTGGTATTATGTTGTTTAGAAAATATCAAGACGGTACTCTATAGATTTTGAAAATATCATTTTGTTACTCTAAGTTCGTATTTTATGCGTGAAATTTCCAACTTATCTTTTCACTAATGAACCCCAAATAATTTTGTGAAAACTATAATCGAAAATAGATACAAATTATTGAGGGTGAACTCGGTGCCACCACTAAGGAATTGTACTTTGAGTGGTTGGCCAAACAGCTTGGCAAAGCTACGGCGAAGGTTATTACTGATCCCAATGAGCCTAAATCTCTCGTCCGAGGTGCTTTTTAGGGTCTCCTTGGCCGCACCTCGACAGGCTACCTCCTCGGATTGAGTACTAGCTCGAGTTGGATCCTTTCCGCTTGTGTAAGTGGGCTGCTATTCGCTATCACTAGCCAGCAGATGGCAAACAACTCACTGTTGGATGGGAAGCAATCCACCAGTAAAGGGAGGCAACACTTGTCCCCTACCATCTGACACGCCTTTATGTGACACTCGGGTCGTGGGCAGAACCCACCTGACACCTGATCCAAGTGGCAGCTTATAAATAGGATGCATTTATTGCATTCTGGCATGCATGCTCCTTCTCACCTAACGAGTTCTCGTTCTCTGTTGAGCAACCTCTGCCTTGAGCATCGGAGAGCCCTTGTCTATTAACTGACCTGTCCTTTTCTTGCCTCCGAAGTGTCCCTTCTCTTTTTGCAGGTTTATCCGATCAGGTAAAGATGAACAGGGAGGAGCTAAGGACCGCGCGCAGCCGCACGTGGTGTTAATCTGACGCCGAACTCTGGTAAGCATCAATATTTCGACGCTAGAAGGAGGACGCTTACTCCTTCACTTAAGATTACTAGCCATAAGTCTAATCTCAGAACCGAGATGGTGACTCGTGGTAATGCCCAAGACGATGCCTCCCGATAAGAGGGTTCGGGAGATGCACGAAATCGGCACCAAAATCCGACTAGACCAAGGGGTTGCCCTTGGGCTACAGAGAGGGACTCTCGAGGGAGGCACCATGGTTGTTAGGATGGCAGGAGGTTGGTTCTTGCCCGACGAAGTCCTAGTCCTTGTCGACGGGGGTGGGGGCACTTGGACTGAACTGGGTGGCTGGTCGGACTGCACCGGCACTTCTGATCTCGGAGTCCTCTTCCTTTTCTTCCCGACCACTGTAGCCTTCCCTTTCTGCTTGCGAAGGCTCTCCATGAGGGCTCACCTCTCTTCTGCATTCCTTGGTCAGGAAGACATCTTTGCGAAATCAAAATCCAAGTCAAGGCAAGCTCAGCTAAAAAAAAAAAACTCGGGGCTAACCTCCGATCTAGAGCTATCTTTGCCTATTCGTTTAACAACTTCATAAGGACCGATGAATCTTGGGCTTAACTTGCTTTTCTTTCCAAATCTCATAACTCCTTTCATTGGTGCAATTTTCAAAACTCTTGATTTCACCAACGAAACAAAACTTTTTCTTTTAATATACTCAAAAAAAATTTTCGTGGGAGGGAGAAAAATTTTCGTGAAGAAGAAGAGAAGAGGAAGATAGGGAAATCAAAAAATGTCTCAGACTTTTAGAGAGAGAGAGAGCGTGAGAGGAAAGAAAATAATAAAAAGAAAAAAAAAACGTTAAAATTTTTTAACGTAATAAACATAATTGATGGGAATTCAATTCCCTTCATTAAGTCAGATTTTTCTGACTATTAAGGGCTGTTGGCGTCGAAGGAAAAAAAAAGAAAGAAGGAAAGTCACAACACATCACCAATCTTACCATGTTTTGCCCATTTAAAATTGGAAACCATTTAATTTGACACAAATCATGCAAGTCAAACCCCTTTTATTTCCTTAACTGATAAAAACATTCCATTATTATGCCAATTAATCACATTAAATCATCCAATTAATGTAATTAACTCAGCCATAATTTTGAAGAGATTTCTGTTGACTGCTCGTCAGCTATGTTCGGCCTACCGATTTTTCCCTTCGGCCTACCGGTTCCAGCAAGTTCGGCCTGCCGGTGGGGTTCTTCAGCCTGTCGTTCTCGGGCAAGAAGTTTGGCCTGTCGAGCTTAAAAGTTCGGTCTGCCGATCTGTCATTAAATGCCATAACATAAAACATTCATACATCATTGCATCATAAATAATCATATTGCATCATAAATAAACGTATACTTAGAATTTCTCATGAACACTAGAGCACAACGATCCCATACGGTCGTCACCTGTCACAAAACTTGACGTAAAAAGTTAGTAACATGCACATCATATATCATATCATATAACGTAATTTATTAATAACATTTTTTAACAACGTTACTAATTTAACGTGGTTTGTTATATAAAATAGGCGGGCGTTACAATTCTCCCCACCTTATAAAAGTTTCATCCTCGAAACTTAGAATAAATGCAGATACAAAATTTTGCATGTCATCTTCACGTTCCCATGTAGCTTCTTCAACTTGCTGATTTCGCCATAATACCTTGACCAATGGAATTTCTTTATTCCTCAAGGTCTTGGTTTTTCGATCGAGTATCTTCGTTGGCTTTTCATCATAACTTAAATCTTCTCATATCTCGATCACTTGTGGCTCAATCACATGCGTAGGGTCCGGAACATACTTCTTGAGCATGGAGACATGAAATACATCGTGCATTGTAGACATTTCAGAAGGCAACTTCAGCTGATAAGCTACTTTGCCTATTCGTTTAACAACTTCATAAGGACCGATGAATCTTGGGCTTAACTTGCTTTTCTTTCCAAATCTCATAACTCCTTTCATTGGTGCAATTTTCAAAAACACATATTCGCCTACAGCGAACTCTAAAGGTCTTCTTCTTTTATCAGCATAACTCTTTTGACGGCTTTGAGCGGTCTCTATTCTTCTTCTTATCAACTTTATCATCTCAGAAGTTTCATTCACAAAGTCGGTTCTTTCAGCATTTATGCTTTCCATCAACTTCTTTTTACCAGCTTCGTGCCAGCATATAGGTGACCTGCATTTCCGTCCATATAGTGCTTCATATGGTGCCATTCCAATTGTCGCCTGAAAGCTGTTGTTGTAAGCAAACTCTGCTAACGGCAACATTTTACACCAGCTGGTCTTATAATCGAGAGAACAAGCCCGTAGCATATCTTCTAGAATCAAGTTCTTCCTCTCTGTTTGGCCGTCAGTCTGAGGATGAAAAGCCGTACTGAAATGAAGCCTGGTTCCCATTGTAGTCTGGACACTTTTCCAAAACTTAGATGTTAACCTGCCATCACGATCTGAGATAATTGACTTGGGAATCCCATGTAGTCATACAATCTTCTTAACATAAAGTTTTGCTAACCGTTCCATCGAGTAAGTGATCTTGATAGGAATGAAATGCACCGTCTTCGTCAGCCGATCCACAACTACCCAAATTGCGTCATAACCGTTCGTAGTTCTGGGTAAACCGGTAATGAAATCCATTGCTATTTCTTCCCATTTCCATTCCGGTATTTGGATAGATTGCAGTTTACCACCAGGTCTCTGGTGTTCAGCCTTTACTCGTTGACATGTTATACATTTCTTCACATACTTTGCAGCATCATGTTTCATTCCAAACCACCAGAAGTTACCTTTTAGATCATTATACATCTTCGTTGCACCTGGATGAATAGAGTAAGGAGTGTCATGAATTTCTACCAAGATCCTTTCCCTTAAATCATTAACATCGGGAACACATAAATGGTCCTTAAGGCACAGAGTTCCGTCATCCGCAATACAAAACTCTTGACATTTTCCTTCTTTCATTTCTTGCTTGATTCTTACAAGGCTTACGTTGTCATTTTGCTTACTCTGAATTTCATCATACATCGTCGGAGCAAGAGAGAGTGCTGATAGCTGGCCTGCTATAAGTTCTAAACTGAAGTCTAGAATTTCCTTCCTTAGAGGTGGAGACATTGCTTGCATAGACATCAACGTGGCAACTGACTTCCTACTTAAAGCATCAGCCACTCGGTTAGCTTTGCCAGGATGATAAAGGATTTCACAATCATAATCCTTCACCAATTCTAGCCATCTTCGTTGTCTCATGTTCAGGTCTCTTTGTGTGAAGAAGTACTTCAAACTTTGATGATCAGTGAAGATCTTGCATTGGACCCCATATAAATAGTGTCTCCATATCTTCAACGCAAAAACAACTGCTGCTAACTCGAGATCATGAGTAGGATAGTTCTTTTCGTAGTCTTTCAGTTGTCTTGAAGCATAAGCAATCACCTTTTCATTCTGTATCAATACAGCTCCTAGGCCCATCTTGGATGCATCACTGTAAATTACGAACCCATCATTACCCTCAGGAATTGCCAATACAGGAGCCGTCATTAATCTTTTCTTCAGTTCTTGAAAACTCTTTTCACATGCATTCGTCCATTCATACTTCTTTCCTTTGGGAGTCAAGTTCGTGAGTGGAGCTGCTATCTTGGAGAAATCTTCTACAAATCTCCGATAGTAACCTGCTAAACCTAAGAAGCTCCTTATTTCACTTGCATTCATTGGTTGCTTCCAATTGAGTACAGCTTCTACCTTAGCAGGGTCCACCATAATCCCATCCTTTGAAATAACATGCCCCAGAAATGACACTTTATTAAGCCAAAACTCGCATTTGGAGAACTTAGCATATAGCTGGTGTCTTCCTAAAGTCTCCAGCACAATCCTTAAATGCTCTTCATGCTCTTCCTGATTCTTCGAGTAGACAAGAATATCGTCGATAAATACAATAATGAATTTATCGAGGAAATCCTTGAATACCCTGTTCATCAAATCCATAAAGGCAGCAGGTGCATTCGTCAAACCGAAAGGCATAACCACAAATTCATGGTGACCATACCTTGATCTGAAAGCGGTCTTAGGGATATCTTCTTCTTTAATCTCTAACTAGTGATACCCTGATCGTAGATCAATCTTGGAGAACACCGATGCACCCTTGAGCTGATCAAACAAATCATCAATTCCAGGCAACAGATACTTGTTCTTGATTGTCACATTGTTCAGTTCTCTGTAGTCGATGCAGAGTCTTATAGTGCCATCCTTCTTTTTCACAAATAAAACTGGAGCACCCCACGGTGAGTGACTTGGCCTGATAAATCCTTTGTCAAGTAGCTCCTTTAATTGCGTTTAAAGCTCTTTTAATTCTATTGGGGCCATTCTGTAAGGCGCTCTAGAGATTGGTTCGATGCCTGGAGCGAGCTCAATCTCGAATTCAACTTCTCTTTTTGGCGGTAGACTCGTTAGGTCATTAGGAAACACATCTTCATATTCATGAACAACATGCATATCTTCCATTCTTGTCTTTCCTTCTTGGCTTTTGTCTACAACGTTCGCCAGATAACCCATGCAGCCACTTGCTAAAAGCTTCCTTACTTTCATTGCAGATAGAAACATGTGGGGTTTCTTTCTGGTCTCGCCAACATAAACGATTTTCTGATCACCTTCAGGATGGAAGATCACCTTTCGTTTCCGGCATTCGATTGAGGCATTATACTTGCTTAGGAAATCCATCCCAAGAATCATGTCGTAATCATGCATGTCGATCACAATGAGGGCGACGAAAAGTTTCCTATTAGAAATCCATAGGGGTACTACAATCAAACAGTGCATAGATAATATCACTTCCCCGAAAGGTAGTGTCGTAGTGAATCCTTGTCTCATAGGCGCAAAACGAACCCCTAACTTCTTAGCATGTGACATAGATACAAAAGAATGCGTGGCACCCGTATCAAAAAGAACATAAACATCATTACATAAGCTTGTTATTTGACCTGTGACCACATTGGAGGCTTCAGCAGCCACTTGTTCTTTCATCATGGCATAGATTCGGGCATTTCTCGGTGGGGCCTCAAGTCTCCATTGACTAATTAGTGGCCCTTCAAGGGAGGCTTGCATCTGATGCAACTGGGCTTGAGGAGGAGGTCTCTGCGGGGCATTGGCATTCATCAACTTGGGGCAGTTCTTCACAAAATGGTCTTCACGCCCACATATGAAACATTGGTTTGTCCCCAATCGGCATTCCCCTGGATGCTTGTTTCCACATTTAGCACATGGTTGGAATCGCCTGTCATTGTTGTTGCGCTGACCATCATTGTGCCTCTTATTGTCTTGACTCTGCTGTTGTTGAGGATTGCCATTCCTCTTATTGTTTCTCCAGTTCTAACTATTGTTGTTGCTGTTGTTGTTCCTGTGGGGAGGGCGGATCTGGCTGTTAGCATTGTTGGCTTGCTGGTTGGGTTGAGGCTGACTCCTTCTTAATTTTGATAGATGGAATTCAGCACGTTGAGCTCTCATGACAACCTGTTCTTGCGTCCTGGGTGGACTAGCCCCATCAACAATTGCAGCAATATCTGGCCTAAGGGCTCTGATCAGCCTTCTGACCCTTTCATCTTCGTTCATAACCATCCCTGGACATAGACGAGCAAGCTGGTCAAACTTTGTCACCACATCAGTGACTGTCATATCCCCTTGGTGTAGGCTTTCGAACTCCTCATAATGCTTCCTCGTGACATTCATGTGGAAGAACTTTGTGTTGAACTCATGAACAAAGTCTGCCCATGACATCTCTTCAACATTTATGCTCTGTTCAATGCCATCCCACCAAATTCTGGCCTCCATGGCAAGGCAATACGAGGCACAGAGGACCTTTTCATTGTCCATGAAATCCATGAGTCGTAAGGTGGCCTCAATCGTCTTTTAACCATCCTTGAGCGACTAACGGGTCCTTTGAACCCTCAAAGTCAGCCGGCTTGACTCTCTTCCATCTGACCAGAAGAGGTTCCTGATAGGCTGCTCTTGGTTCAGCAGCAGGAGCTGGGACTTCGTTTACCTATGGCTGTGGAGGAGGAGGAGGAGGCACATCATTGCCTCGCTGATCACCATTCTGGCCGTTGGCCCTTAATGCAGCTATTTTTCTTCGTTGATCTTCTAATTGCCTTTGCAGTTCAGCGATCATCGTCATAAGTCTCTCGTTGGTCTGGGTGTGGGTCTGCATTCTTCTGTGGCCGTCCATCGTAATTTTCCTAAAATAATTAGGACTTAGAAATAATCTTCCATTTATGAGACAGGTTTTCACTACTATATCATTGATCATTAATCATTCAAACCTTAATCTTATCATCATACTTGCATCAATACATCTAACTTAATATCATACTTACTTGGAGGACTTGGATTGACGTGTGGCGATATGAATTGTAATCGAAAGATTTTCTCTGATACCAAAGCCTGCAACGCCTCTTGGATCGGACGTCACAGTTGTCGTTACATACATACGTTCACTTACTTAAACTTTAAACATATAATTAATATCAAACTTAATCGTTACTATTGATGTTAATTGTACTTAAACTTACATTACCAGGATCCATTCATACGGTTTTTTTTTTTAACTAAATGTTGTTTCGAAAGTCATTGTTTAATTTATTCCATAACATAATTTATTCCTTTATACTTTAAATTAGTCATGAACTTATATAATAATTTAGGTTTATTAAGTTGTAAAAATTAGAACTTAGCAAAACATCATAACAAATCTCATTAAACATCAAATCATTTAAAACTTACTTACTCCCACAGTTCGGCAGGCCAAACTTGGGACTTCGGCAGGCCGAACGTGAACGGCAAGCCAGAGTACCCTCAACCGGCAGGCCGGCAGAGGCTATGTAAATCGGACCTAAAATTTCAACCATGTTCGGCAGGCCGAAAATCATGATCGGCAGGCCGAACTTTTGGACTTCGGCAGGCCGGCCACAGAGTTCGGCAGGCCGTCCGAGACCAAATTTCTCTGGAAAAACTTAATTTAAAACGTACTAACTTTACGTAAAATATAGCGAAAGTTCATAATTCATTAAAAATGATAAAATAACTTATAAACCATAATATAAGTATTCTTAAAAACCTTAACATAAAATATGTTCAAAATATATAATTTGATCAAATCATAAAATCGTTCTTCTTGACGTGCTTCCAGTCACAATTCATCGTTCATGTTGCTCACACGCCTTCCCATGTCCTCCACCTATTCCATGACTCTCTTACCCTTATCTGCAACATGACATATAAAACATGATTAAGCTAACGCTTAGTAAGTACATATAATTCTCACAATTTTTAAAGCATTTCATAAACATCATCATCATCATGGTCATCATATCATAAAGTGCCTTAAGCACAATTTCATAGAACATATCTTTTATAACGTTAACCATGTTAAAACTTAATCCATTTTATCTTAAGGGCCCAAGTGTTGCACCATAACATCATCATAGGCGCGCCGTCATGAGAGGAGAAGGGTAGCTAATCCCAAACCAAACATGACATCATAACATAACATTTCATAGCATCGGGTGTGCAACACTTATTAGGTGATACATATATACATACTTTTCATGCTTTGAAACATGCCATAAACATCATGTATAACTTAAAATCATGAAAATCTTTCATAAGAAATCCTTTAAGGAAAATCATCATAAAATCATCATGAATATCCTTGTAAAACATATCATCAAACCTTGTAAAAATATGTGTCATGTTGCAGGTGAGAATGCACTTACCTTATCGTTAGCTTACTTAACCTTAAAATTACACTTGGTGACGACGCCGCGGTCTCGTAGTGCTCGTTTCTTGAGTGTTCATGCCAATTTCCATTTAAAAGATGCAATACATTAATACACACCATGAAACATCCATTCTCATGACATTCATTCATAATATATCCATGTATACAACTATCACATATATCATCGTAAAACATGAAATTCTCATCACATATATATTTTCATCTCATCCATTACAATCAATAATTCATAACCATAAACATTGTTATCACATAAACATGTTATTATGATTTTTCTTTAATTATAAAAATTACCTTCAACATATAAAACAAACTATTCATTTTAAACATATTTATCTTTTAAATAAAACATTCTCGAACAAATACATATATTTTAATTTAAAATCCCATACAATCATCATATCATCATGCATAAAATCATCATATATCATATCATATAACGTAATTTATTAATAACATTTCTTAACAATGTTACTAATTTAACGTGGTCTGTTACATAAAATAGGCGGGCGTTACATTGGTAGTAGAGCAGAAGGTTGCGTTGGATAAGCCCTCAAAATCCTCTCGGCGGAGGTTCTACGAGAAAGATTCATCGGGCACCACGTCCCCGACGTGCTCAAGGATGTGACAGCGATAGTTAACTTTCCTCCTCAGAGGGACTCTCGAGGGAGGCACCATGGTTGTTAGGATGGCAGGAGGTTGGTCCTCGCCTGACGAAGCCCTAGTCCTTGTCGACGGGGGTGGGGGCACTTAGACTGAACTGGGTGGCTGGTCGGACTGCACTGGCACTTCTGATCTCGGAGTCCTCTTCCTTTTCTTCCCGACCACTATAGCCTTCCCTTTCTGCGTGCGAAGGCTCTCCATGAGGGCTCGCCTCTCTTCTGTGTTCCTTGGTCAGGATGACATCTTTGCGAAATCAAAATCCAAGCCAAGGCAAGCTCAGCTAAAAAAAAAAAATCAGGGCTAACCTCCAATCTGGAGCTGTCTAGGCAGGTGTAGGAGTTGAATCACGTCCTCGAGGTCCTCTTCCACTACGAGTGACCCCACATCAAAGGAGCCACTCGACGAGTCCCCAGAGCAGGACGATGATGGCTCCCTCGCTGGCCACCTAGATCTGGAAGTGCTTGGCCCCAGGACGTCCATGACACTTGGTCTTATGACTGTAACCTGCCCGGCCGACCGGGCAGGTTGGATGTTTGATGGGGGATTGATTTTGCTGGGTTCCCTGAACCAGTCATAATGGGAGAGGGTCTCCTTCCTAAGCAGAAATGACTATTGCCTCATTGCCTCCAGCTTCTTGAACAGGTTTTTGACCGCCCTGATTATATGGCTCGACGCCCATGGCCTCTTTAGACCATATGTGTCCTTGTTTGAATGTCCTCAGGACATGCTAATCTTTAGGAACGGCTTCACTGGCTTAGGCTAGGTAATTACCCTTGACGTAGAACCACTCGTACTTCCAAAGTTTGTCCGAATTGGGGTTGACTAAAATAAAATCTTTCCTAAAGCCGATGACGTAATACCAACTGGACTGCCGGGGAAGCTTCTTTATGTTACAAACCTGCTTGAATGCCTCCCATGGCATCTCAGTAGCCTAGTGGTTCTTCTATAACATGTACATCCCGATCAGTGACCTGTAGCTGTTCGGGTTAAGCTGAGCCGGGCACATGTTAAGGTCGTTGAGTGTCCGGTGGAGGAATGGATGAAACGGTAGTCGCAGCCCAGCTTTGAAAAACTCTACGTATAATGTTATACACCCCTCGGGCAGAGTTAGGGGCTAGTCACTCTCCTTGGGCACAATGAGGATAACGTCATCTAGGATGTCGAACTCGATACGCAAATCCTCAAGCTGAGACTCTGTCATTGCAATGGAGTAAGCCGCTGCTGAAGTTTGTCTGGGTCGGGTTACTCAATATGCGGTCACTCCTCATACTCGGGTGACTCAGACCACCCTTTCGTCCTCCTCTTCGGTAGCACTTATCATCGGCTCGGTTTCCTCAGTGGCCTGTTCATCGGATATGTCGACGGTCACGCTGCCAACAATCTGGACAAGGGCCTTGGCGTCTCGACCAGAGGTGCTTGCTACATCATCAGCTGTCTCTAGCTCAGCCCGTTCTTGAGTCATAACTTGGGACGTGTTGGCAGTAACTGTCCCAATGTAGGTATTTTTGCCCCTGCAAGGTTTCACCAGGAGCTCCATGTCCAACAAGCTCAAAAACTCTTGCTCGGGGATAGTCTGGGTGTCGACCCTCAATATTTCGGCCAACCGATCAACCCCATCCTACTCTGAGGACAAACCTTCTATGTTGACCTCTAGAGAGGACGATTCGGTCTCAGGACTACTTTTTGACAAGGAAATGTTAACGTTTTGGGAATTTGACAAGTCACTCATCTTTATCGCGCTCCTCAAGAAATTACTTGATCTGACTGCGAAAACTTAGGAATTGAGAGTTCTTGGGTCGCTAACTACAGCTCGGTAGTTAAAAATCAAGAGTAACAAAGCGTGGCCTTGATTCCATGTGAAAATGACAAGAAGACAGGTCCTATTTATAGTCCCTTTTGGCAGGAAATCCAGGTGCAAAAGACGAAGAGGCGCGATGATTATGCCTGTCAGAGAGGCATTCGCTCGTGTTGTGGCATGTATCCCACTGGGCTTCATCGCGTGGCCTTTCATCTCACACTACCTCGGGACATTGTTTGGTCTTCTATCTCTAGCCGACCATACCCTATCGGCATAGTCCACCCAGCCGAGCACTAGCCAAATAAACTGGGGGGCTACTATTGAGGGTGAGCTCGATGCCACCGCCAAGGAACCGTACTTCGAGGGGTTGACCAAACAGCTCGGCAAAGCTACGGTGACGGTTATTACTTATACCGATGAGCCTGGATCTCTCGTATGAGGTGCTTTTCAGGATTTCCTTGGCCGCACCTCGACAGACTACCTCCTTAGATTGAGCACTAGCTCGAGTCGAATCCTTTCTGCTTGTGTAAGTGGGCTACTACTCGCCATCATTGGCCAACAAATGGAAAACAACTCATCGTTGGATGGGAAGCAATCTACCGGCAAAGGGAGGCGACACTTGTCCCCTGCCAACTGACACACCTTGATGTGACACTCGGGTCATGGGTAGAACCCACCTAACACCCGATCCAAGTGGCAGCCTATAAATAGGATGCATTTATTGCATTTTGGCATGCATGCTCCTTCTCATCTAACGAGTTCCTGTTCTCTGCCAAGCAACTCCTGCCTTGAGCATCGGAGAGCCATTGTCTATTGACTGACCTGTTCTTTTCTTGCTTCCGATGCATCCCTCCTCTTATTGCAGGTTTATCCAATCAAGCAGAGACGAACAGGGAAGAGCTGAGGACCATGCGTAGCTGCATGTGGTGTTGATTCGATGCCAAACTCCGGTAAGCACCAACACAAATAATGCTAAAAAATGATTAAGACTATATATATGCTTATCTTTGATGAGTTTTATTTAATCTTTTATTTTGATTTTCTATTATAATTTTACAAAATGAATTTGAGATTCATTCATAAAAGGGTAAAAAGAAAATTTCACATCAAAAAACATGTTTTAGGATATCAAAATGATATTTTGTGAAACTACAAAGTATTATTTTGATATTTTCTAAATAGCAGGATACCAATGTGATGTTTTCTTAAAATATAGAGTATCAAAATGATAAAAACCTTTAGAGAATTTGTGGGTAGAACAAGAAAATGAAGGTTAAGAATCTGGAAACAATGACAGGTTTGAGGTGTATAGAAATAATTTTCTTAAAGGTTTTATTTGCTCCTTGTTCGTATTGCCCAAAATGTTTCTTTAAAAGCAGACGTTTGTAGTATAAAAAGGTTGTCATAGCTATAGGCAGATGAAAAATTTGTAACTCAAGAGATTGTTAAAAATAGAGTTCAAAAAGGCAAGCGGTTTTTCAAAACAATGTTTAAAGTAAAATAAATATTTTTGTGATTTTTATTTTCAAAATTTAAAGTATAAAATAAAAACGGTGAAGTTTTGAGAATCTCTTGTATGTTTCACAACTGATATAGAATCTTAACTTTAAATAATTAACTATCAAAATAATTTGATTTATTATATACTTTCTCATTAATTACAAGCACTTTTACTAATTTTATAAGTCAATCGAGAGCGACAATATAATAAGCCATAATACGGTAAGGATCTTCCTATAAAAAGTAGGAAAATAATCATCATTCAGTAATAATTAGGTGCACTAATTATGAAAATTATAACCACTGTTACTACAATTATAATTATCATAATTTTAAGATAGAAAAGATAATAACAAATAAAAATTAATACATTTTAATAGAATGAATTATTGCGTTTATTTTACCAGCACCTCGACTTATTAAGTGGTTTAAGAATACACTATGTCATCCTCTGTCGACAATAAATCAAACATTACTCAGCATTTAACGTGCCAGCCTATGTCATAATGCAACAGAAACTCAACTTAATAAACAAGCATAATTTCAATATTATTAATATTAATTATGCAACACAATTAAACTACATAAAGAAAGCATAACTAAATTTTTGTAAGAATTAGGCAACATAATAACATTAATAATGCTTATTAAAAAATTAAAAAATATAATTTATTCTATGAAAATATAAGTATTATAAAGCAGATATAAAATTCAAATCATATCAAAGTATTATGCATATAAGATCATATCTCTATCCAAATTCTTTACACTAATTTAGATATTTATTTATTATTTTTAGTGAGGTCAAAAAAAATACCTTAACAATATCTCCTCCTAAAAGGAGAGACTACTGAGCATGAGGCTCAGCAGATCAAACTGGCCAAAGGGCCTTGAGAAGACAAGCATTCAGTGGGGAGCACCCCTATTTATAATAGAAAATTTCTATTATTTACAATTTATTCAATAATAATAAAAAATAATAATAATAATATTATTATTATTATTTATTTTTTCTTTTATTTTCTTCAGCCCCTTCCCACATGAATCAGCTGAAGAGTTGATTAATAAATTTTTTTCTCTTTTCTTTCTGTGTTTTAGCTTTCCTGAGAGTGCAAGTTGGGATTCGAGACTCACTGCTTCTCGGCTTGAGAACGGACTCGCATAGGCCGTAGGATTGATGATTGACGATGGAAGAGACGGACCAAAAGTAAATGAACCCTGAAAAACCGTTGGATTGCTCAACCTAGCTAATCGAACGGCTAAATAAAAGCGTGCACTCAAAAACGATTGCATTAGATCCAAAACTCTGCTCCAAATTCCCAGACACGCGTCAAGACGTGGATGGCCTGGATTGAAGAGGCAGCGCAGTCGACGACAGATAGCCGCCACGTGTATTTTCTTTTTATTTTTGCATTTCTTTTGATTCTTGGCATTTGAGTTTTGTTTTTGCCATTTTTGCATTGTTTTGCTCCGTATTTCTTATCACTTTTAAATCTAAAATTAACAAACATACTAAAATTAATTATTATACACACAAAATATTTACAATAATTATTAAAAATATTTATTTTACAATATAAAACATAAAAATAATTACAAATTTTTAAAATTCTAGTCTCTTTCGGTTTGACACATATATGATTTTTAAGACTTGAAAATATTTTTAAAAATTACTAAAAATATAATATGATATATTTACAAACTTAAAACACACTATCAAACATATTAAGACTCAAAAAAAAAATACATAATATTATTTTTACGGTTTTGATTATTTACAAACTAAACACATATTTAACATACCAAAAGGACTTTAAAAATTATCAAAATATTATTAAACATAAAACTACACTAAAACACAAAAATACTACTTAACAAAAAAATGCTATTAATTAGAGGATTTAATAAGAAATAAAAGTATAAATAAATGATTTTATTCTTGTAAAATGTATACTTTTATAGTCTTATTACACACTCCAACTAGTTTATTGCTAGTTTATAACAATTAAAGTGATAAAATTTTGAAATTATTTACAGAATATTCATATAATGCAAATCATTTAATAATAATTTGATTCACCTACCTAGATATACTAACAAAGCAAAAAATTTATTTGAAACAATTTATATATTATTTAACAAAATGTAATTAAGCCAGACTTAGCTCAAAAATAATAATACATAATTATGAAGTTTCATCAATAGCTAAGAATAAAATTATTATGATATTTTACTTCAAATCACTTTGCTAGGTAGTAACACTTCAAATTTATTATTTGTGACAACTAAAAGCAGGAACATGAAACAAAAATTAAACAAACTTTACAACTATAGATAGTGCAATGTTTGCCTCCCTTAAACTTTCTCCATAACTCATTTAACAAGCTTTGAGTTAGTAATTCCTAGATCAGTTAGCCTAAGGTATTAAGTGTTGAAGCACCCCTTAAAACTTACTTACTCGAGTTAAAGAGGCTACGAAACTAAATTTATCCAACTTTTATTTGTTAATTTACTTAATTATACTTTATTTATTTATACTTCTTTTTGTTTCTTTTTATTTTTTATTTACTTTGATTTATCATTTAATTTATTATTTAAATTTTGAAAATGTTACTACCCTTAATTGTTCATCTTCACAAAATTACAGAACTCAGATATTCATAGCTTTGACTAACTGCCACAATTAAACATCATAATGTGTGTGTGAAAAAAATAACTTACAAACATTTTGAAAAATCAACATATAAAAATGTTAAATAAAACCAAAGTTTTGAGAGTCCATAAAGTTAAACAATTCAAATAATAAAAAAATGATATTACATTAGTTTGAAATTCAGAAATCAAAACAAAATAATATGACATTAACTACTAAGAAACTATTATTTACTAAATTTTTTTTTTAGATTTTCTTTAATGACTTGTTAACAAAACCTAACAAAATTACACCCAAAAAATGACAAATTTGGGAAAAAATAAAAAAATTTTAGTACAATTTTGCACAATGGTGAAGCACAAACCTCTCCCCCAACATAAATTATACATTGTCCCCAATGTATAAAAAGAATAGAGAGAACAACAAAAATATTTCCTGAATCAACACAATTGCAGAGTTGATCTACAACAAACTTAACAAACAAACAAAAAAAAAACCTAAAAAAACACACAACAATATATTATAAAGTGACTCTTTTAAATTCAAATTCCCAAGACTTTATTTTTTGTTTGAAAATTAAAATTACTTTTCAAATTCTTCAAATACATTACAAGAGGATATCCTCCTTATATCTTAGCCATTTTAAATGAATTATTAAGTAATTTAATTTCAAAGATTTTTTTCTAAGGAAAATTAAAATGCAAAATCAAAATATACAATTTTCATCAAAAATTTATTTGAAAATCTAAACAAATTGCAATTACAAAATCAAATTCACTGAAATCCATCTCTAGAGAAAATTGAAAATAGTTTAACTCCGTAACTCAGCAATTCTAAATAAATTTAATTAATAGCCTTGATTTTAAATTTTCAAAATAAATTTCAACATTTTTATTTTTTAAAAAAACCAAAATAGCATAGAACAACATACAAAAATATATTACAAAATATATTATAAATAAGGGAAGATAAAGATATTACATTAAAATTATTTTCCCATCATTTGATACTCTGAATTCAGCAAATCTTTCTTCTAATTTTGCTTGCAATGGACAGTCATCAAAGAGTGGCTTCCTCTCATAGTAAGTGTCAAAAGACATCACATACGGGTCTTGTGTGAACATGCCCTCAAGATTGGTAAAATATGAACATTTAAACCCATGAAACTTGAACTCATTTTACGTTCTTGATAAATCCATAAAAACGATACTAGAGGTGGTGGCCATAAAGAATCTTAGTAAGAATGGTCTTTGGTGAACTCTTGCAGCAATTGAGGTTGAGAACCTAGGACTAAAAGTGATAATTTTTCCTTTTCTATAGCTAAGTCTTCTTTCTCTTCCTCACATTCCTCTCCCAATAGTTATTCCTCAAAATATGTGGGTTCCAAACGTTCCTCATCTACAGAATCTTCTTTAAACAACTCAAGAGAATGCTTAATTGGCTCAACATATTCTTCTAAGTGGCAATTTTCTGCTAAGGTATCTTTGGCAAGTGTTGAGGGTAAGCTCGGCGCCACCTTCGAGGAAACAAACTTCGATGGTTGGCTAATAAGCTTGGCAGAGCAGGCTGCTACTTGCCATTATAGGCCAACACAAGGCAGATAACTCGCCATCCGATGGACTCTAATCCGTTGGACGAGGGACGCGACACTTGTCGCCTACTGCCTGACACACCTTGATGTGACACCCGGGTAGTGGGTAAAACCCGCCTTACGCCCGATCCAAGTGGTGGCCTATAAATAGGATGCATCTATGGCATTCTAGAAAGAGACTTCTTTTTCACACCTAACAGGTTGCCGCCCTCTGCCAAGCAAACCCTGCCTCGAGCATCAGAGAGCCCTTGTCTATTGACCTACTCTTCTATTTCCTCCGAAGCATCCCTTCTCTTGCAAGTGTATCCGCCCGGGCAGAGGCAAATCCAAGGAGAGGTCAGACCATGCGCAACCACACGTGGTGTTGATCCGACGCCAAATCACGGTAAGCATCAACATTTTGGTGCTAGAAGGAGGGCGCCTACGCCTTCGTCCAAACGTCAGCTACATTACCTCTAACGCCTGAGATGACAACTCGTGGAAACATCAGAGACGATATAGCCCGACAGGAGGGGTTGGGCGATGCAAGGAATAGGCAACCGAACACAGGTAGGCCTAGGGGCCGTCCCTGGACCACGAGGTCCCGGTCCGAGGGATAGGGAAGCATGGCTAGGGCTAAGCCTGCTAAGGCCCCGACCGCTCAGGACCCGATCCAGGAACTCACGAACGCAGTTCAGATCCTGACACAACAGCTCGCGCAGCAGGCCCAGCACCAGGTTGCACCAGCTCTGTCGCCCCCGGCCTAGGTTGACTAGGCTGGAGGTCGGATAAAGCAAAGTGCAGCCAACCATGAAGAAGCCCACTTCGAGCAGTCTAGAGGATCCACTCGCGGCATCTCGGCCAATAACAGGTTGGTCCAGGAAGGTCGTCTTGGCCACCAAGTAGCTCGTGCTCCCTCACCACAAGGTTCTCGAGCCTCGGTATTTGACAGGCTCGGATCTTAGGGAGCAAACCGAAACCGCCAGCCTGGAGCTAGAGGCTGTGCTGAGGGCAGAGTACCCTATCGGGTCAAACTGCCCAAAGACACTAACAGCCGCTAGTTTCGGGCACTGCAGCACCAAATTGACGAGATTTGGAATTGTCGATTTGGCCTAGATGAGACAGGAGCTCATGATCCACCTTTCTTGGATATCATAATGCGGGCCCCTATGCCGCCAAAGTTTAAGGTACCATAGATCAAGTCCTACGACGGGACGACAAACACTAACGAGCATGTCAAACTATTCTGGGGGCATATGCTACTACAAAATGCTAGCGACGTAGTGATGTGCAAAGCTTTTTCGCTCACGCTGACAGGTCCTGCTCGACAATGGTTCCGACTACTCGAACCTTCATCTATTTCTTCTTTTCGACAGCTGGCCGACGCCTTCTCTTTGGCATTTTCTACGACCAAAACGCGGAGGAAAGAAATTACATACCTGTATGCTGTCAACAAGTTGACGACAATGTGAGGGATTACATCAACCGGTTTACCCGAGCAGCTCTCGAGGTCAAGCACATCGAAGACGAGACCCTCAAGCACATTTTTGTAGGGGGTCTCTGAGATGAAAAGCTGACCTAGTCGCTGGCTTTTGAGCAGCCGAGCACGTTTTCACAAATGCTCGGATATGCCCAGAGACATATCGATGCTGCCGAATACATGAAAAACCGTAGGGAAAAAGCTACCCCAAGTGGAACAAAGAATGATAAAAAACAGAAGAAAAAGCTGGAACAGAACAACGCCGAGCAAGCAAGAAGCAGAAGAAAGAGAAGAAATCCGAGAAGCCAAAGGGGTCGACCGGTAAATTTCAAAGCTACACACCGTTAGTGGCGACCATCGACGAGGTGCTTGCTCAGGTAAGTGGCAAGAATTTGTTAACACCACCACCCAAGCTCCGAGGGAGCAAGGTAAAGCGGAATCATTCAAGGTTTTGCGAATTCCATAAGGATGTGGGGCACAATACTCATGAATATATCCAACTAAAGGACCAAATCGAAAGACTAGTCTGAGAAGGCCATTTGCAATAATTTGTTGAGCGGATTATAATCCCGAGGTCCACCTCCAGAAGAAATGATCCGTCGAGCAAAGATGCAACTACCCGCTCCAGAACCGACGCTGGAAACACCTCGGATCCCCAAAATATTGTTCACACTATATTCGGCGGGCCTGTTACCAGGGACTCATCAAGTGGACGACGATCGTATGTCAAAGAAGCTCGGTTGATCGAGCGGGATGAATTCATAAACATATATGAGCATATCAACAAGATATGTCACCAAGAAGACACCCCAATCACATTTATCGAGGAGGAAGCAGATCGATTAATACACCCCCACAATGACGCTCTAGTGTGCGAACTGCCCGTCACCAACAACATAGTACGGCGTGTTCCAATCGACAATGGCAGTTCAGCCGACATCCTCTTTAAGCAAGCCTTTGACAAATTGAGGATAAGCAACGCCCCTTTGGTCCTGGTTTGGACCCCGCTTTATGGCTTTGCGGGGGAATGTGTTTGAGCAATAGGAAAGGTAGGCTTGCCCGTGACGTTCGGAGAAGGAGTCGCTCGGGTCACTCGGGTTGTTGACTTTTTAGTCGTCGACAAACCATCCCAGTATAACATCATCATCGGCCGACCAACGCTCAACACTTTGAAGGCCATAGTCTCTACCTATCACCTGGCCATGAAATTTCCAACAGATGGTGGTGTTGGAGTGATTCACTCGTCCTAGGTGGATTCCCGAGCTTGTTACGCAAGTGCCATAAAAGCAGCCTCAGCTCTGTACCAAGGCGTCTCGGCCATCCATTCGATTGACGAAGCAGATCTCCCTACCGACCCGACAGCAAAGATGCTGGCAGACTTGGACCCCAGATTGCCCAAAGAAGAGGTAAGAGCCACCCTGGTCGAAGACTTGGTGCTGTTCTCCCTAGACCCTGAAAGGCCTGAACACACTGTCCAACTCGGATCGCAGCTGAGACCTGAGATCCGAGCTGACCTGGAAAGGCTTCTCACCGAATACCAGGACGTTTTTGCATGGTCTCATGAGGACATGCCTGGAATTGATCCGAGCATTATTAGCCATCGACTTAATGTGCAACCTAGCCACAGGTCGGTGATACAAAAAAGAAGGACTTTTAACCCAAAAAGGTACGCTGCAATAAATAAAGAAGTCCAGAAGCTCCTTAAGGCTAGATTCATCTGAGAAGTCAAGTACCTAGAATGGTTAGCGAATAACGTCCTCGTCAAAAAGGCAAACGGCAAATGGCGGATCTGCATTGACTATACCGATCTCAACAAGGCCTGCCCGAAGGATTGCTTTTCACTTCCTTGGCTAGATCAGCTCGTCGACGCCACTGCCGGCCACGAGCTTCTGAGCTTTATGGACGCGTACTTCGGGTACAATGAGATAAAGATGGCCAAGGAGGTTCAAGTGAGAACTGCCTTTGTTACTGACCAGGGCCTATACTACTACGTGATGATGCCTTTCGGTCTGAAAAATGCCGGAGCTATATACCAACCCTTCATCAATAAGATGTTTGCTCTACTGATCAGGAAAACTATGGAGGTCTATATGGATGACATGCTAGTAAAGTTTTTCAAAGCGAAAGACCACATGGCTGATATCCGAGCAAGTTTTGACATTCTCTAGGAGTATGGGATGAAACTCAACCCGACGAAGTGTGCGTTCGGTGTAAGCTCGAACAAATTCCTCAGGTTTTTAGTTAATCAACGGGGCATCGAGGTCAACCCAGCAAAAGCCCAAGCAATTATTGATATGCATTCTCCTCGGTCAGTAAAAGACATACAACAGCTAACCGGCATGGTGGCAGCCCTGTCCAGGTTTGTCTCCCGGGCCACCAATAAGTGCCACCCATTTTTTAGGTCACTTAAGGGGAGGTTTGAGTGGAGCAGAAAGTGTAAGGAAGCTTTTCAAAGCCTAAAGACCTACTTAGCCACGCCCCCACTCCTGTCCAAACCTTTGCCCGACTAAGCTCTAACCGCGTATTTAGCTGTGTTCGAGAAAGCCATCAGCTCAGTCTTAGTTCGAGATGAAAATAGGGTCCAAAGGCCCGTCTACTACACAAGCCACTCGTTCCAAGGCACCGAGGAGTGATACTTGCCGCTCAAAAAGTTAGCCTTTGCTCTGATCACTTCGGTCCGAAAGTTGCGTCCGTACTACCAAGGCCATACCATCAACGTCTCGACCAAGTTCCCTCTTCGGCAAGTACTCCAGAGTCTGGAGATATCTGGCCGTATGGCCAAGTGGTCAGTAGAGCTCGGCCAGTATGATGTGCATTTTGTGTCGAGGACAGCCATGAAAGCTCAAGCTCTAGCGGACTTAATCGCAAAATTCATGGATGCCAGACAAGCGACTCCGTTCCTTGAGAAGTTACCTGTCGAGGTGCATGATGCACCCAGCTATAGTGAGGATAATGTTACCTCAGAGCCATACTAGAACTGCACGTTGACGGATCATCTTGCGTTGACAGGTCGGGTGCCCGGCTGATCTTAACCAGCCCAAACGGTTATAAGGTCATCTATGCCCTCCGGTTCAATTTCAAGGCTTCCAACAATGAAGTAGAATACGAAGCTCTCCTTGCCGGACTTTGGATCACCCGAGATCTCAGGGTAGACCGCATCACCATCCACAACGACTCAATGCTTGTGGTTCAATAGGTCACTGGGGGATTTCAGGCCCGAGCAGACTCCATGGCTGCATATTTGCAAGAAGTGAAACGACTGCTCAGACAATTTAAGTCTTACTCTTTCAAACAGATCCCCCGGTTAGAAAACATAGAAGCCGATGCCCTCGCCCGATTGGCTTCTGGCTTGGGCGAAAGCAATCTAACTTCGGTCCCCATTGAAAGACTTGTTGAGCCAAGCATCGTTAAGGAAATTTTAAGTGTAGCCAAAGAACCCGGGATCACATGGACGAACCAGATCATCTGATACCTGACCACAGCAGAATTACCAGACGACCGAGAAGAGGCACGTCGGATACGTAACGGCTCGGCCCGGTATTCGATGATTGGTGGCAAATTATACCGACGAGGCTACACAACACCATGCTTAAAATGCTTGGACCCCAAAGAGGCGGAGTATCTAATGAGAGAAATCCACGAAGGCCTATGTGGCAACCACTTCGGGGGCACTCTTTAAGCCAAAAGTGCATTCGACAAGGCTACTACTGGCCAACCATGCAGCAAGACTACGGGGATTTTGCTAGGAAATGCCTCAAATGCCAGCAATTTGCTAGAATGCTTGGATTTCACGTCGAGCCGCTCACTCTAGTGACCTCGGCATGGCCATTTGCAAAATGGGCTATCGACTTGATCGAACCTCTCCCGCCGGCCCGATCACAATTCAGGTACTGCATCATGGACATAGACTATCTTACAAAGTGGATAGAAGTTGAACCTTGTGCCAACATGACCGAAGCCAAGTGCACCAACTTTGTGTGGAAGAACATCATTTGCCGGTTCAGAATCCCGCACATGATTATGACCGACAATGCCAAACAATTCAAATCTTCGGGTCTCCTATGCCTATGTGAAAACTTGACATTAGGAAGGTCTTCTCCTCCTTGAGCTATCCGCAAAGCAACAGCCAGGTGGAGACCATGAATAAAATGATTAAAGGCAACCTGAATTAAAAACTCGAGGGGCTCAAGGGTGCATGGATTGATGAACTCCTACAAGTGCTCTGGGCATACCGAACGACTGCCCAGACGGCAACCAGAGAAACACCATTCTCCCTCATATACGGGGCAGAGGCTGTCATCGTGGCCGAAGTAGGATTGCCTAGCTTTAGAATTGAACGGTACAAGCAGACCCAGAACATAGAATTAATGATGACCGAGCTTGATTTACTGGAAGAAAAAAGAAACCGGGTGACGATTCGTAACGCAGCTTGGAATCAAGTAGTAGCTCGGTATTATAACAAAAGGGTCCAGTCTAGAAGTTTTATGGTCAGAGTTTGGTACTGAAGAAGGTCACGGTTCAATAGCCCGGCCTCAGGTCCTTTGGTCCAAAATGGGAAGGTCCATTTAGAGTCGACGACATCGTACGGCCGGGCACGTATAGATTATCCGACATGGAAGGAAATTAGCTCAGACATCCTTGGAACGCAGGGCTTCTGAAAAGATTTTTTTTTGCTAAATTCAGGGACATAAACCTTTTTTAACCTCTGACCAGAATTCTTTTGTAACTAGACCTACCGAATAGGATTAGAAAAATGCATGTACATATCACATTAATGGAATACAACTTTCCTACACCATTCCATTTGAGCAATGTGTTTAAAGGAAATGTGGATCCAAAACAGAACGCCGTAACTCTAGCTCGGAGGACAAGACAATAACTTCCGACAAGGGAGAGTTGTCTTGATGAACCGGGCTGGGGGGCTAGTCGGCATACTGACCTTAGGCCTGTCGCCGTACAGACAACCCAGTAAGTTGCTTGGCACAATAATGTGCCCGACGAGTCCTGCACTTGTAAAGCTTCTTTAAAACTTAAACAAGTCTAGGGGAAATAAGGTAAGGGTAGCCACACGCAGTTGTGCTCTGCCCAGCCAAGATCGAAAACCTAAACCTCGCTCAGATTAACTGAGCGGACAAGGATAACTACTTGAAATAACTGAGAAAACAGGGGATACCACCTCTGCTCAAAAACCTAAACCTCGCTCGGATTAACTAAGCAGACAAGGATAACTACTCAGATTAACTGAGAAAACAGGGGATACCACCTCTGCTCGGATAACTCGATAGCTATCGAGACGAAACTTGATCCCAACCTGGAATCCCCCCGAGGAGCATCTAACTTTGAAACATGAAGCATTCTGCTCCAATTTTGAAGACCAAGGTATATGGTTCCTCGACAGTTCAAAGCTGTAACCGTATCTCTGAGGAACCTCTCGCGCCATTAGCATGAGAACACATTATCCTGAGGACACTCGCACTTGGAAAACATTTAAGAAAAATGCATACGACAATTCAAGAAGAGAGGAACGAGAGATAAATTTTATTTATAGGGGAGGTACAAATAACCGGACACCTCCCTAGCTCGGGCAAGTCTAAAAAAAAAAAAAAGAAAGAAGAGAAGTGATAGTCTAAACATTGGCCTAAGCCTGGGTTTCACCACCAGCCATGTCTTCCTCGCCTCCGCCACCAACAGTGCTCTGCCCGTCTCCGTCATCATCACCGTCCACTATGACCACCTCTTCTTTGCCCTGTTGCGGCTCTGCAGCGTCTTGTTCGGACTTGACAATAAGTGACCAATCGAAACCCTTTGCCTCGGGGTGCTGCCTGATCAAGTGTTCATGGAGGTCAGTCATGCCGTAATAGTAGAGATTGGCGTACTCTAGAGATGCCTTAAATTCATCTACAGCTCGGGCTACACGTCCAAGAAGCTCATCCACGAAGTGCTGATGCTCGGCCTATAGGGATGCCAGCTACCCTTTAAGCCGTGCAGCTTCATCCTTCGCCTCCCTAGCCTGCCTTCAAGCCTCCTCGGCCTCGGCCCTTGCCTTTCGGGCTTCCTCCTGGGTCTGAGAGTGAGACTCTTTGGCCTGGTATAGCTCAATGTTCTTAGCACCGAGCTTCTTGTCCGCGTCTAGCTTCCTGAGGAAGGTTTTCTTGTGCATCTCTTTCTCCTTATGGAGGTCTTTCATCCTGGTGGCGTGGACCATGTGTAGAACGACACTCGTCTGCAGGAAACAAGATGTTAGTGCTCAGCCATGTGAAAAAAGGAGAAATTTAAATGCTCGGTCTAGACAAATACTTACGGTGGCAGCAGCTCGAAAAGCCGTATTGCATAAGCTCTGGAAGTCCTCCCTGCGGATGTTCATGAGAAAGTCATCCCGGTCATTACATCCCTGAGACACTCGAGAATGACGTTGTGGTAATCCGGGTGCCTTCTCTGTGGATCCTCGGACAAGCCTCCCACCTTGTCCTCGATCGGTGCCACTTCCAGCGCGTCCCTGGTCAGAGGAGGCAGGGGTGGCGGCTCTTGGATTGATGTGAAAACCTGCTTAGGCTACAGTGGAAGCCCTGCTTTGGGAGTCCGCTTACGCTTCCTCCCGGTCTCAATAGGTTTGCCCTTTTGTTTTCTCAGGCTCTCCATCAGAGCCCGTCTCTCAACAGTGGAGCTCGATCGCGATGACATCTCTACACAAAAGAAACCCCAAAGTCAAAATGAGGTTGCCATGCATAAAGAAGAGAGACAAAAAACTTAGGGCTGACCTCCGATCTGGAGCTGGCCGGACGGGTACAGGAGCCAAATCACGTCCTGGAGGTCCTCGTCGGCTACGGGTGGCCCCGTATCGAAGGAGCCAATCGACGAGTCCTCAAAACTAGACGATAGAGGCTCCCTTGTCAGCCACCCAGATTGGGAAGTGCTTGGCCCCGGGACATCGACGGCAGCAGGCCGAGAAATTGTAATCTGCCCAGTATCCCGGGTAGGGCAGACTGTTTGGGAATTTATTCTACTGGATTCCCCGAACCAGCCATAACCGGATAAAGTTTCCTTCCTGAGGAGGAAGGACTACTGCCTGGTCGACTCTGGTTTCTAGAACAGGTCATCAATCGCCTCGATCACATGACTCGGTGCCCAAGGTCGCTTGGTCCACACATGCCCTTGCTTGAACGACCTTGGCATTTATTGGTCGGTAGGGATGACCTCACCAGCTTGGGCTAAATAATTTCCCCCAACGTTGAACCATTCGTACTTCCATAGTTTATTCGAGTTGGGGTTGCCCAAGATAAAGTCTTTCCAGAAGCCGGTGACGTAGTACTATCCGGACTACCAAGGAAGCTTCTTCATCTTGTACACTTGCTTGAAAGCTTCCAATGGCATCTCGGTGTCCCAGTGGTACCTCCATAAAATATACATCCCGATCAGCGACCTGTAGCTATTCGGGTTCAGTTGAGCCGAAAACAGATTGAAATCATTCAATGCCTAGTGCAAGAGTAGGTGGAACGGAAGGCGCAGTCCAACCCTGAAGAAGTCGACATAGAGTGTGATACATCCCTCAGGCACGTCCAAAGGCGAATCACCCTTGTCGGGAATGGTGAGGGTCACGTCATCTGGGATACCGTACTCGGCACACAAGTTCTCCAACCGCGACTCCGTGATGGCACTTGTGTAGCCCACGGCTGAGGTCTGCCCACGGCTGAGGTCTGCCCAGGCCGAGTCACCCGGTATGCTGTCATGCCTTGGACTCGGGCGACCTGAACCTCCCGTTCCTTGATTTCAGGCTGCTCCACTTCCACCTCCTCGGCTGTCTGTTCCTCGCCAGAAACGTCCACTGTTATTACCCCTGCAACTTGGACTGGTGCTCCAGTGCCCCGGCCGGATGTGCTCGGGACATTGTCGCCTTCTTACAGCTTGACTCTCTCCCTAGAAATAACTCGGGAGGAGCCTGTAGTGGCCGACCTGACATAAGGGTTCTGCTCCCTCGACGGCCTGATCGACCTTTGCCCATCTAGCATGTTGAGGAACTCCTGCTCGGGTATAGTATGGGAGTCAACCCTCAAAATTTGCTCATGTTGGCCGGCCCCATCCCGTTCTGGGGACATTCCCTTGGTGTCGGTTTCGGAGGTGGATGAACTACTTTCTACACTGCTTTCGGACTAGGAGACCTCTGAATTCTAGGAATCGGTGATATCACTCATTTTGGCACTTCAAGGAAATTACCTGCTCGGGTTTTGGAAGCTCGGGGAAATATGATCCTCAGGTGTATAACTGGAGCTCGGTAGCTAAAACTCTTCGGGTGCAAAAATTTTGAGAATCAAGTGAAAATGACAGAGAGGATGGCCCTATTTATAGCCATTTCAGGCAGGAAATTTGGGCACGAAATACTAAGAGGCGCGATCATTGCGCCTGTCAGGCAGCGCAGATGGCCGCAACATGACACGCGTCCTCCATCTGATTCGTGCATCTTTTCGCCTCATCCCCCTTCGAAGTGTCGTTTGGCCTTCTTCCTTTAAGCTGACCTAACCCACTCGGCATAGTCCACCCAGCCGGACACCGACTAGGTGAACTGGGGAGCTAATGTTGAGGGTGAGCTCGGTGCCACCCCTAAGAAAACAACTGGGGGGCTAATGTTGAGGGTGAGCTCGGTGCCACCCCCAAGGAAACAAACTTCGATGGTCGGCTAATAAGCTCGATAAAATCTCCAACAAACTTGCTTTTGGCCCCTGATGCGTCATACTCCTTTCCGAGGTGTCTCTCAGGCCTCCAAGCCCATGTACCAAGCAGGCTGCCACCTCGGAATATACGATAGCTCAGGTCGTACCAATCTTACTCGCAAGCAAGCTGCTACTCGCCATTATAGGTCAGCATAAGGCAGATAACTCGCCATCTGATGGAGTCTAATCTATTGGATGAGGGGCGTGACACTTGTCGCCTACTGCCTGACACACCTTAATGCGACACCCAGGTAGTGGGTAAAACCCGCCTTACGCCCGATCCAAGTGGTGGCCTATAAATAGGATGCATTGATGGCATTCTAGAGAGAGACTTCTTCTTCACACCTAACAAGTTGCCGTCCTCTACCGAGCAAACCTTGCCTCGAGCATCGGAGAGCCCTTGTCTATTGACCTACTCTTTTATTTCCTCCGAAGCATCCCTTCTCTTGCAAGTGTGTCCGCCTGGGCAGAGGAGAATCCAAAGAGAGGTCAGACTGTGCGCAACCGCACGTGGTGTTGGTCCGACGCCGGATCACGATAAGCATCAACAGCAAGAATGATTTCATTTTTTTCTACCTTTGACAATAATTGACACAAAGAATTTTTAAACCCATTTAGGTCTATATCTCTCATGGTTTCCATATATTATTAGTTGAAAAAATAGTACACAACAAAATTTTAAAATTTTTAATACCAAAGTGTTTTCCAAAACACAAGTTTGATACGCTATATGCATAAATTAACTAGATCTTACTAACCTTATTTCTAAAAAAGCTCCTACAATCGATGAAGAGATAGGATGTTGGAGAAGGTCCTCAACCAACTGGCCTTTTTTGCAATTATTTATCCACTATCAATGTGTGTGTGGGCACACTTGTATAGCTCTTGCATCAATTGACTCTCCTTTCAACTAATTGAGAAATATCCAAAGCTATAGTTCGCGATTTGTGAACAACAGTTGTCCGGGGAATTTCAAAGTCTCACTAGCAGAGTACTCACTCTAGATTTCTCAACTAATCTAAATAACTTATGAGTCTCACTCCCTGTTTATAGAGGTTGGGCCTAGGAGTCAGTTCTTATCATATAAGACCTTGAAAATTCAAATTAGAATCAATATAAGATAAAATTCACGTGAAAACACTTGATCTATTTATCGCTAAGTTGGCATGCTGAACTAACAGATCAGCTTGTCGAACTTAGTCCATCGGCGGACCAAACTTAAAGATCGGCCTGTCAAACTTATGATAAATAATCCCTATGAATCTTTTATTTTCCACCCAAGATTCTTGGGATAAAGCCTCCGTTTTAATTCAAATAACCCAATAGAGAAGTTATATAACACCCACCTATTTTTATGTAACGGATTATGCTAAGTTAGTAACGACGTTAAGTAATTTTCTTATTGAAATTTGTTATGATTTATGATTTTATGTTACTAACTATTTATTCTAAGTGTTATGACAGGTGACGATCACATGGAATTGATGTGCTCAAGTGTTCATTACATTGTATGTTTATTTATGATTCATTATACGCTATGATGTATCCTTGTATGTAAGGACATTTCGGCAGGCCGAACCTTCAAGTTTGGCAGGCAGAATTGCCCCTCAACAATCGACAGGCAAGACTTCATGGATTGACAGGCCGAAGTTAAGAATCGGCAAGCCGATGATAACTGACGAGCAGCCAACAAAAATCTCTCCAAATTTGTGATTGAAATGATTACGATGATTGGATGGTTTAATATGGTTAAATTGACATATTTATGGATTAATTTCCTCATTTAAGGAAAGGAAATGTTTGACTTTGCATTGATTGGTATTGTTTTAAATGGTTTCCTATTTTTAGAGGGCAAATTATAGTAAGATGAGATGATTTGTTTGACTTTCCCTCTTTTCTCTCCATTCTCCATGCAAATTAGTCTAAGAATTAGTCAGAAAATTTTTGACATAATTGAGGGCATTGAAAATTTTTTACATTATCCTTATTCACGACAATTTTTTTCTCTCTCTAATCTTCTGAGATGTTTCTTTTCTGTTTTCTCTTCTTCTTCACACTTTCTTCTTGCCTTCTTTTCAATTCTTCCCTGCTAATTATTTGAAAGAAAAATTAAATTTCGTTGGTTGAATTCGAAGGAATTTGATAAGAATCATTTTGAGGTAAGAGTTTATTCTCGTTTAATTTTTGAAATGAATCCTTCTTGACATCCGACTGCTATATCTTTCTCTACAAAATTCCTTTTGCTCTGAATTTTTAATATGTTATTCATGTATGAGTTATGTGATGTTTCTCAAAATTTCACATTAATTGGATTTTTCTATGATAAGTTATGAATTTTCTATCCTCTACCACTAACAGTAAAAATATTGTTGTTTAGTTATGATGCATGAAAATGTGATTTTTGTTCAAACGGTAAATGTGCTTTGTTTGCTATGGAATTTGGCAAAAATGTTCATGTATATGTTATGTTATGGACTGCAAAGTTTGATAGTGTTTTAATGAGTGAATTATGTGTTATGAAATTTTATTGAGACTAGGTCAAGAAACTATTTTAACAGTGTTATTATTAGACTTTTGTATTATGTGATGTTTAGTTTGTTTAAATGATTTTACGGATGATGAAATAATTTTATGATATTGAAATATATTTTTTATGATTAAAGTTATGGATGCATGCTATGAATTATGTTTGCAAGAGATGAATGTATGTGTGATGTTACATGGAATGGATGTTTTATTCTATGAAAATAAGTATTAATTTTATTTTGTATCTTTAAATGAATAAATGGCATGAACACTCAAAGGAACGAGCACATTGAGACCGCGACGTTGTCACCGATACATACAAGGTTAAGTAAGCTAACTATAAACGTAAATACATTCTCACCTGCAACATGATATGTTTTATAAAGTTTGAAATTATATGAATAATGATAATCATTCTATGATGGATTTTATGATGGTTTCATTTAAAGTTTCTTATGAAATATTTTGATGTTCATAAAGTTATGCATATATGATGATGACAATTTTCAAAGCATGAAATATATATATAGATATGTATCACCTAATAAGTGTTGCACACCAATGTTGTGATATGTTATGATGTCATGTTTGGTTTAGAACTAGCTACCCTTTTTCCTCTCATGACGGCGCGCCTACGATGATGATTATGGTGCAACACTTGGGCCCTTAAGATAAAATAGAATAATTTTTAATATGGTCAAAGTAATGAAAGATATGTTTCTATGAAAATGTGCTTAATGCACTATTATGAAAATGATGATGATGATGATGTTTATGAAATGTTTTTCTTTAAAATTGTGAGATTTATATGTACTTACTAAGCTTTAGCTTATTCAAGTTTATATCTTATTGCTGATAAGGGTAAGAAAGTCATGGATTAGACGGAGGGCATGGGAAGACGTGTGAGTATAAAGAACGATGAATTGCAAATGGAAGAACGTCAAGAAGAAAGTTTTTAATGATTTAAGTTATGTTTTATAATCTGGATATGATTATTTGATAAGTTTTGTTTCTAAGAATTCACGAACTATGTTTTGATAACTTATTCTTTTCAAGTTTATGGTCTTCCGCGTAATTTAGTATTGAAAATTGTCTTTAAACTAAAGTTTTTGACTCGATCGGCCTGCCGACCATCGTTGTTCGGCGTGCCGATGTAAAGATGTTCAGCCTGCCGATCCCATTTTTTTGGCTTGCTGAACTTTGAAAGTTTTAAAAACCCTATTTTGCATAGCCTCTGTTGGCCTACCGGTAGATGATTTTCAGCCTGTCGACCATGTTCGGCCTCCCGAAGTCTCCAGTTTGGCCTGCCGAACTGTGAGAGTAAATAGTTTTAAAATGATGTATGTTTTAATAAGTTATGATTTTACTTTTTGGTATATTTACCTTATTAAAGGATGTTTATGATCAAATTAGTTATTACTTTAGATGAAGTTATTTATTGATTGTATTTATAAAAAATGTATGTATGGATCCTGGTTACAATTTCTTAACTACGTTTACCTTTAAAGTTCAAATAAGTTTTGCACTTAAAGTTCATCTTAAAAATAAGTATGTAATGAATGAATATAACGACATCTATGACGTCCATAAGGGGGGCGTTATAGGCTTTGGTATCAGAGCAAGTTTTCATTTACAATTCATATCGCCATACGTCAGTCCAAGTCCTCCAAGTAAGTATGTTTTAAAGTTAGATGTTTTGATGCAAGTATGATGATAAGAATAAGGTTTAGATGTTTAATGATTAATGCTCTAGTAGTAAAAACCTGTCTCATAAATTTGAAGATTATTCATAAGTTCCTAAATCTTTTAGGAAATTGATAATGGACGGCTACAGAAGGATGCAAACTTGCACCCAGACTAATGAAAGGCTTATGACGATGATCACTGAACTGTAAAGGCAGTTGGAGGATCAAAAAAGAGAGATTGCCAAATTAAGGGCCAACGGTCAGAACGGTGAACGACGAGGCAATGACGTGCCTCCTCCTCCTCCTCCTCCTCCTCCTCCTCCTCAGCCACAAGTCAATGAAGTCCTAGCTCCTACTGTTGAACCAAGAGTGGCCTATCAGGAACCTCTTCTAGTCAAATGGAAGAGAGTTAAGCCAGCGGATTTCGAGGGTTCTAAGGATCCATTAGTCGCTCAAGGATGGTTGAAGACAATTGAGGCCACTCTGAGACTCATGGATTTTATGAACAATGAGAAGGTTCTCTGTGCATCGTACTGCCTCACCATGGAGGCCAGGATTTGGTGGGACAGCATCGAACAGAGCAGGAATGTTGAAGAGATGTCATGGGCAGACTTTGTTCAGGAGTTCAACATGAAGTTCTTTCATATGAACATCACAAGGAAGCATTATGAGGAGTTTGAAAGCCTGCGCCAGGGGGATATGTCAGTTACAGATGTGGTGACGAAGTTTGATCAGCTAGCTCGCCTTTGCCCAGGGACGGTTAATGATGAAAATGAAAGGGTTAGAAGGCAGATCAAAGTCCTCAGGCCTGAGATTGCTGCTATCGTTGATGGAGCTAGTCCACCCAGGACACAAGAACAGGTTGTTATGAGGGCCCAACGTGCAGAGTTCCATTTGTCAAAGCTAAGAAGGAATCAACCATAGTCTGGTCAGCAAGCCAATAATGCAAACAACCAGAGCCGCCCTCCACAAAGAAACAACAACAACAACAGCAGCAACAACAACAACCAGAACTGGAGGAACAATAAGAGGAAGGGCAATCCTCAAAACCAGCAGGGCCAAGATAACAAGAGGCTTAATGATGGTCAACACAACAACAATAACAAGCGGTTTCAACCATGTACCAAATGTGGAAAGAATCATCCAGGAGAATGCCGTCTAGGGACAAACCAATGTTTTATTTGTGGGTGTGAAGATCATTTTGTCAAGAACTGCCCTAAATTGATGAATGCTAATGTCCTTCAAAGAGCTCCTCCTCAAGTCCAACTCCATCAGATGCAAGCTTCCCTTGAAGGGCCACTAATCAGTCAAGGGAGACTTGAAGCCCTACCCACGAATGCCCGCATCTATGCCATGATGAAGGAATAAGTGGCTGCTGAAGCCTCTAATGTGGTCATAGGTCAGATAACAAGTTTATCTATTGATGCTTATGTTCTTTTTGATACGGGTGCTACACATTCTTTTATACCCATGTCGTTTGCTAAGAAGTTAGAGGTTCGAGTAGAGCCTATGAGACATGGATTCACTACGACACTACCCTCCGGGGAAGTGATATTATCTACGCACTGTCTGCGTATGGTACCCCTATGGATTTCTGATATGGAACTTTTCATCGACCTCATTGTGATCGACATGTATGACTATGATATGATTCTTGGGATGGATTTCCTAAGCAAGTACAATGCTTCTATTGAATGTCAGAAACGAAAGGTAATCTTCCATCCAGAAGGTGAACAGAAATTCATGTATGTTGGTGAGTCCAGAAAGAAACCCAACGTGTTTTTATCTGCAATGAAAGCAAGGAAGTTATTAGCAAGAGGCTGCATGGGCTATCTGGCGAACATCGTGGACAAAAGCCAAAAAGAAAAGATAAGAATTGAAGACGTGCCTGTAGTTTGTGAATATGTAGAAATGTTTCCAGATGACCTGACAAGCTTGCCACCAAAAAGAAAAGTCGAATTCAAGATCGAGCTCGCTCCTGGCACCAATCCAATCTCAAAAGCACCTTATAGAATGGCCCCAGCAGAGTTAAAGGAGCTTCACACTCAATTAAAAGAGCTACTCAACAAAGGATTCATCAGGCAGAGTCACTCACCATGGGGAGCTCCAGTCTTGTTTGTAAAGAAGAAGGATGGCACTATGAGACTTTGCATCGACTATAGAGAGCTGAACAAGGTGACGATCAAGAACAAGTACCCGTTGCCTCGAATCGATGATTTGTTTAATCAGCTTAAGGGTGCATCTCTGTTCTCAAAGATTGATCTACGATCGGGATATCACCAGCTGAAGATTAAAGAAGGAGATATTACTAAGACAACTTTTAGATCGAGGTATGGTCACTATGAGTTTGTGGATATGCCCTTCGGTCTAATGAATGCACCTGCTACCTTCATAGATTTGATGAACAGGGTATTCAAGGATTTCCTTGATAAATTTGTTGTTGTGTTTATCGATGATATTCTTGTCTATTCAAAGAATCAAGAAGAACATGAGGAGCATTTGAATATTATGCTGGAGACATTAAGAAGACACAAGTTATATGCAAAGTTCTCTAAGTGTGAATTCTGGCTCGACAGAGTGTCTTTCTTGGGGCATGTTATATCAAAGGAAGGAATCATGGTGGAACCTGCTAAAGTAGAAGATGTTCTCAATTGGAAGCAGCCGACAAACGCAAGCGAGATAAGGAGCTTCTTGGGTCTAGCAGGTTATTATCGGAGATTCATTGAAGATTTCTCCAAGATAGTAGCTCCATTCATGAATCTAACTCATAAGGGAAAGAAGTATGAATGGATAGATGCTTGCGAGAAGAGTTTTCAAGAACTGAAGAAGAGGCTAACGACGGCTCCAGTATTGGCAATTCCTAAAGAAAATGATGGGTTTTTGATTTACAGTGATGCATCTAAGATAGGCCTTGGAGCTGTTCTAATGTGAATGAAAGGGCAATTGCCTATGCATCAAGACAACTGAAGGATTATGAAAAGAACTATCATACTCATGATCTTGAGTTAGCAGCAGTCGTCTTTGCGCTAAAAATATGGAGGCATTATTTGTATGGGGTTCAATGCAAGATCTTCACCGATCATCAAAGTCTGAAATACTTCTTCACACAAAGAGACTTGAACACGAGACAACGAAGATGGCTAGAATTGGTAAAGGATTACGATTGTGAAATCCTTTATCATCTTGGAAAAGCTAACCGAGTGGCTGATGCTTTAAGTAGAAAGACAGCGGCTATGCTGATGTCAATGCAAGAAATGTCTCCACCTTTAAGAAAGGAAATTCTAGACTTTGGTTTGGAGCTTTTAGCAGGCCAGCTGTCAGCTTTCACCATTGCTCTGACGCTGTATGATGAGATTCAGAGTAAACAAGATGAAGATGTAAGTCTCGTAAGAATTAAGTAGGAAATGAAAAATGGGAAATGTCAAGAGTTTCGTATTGCGGATGACAGAACTCTATACCTCAAAGACCGCTTATGTGTTCCCAATGTTGATGGCTTAAGGGAAAAGATCTTGGTGGAAATTCATGACACTCCTTACTCTATTCATCCAGGTGCCACAAAGATGTATAATGATCTAAGGGGTAATTTCTGATGGTTTGGAATGAAACGTGATGTTGCTTTGTATACGAAGAAATGTTTGACATGTCAGCAAGTTAAAGCTGAACACCAAAAACCTGGTGGTGATTTACAGTCTATCCAGATACTGGAATGGAAATGGGAGGATATAGCAATGGATTTCATTACCAGTTTGTCCAGAACTATAAATGGTTATGACGCTATCTAGGTGGTTGTAGATCGATTAACGAAGACGGCAGATTTCATTCCCATCAAGATCACTTACTCAATGGAACAGTTAGCGGAACTCTATGTCAAGGAAATCATACGACTTCATGGAATTCCTAAGTCAATCATCTCAAACCGTGATGGCAAGTTCACATCCAAGTTTTAGAAAAGCGTGCAGACTGCTATGGGAACCAGGCTACATTTTAGTACAACTTTTCATCCTTAGATAGATGACCAAACGGAGAGGATGAACTTGATCTTAGAGGATATGCTACAGGCTTGTTCTCTCAATTTTAAGACCAGCTGGTGTAAAATGTTGCCATTAGCAGAGTTTGCTTACAACAACAGCTACCAAGCGATAATTGGGATGGCACCTTATGAAGCCCTGTATGGGCGAAAATGCAGGTCGCCTATATGTTGGCACGAAGCTGGTGAGAAGAAGTTGATGGAAAGCGCCGATGTTGAAAGGACTGATTTTGTTAACGAAACTTCTGAGATGATAAAACTGATAAGAAGAAAAATAGAGACAATTCAAAGCCGTCAGAAGAGTTATACTGACAAGAGAAGTAGACCCTTAGAATTCGGCGTAGGCGAATATGTGTTTTTGAAAGTTGCACCAATGAAAGGAGTTATGAGGTTTGGGAAGAAAGGCAAATTGAACCCAAGATTTATCGGGCCGTTTGAAATTGTGAAGCGGATAGGCAAAGTAGCTTATCAGCTGAAGCTGCCTTCAGATATATCTGCAATGCACGATGTGTTTCATGTCTCCATGCTTAAGAAATATGTCTCGGACCCTACGCATGTGATTGAGCCACAAGTGATCGAAATATGAGAAGACTTGAGTTATGAAGAAAAGCTAGTAGAGATACTCGATCGGAAAACCAAGAACTTGAGGAATAAAGAAATTCCATTGGTCAAGGTGTTATGGCAAAATCATCAAGTAGAAGAAGCTACATAGGAACGTGAAGATGACATGAGAACTATGTATCCACAATTGTTCTGAGTTTCGAGGACGAAACTCTTATAAGGTGGGGAGAATTGTAACACCCACCTATTTTTATATAACGGATTATGCTAAGTTAGTAACGACGATAAGTAATTTTCATATTGAAATTTGTTATGATTTATGATTTTATGTTACTAACTATTTATTCTAAGTGTTATGACAGGTGACGATCACGTAGAATTGATATGCTCAAGTGTTCATTATATTGTATGTTTATTTATGATTCATTATACGCTATGATGTATCCTTGTATATAAGGACATTTTGGCAGGCCGAACCTTCAAGTTCGGCAGGCCGAATTGCCCCTCTACAATCGGCAGGCCAATGGAAAACATCGGCAGGCCGGACTTCATGGAATTGACAGGCCGAAGTTAAGAATCAGCAGGCTGATGACAGCTGACGAGCAGTCAGCAAAATCTCTCCAAATTTATGATTGAAATGATTACATGATTGGATGGTTTAATGTGGTTAAATTGACATATTTATGGATTAATTTCCTCATTTAAGGAAAGGAAATGTTTGACTTTGCATTGATTGGTATTATTTTAAATGGTTTCCTATTTTTAGAGGGAAAACTATGGTAAGATGAGATGATTTGTTTGACTTTCCCTCTTTTCTCTCCATTCTCCATGCAAATTAGTCCAAGAATTAGTCAGAAAATTTTTGACATAATTAAGGGCATTGAAATTTTTTACGTTATCCTCATTCACGACAATTGTTTTCTCTCTCTCTAATCTTCTGAGACATTTCTTTTCTCTTCTCTCTTCTTCTTGCCTTCTTTTCAATTCTTCCCTGCTAATTATTTGAAAAAAAAATTGAAATTTCGTTGGTTGCATTCGAAGGAATTTGAGAAGAATCATTTTGAGGTAAGAGTTTATTCTCGTTTAATTTTTGAAATGAAATCCTCCTTGACATACAACTGCTATATCTTTCTCTACAAAATTTCTTTTGCTCTGAATTTTTAATATGTTATTCATGAATGAGTTATGTGATGTTTCTCAAAATTTCACATTAATTGGATTTTTCTATGATAAGTTATGAATTTTCTATCCTCTACCACTCACAATAAAAATGTTGTTGTTTGGTTATGATGCATGAAAATGTGATTTTTGTTCAAGCAGTAAATGTCCTTTGTTTGCTATGGAATTTGGCAAAAATGTTCATGTATATGTTATGTTATGGACTGCAAAGTTTGATAGTGTTTTAATGAGTGAATTATGTGTTATGAAATTTTATTGAGACTAGGTCAAGAAACTATTTTAACAGTGTTATTATTAGACTTTTGTATTATGTGATGTTTAGTTTGTTTAAATGATTTTACGGATGATGAAATAATTTTATGATATTGAAATATATTTTTTATGATTAAAGTTATGGATGCATGCTATGAATTATGTTTGCAAGAGATGAATGTATGTGTGATGTTACATGGAATGGATGTTTTATTCTATGAAAATAAGTATTAATTTTATTTTGTATCTTTAAATGAATAAATGGCATGAACACTCAAAGGAACGAGCACATTGAGACCGCGACGTTGTCACCGATACATACAAGGTTAAGTAAGCTAACTATAAACGTAAATACATTCTCACCTGCAACATGATATGTTTTATAAAGTTTGAAATTATATGAATAATGATAATCATTCTATGATGGATTTTATGATGGTTTCATTTAAAGTTTCTTATGAAATATTTTGATGTTCATAAAGTTATGCATATATGATGATGACAATTTTCAAAGCATGAAATATATATATAGATATGTATCACCTAATAAGTGTTGCACACCAATGTTGTGATATGTTATGATGTCATGTTTGGTTTAGAACTAGCTACCCTTTTTCCTCTCATGACGGCGCGCCTACGATGATGATTATGGTGCAACACTTGGGCCCTTAAGATAAAATAGAATAATTTTTAATATGGTCAAAGTAATGAAAGATATGTTTCTATGAAAATGTGCTTAATGCACTATTATGAAAATGATGATGATGATGATGTTTATGAAATGTTTTTCTTTAAAATTGTGAGATTTATATGTACTTACTAAGCTTTAGCTTATTCAAGTTTATATCTTGTTGCAGATAAGGGTAAGAAAGTCATGGATTAGACGGAGGGCATAGGAAGGCGTGTGAGTATAAAGAACGATGAATTGCAAACGGAAGAACGCCAAGAAGAAAGTTTTTAACGATTTAAGTTATGTTCTATAATCTAGATATGATTATTTGGTAAGTTTTGTTTCTAAGAATTTATGAACTATGTTTTGATAACTTATTCTTTTCAAGTTTATGGTCTTCCGCGTAATGTAGTATTGAAAATTGTCTTTAAACTAAAGTTTTTGACTCGGTCGTTCTGCCGACCATCGTTGTTTGGCATGCCAATTTAAAAATGTTTGGCCTGCCGATCCCATTTTTTTGGCCTGCCAAACTTTGAAAGTTTTAAAACCCTATTTGGTAGAGCCTCTGTCGGCCTGCCGGTAGATGATTTTCGGCCTGTCGACTATGTTCAACCTCCTGAAGTCTCCAGTTCGGCCTGCCGAGCTATGAGAGCAAATAGTTTTAAAATGATGTAATGTTTTAATAAGTTATGATTTTACTTTTTGGTATATTTACCTTATTAAAGGATATTTATGATCAAATTAGTTATTACTTTAGATCAAGTTATTTATTGATTGTATTTTAAAAAGAAAAAATGTATGTATGGATCCTGGTTACAATTTCTTAACTATGATTACCTTTAAAGTTCAAATAAGTTTTGTACTTAAAGTTCATCTTAAAAATAAGTATGTAATGAATGAATGTAATGACATCTGTGACATCCGTAAGGGGGGCGTTATAAGTTATTCGATTAAAACATTCTTAGCTAGATATTCTCTATGAAAATAAATATTCTTGATAATTCAACAAGGTTATCTTGAATTAATTCAAAATTAATCCAATCGATAAACAGATATGAATTATCTGATCCTGATAATTCAACAAGTTTATCTTGAGTTAATTTTCACAAAATTAATTCAACCGACAAACAGACATAAATTTTCTGATCCTATAGAATTTTCACCCAATCTTATAATTTGATACAAGTCACCAATTATTGGAAAAGCACGCCGTATTGTTACAAGATTTTTTATGAGCTAGTAAAGGGGACCTGATGGACCTATATAGTTCAAGCTCCCGATAATTATGAAACCCAATATCCCAAATATACATTTCATAATTATCGACTCTAACGCTATTCCACTAAAAGCTTAGAGCTGCACTCTCGAACTATATAGAATTACGAAGCCCGTATAGCTAAGTCTCTATGACATATCATAATGTATCATATCCCTATAGGATTATCCATTTGTCTTACATTCCTGATTATTTTTATTTTACATTCCATTATCTTACTATCGGAAAACTTACCATTCAAAAACAGTATACCATTCAATTACACCTATGTATCCAAATGGTTAAGCGCTCTAGTTTTTCAATTACATGATAATGCATATAAGAGAATACAACCACTCTTGAAGAGGAGCTATGGATTCCATATATATGAATAACAGGTCTACTCTATCAAGAGTCATGCCTCCAACGTACCAACATGTGTACCAACATAAAATGTGGATGTCACCCTTTGGTACATCAAAAGACGTAAGTCAAGACAACGGGCCCACTATTCATCTCAAGATTAAGATACAACACACATGATTGTCTAAAGTGAATCAATTTGCCAAGACAGAATTATTAATCTAAATCAATTCACTTTATGTCCCGATCTAACACGTCGTCACCTATGACAATGTGCCAATGTTTCTATTCACGGGTCCACCTCCAATGACCAAGACAAACCATCTCCTGTTAGGGATATAGACAATATAACAATCTTTGCATGAATAAAGTGCCCAACTTTATTCTCTCGATTACAGATCTTATGATTTAGACCATCACTTTAAGAATCGTGTCTTTGGTATAATCTATCCATCTATGCCTAATTCTTAAAGGTTTAGACCGACAGTCTCAGACTGTTGTTTGCTTAAAATGAATGCAACAAATATGAACGTAAATTGGACAAGAATTTGGTATGTAAATAATAAATAAATTCTTTATTAATAAAAAGTCTCCCAAAACATATTACACTTTTACTTTGCCTAACAATCTTCTACTTGCACTAAGTGAGTAAATATGACAAATCTCGTATCCCCATAGCTTCTACATGCCTATTGAAGACTCTCTCAGTTAGTGTCTTTATAAATGGATCAGTTAAATTGTCCTCTGATGCGATTTTATACATAGCAACATGCCTACCTTTTACGAAGTCCTTTATCACATAATACTTCTGATCAATATGCTTACTCTTCTTGTGAAATCTTGGTTCCTTAGCATTAGCTACCGCCGCACTGTTCTCACAGTGTAGTGATACTGTCTTATCCATACTAGGAACTCCCTCAAGATCCCCAAGGAACTTGCGGAGCCACATTGCTTTTTTTGAAGCATCACTAGCTGCCACATACTTGGCCTCCATCGTTGAATCCGAAGTGCAATCTTGCTTCACACTCCTCCAACTAATGGCACCGCCTCCCAGAGTAAACACAAAACCAAAAGTTGTTCTTCTTGAATCTAGACAGGATTGGAGATCCAAATCAGTGTATCCTAGAGGAGTTAAGTCCTCATCCAAATACACAAGCATATGCCCTTGAGTCCTTCTTAGGTACTTGAAAATATGCTAGATTGTAACCCAATGGCTCGATCTTAGATCCACCTGAAATCAACTTACAATCTCGAACGCATAACAAATATGTGGTCGTGTGAAAGCATGGCATACATTAGACTACCCACTGTGAAGCATAAGGCACCTTCTTCATGTATTCTCTTTCTTCATCAGACTTTGGAGAGTCTTTCTTCGAAAGAGTAATTCCAACCTAGATGGTTGCCTAACTTTCTTCAAATCCTACATTGCAAACCTCCTGAGAATTTTATCTATATAGCCGGCTTAGGATGAAGCTATCTTTCTGTTCTTCCTATTCTAAAAGATCTAGATACCGAGAAAAAAATTAGCTTCACCTAAGTCTTTCATGCTAAACTGCTTGGTCAACCATAATTTGACCGATGACAACAACCTAACGTCATTGCCAATTAGCAGAATGTCATCTACATAGAGTAGTAGAAAAACAACATTCCTATCCTTAATGTGTTTGTACACACATGGTTCATTCACATTTTGTGCAAACCTATAAGTCTTGATCACTTGATCAAATCTTATGTTTCAATAATGGGAAGCCTGCTTAGGTCCATATATTGACTTTAGCAGCTTACAAACCTTACCCTCCTGACA
This sequence comes from Artocarpus heterophyllus, assembly GCA_025403435.1. Lineage (NCBI taxonomy): Eukaryota > Viridiplantae > Streptophyta > Magnoliopsida > Rosales > Moraceae > Artocarpus > Artocarpus heterophyllus. The sequence goes on from CM046331.1 coordinate 6,770,545, forward strand.
CTTGACCTTGAACCTGCCTAATTATTCCATATAAATAGACTCATAAAGATAGCCATTTAGAAAGGTTGTCTTGACATCCATCTGCCAAATCTTGTAGTCGAGAGAGGCAGCTATGGACAAGAGAATGCAGATGGATTTAAGCATGGCTACAGGCGAAAAAGTTTCCTCATAATCGATTCCTTCCTTTTGCATGTATCCCTTAGCTACTAGTATAGCCTTCAAGGTTTTAACCTTTACATCCACTCTTCTTTTCCTCTTGTAAATCCACTTACACCCTATAGGTTTTATCCCTTTAGGAAGATCCACAAGCTCCCAGACCTGATTAGTCTCCAGAGACTTCATCTCTGTGTTCATATCCTTTGTCCAGAGTTTCGAATCAATATCCTCCATAGCCTCTTTGTAAGTGTAAGGATCCCTGTCATGTTCATCTGGTTCAGCCAAGAAGGCCTTACCATTGAATATATACCTCACGGGTTGACGCCTGATCCTTCCACTATAACGAAGGCCCTTAGATTGTTGTTTGGGTTCGGTTGGTTTTTCTACACTGATCGAAATGGTTTCATTTAGAACCCTTGGAGTGATCGAATCACTCACCAACTTCTCAAGCACCACCTTGCTTTGAGGCTTAAAGTTGTCCTTGTAACTTTCCTCAAGGAAAGTTGCATTAGTTGAAACTACGACTTTATTTTCCTTTGGGTTATAGAAATAACCCCTTTTAGTCTCTTTTGGATATCCTACAAACACACAAACTTCTGAGCGAGCTTCTAACTTGTTCGCATCCCTAAACAGGACATAAGTTGGATGCCCCCATATACAAATATGGTTTAAGGATGTCTTCTTGCCCGTCCACAACTCGTGAGGAGTTTTAGGAACTAATTTTGAAGGCATATTGTTCAAAAGATAACACACGGTTTGTAGTGCATATCCCCAAAAGGACAAAAGCAATTATGAATAACTCATCATGGACCTAGCCATGTCCAACAAAGTCTTATTCCTTCTTTCAGCCATGCCATTTTGCTACGGAGTGCCCAGCATGGTCAAATGGGATAAACTCCTATTCTCTAATACGTGTCCCAAGAACTCATCAGAAAGGAATTCACTAGCTCGATTGGATCAAAGTGCCTTTATGGGTTTACGCAATTGCTTTTTCACTTCAGCCCGAAACCCCTTGAACTTGTCATAAGTTTTGGTTTTATTGTGCATTAGGTACACATACCCATACCTTGAGTAAGCATAAATAAAAGTGACGAAGTACTCATACTCTCCTCGTGCCCTAATGTTCATAGGTCTGCAAACATCACTATGCACAAGTTCCAGAATCCCTTCGGCTTTATTGCCTTTAGACCTAAATGGTCTTATGGTCATTTTACCCTCCAAACAAGATTCACATTGTGGTATAGATTCCACCTTTAAGTGACTCAAAGGTTCATCCCTTACCAACCTTTGAATCCTATTTAGGTTAATATGACCAATTCGCAAATGCCAAAGATAAGTCTAATTAGAGTGAGAAGTTTTAAGTCTTTTAGAGTTATTATCATTTATCTTAGCATTAAGCAGTAAGTCCATCTTGGGTTAGATAAAATATAGATTACTTTGCATCCATCCAGAATAGATAAAAGATTTGTTTTTACGAATCACCACTTTATCATTAAAAGAAATCAAATAGGAGTCTTTAAATAAACACGCTATAGAAATTAAATTCATTTTAAGTTTAGGAACATGAAAACAATCTCAAAAAATTAAAATCCTATAATTATCAAAATGAAGATGGACGTCTCCCACTACTTCAACTAAGATCAAGGATCCATCACCCATCCGAAGCGTGAAGTCTTCATGAAGCAAACTTCTCGTTTCTTTGAACCCCCGTAGAGAAACACAAACATTATTAGTTGCTCCGGAATCTATGACCTAAGTGTCACTAGATTCTTCAACCAAACAAGTTTCTAAATATAGAAGATCACACATATCTCCTCAGGAAAGGAAGTCCTTGTAATTCTTCTTTATGTGCCCGACCTTCCCGCAGAAGAAGCACTTTAGCTTCTTCGGGTTCTTATTCTTATTCTTCTTGTTCTTGCCGTTTGTAGGAATAGAAGGCTTCTCATTCTTGACCGTTTGCTTATTTCCATTCCTTGGATTAGGATTGGAACTAGAGACAGCCGCTAAGTTGACCTCGCCACTAGCAGGAGACTCCCTAATCAACAGTTCAAACTCCTGTAACTATTTCATCAACTCTGTTAAGGTCATATCCCATCTATTGCTTAAATTAAAAGTAGCTCTAAATAGGATAAATTCTTTAGATAGTGTCTCAAAGACCATAGTCATTTGAGTTTTGTTGGAAACAATAACGCGCAGCGGAATTTTAAAATTTTTTCATCAGAGTAATTTTCAAAACACAAGTTTAACATGTTATATGTATAAATTAGACAGATCTTACTAACCTTAGTGTGCCGAAGAACCTCCGCAACCTGCGTAGAGAAGTAACGTTCTAGAAGAGCCTCAACCAATTGGTCTTCTTTGCTATTCTCTATCCACAACCGGAGTGAGTGTGGGCTCACACGTACAGCTCTTCCACCGGTGACTCTCCTTCCAACCAATAGAGAGAACCCAAAGCTAGTGCTCGTGATTTATGAACAAAAGCTCTCAGGGAGTTTTTAGATGCTCACTAGAAGAGTATCACTCTTAATCTCTCAAATTGATCTAAGTAAATCTTGAGACTCACTCCTTTTTTATAGCTATTGGTCCTGGGGTCAGTCCATATCAGATTAGGTCTCAAAAACTCGAAACAGAATCAAGTCAGATCAATATCTGATAAGATCCACGTGAAAACGCGTAATCTTATCTCCCGTTGATCGGCAGGCTGAACATTCTGATCGGCAGGCCGAACAGGCCAGTTCGGCAGGCCAACCACGTCATTCGACAGGCTGAACTCCCGAGAAAAAATCGCCGTGAATCTTTTATTTTCCACCCGAGATTCTAAAGGATAAAGTCTCAATTTTGATTCAAATAACCCAATAGAGAAGTTATCTGATCAAAACAAACTTTATCAAGATAATCTCTAAGAAAATAAATCAATTCACAATAATTCTACAAGTTTATCTTGTTCTAATTTGTCCAAAATTAAAACAATCGATAAACAGACAAGAATTATCTGATCGCAACAATTCAACAAGTTTACCTTGAACTAATTTTGTACAAAATTAATTCAACCGATAAACAGACATGAATTAATTGATTCTAACAAATTTTAAACTAATCTGATAAATCCGACATAAGTCACCAATTATTGAAAAAGCACGCCGTGTCGTTACAGGATTTTGTGAGCTAGCAAAGGGGACCAAAATGGACCTATAAAGTTCAAGCTCATGATAATTATGAAACCCAATATCCCAGATATACATTTCACAATTATCAACTCCAACGCTACTCCACTAAAAGCTTGGAGCTGTACTCTCAAACTTTATAGAATTACAAAGCTCGTGTAGCTAAGTCTCCATGACATATCATAGTGTATCACATCCCCGTATGATCATCCATAATCGGCTTAAGGACAAGTTCTGTCTTACCTTCTCGATTATTTTTATCTTACGTTCCATTGTCTCACCATTAGAAAACTTACCATCCAAAGATAGTATACCATTCGGTTACACCTATGTATCCAAATGGTTGGGCGCTCTAGTTTTTCAATTACAGGACAACGCATATAAGAGGATATCATTACTCCTTAAGGGGAGCTATGGATTCCATATCTATGAATAACAAGTCTATGCTATCAAGAGTCATGCCTCCAACGTACCAGTATGCATACCACTATTGAGATGTGAGTGTCACCCTTTGGTACATCAAAAGACACAAGTCGAAACAACGGGCCCACTATTCATCTCAAGATTAAGATACAATACAAATGACTGTCTAAAGTGAATCGATTTGCCAAGACAAAATTATTAATCCAAATCAATTCACTTTATGTCTCAATCCAATACATCGTCACCTATGACAACGTGCCAATGTTTCTATTCACGGAGTCCAACTCCGATGATCAAGACAAACCATCTCCCAAAAGGGATATAGACAACATAACAATCCTTACATGAATAAAGCGCCCAACTTTATTCCCTCGATTGCGGATCATATGTTTTAGACCGTCACCTTAAGAATCATGTCTTCCGTATAATCAGTCCATCATATGCCCAATTCTTAAGGCTTAGACTGACAATCCCAGACTACTATTTGCTTATCATACATTCAACAAATATGAACATAAAGAGGACAAGTTTTGGTATATATAAATGAATAAATTCTTTATTGACAAAAAGGTCTCCAAAAACATATTACATTTTTACTCCTTAGGGCATACATGTCTAACAATCTCCCACTTGCACTAAGTGAGCAAATACAGCAAATTTTGCATCCCCATAGCTTCCACATGCCTCTCGAAGACTCTCCCAGTAAGTGTCTTCATAAATGGATCAGCTAAATTGTCCTCTAACGTGATCTTGCACCCCGTGACATGCCCGCCCTCAATGAAGTCCTTTATCACACGATACTTCCGATCAATATGCTTACTCTTCTTGTGAAATCTTGGTTCCTTAGCATTAGCTACCGCCGCACTATTATGACAGTATAGTGATACCGCTTTATTCATACCAGGAACTACCTCAAGATCCCCAAGGAACTTGCGGAGCCACACTGCTTCTTTCGAAGGATCACTAGCCGCCACATACTCAGCCTCCATCGTTGAATCCGAAGTACAATCTTGCTGAGCACTTCTCCAACTGATGGCACTGCCAACAAGAGTAAACACAAACACCGAAGTCGATTTCTTAGAATCCAGACAGGATTGAAAATCCGAATCAGTGTATCCTAGAGGAGTTAAATCCTCACCCAAATACACAAGCATATACCCTCGAGTCCTTTTTAGGTACTTGAAAATATGCTTTACCGCAACCCAATGGTTCGGTCCTGGATCCGCCTGAAATCGACTTACAATCCCGACCGCATAGCTAATATCCGGTCGAGTGCAAAGCATGGCATACATGAGACTACCCACTGCCGAAGCATAAGGCACCTTCTTCATGTATTCTCTTTCTTCATAAGACTTTGGAGAGTCTTTCTTAGAAAGAGTAATTCCAGACCTAGATGGTTGCCCACCTTTCTTGAATCCTGCATTGCAAACCTCCTGAGAATTTTATCTATGTAGCCAGCCTGAGACAAAGCTATCATTTTGTTCTTCCTATCCCGAAAGATCTAGATACTGAGAACAAAATTAGCCTCACCTAAGTCCTTCATGTCAAACTACTTGGTCAACCATAATTTGACCGATGACAACGCCCCAACGTCATTGCCAATCAGCAAAATGTCATCTACATAGAGCAGTGGAAAAACCACCTTCCCATCCTTAATGTGTTTGTAAACACATGGTTCATCCACATTTTATGAGAACCCATAAGTCTTGATCACTTGATCAAATCTTATGTTCCAAGAACGAGAAGCCTTCTTAAGTCCATAAATAGACTTTAGGAGCTTACAAACCTTACCCTCTTGACTCGCGACCTTGAACCCGTCTGGTTGTTCCATATAAATGGACTCATCAAGATAGCCATTCAGAAAAGCCGTCTTGACATCCATCTGCCAAATCTCGTAGTCGAGAGCGGCAGCTATGGACAAGAGAATCCGGATGGACTTAAGCATGGCTACAGGCGAAAAGGTTTCCTCATAATCGATTCCTTCCTTTTGTGTGTAACCCTTAGCTACCAGTCTAGCCTTAAAGGTTTTGACCTTTCCATCCACTCCTCTTTTCCTCTTGTAGATCCACTTACACCATATGGGTTTTACCCCTTTAGGAAGTTCCACAAGCTCCCAGACCCGATTAGTCTCCATAGACTTCATCTCTATGTTCATGGCCTCTATCCATAGTCTTGAATCAACATCCTCTATAGCTTCTGCGTAAGTATAAGGATCCCTATCATGTTCATCCGGTTTAGCCAAGAAGACCTCCCCATTAAACATATACCTTTCAGGTTGACGCCCGATCCTCCCACTACGCCGAAGCCCCTGAGGTTGTTGTTCAGGTTTGTTTGGTTTTTCTACACCGATCGGAATGGTTTTGGTTCGGAACCTCCAGAGTGAACGGATCACCCCTTAACTCCTCAAGCACCACTTTGCTTCGAGGTTTAAAGTCGTCCATGTAACTCTCCTCAAGGAAAGTTGCATTAATTGAAACCACGACTTTATTTTCCTTTGAGTTATAAAAATAACCCCCTTTAGTCCCTTTTGGATATCCTACAAACACACAAACTTCTGAACGTGCTTCCAACTTATTCGGATCCTTAAACAGGACATGAGCTGGACATCCCCATATGTGAATATGGTTTAAGGACGTCTTCCGTCTTGTCCACAACTCGTGAGGAGTTTTAGGGACCGATTTTGAAGGCACATTGTTCAAAAGATAACATGCGGTTTGTAGTGCATTTTCCCAAAAGGATAAAGGCAATGATGAATAACTCATCATGGACCTAATCATGTCCAACAAAGTCCTATTCATTCTCTCCGCTACGCCATTCTGCTGTGGAGTGCCCGACCCAGTCAAATGGGATAAAATCCCATTCTCTAACAAGTGTCCCAAGAACTCATCAGAAAGGTATTCCCCACCTCGATTAGATCGAAGTGCCTTTATGGGTCTATCCAATTGCTTTTCCACTTCAGCCCGAAACTCCCTGAACTTATCATAAGTTTCACTTTTGTGGTGCATTAGGTACACATACCCATATCTTGAGTAATCGTCAATAAAAGTGACGAAGTACTCATACCCTCCTCGTGCCCGGATGTTCATCGGCCCGCAAACATCACTATGCACAAGTTCTAGAACCCCTTCGGCCCTATTGCCCTTAGACCCATATGGTCTTTTGGTCATTTTACCCTCCAAACAAGACTCACATTGAGGTATAGATTCCACCTTTAAGTGACTTAAAGGTCCATCCCTTACCAACCTTTGAATCCTATTCAGGTTAATATGGCCAAGGCGCAAATGCCAAAGATAAGTCTTATTAGAGTGAGAAGTTTTAAGTTTTTTTGAGTTATTATCATTTATCTCAGCATTAAGCAATAAGTCCATCTTAGGTTTGATAAAATATAGATTATTTTGCATCCATCCAGAACAGATAAAAGATTTGTTTTTACAAATCACTACTTTTTCATTAAAAGATACCACGTAGGAGTCTTTAAATAAAGAAGATACAGAAATTAAATTCCTTTTAAATTTAGGAACATAAAAACAATCTTGCAAAATTAAATTCCTATAATTATCAAAACAAAGATGGACATCTCCCACTGCTTCCGCTGAGACCAAGGATACATTGCCCATTCGAAGCGTTAAGTCTTCACACAACAGACTTCTCGTTTCTTTGAATCTCTGTAGAGAAACACAAACATGATTAGTTGCACCGGAATCTATGACCCATATGTCACTTGATTCCTCAACCAAACAAGTTTCTAAATATAGAAGATCACTCCTACCTCCCTTTGAAAGGAAGTCCTTGCAATGCTTCTTTATATGCCCGACCTTACTACAGAAGAAGCACTTAAGCTTCTTTAGGTTCTTCTTCTTGCTCTTGGTAGCAGTAGGAATAGAAGACTTCCCACTCTTGGCCCGTTGCTTCTTTCCATTCCCAGAGTTAGGATTGGAACCAGAAGTAGCTACCACGTTGGCCTCACCACCAGCAGGAGACTCCCTGATCAGCAGTTCAAACTCTTGTAACTGTTTCATCAATTCTATCAAGGTCATATCCCGTCTATTGCTTAAATTAAAAGTAGCTCTAAACAGAATAAATTCCTTAGACAGAGTCTGAAAGACCATAGTCATCTGAGTTTCAGCATCGATGTCGGCTCCATTGGTTTGAGCCTCAACGAGGTAACCCATGACCAACATCATGTGCTCCTTTACAGATGTCCCCGGTCTCTGTCTACAGTTTAAGAGTTTCCAAAGCGCCCCTTGTCGCTTTGTTATAGCCTAGCCTCCAAACATGTCCTCAAGATTATCCAAGATCTGCTTCGCAGTCTCATAATCCTTATGTTGAGCCTGCAGCACATTGTTCATCCTAGCCATAACATAGCAGCGGGCCCGATCATTAGCATCTTTCCAACGGTCGTACGCTTGGACTTGCTCATTACTTTAGTCTCCCGTAGGCTCGGGAGGACAAGGAGTTGTCAGTACATATTTCAGTTTCTCAAAGGATAGGACGATGTCTAGGTTCCGTTTCCAATCGTTATAATTCTCACCGGTTAATTGGTTTTTGTCAAGTATCGATGATAAAGCGTTTTTAGACATTTTCAATCTACAATAAAGAATCATATACCAAACATAAGCAAACATATATAATAATTTAGTAAGATAACACAATCATGTAAAATCATACAAATGTGTTTATGTGTCAAAACCTAGAAAATATCACAACCTTACAACGATAATTCCCAACTCAGAATTCAACAAGCTCCTAGGGGAGTCATGCCAAATTCAATCAGGAACACGGATCCCCTCCTGATTCATATATGCCATCCAGGACCCGTATGATCCAGCACATACTAATAATCGTTTCTTTGGCCATTAATTTTATTAACAGAGCTCCTAGGGGAGGTTAATAATAAAATTAACGTGAGTGTATAACCACCGTTTCAATATTTTATCCATGATTTATAATCACCACCTAGGGGTGGCAACCATAAATCATACTAAAATACTTTATCCTTTCAAAGATCCAATCTGGTACATGATAGAAATCCCTTCCTAGGGATCGGGACCACCATGTTCTTCCTATGGACCAACGATGGAGGCCTTAGGCCCTCTCTTTGAAAACCTTCTCCCACTCAATCTTTTGAAGTCAAGGTTTTATTTTAAAATCATGCATGAACAATTTTAATATGAGCTGCACTCCCTATTCTATATGACATGTTATCAATATACATGGTAAATCATATTATAATGCAGACAAGCAAAGCAATCAAGCAAAGCTACAAGCAAAATAATAATAACCGTAATATTATGGTTCCACCCTAGAGAATAGAAAACTAAGATTACAAGAGAATAATCGAGACATTTATCGATTCTTTATTTTTGAATCCTCAAGCTATATCCTGCTTCATGTAATATCCATCTTCAAGTCTTCAATCCCATATGAATCGAATACTTCATATTTCCGGTCATATCCAAATTTAATGTTTCTTAGAATTGTCCCAAAAATAAAATTAAAACTGCACTGGAAAAATTGCACCTTTTCTGGACACTTGGCAGCTCTCGGTCGACAGGTCGATCTGGGTGATCAGCCTGCCGATCATGAAGGTTCGGCCTGCCGAACTGAAAGTTCCGTCTGCCGGTAGAGCACCAAAATTTCTGCCCCACTGTCGGCCTGCTGGACCACACGTTCGGTCTGTTGATCTGTGACCTTCGGTCTGCCGAACTGTGAGGTCCGACATGCCGACCTAGCAGAAAACCCTCATTCCAGAAAATACAATTTTAATGCAATTCATCAATTTTATTTTCAATAATTCAAAAAACATAAAATTAGAGACTCTAGAAATACCTGGAGGCGCCATCATCAATCTTTAAGATCCGACTTCTAGTTCCATCTTCTCCAAATAATTATTTAATTACAAAATTCTTACAAATTAAAAAATTAAATAACAATTCCTAGGCGGAAATGATAGTCCGCCATCTAATTACATGAAAAACCTAGATACACATTCTAAACTCTAAGGAACCATAATCGGTATGAATTAATTAATTAATAATTAATTAAACAACGATTTAATCAACCATAATTAATTAATAAACATTCACCACATAATCCATGACAACATATATATTATATAGAAACCTAGAGTGCCATCTCTCTATAAAATTCAATTCAAGCATAGGAGAGATTAAGATCACAAAATTTATGCATATAACATGATCACAAAATTGCAAATTTATATAAAAAACTTCGGTTCTGATACCAATTGTTGGAAACAATAATGCGTAGCAGAATTTTAAAAATTTTTCATCAGAGTAATTTTTAAAACATAAGTTTAACATGTTATATGTATAAATTAGATAGATCTTACTAACCTTAGTGCGCCGAAGAACCTCTGCAACCTGTGTAGAGAAGTAACGTTCCAGAAGAGCCTCAACCAACTGGTCTTCTTTGCTATTCTCTATCCACAACCGAAGTGAGTGTGGGCTCACACGTACAGCTCTTCCACCGGTGACTCTCCTTCCAACCAATAGAGAGAACCCGAAGCTAGTGCTCGTGATTTGTGAACAAAAGCTCTCAGGGAGTTTTTAGATGCTCACTAGAAGAGTATCACTCTTAATCTCTCAAATTGATCTAAGTAAATCTTGAGACTCACTCCCTTTTTATAGCTATTGGTCCTGGGGTCAGTCCATATCAGATTAGATCTCAAAAACTCGAAACAAAATCAAGTTCAGATCAATATCTGATAAGATCCGCGTGAAAACGCGTAATCTTATCTCATGCTGATCCGCAGGCCGAACATTCTGATCGGTAGGCTGAACAGGCCAGTTTGGCAGGCCGAACACGTCATTCGGCAGGCCGAACTCCCGAGAAAAAATCTCCACGAATCTTTTATTTTCCACCTGAGATTCTAAAGGATAAAGTCTTAGTTTTGATTCAAATAACCCAACAGAGAAGTTATCTGATCAAAACAAACTTTATCAAGATAATCTCTAAGAAAATAAATCAATTCACAATAATTCTACAAGTTTATCTTGTTCTAATTTGTCCAAAATTAAAACAACCGATAAACAGACAAGAATTATCTGATTGCAATAATTCAACAAGTTTATCTTGAACTAATTTCTTACAAAATTAATTCAACCGATAAACAGACATGAATTATTTGATTCTAACAAATTTTAAACCAATCTGATAAATCCGACATAAGTCACCAATTATTGAAAAAGCGCGCCGTGTCGTTACAGGATTTTGTGAGCTAGCAAAGGGGACCAAAATAGACCTATAAAGTTCAAGCTCATGATAATTATGAAACCCAATATCCCAGATATACATTTCACAATTATCAACTCCAACGCTACTCCACTAAAAGCTTGGAGCTGCACTCTCGAACTTTATAGAATTACGTAGCTCGTGTAGCTAAGCCTCCATGACATATCATAGTATATCGTATCCCCATATGATCATCCATAATCAGCTTAAGGACAAGTTCTGTCTTACCTTCCCGATTATTTTTATCTTACGTTCCATTGTCTCACCATTAGAAAACTTACCATCCAAATATAGTATACCATTCGGTTACACCTATGTATCCAAATGGTTGAGCGCTCCAGTTTTCCAATTATAGAACAACGCATATAAGAGGATATCATTACTCCTTAAGAGGAGCCATGGATTCCATATCTATGAATAACAAGTCTACGCTATCAAGAGTCATGCCTCCAATGTACCGGTATGCATACCACTATTGAGATGTGGGTGTCACCCTTTGGTACATCAAAAGACACAAGTCGAAACAACAGGCCCACTATTCATCTTAGGATTAAGATACAATACAAATGACTGTCTAAAGTGAATCGATTTGCCAAGACAGAATTATTAATCCAAATCAATTCACTTTATGTTCCGATCCAACACATCGTCACCTATGACAACGTGCCAATATTTCTATTCAGGGAGTCGAACTCTGATGGTCAAGACAAACGACCTCCCGAAAGGGATATAGACAACATAACAATCTTTACATGAATAAAGTGCCCAACTTTATTCCCTTGATTGTGGATCATATGTTTTAGACCGTCACCTTAAGAATCGTGTCTTCCGCATAATCTGTCCATCATATGCCCAATTCTTAAGGCTTAGACTGACAGTCTCAGACTACTGTTTGCTTATCATACATTCAACAAATATGAACGTAAAGAGGACAAGTTTTGGTATATATAAATGAATAAATTCTTTATTGATAAAAATGTCACGTATTACATTTTTACTCCTTAGGGCATACATGTCTAACAAGTTTTAGCATCGATGTCAGCTCCATTGGTCTAAGCCTCAGCAAGGTAACCCATGACTAACATCATATGCTCCTTTACAGACGTCCCTGGTCTCTGCTTACAGTTCAAGAGTTTTCAAAGCACCCTTTGCCGCTTTGTTAAGGCTTGACCTCCAAAAATGTCTTCTAGATTATCCAAGATCTGTCTAGCAGTCTCATAATCCTCATGTTGAGCCTGTAGCGTGTTATTCATACTGACCATAACAAAGCAATGGGCCTGATCATTGGCATCTTTTCAGTGATCATATGCTTGAATTTGCTCATTAATGGAATCTCCTGTAGGCTCGGGAGGACACGAAGTTGTCAGCACAAATTTGAGTTTCTCAAAGGAAAAGACGATGTTTAGGTTCTATTTTCAATCATTATAAATCTCTCTGGTTAATTGGTTTTTTATCAAGTATCGATAAAAAAGTATTTTTAGACATTTCTAATCTACAATAAAGAATCATATACCAAACAGAAGCTTACATCGCATAATAATTTAGTAAGATAACACAATCATATATAGCATACAAATGTGTTTATGTGTCAAAACCTTGAAAATATCACAACCTTACAATGATAATTCCTAACTTAGAATTCAACAAGCTTCTAGAGGATTCTTGCCAAATTCAATCAAGAACACGGATCACGTTCTGATTAATATATGCCATTTAGGACCCGTATGATCCAGCATATATTAATAATTGTTTCTTTGGCCATTAATTTTATTAACAGAGTTCCTAGGGAAGGTTAATAATAAAATTAACTTGAGCGTATAACTATCATTTCAATATTTTATCCATAATTTATAATCACCATCTAGGGATGTGCAACCATAAATCATGTTAAAATACTTTATCCTCTCGAAAATCCAACCCGGTACATGATGAAGTCCATTCCTAAGGGTCGAAAACACCATATGCTACCTATAGACCAACGATGGAAGCCGTAGGTCCTCTCTTCGAAAACCTTCTCCCATTCAATCTTTTGAAATCAAGGTTTTATTTTATAAACATGCATGAACAATTTTTAATGAGCGGCACTCCCTATTCTATATGATATGTTATCAATATACATGGCAAATCATATTATAATACAGACAAGCAAAGCAATCATGCAAAGCCACAAGCAAAATAATAAATAATAACCATAATATTATGGTTCCACTCTAGAGAAAAGAAAACAAGATGACAAGAGAATAATCAAAACATATTATCGATTCTTCATCCTTGAATCTTCAAATTGTATCTTTTTTCATGTAATTTCTATCTTCAAGTCTTCAATCCTGTATAGATCAAAAACTCCATATTTTTGGTCATATCCAAATTTAATGTTTCTCATAATTGTCCCAAAAATAAAATTAAAACTGCATTGAAAAATGTAAATTTTTTGAAAAAAATTTTAGCTTTCTGCCAGCATGTCGATCTGTGTGATCGGCCTACCAGTCATGTCTTTGGCCTGCTGATCTTTTTAGGTTGGCATGCCGGTCATGACTGATTTTAGTTTGACTTGCTACTAGAGCCACCAGATTTCTGCCCCGCGGATAGTCTACCGAACCTAAAGTCTGGCTCGCCAATCTGCGACCATCAGCTTGCCGAACTGGAGGGTTTGGCATGTCGACCGATCCAAAAATCACGTTTTTCTTGAAAATATAGTTTTACTTAGTTTTTTCATTTTTATTTTCAACAATTCAAAAATATAAAATTTTAGAGACTCGAGAAATACTTGGGGAATGCTATATCATCTATCTTCTAGATCTGTCTTCTTCGAATGATTATTTAATTTTTAAATTCTTACAAATTTAAAAATTAAATAATAATTCCTAGACGGAGATGATAGTCTACCATTTAATTACACAAAAAACCTAGATACACATTGTAACCTTTAAGGAACCATAATCGAAATAAATAAATTATTTAATAAATAATTAAATAATAATTTAATCAACCATAATTAATTAATAAATATTTACCATATAATCCATGACAACATATAAATATATAGAAACCCTAGAGAGCCAACTCTCTAAAAAATAAATTTAAGCATAGGAGAGATCAAGATCACATAATTTATATGCACAGCATGATCATAAACTCGTAAATTTATGTAAAAAACTATGTCTTTGATACCAGTGGTTGAAAAAATAGTAGGCAGCAAAATTTTAAAATTTTTAATACCAGAGTATTTTTTAAAAACACAAGTTTGACACGCTATATGCATAAATTAACCATATCTTACTAACCTTGTCTCCCAAAAAGCTCCCGCAATCGATGAAGAGAAAAGACGTCGTAGAAGGACCTCAACAATTGGCCTTCTTTACTATTCTCTATCCATGACTGGTGTGTATGTGGGCACACTCGTACAGCTCTTCCACCAAACGACTCTCTATCCAACCAATTGAGAAATACCAAAAGCTATAGTTTATCATTTGTGAACAACTCTTTGGGAAGTTTCAAAGTCTCACTAGCAAAGTACTCGCTCTAGATAATCTTTTATTTCCCACCTAAGATTCTTGGGATAGAGCCTCAATTTTAACTCAAATAACCTAATAGAGAAGTTATCTAATTAAAACAGTCATATCTAGATAATCTATAGGAAAATAAATATTCTTGATAATTCAACAAGTTTATTGTGAATTAATTCAAAATTAATTCAACTAATAAACGGACATAAATTATCTGATCTCGATAATTCAATAAGTTTAAATTAATTCAACCAATAAACAGGCATGAATTATCTGATTTAATCAAATTTTCAACCAATTTGATAATTTGACACAAGTCATCAATTATTGGAAAAGCACACTGTATTGTTATAGAATTTTTTATGAGCTAGCAAAGGGGACCTGATGGACCTATATAGTTCAAGCTCCCGATAATTATAAAACCCAATATTCTAGATATACATTTCATAATTATTAACTCTAACGTTACTCCACTAAAAGCTTAAAGCTACACTTTCGAACTATATAGAATTACAAAGCTATATAGCTAAGTCTCCATGACATATCATAATGTATCGTATCTCCATAGGATTATCCATAATCGGTTTAAGGATGAATTTTGTCTTACCTTTCTAATTATTTTTATCTTACATTCTATTATCTCACCATCGGAAAACTTACCATCTAAAGATAGTATACCATTCGGTTACACCTATATATCCAAATGGTTAAGCGCTCTAGTTTTTCAATTACAGGATAACACATATAAGAGGATACAACTACTCCTGAAGAGGAGCTATAGATTCCATATATATGAATAACAGGTCTGCTCTATAAAGAGTCATGCCTCCAATGTACCAGCATGCGTACCAACATAAAATGTGGACGTCACCCTTCGATACATCAAAAGACGTAAGTCAAGACAATAGGCCTACTATTCATCTCAAGATTAAGATACAACACATATGATTGTCTAAAGTGAGTTGATTTGCTAAGACAAAATTATTAATCTAAATCAATTCAATTTATGTTCCGATCCAATACATCGTCACCTATGACAACGTGCCAGTGTTTCTACTCACGGAGTCTACCTCCAATGGCCAAGACAAACCATCTCTCGTTAGGGATATAGAACATAACAATCTTTGCATGAATAAAGTGCCTAACTTTATTCCCTTGATTGCGGATCTTAAGATTTAGACCGTCACTTTAAGAATCGTATCTTCTGCATAATCTATCCATCATATGCCCAATTCTTAAAAGTTTAGACTGACAGTCTCAGACTATTATTTGCTTCACATACATTCAACAAAAATGAACGTAAAGAGGACAACAATTTGGTATATAAATAATAAATAAATTCTTTATTGATAAAAATATCTCTAAAACATATTACATTTTTTGCTTCTTAGGCCATACATGTCTAACATTTTCTAAGGTTTCTTCCAATTTTCTATGGCTTCTTCTAGATTCACCCTATTTGGGTCACTATATATCTCTTGCAGTTCAAAATTTGACTTCAAAATTTTGCGTTTAATGTCAGACCAAGGTTTTGAAAAATTCAAATTGCTCCCAAATTAAGTTGTTCCTACAACTATTCAATCTCTAATAATCATACTTGGCTATATCTTCTATCATGAAAGACTTCGTCCATGATTTGTTGGTAAAACTTGGTGGATCCATCTCCTCTCTCTATTCAATTTCTTGTTTCAAGACTTAACATATTTATGAAAACTTCTAACAAATGTTTCCTAGAAAGACCATGGTGAGGATACTTATCTAGCAAGTCTTTAAAGCTCCATCATGTACTATAAAATGGTTCCAAGTGTTTTTGAGAGAACCTTGCAACAAAATGACAAATTTCCCAAAACAATTTTTTTAATTTTTTTGATTTTTTTTATTTTTGGAAATCTTTTAAGTTGAATAATGCTAAATTAATTGGATTCCCAGATCATTTTGGGTCACACTAGATATGCTTAGAATTCTCAACTTTCTTAGGCAAGGGTGTTTTAGCCTTGTGGTCATAGGATTAAGTTCCAACGGTGGGCCTTTTTGACAGAATCTATAAAATTTTACGATTACCCAAACTTGCAAAACAAAGGACAAGATGTTAAGCTTTTATTTATTTTGAACGAATAAAATAGTGAGTGAAAAGCATTTGTCTTTTTTTAAAATTTTGTATGCAAATAATTAAAATAATATTTACAAAGGATGGGGATATATCACTTATTTGTTTTCCCGCTTAATTTAGCAATCTGACAAAGTGACAGTGCCTCTTCGGCAATGGTGCCAAATTTTTGTTTGCATCGCCTAAAATATTTCTCTAAAAGTAGACATTTGTAGTATAGAAAGGTTGTTGTATCTACAAGGAGGTGGGAAATTTGTAACTCGGGTGATTATTAAAAATATAAGTTTAAAAAAGCAAGTGATTTTGCAAAACAAAGTTTAAAGTAAAATAAACATTTTGGTGGTTTTTTAATTCAAAATTTAAAACACAAAATTAAAACGGTAAAACTTTGAGAATCCCTTGTATGTTTCACAATTGATATAGAATTTTAACTCTATATAATTAATTATTAAAAGTATTTGATTTTCTATATCTTTTCTCATTAATTACAAACACTTTTATTAATTTTATAAGTCAACCGAGAGTGACAATATAGCAACCCATAATGTAATAAGGGTCTTACTATAAAAAGTAACAAAATAATAATCTCTCACTAATGATTAAGTGCACTAATTATGAAAAGTATAACTGCTATCACTACAATTATAATTATCATAATTTTAAGATAGCAAAAATAATAATAAATCAAAATTAATATATTTTAATGGAATAAATTATTACGTTAAATTCGACAGCACCTCGTCTTATTAAGTGGTTTAAGAATACACTACATCATCTTCTGTCAACAATAAACCAAGCATTAATTGTGCCAGTCTACGTCTATAATGAGTAGAAACTCAACTTAATAAACGAGCATGATTTTAGTGCTATTAACATTAATAACGTAGCATAATTAAATTACATAAAGAAAGCATGACTGAATTAATGTAAGAATTGAGCAACATAATAACATTAACAATAGTTATTAAAAACTTGAAAAATATAATTTATTCCATGAAAATATAGGCATTACAAAGCAGATATAGAATTAAAATTCATACAATAATACTATGCATATAAGATTATATCTTTGCCTCACCAAACTTTCTATACTATTTTAAATATTATTTTATTATTTTTAATGAGGTTGAAAGAGTACTATAACAATATCTCCTCCCAAAAGGAGAGATTCCTAAGCATGAGGCTCAGCACATGAAACTGGACAGAAAGCCTTGAGAAGGCACCCACTCAAGGAAAGCACCCCTATTTATAGTACTATTTACAATTATTTAATAATAATATTATTATTATTTATTTTTTTCTTTTATTTTCTTTAGCCCCCCCTCCCACGTGAATCAACTGAAGAGCTGATTTTTTGCGTTTTAGCGTTATAAGAGTGCAAGTTGGGCTTTGAGACTCGCTGCTTCTCAGCTGAAGAACGGACATGCATAGGCCGCAGGATTACTGATTGACAATAGAAGTGACGGCCCAGATCGAGTCAAATCAAGAAAAGCAAATGCATGCTGACAAACCGTTGGATGAGTTATTCAATCCTGATCGAAGGGATGATAAACGTGCACAGTAAAAACAATTGCATTGGATTCGAAACTCTGCCGCAGATTCCCTAACATGCGTAAGGACACATGGAAGGCCAGGATTGAAGAGATGGCCCGATCGGACGGTAGAGAGCTCGCCACGTTTATTTTCTTTTTATTTTTAAATTTCTTTTTATTTTTTTTTATGTATTTAAGGTCTATTTTTGCCCTTTTATATTGTTTTATTCCGTTTTTCTTTCAAATTTTAAATCTAAAATTGACAAACATACTAAAATTAATTATTTTACACATAAAATATTTACATTAATTATTATTTTACAATAAACACACAAAAATAATTTCAAGGCTATAAAATTTTAGTCTCTTTTGGTTTGACACAGATATAATTTTTAAGACTTATAAATATTTTTAGAAATTACTGAAAATATAATACAACATATTTACAAACTTAAAACATACTATCAAACACATGAAGACTCAAAAAAATATTTTTACAGTTTTGATTGTTTACAAACTAAACACATATTTAACATATCGAAACGATTCTAAAAATTAACAAAAATATTATTAAACATAAAAACACACTAAAAACATATTTTTAAACACATTTATATACTAAGACACAAAAATACTAATTAACATAAAAATGCTATTAATTAAATGATTTAATGAGAAATATAGTATAAATAAATGATTTTATTATTGTAAAATGTACACTTTTACAGTCTCATCACCCCCACTACTATTTGTTAATGGATTTTGATAGTAAATTACACCCAAGAGACAATAAACCTTGAACACAATATCTAACAATAAAATTGTGTTCTAAAACAAGATAAGAAAACTCTAATTTTATGGAGATTTAATAATATGCAAGGGTGTCATTTTATGAATCGTTGCAATCATATCAACTCATGCTACGTTTCACACATAAAGATACCTTTTCATATATGAGTATCTTTTCACATAGCATTACAACTATTACAATGGATATGCTTGTTAGTAATAGACATTTAGGTTTGTATGAAAGTATATAACCAATAAACTGACTTGAAACGACTCAAATTACACAAGCTTTAATATTTGCATTTTTTGAGCTAGCATCATGGTGCTAGCTTTCTGATGCTACTGCGCCATGATGTTCAACCTAATATTTTCTTTTTGGTTGTGCACAAGTGGGCACCACAATGCCAACACTTGCATTGTCCCAATGTCGCAACCATTATTTCTAGCGCCGCGACATTATATGCTGATTACAAAACACTAAAAAAATATATATATTTTTATGTTTTCTTGTATGATCTTTATTCTCATACATTTGAGAAACATATTAAAATCTCGTACAAAATAAATTATTTATATTATAAACTTGTTATTACTGTTGACCACTATTAGTTTTGGAAAAAAGTGTTATTCAATTTAATTTCCGTATATTTAGCTTTAATATCTGTATATTTAGCTTTTCATATACCAAACAGGGAGACTCCATTTTGTATTCAATTACCATGATGTATTAAAAATATGATTCATAAACGATGTGAACCTTATTTGTAGATATTATTTATAGCTTCATGCAGAAAAAAAAGAAAAAAAGAAATATAGTCCAAGGTTCCTTTACGAAGATATATTCCACTCTGATCATTGAACCGTCAGTGGTCGAATATGGTTTTTTTAAGGATAAATTTGAAAAATATTATTTTTGTGGCATTGTTTTTTAATTTTTTTTTATGAAAAAGTTTTAAACATACTATTTCCAAAAAATATAAACAAAAACTATGGTTAATTGTAGGTATTTTGAGTTAGGATTAGCAAAACATGTATTATCTGAATATTTTGGCTTTTTTGGTTAGAAGAAGTGGTATGAATCAAAGGAAGAGAAAAAATGGTAGAACACAACTGTAATAGTAGGAAAAAAAAAGTATACCACTAGTTTACTCGTTTTAGTGCAATTAAGCCTGGTGAATGGAAAGTTTACCTCTCATAAGCTTCTAATTTACTTCTCGATTTCACAACCCGTTAAGCATGGTAACGGGACAGTTCACTAGTAGTAATCTTCCATTCCTCTCGGTGTTTAGCTCTTGAGCTTGGTTACGTTATCGAAACTTAGATTGCATCAATGAGGCTCACCTAAATTCAAACGAGACTATTTGCATCCGAACGTTTTCCCAAAAGTTGCTTCAGCAATCGGAGTCCCTTTAAAAGATTTTTGGACATTTTGCACGTGTGTTAATTGACGTTTGATTAATCTTTTAAATTTGTCGGATTCACCTTCAACACAACATGCTAGCTTCTGCAATAATTGTATCCTCATTGGTAAAAAAATGGTAGAACACAACTGTAATAGTAGGAAAAAAAAAGGTATACCACTAGTTTACTCGTTTTAGTTCAATTAAGCCTGGTGAATGTAAAGTTTACCTCTGATAGGCTTGTAATTTACTTCTTGATTTTCCAAACCGTTAAGCGTGTTAACGGGACAGTTCACTAGTAGTAATCTTCCGTTCTTTCGGTATTTAGCTATTAAGCTCGGTTACGTTATCGAAACTTAGATTGCATCAACGAGGCTCACATAAATTCAAACGAGAGTATTTGCATCCAAAAATTTTCGCAAAAGTCGCTTCAGCATTAGCAGTCCCTTTAAAAGATTTTTGGACATTTTGCACGTGTGTTAATTGACATTTGATTAATCTTTAAAATTTGCCGGATTCAAGTTCAACACAACACGCTAGCTTCTGCAATAATTGTATCTTCATTGGTCAGTTTGAGGCAGAATTGGCAATTCATGTTTGCATGTTCTGCTGGTCCAATACGATTATGATATGGCACAATTAGTATAAATATGAACACGACCTGATCAATAAATGTGTCAAGAACTTAAACACGAACATGAAACGCATTTGGTATGGATAACATGACATGACATGCGAACACGTCTATTAAACAGACCGTGGCAGGTTAGCATAACAAAAAAACGTTTATGATACGATTATGACCCAACTAGTTGAAATAATTAAAATTTTTATTTCAAATTCAAAAGCGATATTAATTGACTACTAGTTATAAATTTGTAGAAAAATTAAAGAAGCTAGAATATAAATTCTCCAAATGTCAATAATTAAAAAAATATATATATATCTAAACACAAAGTATATAGATAATACCACTAGGTATGTAAACGTGCTTAAGTGTGTTAAACAATGCTTAAGTGTGTTAAACATGCTAGCATGAATCTAACCCGTTTATTTTCGTATTATTCATACTAACTCAATTGTAATCCAAATAAGGCCGAACTTGTTTATTTCGTGTCCTTTTTTATCATGTTGTCGTACTGTGCATGAAATTATTGGCCCTAATTTGATATATTTTTGAATAGTGATATATCATTTATGACATATAATTATTACTAAAAAAACAAATTTACCAAAATAAAAACCCAACTGGGGTTAATGAAAAATGATGGCCTACTTACAGCTGAAAATGATCAAAGTACAAAGGATAATTCTAAAAAAATCTTGTAATAATTTTCGTGCTTTGTTTAGAATATTGTTGATAATCATGTTTGACACGCCTAAGGCTAATCCTATTGATTTAAGATTAATCAAAGGAAACAGTTCTATCTTTTCTATTTTAAGCTAAAAATAATTAATTGCAATAGCTGTCTCTCTCTCTCTCATATACAAAAACATAATAAAAAGTCACACGTGTGTGAGTTAATATAATTTGTTGTCTAACTTAAAAAAGTATTTAGCAAAAAAAACAAACTTAAAAAATATAAATAGTTATAGAATGATTAATTTACAGTTCATGATATGTGTTGGTCTTAAAAAAATAGTTGTAATAAATTAAAGGGTAAGGGTAAATAGCTCAGTTAGTCTTCAATTTTTTTAAAAAGGTACGATTTAATCTTTAACCTTTTTTTAAAAAAAATTTAACTAGGTCTAATTGTTTAAAAAAAGGTGAAATTTGGTCTCTAGCTATTAACTTTGATCGTTAAAAAATGTTTCGACTATTTTAGTGAGGGTATTTTAGTAAAATATCTAATATATTTTAAAGAAATTTAAATTCAAACATAAAAAAAATAAAAAAGGTAAAAAATAAATATTTCTTGAATACAAAGCAGCAAAACAAAAAAGAAAAGAGAAAAACAAAAACAAAAACATACCCCAACTCAGATTTAAAAAAATCCAAAACACAAAACCACCATTGGAGGTGACTTCTCCAAAACAAAGGAAAAGAAAAAGACTAGACAAACCAAATATCAAAACCCAACTCAGATAAAAAACAAATATCAAAACCCAAAACCTCCATTGGTAGTGAGTTCTCCAAAACAAAGAAAAAAAAAAGAATAGACAAACCAAATATCAAAAACAAATATAAAAACTCAAAACCTCCATCGGAAATTACTTCTCTAGAACAAAAGGAAAAAAAAAAGTCTAAACAGAACGCACGGAGACTTGCACGGCGGGGAAGATGGCTAGCGAACGGGGTTGACACGCATGATAGGGGGAGAGATCAGCTGGGCTCCACTTGGCCCATGAAAGGGGTGGGCTCCGATGATAGAGCTTTGTCGCACGACGGTCTTTGGTGACAGCGTCGGAGCTTGGTCGATGGGGAGGGGCTTGCGACGGGTTGGGTGCAGAGGAGGGATCGTTGGCACTGGAGGGGACGGTGGGCAATGGGGTTTTGGGTTTTTTCTGTTCTCTCTCATCAAGAATGGCTCATCGTCAGGGTTTGTGATTGTTTATACAGGTTTGGCAACGATGTTGTCGAGGGTGGCAGTTGGTGTGGGAGGTAGGTTTGGGTGATGATTTTGTGTTATTAGAGTTTGGTTTAGGGTTATGGACTTGGGTATTTGTGTTCTTACTAGTTATAAAGAAATGGGTTTTGAAGCTTTCAAAATTGAGTTTGTGGTGTTTGGTTCAATTTGAGGAGGAAGAAGAAGGAGATCAAAGAAGAAGAGGATGAAAATAAATCGGAAGATTTTGAAGAAAGGGACAAAAAAAATTTGAATTAGGTAAAATGTTTCTTTTTTTTTAGAAAAAAAAACATGTTTTTTTATGCAGGTAAATTATTTCAGTTTTTTTCAACAAAATAAGAAAAATGACTGTAGCAGAATAAAAAACCTCAATATGATACAAAAAAACTGAAACATTTTTTATGTCCAAAAAGTCTTTTTTTGGTGTTAAAAATTGTCTAAAAAAAAGTGGTCTATTTACCAAAAAAAAATTTGGCCGGAGGCCCCCCTAGGTGTTTTATTTTTTTGGTTAATTGTTTTTATTTTTTAATAAATTTGTGTTTTAATTTTTATTAATTTTTTAATATATTAATTATTTTAAAAGGTATATTAATAATTTCAATTAAAATATGGTGTCTAAGTATTTTTTTCATCTAAAATTAACAATTAAGGACCAAATTAAACATTTTTTAAACAGCTAAATTCAGTTGCAAAAAAAAAAAAAAGGCCTAAATTGTACAATCTTAAAAAAATTGATGATCAACCGAGTAATATATTTTAAATTAAAAAAATTCCAACTACGCAATGCGAAAAGCACAAAAATCTAGATACGTGTAATGATCCCACGAGAGGAACTTTTAATACAGAATTAATCCCCAGATGAATAAAACAGAAGCTGTGCTTTTTTAATTCATAAAAGTCACTTTTTGCACTTTTTGAAACAGAAGCCATTTTCTGCTTCCTCGAAGGCCTAAGGCCGCAAATAACTTGGACGTTCACATGGTGTAACGTTGTAGCCGGCCGTGACCGGCCATTTTCATTCTTTTTACAGGGAGGTTTATGATGGAGTGTGAACATATTTTCTACTAAGTAGAGTATGATCCTAATATTGGTATTTAATTTCAATATGGTTCTACATTGTGACAACCCGACTTTTCGGGCAGTCACTTTACTTTCTTAAACATTGTTTCATAAATAGTAATCTTACTTAGTAAGAAAAATACTGAAATAATTTTTTTTTTCTTTAAACGTTCTTTAAAACTGATGCGATCTCTGTCGCATTTTAAGTTGAGACCTCGTTCAACACTTGCCCTTAAAATCATTTCAAATCGTTTCTTAAAACTTAACAAGAAACATTTATTAAATCATAATTTAAAACTTTACTTTATAATTACATAAAACAGTTCATAAATTGTATCTTAAAACTTTGAATACAATTCTTAAAACTTTGATTTTCTTAAAACTTCGCAAACACAATATTAAACAATGAAAAACATTTTCTTTACATAGCGGAAGCAAACAGTGATGGTATCCATACCCAAATCTTCGCATATGTCCTCCGCAGCACCCCGCTCTTCTATCGGGTCCTATTGATCACCCATAAATTACCTACAGCATGAAAAACTTTTAATGAGCTTTCGCTCAGTAAGTTCAAACATATTCTCACAAATGATTTAGTCGTGCTTTAATACTTTTCTCATGAAAACCTTTCTCTTGAAACATTCTTCATGAACGTTTTTCATAAACGTTTCTGAAAACGTTTTTCATAGAACATTTCTGAAACATTTTGCATAAATGTTTTTCGTAAAACATTTCTTGAACGTTTATTTTAAAACGTCATTTATAAATCTTTTCTTGAAAACATGAAAATGTTTTTCATAGAACATTTCTGAAACATTTTGTATAAACGTTTTTCGTAAAACATTTCTTGAACGTTTATTTTAAAACGTCATTTATAAATCTTTTCTTGAAAACATGAAAATGTTTTTCATAAACATTTGTCATAAAACATTTCTCTGAATGTTTTCCATAACATAACATATAAATATTTCATAAAAGGCATTCAAGCAACATCAGAATGCATGACTCCATTTATGCTCAATTATTAACTTTAATTATGAGCATTTTATGAACATTCTATAAACTTAAATATTCCTTTCTTTCTCAACCTTTATTTTTGTTCCTTAACTTTCTTTAACTTATAACCTTCCTTTTCCTTACTTTACTTTAGTGTTCGTACCAACTCATTAATCATGAGATCATAAACATGATGCTTCCCTTATGGAAGACTTGAGGCCATCAAACATTGAGGTCTTGTACCTCACCTTTAGGAGGTCAAACTTTAATTTTACTTTCATTACCTCATAACAAAGAGGCTGGTACGACACTTTCTTTTTATCTCTACGTTACCTTCTTATTAACTTTAGTGAGCATTTCAAATGCAATCACATCATATGCAAATACACTTGCAATTCATAGCTTGTACTATAAAATCCATTGCATAACAAATGTAACATATTGCTTAATAAATACAACATAAAATGCAAACACATTTTGCTAATCATAGTTTGTACTCTGAAATTTATTGCATCACAAATGCAACTTATTGTATCACAAATGCATCATATAACACAATTACATTTTGCAAATTATAATTTTTATTCTAAAACTTATTGTACAATAAATGCAACTTATTGCATAGCAAATGCATCATGAAACTTATAACTTAAACTATAAAACATTTTGCATTGTCATAATGCAAAACACACTTTCAATACTTTGAAAATCATAACTTAAAATTTTTTTTAAAAAAAATGTCATGCATATCAATATGCAAATATACCTTTAACATAACGGTTGCAAATTCATTGCAATTCTTTTTCTTGAACTTTAAAACTTTTTGCATAATAAATGCAAACATACTTTAAAAGAAACTTGCATAATAATTGCAAACTCATTTGCAAATTATATAAATAAGCATTTAAAAATTATTTATTTCATGTTGTAGGTGAGATTTGAAACTTACCCAAACTATGCTCTAGAGTTCTTTATTCCGTTCCTTTTTCTTTCCATTAGTCGGCCTCTGCGTTCTGATCAAACGACAGCCGACTTATTAATTAACTTTCTTTATTATCAATCCACTCGATTGATAATAAAACGTAAACATTATCCATTCTTTCCTTTTAACTTGACTAGTATACTTTCGTTTACCGTTGTCTTTACTTAACCTTATAAACCATCGGTTTACTTTTCCTTCACTTAGCTTTGTAACCCACCAGGGTTACTTTTCCTTTTAACCTCGTAATCCATCGGTTTACCTTTCGTTTATTTAAACGTCCCTTATTAAATCTTTGGTCTCACATGACCGTTACGTTATTTAACGTATTACGGAACATTTTCTGTCTAATAACGTTATGCTAAATCGGAGTGTTCGACTCCGTTCTAGCCGTTTCTTGATAATGACGATTTTACCTTTAACGGGTTTTTCGTCACCCTTGTAACATTATAAAACTCATTTTCACATAAAATAGTGTAACAATCACTAATCATGCATTTCATAAATTTTTATGAAAGCATCTAAAATAATTTATTCTAAAACAGTTCATACTGTAGGCGAGATTCCTACTTACTTGAACTCCAAGCTAAGCAGATCCAGTTGTACCTTGCTGTATCTACAGTATGTGAAGCATCCTCTACAGTACTCCTCGAGTGACCATAATTAGCTAGGAATGCTTCCTGGAGATCATACATTCTTGAAACTGTCATTCTGGACTCCGATACTGCTGTTTGAATCGCCTCGATCTACGTGCAGTCGGTACCGAACGATTTTCACCAGAGTGGAATTAGCTCGAATGGAGGTCACCATTGCGTTTAGAGCGTCGAAACGAGTCAGGAGGCGGTCTCGGATCTTCGATCGGAGGTCCAGATCACAAAAATCCAAAGTCGCAGTTGACCGACCGTTGATCGACTTTGACCGGCGTTGACCTGCGTCAAATCGGGGTCCGTTGGCAGCTAGGCTCGGGCCTACCCCCCCTAAATCGACCATTCTGAGTCCAATGGCGGTGTCAATTTCACCTAATTCTGCCTCTAACATAGTGGGTCGTGAAGTATAACGTCGGTAGAAATGGATTAGCTTCGATCTTGATTCTCCGACGGTGGTGGACCAAAATTGGTCGAGGGTTTTTGCTACCCACTCTTTTCTGAGTCGAACGGTGGTGGAGGTGTACCTCACCGCCACCGTTAGCGGCGGTTCCAAAGGTGGTGCGACGGCGAAGATGTGGTGGATCCGCCGGGCCTTTTCTAGCTAGAATTGAGCTGGAAGATTGGTGTCTTCTTGTTCCTCTCATTATGCTAAGTCCGTAGACACCAAGATCAAGTCAATTGGACGTCGGACGGCGGAGAAATCACGTCGAAAAAAATAGGTTTTACCGCCACTTTGGGCGGCACGTGTGGCCTCCTACGGCGGCATTTTGGGCGGCGCGGCACCTCGTTGGACTCAACTCGTCGAGAGCTTTCCATTGGCGCGGGAAGTGTCGAAAACGAACGTTGGAATCTCAAACGAGATTTGAGGAGAGAGAGAGAAAATTATAGAGAGAGAAAGTAAAGAGAGACCCGAATTTTGTGATATTTTCTGATTTTTTTCTTTTTTTTTCTGCATTCTTATAAAACAAAATTATGGTCCACACAATCCAACTGTACACTGTATTGCTTTAATACTGTATAATTTTTCATGTTATTATACATTATTTTTTATTAAACTATACTTTATCTTAATATAATCCTTAATATAATCCTTAATTTAATGCATTAAAAATATCAGGTGTTACATACATAATCTCGTATACACTCAATTATTTCCTAAATGCAATAAAAATAATTAAAAAAACCAATATATTTCAACGAATTAATACATATCTCAACCATATTAAAACATTTTAACAAATTAATACACATTTCAACATAAAAATTAAACTCATTTCAACAAATTAATACCCAGATCTTTTCAAACCCTAAAAAAATTAAATACAAATTACTCTAATCATTCAAATTAAACTAATTTTACAAATCACATTTCAAACCATTTACATAATTTTTTCACAAATAATACAATACATTAATATGCAAATTAATCTTAGCACAAATGAGTCTCAAATACACAAAATCAATACACACATAAATCTAAAAAACTTAGATGGTGTGACGGCGTGAGGTTGTCGGCCACGAAGCATTGTGACGGCGTGAGACTGTGGGCCGTGAGACCACCGCTTGCAAATGGTGGTGGGTTTGCGGAGGGGCGAGAGGCGTCAAGCACAAGGCGGAGACAATGGAAATGGGTTTAAGCGGTTCCGTTTCGCGACCTGCAGTTTGCGTCGCCTGTGGTGGTAAGCGACAAGATCAACGATCCACAGGGTGCAATGTCCATCGCGATGGCGCAGGTGGGTAGCCACGTGGTCCGATTGAGGTGAGAGTGGTGTGCAGTAGCATTGAAGATGAAGGGAGAGAAACCGCTATACTCGGAGGAGGCCGTAAATAAACGAATCTTTAATGGTGGTAGAAATAGATGGAGAAGAAGGCGACGAAGAGGGCAAGATCCGAGTGAGAAGGTAGAGAGATCCGACTGAGAAAAAGGAGTTTTTTTTTTTTTTGGAAATGAGAGATGCTCAGATCCGATTGTAAGAGAAAAAAATTGACCAAAATAGTGTACACTCAGGAGTATTCTTTAACTTTTGAAATCATTTTATTACAACCATTGGATGGAAGTCCAATGGTCTAGATAAAAATTCTCTACCCGTGGAAAATTTTACCACACTACACCAAAGTGTTTCCTCTTTTTATTTGGAATAAACGTTTTTTTAACAATTTCACTTTCGAAGTTGATTAATGAAAATAAAATAGCTAAAGAAGAATAATAATAAATTAAATGTTATTGTGCATCTTTTACCTCTACTACATGTTACAGCGTCACGAAGCATAAAAAACAAATCCAATAACTATTTAATTGTATGAATTGTCTTATGGGATACGTATGTTCTATATTATTCGTGGGTTTTAACCTTGCTTGTATTCGATACATATTTACAGCTATATATCTATATATATGTATATATATGCACTAAGCAGAATTGCATCGTTTAGCTCTCCATTAATATATATATATATATATTTGCTCAGAGCTCTCCATTAATAGTATATAGTCTCTTGTAAGGCGTTTGGTTTCCTCCTTGGGGACGAAAAAGGTTTAATAGTTAAAAGCCCTTTTTATTTCTGATATTTAGTTTTTGATTTTTGTGCATTGATAAGAAATTAAGGATAAATATGTAAACATTTTTTTAGAAACATTTATCTGTCGCAGTTATATATGCCATAATCACAATATTGTTGCGCTGAGATTTTTGACTATCAGCATTAGATGGCTTATTAAATCCTAGTACTTTGATTAAGTAATTTATTTGTTAATTTCAAGGCAATATAGAATATTGGTATGGTTTTGGAGATATACATATCAGGTCAAAAAAGCAAACTGATGTTTGCTTTCACTCAGGCAACCAACATTTATCTCGAAACCAAAGTGATCACCTCGAACGCCTAAGAAAAAAGGGAAGAAAAATAAAATCGAAGATGTACTTTGCTAATTGATTTAAAAGAAATATGTATAGTTCTAAGTGACGTGAAGGCATAGAAACGGCGTACAAAATTAACATATTAATATGGTAAACTTAACCATGTTTTTTTTTTTTTGTTTACTTTTCCGTTCTCTATGTAAAATTAAGATGGAGCTGTGAATACAAGTTGCTGAAACCAAGGATAATTGGGGACATTGTTTGGATTGTTGGCGGTGATGGGAAAGTGAATTTTTTGAAGAATAATTTAGGTAAGCCCATGAAAGAATTATTGAATCAATTACCACCAAAATATTAGAGGACAGACATTTTACAAGTAATAATTCATTGTAGTTTTTGTTATGTGTAATTTAGGCAGAACAATAGACAAGGCCCGAGATTGAGAATTTTAAGGAAGCAGTGTCAAGCATGGAGGTCGAGGCTTAGTAGCGGAAGAGACTCACCAGATTTCTTCAAGAGGGCGAGGAGTGGTCAGACAGCTCGAAGCTAAGGTAATGACATAACCATATTCAATAGATGGTCATATTTGAATTCAAATTAGAAAATTACCATATTCCCCTATTTTGAAGATCACACTAATCACACATCATGGAAACTACCTCAGTTTAAATAAGAAAGAGATAATTCCTTGGTTTTATGAATTTATTTATTTATTTTATTTGAATTAATTGTAAAGGGTTATAAATATAAGGTTAAAAGCCCACAATTAGCCCCAAGTCTCATTCTGAGTGATTAGAGCGTGTATTATAATCCAAACGATAGTAAATTTTCCTCCTCTCTAAAAAAAAAGTAGCTCAGTCAAAAGTGAACTACTGTAATTTCTTGCGTCTGTTATTATTTTTAGTATTTAATTTACACACAATCCGAGGGAATTTTGCATTGGTAAACATTATTTTCTGAGACTTTTGTTAACAAATTTTTACCATCAACAATTGGCACTAGAAAGAGGGCCTTGAATCATCCGATTTTAATTTTCCACAATAGCAAAAAGAACTTGAAGAAATCCAACCATGGTGACCACACGCATAAATCGTATAGGTAACACCATCACTGGTGACAACACAATCAATGAAGGAATAACAATAACAATCTTGCTGCCGAAGGAGGCCAACATGTGGCGGAGACATCGAATCGGGGAAAAGAAGGAAACCATCGTGAACCACCCTCTTAGAATAGAAGGTGGAATGAATGAGCAAGATGTTGGAAAGAATCTCGATGACCCTAGATCAAATTCAACGATGGAATGGCAACAATGTCGGTGATGACCAGACAAATCAAGGGAACACCGCTGGGAACCATAACAATGGTGGCTAGTAGGTGAATCCTAAAGGAATTGTCTAGACTATTGGAGGAAACCAAAACAAGCGAGCCAATTCAATGGGCACCTGAGAGAAAAGACGACGTGCTGTGCAAGGCCAAAACCAAAAGATAAATTTGCAAAGGCAGCGACAGGCCTTCCATCTTTACTGCTGAAACTATGCGTGGTAGGTGCTGACATCAATTCTCTTCAAAATAGAGGTGACCTTAGGGATCACTTCCATGCCAAATGATTTGTTTCATTGGGTCAAGAACCAAATCTGGTCAATTTACCTTTGGTCGATCAACTTGCTAGTAATTCACAAGCCATTCAGTAATACTAGCTTAACCAACAAGTCCAAGCCACTTTAGGTCTCCTTATGGGCAAAACAAAACACCTAGTCCTACGAGTCAAGGACTTGGAGATGAAGCTTGGCATCCACAGAGGAGAAGAAATCACTTACCTTCACCCCTTCACTTCAAAAATAATGAGCATGCTGCAACCAAAAAGGTTAAAATAGTCCTAAATTCCCCTTTACAACAGATTAGCGGATCCAAACGAATCAGATCTATGAGTCCCATATGATGCTTTACATAATATCAGGAGAAGTTATATGCTGAGCCTTCAGTCAAACACTGATTGGACTGACAAGGAGTTGGTTTAAAATGTTGAAAGCCAACAGTATAATGTGTTTCAATGATCTTAAAATAGCCTTCTTAAACTAGTTTTTGGTGTGCAGGCTTTGTTGACTTCAATAGAAAAGCTCAATTTTCTGATTCAAGGGCCAAATGAGTACTTGAAGAACTGGTTAACAAGGTTCACACAAAAGGTGGCTGCACTAGAGAACATATTTGAAGATGTCACCTCATGGAGGCCCTTAATAGCATATGAATAGACATTCCATTCTGAGATGATCTTGACCACAAGGAAGCAAAGGCATAAAAGGAGCTTTCAGAAAGGGCTCACAGCTTCATCAACCAGGAAGAGGTGAAGAGCCTTTTGTTTAAAAGAAACATCATAAGCAACAACCATGGGTCGAGCCAACAAGGTGCCAAGAAATGCAACAAACCCCAGGCACAAGGTACTAGTTCTAAGTTGCCTCTCTATGAGTCGTAGCCAAGCCATATAGGAAGTTGAGCTACAATCACTAATAATGCCAAGAGGAAGAGATAAGAAGATGGCCAGCCTTGGTAGTAGTAGAGGTATGACAACTACCATGATCTTAGCATTCTAATAGATGACATTTATGCAAAGATCATGGACAAGCCATACCTTCAGCAGCTTTCTCCTATGAGGTGCAACCCCAACAAAAAGAACCAAAACAAGTATTGTAGGCTCTACGGTAATGTGGGGCACTACATGTAACGACCAAGAGAGTTTCATTAGTAAAATCTAATATTTAATTGGATTTAATTAATGAATTTACCTTTATAAATTATGTTTTTGTAAAAATTATGATAATATATAATAAACAATATTAATAAGAAATTTCACTGTAAATTTGATACGATGTTGGATATTACCAAATATAGATTTTGTGAGCTTAAATGCTTGAAAATTTGTAAATAATATCCATAAAATGAACTTTATATCATAATTAACTATAGTATTGTGATATAAATTAATAGATGATTAAGGTAGAAATAAAGTAGAAAAACGTGCCCAAACCCTAAAACAGTGCAAAAAGGGTACAACGTAGTGTAAGTACACTGTTAAGTTAAAAACACAGATACAAGAAATACAGTATTTGGGTTCCAAAAGTAAACCAAAGACTAAGTAGGATATTTTATACTATATAAGCATATATTTTTCACCTATTTTACCACAACAGTGTAAAAAAAATTCTGTGTGGTGAAAAGACTTATAGTATGTAAAAGTAAAGAAGACACTTTGAGGAATTTGATTGGGCTCCCATGCTACCTAATGTCGCCTAATCATAAAAAGCCAATAGGTTACTCTTAATGATGGCTAGGAAGGTGACTCACCATCTTAAAGAAAAAAATCCCAATGAGATAAGCTTTATTTAAAGACTTAAATAACAAAATTTTCTCTCATTTTCTCACTATCACATTCAGCAGCCCTAAGCTCTGCTTACCCAAAAATTTTGTTCAAAATAAACCTCTCACTCAACCACTTCCAAACAAATTCCAAGTAGAATCAAGCTTTAAGTGCAAGGTCTTCTTGATTTTCAAGGTAATATTTAATCCTTTCCTTAAGTCTCCTAGAGTTATTTCTTCAGTTTGAAAGTGGATAATGAAGGTTTGTTTTGTTATGGATCATGTTTAGGGAAATTGACAGAAAAATGAAGGGTGTGAAGGTGTACAAGCTTACCACTCTTCCTTTGGTAAAGTTTAGTCTCCAAACTTTAAATTTATGGTTGATTGTCTTGTTTTTAAGTAAGGCATCGTAATTATTTAGGTTGGATTATGGCATGTTTATATA
This sequence comes from Artocarpus heterophyllus, assembly GCA_025403435.1. NCBI lineage: Eukaryota > Viridiplantae > Streptophyta > Magnoliopsida > Rosales > Moraceae > Artocarpus > Artocarpus heterophyllus. The sequence goes on from CM046331.1 coordinate 6,803,781, forward strand.
ATTTTCAAGTGTGTGATGATGATTAGTGGAATAATTAGAGGTTATATGATTAAGGTTTAGTCTGGTTTTGAACTTGAGTAAAGATTGCAAATTTGTGTTCTTTTTCTTTTTAAAAGGAATTTCCAAACAAGATTACTTGCTAAAAAGGTTTTGGAACCTGATTAAAACAATGGGTGTATTGTGTTAAAGTAGATTTTTGTGAAAATTAACAAGGGACTAAATTGAAAAGATTTTCACTAGCTCAACAGAGTTGGAAAAAAGGCCAAAAACTCCACTAAATAGTGGGAAATTTAGAAAAGTTAAAACATGAAAGTTGTAGATCTTGACGAAACTGTTTAAAATCGCAAACGGTTTGTCGAAAATCACCTTTGTTTGTGAGTTATGAATTTTACAAAAATGTCTTTTCACAAAAGGAATTTGGGTAAGTAACTTGGGTAAGAACTTTGGGAAAATTTGTCCTCTTGGAAAATGGAGGCTAACAGTTTAAAAAGATTGTTATGGTCTCAAGGGCAAAATAGTCAAAAATTTTCAAATCTGGGGTAAAGTCGTAAAGTTTTGCTAAACTTTGGCTTTTATTGTAAATAAGTGATCCGATGTCCTAAATATGTGCTTTGACTCGAATAAGCGACGTTCTATGTTGAATTAGTCAATCAGGCCTAGGAATTTAAAGTGGCCTATCGAGGGCAAAAAGGTCATTTTTTTATAAAATGACCAGAACGGACCCAAAGTGTCCCAGATAGGGAAAGATGACTTTAATAAGAATTTTTCCCCTTTTTGTTAGAAACAATAAGATAGAAGGGATCGATAGGACAATCAAACTTTGAGTTATCGGAATCGTAATCCGAACTAGTAGTCGATAAGAATACTATATCGATGTATAGTTTATTAGTGGTAATTTGTCTAATAATGATGTAATTGGCCGAATAGGTCACTAGACAGATGACAGAGAGACTAAAAAATGGTTCTTAGAGCAGTATAAACAAGTAAGTTCCAAACCACCAACAGTATGAAATAGTAGGTGTAAAGGTATAGTATACTTATATGAATATGCTTTTGTTATACAATTGAAAAGTGTATATGTTATGCACTAGTATGTATGTATTTTGACATGCATGATATGATAACCAAAATAACTGGACTGGTAAATGAATCACCATAAGTACGGCTAGCAATTCGTGTTGTGTGTCGTGTTCGTACCAACACGTTTATAACACGACACGATTAATAGATGTGGCTAAAATACAAATACGAACACGACACGCCTATAACACGAATAACATGACACGATTATTATACGATTAAAAAGCTATTTATATCTTGTTGTTTTCGTATCGTGTCATCATGCCGTGTCTGAAATTACCGGCTCTAACCATAAGTAAGAAAAGTGTCGCATCAGCTCTCGATGCTAAGGGGAGTTAAATGTTAATGTTAAGTTATGGTCTCAATGATACGAAGACCTATGTGCACATAGGGTACGAGCACTTAGACTCTAATTAAAGACAAGTATGACAAGAATAAAGAATGTTCATAAGAAAGCATAAATAGATCATGCAAAACTGCATATGATGCATGTGGGCTATGTTTGGACTTAATGAGTATAAGCTTACTTAGTTATTTCATGCTATAGGAATTTCCACTAAGAGGTCAGTATGACTTAACTGATGGGCAGGCGGTGGACTATGAGCAATGTGCAGATCAAGGTATGGATTTCACGATGGTTTTGCTTCGTTAGCTATATGTAATAAGTCACTTTGGAACTTGTTGTATATAAAGATAAAACGCCTTTTGGATATGTTAAGTATATGATGTTGTAAAAAGAAAGTTCGTTTATGAATATGCAATTACAAAAAGAAGTTTTGAGTATGTATGTGTAATCGATTATTGTTGTAATATATATATATATATAAGTATTTCCAAATTTTTGATAAATACGTAAGTAAGAGAAAATATGAAAGCATGGCCCGTAATAAAGCAGGTTGTGACAGTTGGTATCAGATTAGGTATTCTGCCATCCTACTGCACATTGCTACATGCTCCTTTGCCGCAGCTCAAGTAAGATAGTTTAATTTTAAGTATAAGAATATTAGAATATTATCATATGTGCGAATATAATGTTAATTAAGATAGATGTAGTTCATGGCGAAACCGCATAATGATCACGATATAGAAGTGGATCGGAGAACTAGCATAGCCTTACAAGAGATGATACCCCCTCGTTACTACAGTAGCCGACGGTCTATGGTACTGACTGAATGGCTCCATGACATGGAGGTGATGTTTGCAACCTATTACACTCCACCCCATCTACAAGTCCTATTGACTTTAGAACCGCTGCAGGGTGAAGCACTTGCATGATGGATTAGAATTAGCCTTGGTGAACAACGCAAGGATTGGCAAGGTTTTACAGAGCAAATTTCAGCAGAATTCACACCGCTACCACTTGCGACGATATGCAAGTTTAGGTTAACCCATTTTTGTGGGCAGACTGGCGACATCGGCTTTATTTACATGTGGAGCCAATTTGGTGATGATATGTGGGCGAATCGATAGGTCACTATCTTATGAGGTTTCACCAAAATTTCACCTAAGATATCGTTACAATGGGTATGCGACTTAATATGGCAGGACCTTCCAGATGGAGTACGACATCATATCCAATATCCTTAGGATTTTCCTAGTTTAGACGATTTCATTATGGAAGTATTACATGCAGAACAAAACATGATAGCACCATTAGAAGATCCCCACATAGAGATGGATGATAGTGACGATGAGGAAGAAGAACCTAAAGAGATGGATGATAGTGACGATGAGGAAGAAGAACCTAAAGAAGAGGCTAAGGAAGAATCTGATTTTGAACTGGAAGCCCTTAAGCCTATTATCACCAGTGATGATGAATCTATTGACTTTAGTGAGGAGGAGGAAGAAGACCCAGAAATGGACCCAAAAGATAGTGACATGTCGGGCGTAAAATCAGACTAGGAAGAAAATGGACACTTAATGATTTTTCTTTATGTATTAGGAATGTATGTAATTCTGTGGCTAGTATAGTTTTGAATTCACTAATTTTGTACATGAGTGTACTCTCAGTAAAGTGGTGTCCTTCTTGGCAGTAATGTTCATGTTTGCCAGAAGAGATGACTACTCCCAAGAATGATAAAAAGTTTATGCAAGAAAGTTTATTAAGCATGTATGTTAGCCACCCGTGTAACGTTTTGATAATGAAGATGTAAAGGAAAGGAAATGGAATGAAATGATGAGTTTATGGTAATGTTTATATTTATGTGAATTTATGTGACTTGAGAAAATTTTGATAATTTTTATTAAGTCAGTAATATGTGTGTTAATGTAGTATTGTAACTTACGGTAGGACTTTAAGTCAAAATCGATAGTTGAAGTACCTGGGGGATCGACAAATCCGGACTTGATGATTCTAATTGCTGAACTACAATAGGGGCTCCAAGCTCAGGAGCAGGAGATGCAAGGGTTGCAAAAGCAGCTGGCTCATCAAACCCCCTAGCCCCAGCACGTGCGGCTTCTCCACCCCTAGCATAGTGGGTACCGTAGGCAAAAATAGCAGCCCTAATAGCTCCCGCCGTTCCTATTACTAAATTTTATGAGAGATTTTGACAGATGAAGGTCCCAAAATTTGATGGTTCTATAGATCCTTTGGATGCCGATGATTGGCTCACCGGCATAGAAAGAGTTTTCAAGTTTATGGGACTTAATGACCATGAAAGGGTTTTGTGTGCTTCATTCTCACTCACCAAAGATGCCAGGAGATGGTGGGAATCTGTTGAGCGCAGGAGAAGTATAGATGAGATGACCTGGTCTAAGTTCGTTGAAGAGTTCAGAAGAGCTTATTTTAATGTAGAAACCATGGCTGCACAACAAGAGGAGTTTAACAATTTTCGACAAGGGAATTTATCAATGGCTGATGCTGTGAGAAGATTTAATCAATTGGCATGTCTTTGTCTCGAACTAGTGCCTACTGATTGAGAAAGAATAAGAAGGCTGATGAGGATGTTCTGAACCGATATTGCCCTCATAGTTGATAGTGAAGGACAAGCCCCTAAGGACGTAGAAGACTGTATTGAATGGGCAACGAGAACTAAGTTTAGGATCTCCCGTGACAAGGATGAAAGGGCGAAGATCTTTAAAGCCCAAAGGGAGGAAAAGGCCTTGGCAATACAGAATCAAGTGTTACAAGTAAAAGGACAGGGAAGCACCCAGAGTCAAGGGCAAACCCAGTAACAACAACAATAATAATAAGAGGAAATGGAATGCAAGCAACCAAGGTAACTAGAAGGGACAAGCATAGAAAAATATGAATGATGGAGGAAATAGCAAACCTCTCTATGTACAGTGCATGAAACAGCATGTAGGGGAGTGTAAAGCCAGCATAAATATGTGTTTTATCTATGGTAAAGAGGGACACTATGCCAGAAACTGCTTGTCCAATTTTCAAAACTAGGTCAGTCAGAATCAGCAAAGACCACAAGGAACTCAGCTTAATGCAGTCCAAGCCCAGGTTGAAGGCCCTAGCATTAGTCAGGTCGGTTGGAAGCTTCAGAACCTAGTGGGCGGATCTACACCTACGCTAAGAAAGAGGATGATGCTGGAACCTCAACGGTGGTAATAGGTTAGCTCTCTGTTGCCAAAATTAATGCTTACGTTTTGTTTGATTATGGAGCAACGCATTCGTTTACATCACTTAAATTTGCAAAACAGGTAGGAAATGAAGGGGATAAGATAGAACAGACTTTGAGGACCACACTTCCCTCTAGAGAGGTATTAAGTTTTGATAATTGGTTACGTCATGTACCAATCATCATTTGTGGTAGGGAATTGTTTATCGATTTAATAATAATCGATATTTAAGATTACAATGTTATCTTGGGAATGGATTTCCTGGGAAAATACGCCAAGGTCACGTTTTGGCCTCCCAAAGAGGAGAAATTTGTGTATTCGGGGAAGATTCCCAAGACTCCAAAAGCACTAATATCGGCATTAAAAGCAAGGAAATTGTTGAATAGTGGATGCATCGGTTTTTTGGTGAATCTGGTAAGTAAAGACCAATAAGCGTAGTTAGGAGTAGAGAATGTCCACATAGTGAAAGAGTTCATTGACATGTTTCTGGATGAACTGCTCAGGTTACCAGTAGAACGAGAAATTTCGTTCGAGATAGAGTTGACACCTGGTACAGCTTCGATTTTGAAGGCACTATATCGTATGGCCCCAGGAGAACTTAAGGAGGTTCAAGTGTAGTTGCAGAAATTGCTAGAGAAGGGGTTTATCCAGCCAAGCCATTCTCCATGTGGAGCACTCGTCCTGTTTGTGAAGAAGAATAATGAAACTTTGCAGATGTGTATTGATTATCAGGAATTGAACAAAGTCACGATTAAGAACACACGTCTGAGAATTGATGACTTATTTGATCAACTGAAAGGAGCGGCAATATTTTCAAAGATTGATCAACGCTCTAGATATCATCAGCTCCAAGTTAAGGAAGAGGATGTGCCGAAGACGGCGTTTCGAATGCGTTATGGGCATTATGAGTTCTGCGTCATGCCATTTGGACTGACTAACGCCTCGATAGCCTTTATGGATCTTATGAATCGAATTTTCAAGGACTACCTTGATAAATTTGTCATCATTTTGATTAATGATATCTTAATTAATTCAAGAACACTAGAGGAACATGAAAAACATTTAAGGCTTGCACTGTAGTTGTTAAGAAAGTATTAATTGTACACCAAGTTCTCAAAATGTGAATTTTGGCTAGAAAAAGTTTGTTTCTTAGGGTATGTGGTCTAACGAGATGGAGTCTCTGTTGATCTTTCTAAAGTAGAAGCCATAAATAAATAGCCTATCCCAAAAAGTGTTACCGAGATCAAAAGTTTCCTCGGTCTAGCGGGCTATCACTGACGTTTTGTGGAAGGATTCTCTAGACTTGCAACACCACTCACAGCCCTTACACGAAAGGCAGCGAAATATGAATGGACTAAGAAGTGTGAAGAGAGTTTTCAGGAATTAAAGAGACGACTCACAAGTGCACTAGTACTAACCATACCTTATCCAAATCTAGGAAATTTTGTAATATACAGCAACGCATCAAAGACAGGCTTGGGAGCCGTACTTATGCAAAATGGAAAGGTCATCGTGTATGTATCTTGGCAACTGAAGGAACATGAAAGGAACTACCCAATGCAAGACTTGGAATTATTAGCGGTAGTGTTTGTATTGAAGATTTGGCACCACTACTTGTACGGAGCTAAATGTGAGATTTATACTCACCATCAGAGTCTAAAGTACATTTTCACACAAAAGGAACTTAATATGAGACAATGTAGATGGCTCAAACTAGTTAAGGATTATGACTGTGAAATCCTATATCATCTTGGAAAAGCTAATCGAGTAGCTGATACGCTTAATCGTAGAGCAACGTCCCCTCGTGTAACGATGCGATTAGTGTCAAGACCTCCTCAAAAAGAATTGATAGAAGCAGGAATAGAGATGATCACAAGAAGATTAGCTGATTTGTTATTCCAACCAATCATCCTAGAAAACTTGAAGGAACAGTAAGAAGCAGATTCTTCACTACTCATGTATAAGAATGAGGCCCTTGAGAATAAAGAAGAAGGGTTTCGCATCTTGGAAGATGGTATCCTTCGCTATAGAGATAGGTTATGCATTCCCAATGATGAAGAGTTAAAGAGGCAAATATTAGAAGAAGCTCATGAGGCACCGTGCGCTGTTCATCCAAGAGCTACTAAAATGTACAAGGATCTAAAAGAGCATTATTGGTGGTATGGAATAAAGAATGATGTTGCACGGTTCGTTAACAAATGCCTCACTTGTCAAAAGGTGAAGGCTAAACATCAACGGCCGCAGGCGAGCTGTAGAAGATCAGAATTCTAAAGTGAAATGGGACCAGATAACCATGTATCTGGTGACTGAACTACCCAAAACTATGAAAGGATACGATGCTATACGGGTAATTGTGGATAGATTGACCAAATCAATGCACTTTTTGCCCATTAAACTTAGCAGTTTTGTCAAATGACTAGCTGAGCTATACGTTGCTCAAATAGTTCGATACCATGGAGTCCCAAAATCCATCATTTGTGACCATGATGGTCAATTCACCTCCAAGTTCTACAGGAGTGTTCACCAAGCAATGGGAACAAAACTAACTTTTAGTATAGCTTTCCACCCTCAAACAAATGTTCAGACTGAAAGGACCATTTAGACTCTAATGGATATGCTGAGAGCTTGTGTACTAGATTTCAAAGGAGGATGGGACAAAAAGCTTCCATTGATTGAATTTGCATACAACAACAGCTATCAAACCTCTATAGATATGGTGCTAGATGAAGCTCTTTACAGAAGAAGATGTAGATCACGTCTGCATTGGTATGAAACCAGAGAAAAGGTGTTATCGACCACGAATTTCGCACAAAGAATAATGAAGGATGTAAAGTTGATTCGTAAATGAATGGAAATGGCTCATAGTCGTCAAAAGAGTTATGCATATTGGCGATGGAGACCTCTAGAATTTCAAGTAGGAAATTTGGTCTTTTTGAAGGTGGCGCCCATGAAAGGGGTAGTAAGGTTCGGGAAAAAGGGGAAACTCAGCCCAAGGTATATTGGACCATTCAAAATTCTAGAAAGGGTGGGAATGTGGCTTACAAATTAGCCCTACCCCCTGAAATGGCATCGGTACATAATGTATTTCATATATCCATGCTAAAGAGATATGTACCTGACCCATCACATATACTTCAACAAGAACCTATTGAGATGCAAAAGAATCTGTCCTATAAAGAGAAACCAGTTCAAATTTTGGCTCAAGAAGCTAAGGAGTTAAGGAACAAAAAGATACCACTCATCAAAGTTTTATGGCAAAATCAACAGGTGGAGGAAGCAACCTGGGAGTAAGAAGATGAGATAAGAAAAATCTACCCTAAATTGTTCTAATTTTCGGGGATGAAAATTTTTAAGGAGGGTATGTTGTAATGACCAAGATATTTTCATTAGTAAAATCCAATATTTAATTAGATTTAATTAATGAATTTACCCTTATAAATCATGTTTTTGTAAAAATTATGATAATATATAATAAACAATGTTAATAAGAAATTTCACTGTAAATTTGATACGATGTTGGATATTACCAAATATAGATTTTGTGAGCTTAAATGCTCAAAAATTTGTAAATAATATCCATAAAATGAATTTTATATCACAATTAATTATAGTATTGCGATATAAATTAATGGATGATTAAGGTAGAAATAAAGTATAAAACATGCCAAAACCCTAAAATAGTGCAAAAAGAGTACAACGCAGTGTAAGTACACTGCTAAGGTAAAAACATAGATATAAGAAATACTGTGTTTGGGTTGCAAAAGTGAACCAAAGACTAAGTAGGGTATTTTATACTGTCTAAGCATATATTTGTCACCTATTTTACCATAATAGTGTAAGAAAAATACTATGTGGTGAAAAAAATTATACTGTGTAAAAGTAAAGAGGACACTTTGAAGAATTTGATTGGGCCACCATGCTATCTAATGTGGCCCAATCATAATAAGCGAATAGGTTACTCTTAATGATAGCTAGGAAGGTGACTCACCACCTTTAAGAAAAATATCCCCATGAGATAAGCTTTATTTAAAGACTTAAATAACAAAATTTTCTCTCTACCACATTCGGCAGCGTTAAGCTCTACTCTCCCAAAAATTTTGATCAACATAAACCTCTCACTTAACCACTTCCAAACAAATTCCAAGTAGAATCAAGCTTTAAGTTCAAGGTCTTCTTGACTTTCAAGGTAAGATTCAAACTTTTCCTTAAGTTTCCTAGGGTTGTTTCTTGGGTTTGAAAGTGGTTAATTAAGGTTTGTTTTGTTATGGATCATGTTTAGGGAAATTGACAGAAAAATCAAGGGTGTGAAGGTGTACAAGCTTACCACTCTTCCTTTGGTAAAGTTTAGTCTCCAAACTTTAAATTTATGGTTGATTGTCTTGTTTTCAAGTAAGGCATGTAATTATTTAGGTTGGATTATGGCATGTTTATATAATTTTCAAGTGTGTGATGATGACGAGTGGAATAATTAGAGGTTATATGCTTAAGGTTTAGTATGGTTTTGAACTTGAGTAAAGATTGCAAATTTGTGTTTTTTTCTTTTTTAAAGGAAATTCCAAACAAGATTACTTGCTAAAAAGATTTTGGAACTTAATTAAAACAGTGGGTGTATTGTGTTAAAGCAGATTTTTGTGAAAATTAACAAGGGACTAAATTGAAAAAATTTTCACTAGCTCGCCAGAGTTAAAAAAAAGGCAAAAAGCTCCATCGTGTAATGGAAATTTCAGAAAAGTTAAAATACAAAAGTTGCAGATCTCACAAAACTGTTAGGAATTGCAAACTGTTCGTCGAAAAGCGCCTTTGCTTGTGAGTTATGAATTTTACAATATTTGTTAAAGTTGGAAAAATTTTTTAAAGGGTAAAAATGTCTTTTCACAAAAAGAATTTGGATAAGGTACTTTGAGAAAATTTGATCCTCTTGAAAAATATAGTCTAATAGTTTAAAAAGATTGTTTTAGTCTTGGGGGCAAAATCATAAAAAATTTTCAAATCCGGGGTAAAATCGTAAAGTTTTGTTAAATTTGACTTTTACTGCAAATAAGTGATTTGATGTCCTGAACATGTGTTTTTACTCAAATAAGCGACGTTTTATGTTGAATTAGTCAATCAGGCCTAGGAATTTAAAGTGGCCCATCGAAAGTAAAAACGTCATTTTTAATAAAATGACTAGAATGGACCTGAATTGTCCTAGATAAGGAAAGATGACTTTAATAGGAATTTTCCCCCTTTTTGTTAGAAACAATAAGATAGAAGGGATCGATAGGACGATTAAACTTTGAGTTATCAGAATCGTAATCCGAACTAGTAGCCGATAAGAATACCATACCGCATATAGTTTATTAGTAGTAATTCGGCTAATAACGATGTAATTGGCCAAATAGGTCCTTAGACGGATTACGAAGAGACCCAAAAATGATTTTTAGAGTAGAATAAACAAGCAAGTTCAAAAACCGTCTACAATATGAAATAGTAGGTGTAAGGGTATAGTATACTTATGTGAATATTCTTGTGTGTTATACAATTGAAAAGTGTATATGTTATGCCCTAGTATGTACGTATTTAGACATACATGGTATGATAACCAAAATAACTGGACTGGTAATGAATCACCAAAAGTAAGAAAAGTGTCGTACCTGCTCCCGATGCAAAGGGGAGTTAAATGTTAAAGTTAAGTTATGGTCACGGTGATGCGAAGACCTATGCGCACAGATGGTACGAGCACTTTGGCCCTAGTTAAAGACAAGATATGACAATAATAAAGAATGTTTATAAGAAAGCATAAATGGATCATGCATATCTGCATAGATGCATGTGGGCTATGTTTGGACTTACTGAGCATAGGCTCACTTATTTATTTCATGTTGTAGGAATTTTTACTAAGAGGTCAGAATGACTAAACTGATGGGCAGAAGGTGGACTATGAGCAATGTGCAGATCAAGGTATGGTTACAGCCACAGTTTTGCTCCGTTAGCTATATGTAATAAGTCACTTTGAAACTTGTTGTATATAACGATATAGTATTGCTTAGAAAGATAAAACCCCTTTTGGATATATTAAGTATATGATGTTGTAAAAAGAAAGTTTGTTTATGAATACGCAATTGCAAAAAGAAGTTTGAGTATGTATGTGTGATCGATTATTGTTGTAATATATATATATATATATATAAGTAATTCCAAATTTTTCATAAATACGTAAGTAAGAGAAAGTATGAAAGCACGACATGTAATAAGGCCGGTTGTGACACTACATGAGCGAGCGTGCAGACATCAGGGAAAATATCAAGAGGTTGATTCAAAAAGGTTGGCTTCAAGAGTACGGAGTTAACAACAGAAGTAACAACCAAAGGAATGATAGAAAAAAACGATCGTAGGAATGATCCTAGAGGTGATGTTTTATCACATTGTTGAGATAACAATATTGAGCCCCCAAGTTTATTTCGTAACATATTTTTGGGGGACCTACCATAGTGGAGACTCTAGAAGGTCACAAAAGAACTACACCTGTGAGGCGAGAGAGAAGTACCAATAGAGTTTTTTGAACCTCTCGACTTGTAGACCAACCGATCATAGAAGTTCGAAGGGATAAAGAACACATTCTCTGAGGAAGATGCAAACGGTTTACTTTTCCTAGAATGATACCTTAGTGGTTGAGGCAATGATCAGTGTATACATAGTGTGCCAAATCATGGTTGATAATGGAAGCTTGGTCGACATAATATATCTCAATTGTTTAAAGAAGATGGGGATTTTTCAAGACTAGATAGCTCATAATTCTGAGCCTCTTTGTGGATTTACATGGGATAGCATTGTCCTTGAAGGAATGATTAAGTTACCCGTTACAATCGGGGAAAGGCCAAGGGCGACCTCTGTGGTCTTAAACATTTTGGTGGTTAAGGACAGCAAGCAGTTCAATGCAATCAATGGAAGGCTAACCCTTAAAGGCTTGAAAGCAATAACTTTTATATACCATCAGAAGAGGAAGTTCCCAACTCAGCATAGGGTGAGATGAAAGGGGACCAATATAAGTCGTGATTGACGTATTCAGACATGGTCCAAACATACGCCAACCTGAGAAGAATGGAAATGCTAATGGTCAGCCTATGAATGATCGACGAAAATATAAATCCAAGCTTAGGAAAAGAAAAAACCAAGATAGAGCCCGCATAACAGTTGGTCAAAATTAAAGTGGATGATAGAGAGCTAACAAAAATTCTTAAGATTGGGTCCAGATTGACAAATAAGATGGGCAACGAGCTAACGAAGTTATTAAAGGATAACTTTGAAGTTTTTGCTTAGACCCGCGCTGACATTGTGGTCTGTGTCAATGATATGTTGGTTAAAAAAATAAAGGCAAGCCCGCATGTGACCCATCTAGACAAGATGTTCCAAATTTTGAGAAATACAAGATGAAGCTCAACCCTTTAGATTATGTGTCTGGTGTGGCATTTGCCAAGTTCTTAGGGTTCATGGTCAGCCATCAAGACATTAAGTCCAATCCAACGAAGATTCAGGCTCTAATAAACATGGAGGCCCTAAAGAAACTAGAGGAAGTAAAGACACTAACGAGATGCATTGTTGCTGTAAACAGATTTATCTCAAAGGCGACCGATAAATGTATCCCATTTATTCTATGTCTTGAAGGGAAGAAGGCCATTCCAAGGGATGATAGAGTAAGACATCGAGTCAAACATCTCAAGGAATACCTAAGGAAACTCCTTTGCTTTCTAAGGCTTTACCAAGGTAGACCCTTTCAATTTATCTTGTTGTGTCAAAGCATGCTTTAAGCTCGGTGTTGATCCAAGAAGAGAAGAAGGCATAGCCTCCAATGTACTATGCAAGTAAGTATCTTCTCGATGCTAAAACAAGATACCCATAAATGGGGAAGCTACCCTTAGCATTGATTATGTTGCTGAGGAAACTGAGGTAATACTTCTTAGAGCACAAGAATCATGGTGTTAACCAATCACCTATTGAGACAGGTACTGCTTTGGCTATAAGCCTTCAAATATGTGACTCCCGAGCATTTTTAGTACATTAAAAATTCAATAACCTGAGGATTATGTTTAGCAAAATATGTGTCACAAGGATTATTGTTTAATCTAATTTTTAGGATAAAGTCCATAAAAGTAAAAATAGGATTTTTAAGGATAAAAATCATGTATAGTCTTATTCGAGAAAAGTGTACTAAAAATGCTCAGTTGTCATAGAACATCTCTTGAAGTCGTTGATCAAACTCAACTAGTTTGACATCCAGTATAAGCCTCGAACAAGGAAAGCCTTAGCAGATTTTATGGTCGGGCTCACAACTCGACTAGATGAGGCAAGAATGGAGATCAATGAAGATATGCTTAAGTAGAAGTTATAAGTTGATGGCTCATCTAATGATAATGGATTAGGGGTAAGGTTGATTTTATTTAGCCGAGAGAATCATAAGATCATTGCAATAGTGAAATTCAAGTTCAGAGCCTCAAACAATGAAGCTAAGTATAAGGTAATCCTCGCAGGACTAAGGCTCGCCCACCATATAAAGGCTGGCCCTTTGGTTATCTATAATTACTTTCAACTTATGGTGAACTAGATAAAGGATAAGTACAAGGCCAAAGAGTAAAAAATTATGATGTATTTGGAAAAGGTTAGAGAAGAGATCTTGAAATTCCAGGCCTATGAGATTCAACAGGTTACTCGGGTAGAGAATATAATGCTGATGCCTTATCCTGGTTAGCAATGTTAAAAGAATCAGAGCTACTAAAGGTTATCCTAATCGAAGTGTTGACCTATATTTTAAAGTATTTGATAGCAAGGGTGTTGCCAACTGATCCCATATAAGCAAAAATGATACGGTATAGGTTTGGACGATACCTAATGCACGATGGGATTCTCCATTGCTGAGGTAACTCTTTTCCTCTACTTTGGTTTTTAGACAAAGACAAGACATTATAGGTTCTAAAGGAAATACATGAAGGCTTGTATGGAAATCACTTTGGTGGGCGGTTTTTAGCATTTAAAATGCTAAGGTAAGCATATTATTGGCCGACCTTAAAAAAAGATGCAATGGAGTACGTATGTAAGTGCGACAAAGGCCAACGTTATGCTACAATACTCAGAGCCCCGTTAGAGAACCTAACATCGATCTTAAGCCCGTGGCCATTTGTAAAGTAGGGGATTGATATAATCAGATCGTTCATCACAGCTCTTGATGGATTTAAATTGCCATAATGGCAGTTGACTATTACATAAAGTACGTAGAGGTCAAGGCCTTTACAATGATCACATAGGGGAACTACATAATCTTTATCTGGACCAATATTTATCATTTCGGCATGCCTCATTCTCTCGTCTCTGATAAGGGCAAGCAGTTTGACAATGCCAAAATAAGAAAATTTTGCACTGATCTTGGCATTAATAAAAACTTGGTAGTAATCCATTCTTAGTCTAATGGTCAGCTTGAAGCTGTGACTAAGATCATTAAGTATACATTTAAGAAAAGGCTCAACGACCTAAAAGGAAGGTGGATAAAGAACTGCCAAAGTTACTTTGGACCTATAGAATGATGAGCGGAACCATAACTAGGGAAACTCCATTTTCCCTAACATGTGGTATCGAAGCAGCCTTAACCATCAAGATGATTACCTCGGCGAGCTGGGTGGTGGGTTACAATAAGGAAGAGAACATACAGCTTATGGATGCTTAGCTTGACCTTTTGGAGGAACACAGGATTGATTCTCAATTATGTCTTGCTACTTGTCAACAAAGGTCTATGAGATATTACGATAAGAAGGTCAAGGAAAGGAGGTTCACCAAAGGCGACTTGGTCTTTAGGCGGGTGACTCAAAAGACCAAGTCAAGAACACTGCACCTTTAGTTCTTACTTGGGAAAGTCTAGAGGATCTGAGAAGTCATCAGGCTAGCTATTTACATTTTGGATTCATTATCATGTCGATGTTTGGAACACCCTTGGAATGCAGAGCATCCACTTTTAAATTACTAGCGAGCAGAACCATCGACTATCTATCCAATAATTGGTTTTTCTTGTTTGTTAAGATCTAAATTTTTGAAAGTGCTAGTTTCTATTACCTATAGCTTATTAAGGCACAACAATGAAATAAAAACTCTAAAGGTGTTATTTCAGTCATTTTTATTTTATTTATTTAAATTAGTTGCTTTGATTTACTTTGTTATCTTAAGCTCGGATGTCCAAAACTGACTCAAAGACTTGGCTTCGGACATGGAGGGCAGTAGAATGATGAGATTAAAGGCTCATCACACTCGAAAGTCTTCAAAAGGCTAAAGGCTTTACATTTTCAATCGAAGTTAAAGGTTGTAAACACTTAAGAAATCTCTTAAGAGATTTTAAAGAAGTCTCTAAGCTTGCCTTACGAGGTTTTAATTAAGTTTGCATAATTGAAGCTAAAGGCCTCGACTTAATACTTTAGTAATTTTTAAGATTTTCTAAGACTTTATGCTCCGCTTGAAGTTATAAAAGGAAATTGATAAAGCAAAATGCAGAGATATACCTTATGAAAAAAATAGTTATTAAATATCCAAGGCCAAGGACCTAATGTCTTGACATTTAGAAAATGGGCTTTCTCCTCTACTCCTTGCATGGTTTCCTTCTTTTGAATTCTCGCCTCCTTTAGTAGCAGTATGCCCCTTAACATCTTTAGCAGTGGTCGAGGCCTCTTCAACATACAAAAAAAAGTTCCAATCAGGGTAGGTTGATGGATTTGGCTCATTATCTGCTCTCCAACCGAGTCGAGGATTACCTTCAGAAGGTTGTTTAACTCCTCAGAAAACTTATATCTCTAGACTGCCTTTGATTCTCTCATCATAATCATCTTCTCAGCCTCTTCCTTGCCAACTTCAAAATCCTCCTAGTGAGTTAAGGCAAGTAGTTGCTCTTTCTCCTTCTCTACCTCTGCCTTCAGGTCTTCAAGCTTCTTTGAAAGCTCGACATTCTTTTTTTGCTTGGCGTCTAGCAGGGCCTTAGTCTTGGCATGCTTGTCCTTTGCATCGCCAATGGCGAGCTTCTCAATGTCAAGGAGACCTTTAAGAGCTTCAATCTCTTTATTAGGTCCCTTGGTTTGCTTGAGAGTTGCTTGAGCTCACCGTAGGAGATTAATGCCATCATTAGTGATTGAAAGAGGATAAGTTATTTGGCAGATGAGATAACCAAGTAGGAGAGATAATGACAACAAGAAAAGAAACATACATGAACTGGGTGGCAAATTTATGCATCTAATAGCTGAGGATAAGGGAACTCTCAACTGTCGCTCAGTCCTTCTCAAAGATGAACTTATATATTGCCTAGAAGATGAGACTCAAGCAAGGAGGTAGCTCTAGCATGGAGTTAACCTGGGCATCTAAGATGTCGGCAGCCCACAATGTTGGCATCCTTGATGTGGCTACCTAGGAGAAGGCATAGAGCTTTCTCTAGAGGAGGAGATGACACCTCATAAACCTTAAGTTGTTTCTCAAACTGATGACACTATAAAGAGGAATCACCCCAAATTTTGTATCTTTGAAGGAGGGGTGTCACCAGGACGACGTCCATCCCCCTTTTTCTTGGAATGGGTAGGTTTTTTCCCCTTAGGTCGTCGCCCACCGAGGTTTAAGCGGCCTTGGACTAGATAAAGGATGAGAATTGAAGGTTAAGCCTCTCATGTAATTATAAAGGGACGAATTAAAATCGACGTTTATACTTGAAAAAATAAAATATAAGCTGTCTAAATATCTACCTTCTTCAGTAATCCCATGGGGCTAATTGAGGGCGTATGGCCCATATGGTGTTGGAAGCTCAATGATTAAACCAAAGAGACATTGATTCCATTCGGTTAGGAGATTCTTGATGTTCTTCTCCTGTTCCGGAAGCTTAACAACTTGAAAAACACTCTTCTTCTTCTTCCCAAAAAAGATAGGGTGCTCCATGAGCTCTGTCAATAAAAGAATAGAAGGGGGTTAGGTTGATGTTCAGAATTAAGCAAACAAAAATATCTTTAATAGATGCCACTTGTGGGGAATTTGAAAGTGAGTCTTGATGATATACTTCTTCGCACCATCGAGAGGATGCATATTAAAGTCTCCTCTAACCATGAAGAACATCTTCTTCTAATTATAACTAGAAAAACGTAGACCCTGATAATAATGGGAACCTTATCCTTAGATTTTCTATAGCGACTAATATAATAATATCCTAGTTGTACTGGCATCAAGCAAATGTAGTAAGCATATAGGAATTCGTTTAAGATAAGTGGTTCGTCAAAGGACATACTCCAATGTATCCACGTCCTGAAGAAAATATACCAAAAGTTAGGAGAAAGCTTCATGGGCAGCATCCCTATTTTGCTGCATAACTTCTTCACAAAAGGGTGAAAAGGTAGTGTTAGCTCGACTGTGACACAGCAGGTGTAAATAGCGAGACACATGGGAGGAGTAGCATCGGTACTTTAGTGTTTATTAGGGATAATAAATTCAAAATACCAACCATTGAAATTGTTGTCTTTGAACACTTTGTGGATCTCACTTAGCTGATACGATGTTTCAATCTTGGTGGCCTTTGGACATATTTGCTCTCTAGCATTTAAGAAGAGAGGTTTGTGTTCCTAAGTGACGACCCCATTGCTGCTATCCCTCAAAATCAGTGGGTTGTTACAAAAGAGTTGTGGGATATACTAAGATGACCCAATTCAGCCATGGGGATGGGGACACTATACACCATCTCATCGATACTATTCATAGACAGAATAGTGCCGAACTCATCAATGTCTCTGAAGATGGAGTTGTCGTCATGCTCAACAATAATATCTCAACTAAAAGGCTCTACCATGTTGAGAGTATCATTGTTAGGCATGTATGCTATAAGAAGTAAAAACACAATATGTTTTTAGAGACATTTTTATGAATAAAGAGTTTATTTATTGTTAATATACTAAATTGTTGTCCTCTTTACATTCATATTTGTTGGATGTATGATAAGCAAACAAAAGTCTGAGACTATGGCTCGAAGCCTTTAGAATCAGGCATATGATGGACGGATTATGCGAAAGACATGATTCTAAAGGTGATAGTCTAAATGATAAGATTTGTAATCAAGGGAATAAAGTTGGGTGCTTTATTCATGCAAAGATTGTTATGTTGTCTATATCTCTAACGAGAGATGGTTTATCTTGACCATCGGAGGTGGACTCCATAAATGAAAATATTGGTGCATTGTCATAGGTGACGATGCATTGGATCGAGACATAAAGTATAATTGATTTGGATTAATAATTCTGTCTTGACAAATCAATTCACTTTAGACAATCATATGTATTGTGTCTTAATCCTTAGATGAATAGTGGGCCTGTTATCTTGACTTACGTCTCTTGATGTACCAAAGGGTGACATCCATATTTTAAGATGGTATGCATACCGGTACGTTGGAGACATGACTCTTGATGGCATAGACCTGTTATTCATAGATACGGAATCCATAGCTCCTCTTTAGGAGTTGATGATATCCTCTTATATGCGTTATACTGTAATTGAAAAATTGAAGCGCTCAACCATTTAGATACATAGGTGTAATTGAATAGTATACTATCTTTGAATGGTAAGTTTTCTAATAGTGAGATAATGGAACGTAGGAGAAAAATAATCGAAAAGGTAAGACAGAATTTATCCTTAAGTCGATTATGGATATCCTATAGGGATACGATACATTATGATATGTCATGGAGATTTAGCTATTTGGGCTTCGTAATTCAATATAGGTTGAGAGTGCAGCTCCAAGCTTTTAGTGGAGTAGTATTAGAGTTGATAATTATGAAATGTATATCTGGGATATTGGGTTTCATAATTATCAGGAGCTTGAACTTTATAGGTCCATAGCAAAGATTGTTATGTTGTCTTTATCTCTAACGAGAGATGGTTTATCTTGACCATCAGAGGTGGACTCCACAAATGAAAATATTGGTGCGTTGTCATAGGTGACGATGCATTGGATCGGGACATAACGTGTAATTGATTTGAATTAATAATTCTGTCTTGACAAATCAATTCACTTTAGACATCATATGTATTGTGTCTTAATCCTGAGATGAATAGTGGGCCCATTATTTTGACTTATGTCTCTTGATGTACCAAAGGGTGACATCCATATTTTAAGATGGTATGCATATCGGTACGTTGGAGACATGACTCTTGATGGCATAGACCTGTTATTCATAGATACAGAATCTATAGCTCCTCTTTAGGAGTTGATGATATCCTCTTATATGCGTTATACTGTAATTGAAAAATTGAAGCGTTCAACCATTTAGATACATAGGTGTAATTGAATAGTATACTATCTTTGGATGGTAAGTTTTATAATAGTAAGATAATGGAACGTAGGAGAAAAATAATCGAAAATGTAAGACAAAATTTATGCTTAAGTCGATTATGGATATCCTATAGGGATACAATACATTATGATATGTCATGGAGATTTAGCTATTTGGGCTTCGTAATTCAATATAGGTCGAGAGTGTAGCTCCAAGCTTTTAGTGGAGTAGCATTAGAGTTAATAATTATGAAATGTATATCTGGGATATTGAGTTTCATAATTATCAGGAGCTTGAACTTTATAGGTCCATCAAGTCCTCGTTGTTAGCTCATAATAAATCCTAAAATGATACGGTGTGCTTTTCCAATAAATTTGTGACTTATGTTAATTATTAGATTGGCTAAAATTTGATAAGATCAAATAATTCATGTCTGTTTATCGGTTGAATTAATTTTGTAAAAAAAAAATTAATTCAAGATAAACTTGTTGAATTATCAAGAATATTTATTTTTCTAGAGATTATCTAGATATTGTTGTTTTAATCAGATAACTTCTCTATTAGGTTATTTGAATTAAAACAGATGCTTTATCTTAAGAATCTCGGGTGAAAAATAAAAGATTCGCAGGGATCATTTATCGTAAGTTCAACAGCTCGATCTTCAAGTTTGACCTGCTGATGGAATAAGTTCGGCCTGCAGACTGAACGATAATCTAATCACATGATTTTACATGATTTTATTAGATATTGATCTAGATTCAAAATTTTTAGGCTTTATCTGAAAGGACTAACCCCTGGGTCAAACCTCTATAAATAGGGAGTGAGACTCATAAGTTATTTAGATCAGTTGAGAGATTAAAAGTGAGTGCTCTATTCTGTGAGTCTCTAAAACTCTCCTGAAAAGCTATTGTTCATAAATCACGAACTATATTTTTTGGTATTTCTCAATTGGTTAGAAGGAGAGTCGCCTAGGAAGAGTTGTACAATGTGTGCCCACACGCAGTTCGATAGTGGATAGAGAATAACAAAAAAACTAGTTGGTTGAGGCTCTTCTAGAATGCCCTTCTTTTCATCGATTGCAGGAGTTCTTGAGCAAACAAGGTTAGTAAGATCTGGTTAATATATGCATAGAGTGTGTCAAACTTGTGTTTTAGAAAATGCTCTGCTATAAAAATTTTTAAATTTCCACTGCGTACTATTTTTCCAACAATTGGTATCAGAGCTGTGTTTTTACATAAATTTATGAGTTTGTGATCATGCTATATATATAAATTATGTGATCTTGATCTCTCCTATGCTTGATTTTTTTAAGAGAGTTGACACTCTAGGGTTTCTATATATTTATGTTGTCATGGATTATATGGTGAATGTTTATTAATTAATTATGATTGATTAAATTATTATTTAATTACTTATTAATTAATTAATTTGTGCCGGTTATAGTTCTTTAGAGGTTAAAATGTGTATCTAGGTTTTTTATGTAATTAGATGGTGGTCTATCATTATCATCTAGGAATTATTATTTAATTTTAAATTTGTAAGAATTTTATAATTAAATAATCATTCAGAGAATACGGATCTAGAAGATAGATGATAGTGTTTCATAGGTATTTCTTGGATCGTTGATTTTATGCTTTTGTATTTTTGAAAATAAAATTGAAAAATTTTATAAAAGTATATTTTTTGGAAAACATGATTTTTGCTTGATCGGCAGGCTGAACCCTCAGGTTCAATAGGCCTATGGTCGTAGACGAGCAAGCCGAACCTCTATGTTCGGTAGGCCAAACTTTTAAGTTCGATAGGCTGATCATTCATGACTGGCAATATAGACTATGAGGTTTGGCAGGCTTAAGGGTCATGACCGACAGACCAATTGCACAGAATGACATGCTGGTAGAGGGCTACGATTTTTCAAAAAAGGTGCATTTTTCAATGTAGTTTTGATTTTATTTTTAGGATAATTCTAAGAAACATTAAATTTGAATATGACTAGAAATATGGAATATTTGATCCATATAGGATTGAAGACTTGAAGAAGGATAATACATAAAGAAGGATACAAATTGAAGATTCAAGAATGAAGAATCGATAATATGTTTTGATTTATCTCTTGTAATCTTTATTTGCTTATCTCTAGGGTGAGACCATAATCTTATGTCTATTTATTATTATTTTGCTTGTAGTTTTGCATGATTGCTTTCCTTGTCTGCATTATAATATGATTTACCATGTTTGTTGATAACATGTCATATAAAATAAGGAGTGCCACTCATTAAAAATTGTTCATGCATGTTTTTTAAAATAAAACCTTGATTTCAAAAGATTGAGTGGGAGAAGGTTTTCGAAGAGAGGACCTACGGCCTCTTTGTTGGTCCATAGGTAGCACATGGTGGTTCCGACCCCTAGGAAAGGACTTCATCTCTAATAGGATAAGGTATTTTAGCATGATTTATCATTACACACACCTAGGTGGTGATTATAAATCATGGATAAAATATTGAAATGATAGTTATACACTCATATTAATTTTATTATTAGCCTTCCTTAGGAGCTCTGTTAATAAAATTAATGGCCAAAGAAACAATTATTAATATATACTAGATCAGATGGGTCCTAAATGGCACATATTAATTAGGAGGGGATCTGTATTCCTAATTAAATTTGGCAGGTCTCCCCTAAGCGGCTTGTTGAATTCTGAGTTGCGAATTATTGTTGTAAGATTATGATTTTTTCAAGGTTTTGACACATAAACACATTTGTTTATTCTACATGATTGTGTTATCTTACTAAATTATTGTTGTTAACTTTGCTTATGTTTGGTATATGATTCTTTATTGTAGATTAAAAATTTCTAAAAATGCTTTTATCATCGATACTTGACAAAAACAAATTAACTGGTGAGAATTATAATGATTGAAAACGAAACCTAAATATCAACTTATCCTTTGAGAAACTAAAATTTGTGTTGACAATTTTGTGTCCTCTCGAGCCTACGAGAGATTCCACTAATAAGCAAATCCAAGTGTATGATGGCTAGAAAGATGCTAATGATTAGGCCCGCTGTTATGTTATGGCCAGCATGAATAACATGCTGCAATCTCAACATGACGATTATGAGACTACGAAGTAGATCTTAGATAATCTTGAAGACATGTTTGGAGGCTAGGCCCTAATAAAGCAGCAAGGGGCACTTCGAAAACTTCTAAACTATAAACAAAGGTTGGGGACATTTGTAAAAGAGTATATGATATTGGTCATGTGTTACCTTGTTGAGGCTCAAACCAATGGAGTTGACATTGATGTTGAAACTCAGATGACTATGATCTTTGAGACTCTGTCTAAGGAGTTTATTCCATTTAATGCTACATTTAATTTAAGCAATAGATGGGATATGACCTTAACAGAGTTGATGAAGCAGTTACAGGAGTTTAAACTTCTGATCAGGGAAACTCCTGCTAGTGTTGAGGTCAACTTAGCAGCTGCCTTTGGTTCCAATCCCAACCCTGAGAATGGAAAGAAGCAATGGGCTAAGAATGGAAAATCTTTTATTCTTGTGAATGACAAGAATAAGAAGAAGAAAAGGAAGAACCCCAAGAGGCTCAAGTGCTTTTTCTACGGGAAGGTCGGACACATCAAGAAGAATTACAAGGACTTCCTTTCCCGAGGAGGTAGGTGTGATCTTCTGGTTGTTGAAACTTGTTTGGTTGAGGAATCTAGTGATACTTGGGTCGTAGATTCTAGAGCAACTAATCATTTTTGTGTTTCTCTATAGGGGTTCAAAGAAACGAGAAGTCTACTATGTGAAGACTTCACGTTTTAGATGGGCGATGAATCCTTTGTCTTAGCTAAAGCAATGGGAGACGTCAATCTTTATTTTGGTAATTATAGGAGTTTATTTTTGTGAGATTGTTTTTATGTTCCTAAATTGAAAAGGAATTTAATTTCTATAGCTTCTTTATTTAAAGTCTCTTATATAGTTTCTTTTAATAATAAAGTGGTCATTTGTAAAAACAAATCTATTATCTAAATGGATGGATGCAAAATAATCTATATTTTATAAAACTTAAGATGGACTTACTACTGAACACTGAGGTTAATGATAATAACTCTAAGAGACTTAAAACTTCTCCCTCTAATAAGACTTATCTTTAGCTTTTGCGACTAGGTCATATTAACCTGAATAGGGTTTAAAGGTTGGTAAGGGATGGACCTTTAAGTCACTTAAAGATAGAATCTATACCACAATGTAAATCTTTTTTGGGGGTAAAATGAACAAAAGACCATTTGGGTCTAAGGGCAATAGGGCCGAAGGGGTTCTAGAACTTGTGCATAGTGATGTTTGCGGTTCTATGAACATCCAGGCACCAGGAGGGTATGAGTACTTCGTCACTTTTATTAACGATCACTCAATGTATGGGTATGTGTACCTAATGCACCACAAAAGCGAAACTTATAATAAGTTCGAGGAGTTTCGGGCTGAAGTTGAAAAGCAACTGGGTAGACCCATAAAGGCACTTTGATCCGATCGAGGTGAAGAATACCTTCTTGATGAGTTCTTGGGACACTTATTAGAGAATGAGATTCTATCCCATTTGACTGCACTAGTCCCCCTACAGCAGAATGGCATAGCTGAGAAAAGAAATAGGACTTTGTTGGACCGAGTTATTCATCATTGTCTTTATCTTTTTGGGGATATGCACTACAAACCGTATGTTATCTTTTGAGCAATATGCCTTCAAAATCGGTTCTTAAAACTCCCCACGAGTTGTAGATGGCGAAAAAGACATCCTTAAACCATATTCGCATATAGGGATTTCTGGCTCATGTCCTGTTTAAGGAAGTGACTAAGTTCAAAGCACGTTCAGAAGTTTGTGTGTTTATAGGATATCCAAAAGGGGCTAAGGGGGTTATTTCTATAACCTAAAGGAAAATAAAGTCATGGTTTCAACTAATGCAACTTTCCTTGAGGAAAGTTACATGGATGACTTTAAGCCTCGAAGCAAAGTGGTGCTTAAGGAGATAGTGAGTGATTCGATCACTCTAGGGGTTCTGAACGAAACTATTCTAATCAATGTAGAAAAATTGACCAAACTTGAACAACAATTTAAAGGACTTCGATGTAGTGGGAGGATCAAGAATCAACCGAAGAGGTATATGTTTAATGGTAAAGCCTTTTTGGCTGAATTGGATGAACATGACAGGGATCCTTACACTTACAAAGAAGCTATGGAGGATGTTGATTCAAAACTCTAGACAGAGGCCATAAATACAGAGATAAAATCTATGGAGACTAATCAGGTCTAGAAACTTATGGTTTTTTTCGAACGGGCAAAACCCATAGGATGTAAGTGGATCTGTAAGAGAAAGAGAGGAGTGGATGAAAAAGTCAAAACTTATATGGCTAGATTTGTAGCTAAGGGATATACGCAAAAGGAAGGAATCAATTACGAGGAAACCTTTTTGCTTGTAGCCATGCTTAAGTCCATCCGCATTCTTTTGTCCAAAGTTGCCGCTCTCGACTATGAGATTTAGCAGATGGAAGTCAAGATGACGTTTCTAAATGGCTATCTTAATGAGTCCATTTATGTGGAACAGCTAGACGGGTTCAAGGCTAAGGGTCAAGAAGGTAAGGTTTGTAAGCTGCTAAAGTCAATTTATAGACTTAAGTAGGCTTCCCGTTCTTGAAACAAAAGATTTGATCAAGTGATCAAGACTTATGGGTTCGTACAAAATGTGGATGAACCATGTGTTTACAAACACATTAAGGATGGAAGGTGGTTTTTCTACTGCTCTATGTAGATGACATTTTGCTAATTGGTGGGGCATTGTCATTGATCAAATTTTGGTTGACCAAGCAGTCTGATATGAAAGACTTGGGAGAAGCTAATTTCGTTCTCAGTATCCAGATTTTTTGAGATAGGAAGAACACAATGATAGCTTTATCCTAAGCAGGCTACATAGTTAAAATTCTCAAAAGGTATGCAATGTAGGATTCCAAGAAAGGTGGGAAACCATGTAGGTCTGGAATTACTTTTTCTAAGAAAGACTTACCAAAGTCTGATGAGGAAAAAGAATACATGAAGAAGGTGCCTTATGCTTCGGTAGTGGGTACTCTCATGTATGCCATGCTTTGCACATGACCATATATTAGCTATACGGTTGGGATAGTAAGTAGATTTCAATCGGATCTAGAACTGAACCACTGGGTTGTAGTCAAGCATAATTTCAAGTACCTAAGAAAGACTCGAGGGTATATGCTTGTGTATTCAGGTGAGGATTTAACACCTCTAGGATACACGGACTCAGATTTCCAATCCTGTCTAGATTCAAGAAAATCAACTATTGGTTTTGTGTTTGCTTTAGGCAGTGGTGCCATTGTTTGGAGAAGTATCAAGCAAGATTGCATTTTTGGATTCAAGAATAGAGGCTGAGTATGTGGCAGCTAGTGATGCTTCGAAAGAAGTAATGTGGCTCCACAAGTTCCTTGGGGATCTTGAAGTAGTTCTTGGTATGGATAAGGTGGTATCGCTATATTGTGATAACAGTGTAGCGATAGCTATTGCTAAGGAACCAAGATTTCACAAGAAGAGTAAGCATTTTGATCGGAAGTATCATGTAATAAAGGACTTCGTAGAGGCCAGGCATGTTGCTATATGCAAAATTGCATTCGAGGACAATTTAGCTGATCCATTCACAAGGACACTAATTGTGTGAGTTTTCAATAGGCATGTGGAAGCTATAGGGATGTGGGATTTGTCATATTTACTCACTTAGTGCAAGTGGGAGATCGTTAGACATGTATGCCATAAGGAGTAAAAATGTAATATGTTTTTGGAGACATTTTTATCAATAAAGAGTTTATTTATTATTCATATAGCAAATTGTTGTCCTTTTTACGTCTATATTTGTTGGATGTATGATAAGCAAACAAAAGTCTGAGACTGTCAGTCTAAGCCTTTAGAATCAGGCATATGATGGACAGATTACACAGAAGACATGATTCTAAAGGTGATGGTCTTTTTGATAAGATCCGCAATTGAGGGAATAAATTTGGACGCTTTATTCATGCAAAGATTGTTATGTTGTCCATATCCTTAATGGAAGATTGTTTGTCTTGACCATCAGAGGTGGACTCCACAAATAGAAATATTGGTGTATTGTCATAGGTGACGATGCATTGGATCGGCACATAAAGTGTAATTGATTTAGATTAATAATTCTATCTTAGCAAATCAATTCACTTTATATAATCATATGTGTTGTATCTTAATCCTGAGATAAATAGTAGGCCGTTGTCTTGACTTATATCTATTGATGTACCAAAGGGTGACATCCATATTTTAAGATAGTACGCATACTGGTACATTGTAGACATGACTCTTGATGGCGTAGACTTATTATTCATAGATACGGAATCCATAGCTCCTCTTTTGGGGTCGATGATATCCTCTTATATGCATTATCTTATAATTGAAAAATTAGAGCGCTCAATTATTTGGATATATAGGTGTAACCAAATGGTGTACTTTCTTTGGATGGTAAGTTTTCCGATGGTGAGATAATAGAATACAGAAGAAAAAAAATCAAGAATGTAAGACAGAATTTATCCTTAAGTTGATTAAGGATATCCTATGGGGATATGATACATTATGATATGTCATGGATTCTTAGCTATTTGGGCTTCGTAATTCTATGTAGTTTGACAGTGCAGCTTTAAGCTTTTAATGGAGTAGCATTAGAGTTGATAATTATGAAATGTATATCTAGGATATTGGGTTTCATAATTTTCGAGAGCTTGAACTATATAGGTCCATCGGGTCCCCTTTGCTTGCTCATAATAAATCCTATAACGATACGGCGTGCTTTTCCAATAAATTGGTAACTTATGTTAAATTACTAGATTGGCTAAAATTTGATAGGATTAGATAATTCATGTCTATTTATCGGTTGAATTAATTTTGTGAAAAAATTAATTCAAGATAAACTTGTTGAATTATCGTAAACATTTATATTCTAAAGATTGTCTAGATATTATTGTTTTAATCAGATAACTTCTCTATTATGTTATTTGAATTAAAACTAAGGCTTTATCCCAAGAATCTCAGATGGAAAATAAAAGATTTGCAGGGATCATCTATCGTAAGTTCAATAGGCCGATATTCAAGTTTGGCCTACTGATGGAATAAGTTCGGCAGGCCGATCTGCCCGTTCTGCCTGCCGACCGAACGATAATTTGATCATCATTTTTACGTAATTTTATTAGATATTGATCCAGATTCAAAATTTTGAGGCCTTATCTATTAAAGACTAACCCCTATGTCCAACCTCTATAAATAGGGAGTGACACTCATAAGTTATTTAGATCCATTGAGAAATCAAGAGTGAGCATTTTATTCTTTGAGTCTCTGAAACTCCCTTGAAAAGCTATTGTTCACAAATCATGAATGGTAGCTTTGGATATTTCTTAATTAGTTGGAAGGAGTCACCTAGGAAGAGCTATACGACGTGTGTCCACACGCACTCCAATCATGGATAGAGAAAAACAAAGAAGACTAGTTGGTTGAGGCTCTTCTAGAACGCACTTTTCTTCATCGATTATAGGAGTTCTTCAGCAAATAAGGTAAGTAAGATCTGGTTAATATATACATATAGCGTTTTAAACTTATGTTTTGAAAAATACTTTGATATAAAAATTTTTAAATTTCCGCTGCATACTATTTTTCCAACAATCATGCCAGACTCGGATGGAAGAATCAACCTCTTAACCATTAGTGGATGATGCCATGGAAATTTGAAGAGATAAAGAAACAAGGTCAAAATTTTCCTAACTCGAGATGTTGCCCCTAGAAAGCTAAAGGCTATGAACAAGGAGTTCAAGTTCAAGTCTGAAAGTTTAAGAGCTAAGGTTATTGAATAAGATAGTCACCCTATTCAACAGGTGGTCAACCTATTTAGTGGAAAATTTACCCATTTAATGGAGTCTAAACATCCCAAAATGAGCCAAATAGCCTATAAATTGTGGAAATGTCCTTACATTTGTCAAAATCTAGTATATTTTGCACCTTATTATTTTTTAATTATTTCCAACTCATGTTTTACAAAAAAATAGAGCGAAAAGACATTGCAACAAAAGAAGATAAAGATTAGAGCATGGTATGTTACTTACTAGATTATGGAGCTTGAGAAACTTGGCAATTCATGCTTTTGATTCACAAGGAGTGGAGAAAACAATCGGCAGACACTAAAATGTAAAGTTCCAAGAATTAGATTAAGTGAAGAAAATGGTCTAAAGGAAAGTTAGCAAAGTTTCGATAGTGAAATTGAAGTAAAGATGAAAAATGATGGGTTTTAAAACCCTTTATATAGGCTTTTAGGGAAGATAAATTTTGGCCATAGGATCAAGAAACCGTAGAGATAAGGGGCCTCTAAAGATCACCATCCAACGGTTCAAATTTTAGGTGAGAAAACACAAATTGATCTAACAGTTCAAGTTAAATCTTAAAAGAAAAAAGTGACATTTGACATGCCGATGTGACAGCTATGTCAGGGTCATGACTTTTTGGCTACACAAGAAGATGAATATCCAAAGGCTTAATCATTGTGCCGGTTAAACTTTTATTAAGGAAGCAAGCTCACATGGTCAAAGTGTTGGAAAACGAGTATACAACGAAATTTTAAATTTTTTTTTATCAGAGTATTTTCTAAAACACAAGTTTGACATGCTATATACATAAATTAATTAAATCTTAATAAACTTTTGTATGCCGAAGAGTAGCCACAATTAGTGAAGAAAAGAACATTCCAGAAAAGCCTAAACTAACTGGTCTTCTTTGCTATTCTCTATCCATGATCAGAGTGTATGTAGGCACACATCGTATAGCTCTTCCTCTGATGACTCTCCTTCCAACCAATTAAGAAGACCTAGAGCTAAAGTTCTTTATTGTGAACAATAATTCTCAAGGAGTTTCAGAGTTTCTCAAACTAGAGTACTCACTCTTAACTTTTCAATTGATCTAAATAACTGAGAAAACTCACCCCCTGTCTATAGAGGTCAAACTTGGGGTTAATCCTTATTAGATAAGGCCTTAAAAATTTGAATCTGGATCAACTTTTGATGAAATTGCATCTAAAACGAGTAATTAGATAATCGTTAGATCAACAGTCTGAACCAACTGATTGGCCTGTCGAACTTACCCCATCGGTAGGCAGAACTAGCAAATCGGCCTGCCAAATTTATGATAATGTGATCCTTGAGAATTTGTTATTTCCTACCCGAGATTCTTTAGATAGAGCTTCGGTTTTAAGTTAAATAACCCAATAAAGTAGTTATCTGATTAAAACAGTCATAGCTGGATAATCTCAAGGAACATAAAAAAATTATCTTAATAATTAAAATTGTTTATCTTGAATTAATTTATAAAATTATTCAACCAATAAAAAGAAATGAATTATCTAATCCTGTCGAAAAATGAATTATCTAATCCTATCGAATTTAAGCCAATCTAATAATTTAACATAAGTGACTAATTTGTTAGAAAAGCACGCCATATTGTTGTAGGATTCCTTATGAGCTAATAAGGAGGGAACTGATGGACCTATATAGTTCAAGCACTGATAATTATAAAATACAATATCCTAGATATATATTTTATAATTATCAACTTTTACGCTACTCCACTAAAAGCTTAGAGTGTACTCTTGAACTATGTAAAATTACGAAGCCTCAAATAAGCTAAGTGTCGATAACATATCATAATGTATCATATCCCCATAGGATATTCATACTCGGCTTAAGGATAAATTTTGTCTTGCCCTCCCGATTATTTTTATCTTACGTTCTGTTATCTCACTATTGGAAAACTTACTATCTAAAGACAGTTTACCATTTGATTATAACTACGCATCCCAATGTTTAAGCGCTCTAGTCTTTCAATTATAGGATAACGCATATAAGAGAATATCATTGACTCTACAAAAAGAGTTATGGATTCCATATCTATAAATAACAGGTCTACGCTATCAAGAATCATGTCTCTAACGTACCGGTATACGTACCATCATAAAGTCAAGATGTCACCCTTTGGTAGATCAAAAGACATAAGTCAAGATAATAGGCCCTTTAGTCATTTCAGGATTAAGACACAACACATATGATTGTCTAAATTGAATTGATTTGTACAGGTGGAATTATTAATCCAAATCAATTCAACTTTATTTCTTGATCTAATACATCGTCATGTATGACAATGTACCAATGTTTCTACTCATGGAGTCCCATTGTAATGGCCAAGACAAGCCATCTCCCGTCAGGAATGTAGACAACTAAACAATCTTAGCATGAATAAAGCACCCAACTTTATTCCTTCGATTGCAGATCTTATAATTTAGACCATCACCTTTAAAATTCATGTCTTTCGCATAATCTATCCATCATATGCATGATTCTTAAAGTTTTAGACTGATAGTCTTAGACTTTTGTTTGCTTATCATACATTCAATAGATATGAACATAAAGAGGACAACATTTGGGATATAAATAATAAATAAACTTTTTATTGATAAAATGTCTCCAAAAATCTATTAGAACATTTTACTACTTGGGGTATAGATGTCTAACATAAAGGTTATCCATCATAAAGATAGCTGATTTAATCATGCCTCAACTATGATAAGCTAGAAGCAACTTATAGAGCCATTTCACGCTAGGGGATAATTGTTGTAGGTAATCTCAGTGGCACAATAGGCTAGGTCCGATATCGACAATTTCAAGGAGGTAGTGCTAGTGTAGAGGTCTAGACTTACTAGTAGACGAGACTCACTAGATTTTCTCAAGCGGGCAAGAAGCAGTCGACAGCTTGAAGCTGAGAAAATAACATGACCAGATTCATTAAATGGTCATATTTGAATTCAAATTAGGAAACTACCAGATTTTGCCTATGCAGAAGATCACGCCAATCAAGCATATCATGGAAACTACCTTAGTTTAAATAGGAAAGGGATAAATTCATGATTTTATGAATAAATTAATTTATTTCATTTCAATTACTTGTAAGGGGCTATAAACAGAGGGTCAAAATACACAAATTGGCCCCAAGTCTCATTCTAAGCGATTATAGCATGTATTCTCTACAGAAAGATAGTAAATTTTCCTCCTCTCAAAAGTGGATGTAGCTCTTTTAAGAGTCAACTACTATAATTTCTTGTGCTTGTTATTATTTTCTACATTTATTTTACATGCAATTCGAAAAAGTTTTGCACGTGATGAGAATTATTTTTTGACGAATTTTCATTGTCAATGGTTTTATTTGACAAATGACTATGTGAACATAATGAGTATAGTGTATTAACTAATCAAATTCTAATTTTAATATAAAAAAATCCGACTAAAGAACTAATCAAATCCTAATCTCAAAATAACAATAACCTTAAAAAAAGTCAAATATTTATTACCATAACCTAATCAAATAAAAACGATTACAAAAATAAGTAAGAAAAAATGGAAATAAAAGCTAAGATAAGAAGATTACCGATTAAAAAACAAAAGCCAAAAATGTATAAACATGGTTGTGATTCTTGTTGATTGATGAAGTCTTTTTTTTCCCTTACTTTTCCTTTGTTCTAAGGATTATCTATTGGTATAAGATATAATTTGCAAAAGAAGAAAGAAAGGATTATGTTCTGACCATGGATAAGAAACTACAAATAACATGCCTTTGTTTCTCCTTTATGGTTTCCCTTGGTTTGGATATAGAAAGCTCCTAAATACAGCAAAGAACAAGTAAGGGAATTGGTCTGAACAAGTAAGGGAATTAATCTGCAGTCTATTATAAGGATGAGGTTAGACACTAATGAATTTACTATTTTCTTTTCCTTTCTTTTCTTAATATGGTTCTTTATGTATTGGGCTAGTTTTGGGAACTTTTAGGCGTTGTATTAGTAAGTAAATTTCTCAGTTTTAAGGTATAAGATTATAAATTCAACTTTTTAAACGGGCTTGTGCACTTTTTAGTTTACAACTTGTATATATATATAAATGGGTAAAAGATAGAAAATAAAGTTGAAGGGGGGCTTAAGCTCTCCCTAGGCACTTAATGCCTCTGTCCCTATACATTACCACAGAAGATGATACTCTTTTTGGAGTCATTAATTTTATATTGGTAGCTCATTTGAACTTGTTGGACTCAAGATGAAATTTGAACTTTCAAATAACTTGACCTTCCATCTTAAAAGGACGACCTAATAAGTAGGTCAAGTCAATGTCTTTGTAAGTTGGTATGCATGTTTAGATTTAAATGATGTGTGATAGGGCTATTTTATACCTTTTGCATATTGATTAAGTGGTTATTGCTAAATGTTCTCATAATAAGCTAATTTAGATGCATTTCTCGGATGATAGAGACAAAATTTGGTGACAATCTATACAGCCTAGGCGCTCTATTTTTGGTTTGGAAGGCTCTACTTGATGGGCTTAACACTAGAAAAAATTTTAAAGGTAATGTCCAACTTTCATATGGTGTTGGAACTATTCAGTACTCAAATTAGTTTGTTAGCTCTCCATGGTTGACAGCTCGATTTTCTCCCTTTGTTTTAGTGTGGTATTGAACTCATTACTGCTCCAATAAGCAACACCTTAATGGCTCTCACAAAAAAAAAAAAATCCTACCAGCAATCCCTGCTCTTCAATGTTATTTTGCATAACCATATTGCTCTTACAAACAACACAAAATGGTTCTAAAAAAGCCCATAACGCCCCTTACCTCGTCTCCGCACCTTTGTGCCCCTAGTGCCATGTGCAATTAACATCCCTTCCCAACACCCATGCATCTTGTACTGCTAACGTCCCTTTCTCTATAACCTTATTCCCTTGAAAATGTTGTTCCTAATTATCTTTCTCTATCTTTATTTCCTTGAAAAATGAAAGGAAACAAATTCTTTCCCAAGTTGGAATGTCTTATCAGTGCTCCATCTTGCAAATGCATATTATATAGCTACCTTAATTAGTAGATTGGACTTTATTTGTATTCATTTTATATTAAGAAATCTATTTATTAACATTTAAAAATTGGTTAATAGTGCTAAGTATACATCAATGTCATTCCTCAATTGTTGAGGACCCAAAATCAATAGAGTCTAACATCAAGAACATCTGCTTCATGCTCATTTTTTAGAGAGAGATTGTAGTTCACAAGTATTATAGGCTAAGTATTATGCCTACTACTCATGTTACCATACAGGTTCATTCGATCTATCGACAAACTAAAATGTAAATTTCTTAGTTTTGCACCAAACCAGAGATGATCGACATCACAAAATCTTCCATTGTGGTGAATATGTTGGATGTCTAAGCATACGATTGTTAACCTGTTTGTCACAATGCAGTCAAATTCTTGGTATGCTCCATGTTTCCAAATAAACGCCTCAAATATGGTACTAGTGGAATGTATTACAACACCTTTTATCAGTGCTCCTTTCTTACCGTTAGATGGTTCATTCCATTTCTTCCACCTTCACTCTTTATAAACCAAGTATTCATTCATGTCCTCATACTATTACGATTGATGCCCTAAAGAACAAATATTTTAAGAATATTACAATATTATCCTATATGGGAGTATAATACTAAGGCAAATATAGTTAATGGTGGCATTACCAAACGAACGCCAAGTGGATGCAGATCAAAGAGCCATTATAGCTTTTCACGATATGGTACCACCCCTCTATTGTGGTCGCTGTCAACCTATGATATTGATCGAATGCTTCCATGCTATGAAAGTGATCCTCGCTTTATGCCACACCCTATCTCATCTTCAAGTCCTGCTAGCCTCAGGACGGCTACAAGGGGATGCATAGCATGATGGATCTAGATGGGCCCAGAGGAATAGCGTCGAGACTGGGAAGGTTTCAAAAGACAGATTTTTGAGAAATTTACACCATTACCAGCCGCTAACAACATACTGGTTATGGTTCTAGTTAGTCCATTTGTTTGGGTAGACTGGCGTTATCAGCTTTATATACGTATGGAGCCGATATGGGAAAGATACGTGGGCGAATCAATAGATCATTACTTGATGAGATTTCATCAAACAATAGCACCAATGATTCCACCTGAGATACCTTTAAGACGTGTCTACAACCTAATTTGGCGAGATCTTCCCGAAGAAGTACAACATTAGATTCAATATCCCTGAGATTTTCCTAGTTTAGATGATTTAATCATAGAAATACTACACGTGAAACAAAAGGTGTCGGCACCACTTGAAGATCCTCCTATAGAGATGGATGAGAATGATGATGAGGAGGACGGGCCTGATTACATCCCTGAACCACATGAGCCCATCTACACTAGTAATGATCAGCCCATCGACTCTATCGAGGGGGAGGAAGAAGACTCAGAGATGGATCTAGAAAATAGTGATATGTCGGCTGTTGACTCAAATTAGGGAAGATGGACTTTTGATGACTTTTTTGTATTAAAGTTGTATATAACTTTGTGGCTAGCAAAATTTTGACTTTACTATCCTTGTATATAGGTGTACCCCTAGTAAGCAGTATCCTTTTTGGTAGTAGTGCTCATGTTAGTCGAAAAAGATGACTGCTCTTGGGAATAATATGAAAGTTTATGCAAGAAAGTTTACTAAGTATAGTATGTTAGCCACATATGAAAGGTTTTGATAACAAAAGATGTAAAAGTGAATGTACTGAAATGTTAAGTTAATGTTGATGTTTATATTTTTATGGACTTATGTGACTTGAGAAAAAAAATTTTGATAGATTTTATTAAGTCAGTAATATATGTTAATGTAATATTATAATCTTACGGTAGGACTTTAAACCATTACCAATGGTTGAAGTACCCAGAGGACCTGCAAATCTAGACTTGATGACTATGATCGTTGAGCTGCAGAGAGGCTCCAAGCTCAGGAGCAAAAAATGCAAGTGCTACACGTGTAGTTGGCTCACCAAAACCCTATACCCCCAGTACGTGCGGACTCCCCACCATCCGTACTGCCGGCACCGCAGGTAGAGCTAGTAGCCCTGATATCCCCTGTAGTTCCTACCACTGAATTTTATGAGAGATTTTAATGAATGAAGGCCCCATAATTCAATGGTTCAACAGACCTGTTGGATGCTAATGACTGGCTCATCGGCATAGAGAGAGTTTTGAAGTTTATGAGACTCAATGATCGCGAAAAGGTTTTATGTGCTTCATTTTCTCTCACCAAAGACACAAGAAGATGGTAGGAACTAGTAAAGCGTCAGAGAAAATAGATGAAATGACCTGTTCAAAATTCATTGAGGAGTTTGGAAGAGCTTATTTTAATGTTCAAACAATGGCGGCAAAGTAAGAGGAATTCAACAACTTCTGACAAGGTAATCTATCAGTCATTGATGTAGTGAGGAGGTTCGATAAATTGGCACGCCTTTGTCCTATATTGGTGCCCACTGATTGGGAAAGGATAAGAAGATTAATGAGGATGTTTCGTACTGACATAGCCATTATTGTTGACAACGAGGGACAACCACCCAAGGATGTGGAAGACTATATCGAACGGGCATCTAGAGCTGAATTTAGGATCTCCCATGACAAGGAAGAAAGAGCAAAGATCTTTAAGGCTCAAAGGGAGGAGAAGGCCTTAGCTAAACAAAATCAGGCTTCACAAGCAAAAGGACAAGGAAGTAACCCGAGCCAAGGACAGACTCAAAACAACCAGTCTAGATGTAACCATAACAATAACAATAAGAGGAAGTGGAATGCAAGTAATGCAAGGAGTCAAAAGGGACAACCTCAAAAGTAGGTAAATGATGGAGGGAATAGGAAACCCTTATGCAGACAGTGTGGGAAAATACATGTGGGCGAATGTAAAGCTGACACTAATAAGTGTTTTAACTGTGGCAAATAAGGACATTATGCCAGAAACTATTTCTCTAATCCTCAGAATTAGGCTAGCCAGAATTAACAAAGGTCTCAAGGAACCCAGCTCCATGCAGTCTGAGCATAGATTGAAGGTCCTAGAATTAGTCAAGGTCGGCTGGATGTTCTAGAACCTAGTGAACAGATCTACACCTACACCAAGAGTGAAGGCGATGCTAGAACCTCAACGGTGGTAATAGGTCACCTCTTTGTTGCCAAAACTAATGCCTATGTTTTATTTGATTTTGGAGCAACGCATTCGTTTGCATCACTTAAGTATGCAAAAGGAATAGGATTTAAAGGAGATAGGATAGAATAGACCTTTAAGACTACACTTCCCTTTGGGGAGGTATTAAGTTCTGATCATTGGTTATGTCATGTACCAATCATCATTTGCGGTAGAGAATTGTTTATCCATTTAATAATAATCGATATTCAAGATTACGATGTTATCTTGGAAATGGATTTCCTGGGTAAGTATGCTGCCAAGATTAATTGCCGACATCGTAAAGTCACATTTTGGCCACCCAGAAGTGGAAAGTTTGTATATACTGGAAAGACCCCTAAGACTGCAAAAGCGCTAGTATCTGCACTAAAAGCAAGGAAATTGCTAAATAGTGGATGCACAGGCTACCTCGTGATCTGGTAAATAAAGACTAAGAAGCTCAGTTAGGACTAGAGAATGTTCCAATAGCGAAAGAGTTTATCGATGTGTTCCTGGATGAACTGCCAAGCTTACCACCAAAACAAGAAATTTGGTTTGAGATTGAATTGACGCCTGGTACAGCTCTGATTTTGAAGACACCTTACTGTATGGTTCCTGGGGAACTTAAGGAACTTCAGGTGCAACTGTAGGAATTGCTGGTTCCGGCCAAGTCATTCTCCATGGGGAGCACCCGTCCTATTTGTTAAAAAGAAAGATGGAACCTTATGGATGTGCATTGACTACCGGGAACTGAACAAAGTCATGATTAA
Organism: Artocarpus heterophyllus; assembly: GCA_025403435.1. Taxonomy (NCBI): domain Eukaryota; kingdom Viridiplantae; phylum Streptophyta; class Magnoliopsida; order Rosales; family Moraceae; genus Artocarpus; species Artocarpus heterophyllus. The sequence goes on from CM046331.1 coordinate 6,840,621, forward strand.
GAGCAAGTATCCACTTCCAAGAATTGACAATTTATTTGATCAACTAAAGGGGGTAGTAGTATTCTCAAAGATCGACCTGTGCTCTAGATATCACCAGCTCTGAGTTAAGAAAGAAGTTGTGCCAAAGACGGCGTTTCGAACACGTTATGGGCATTATGAGTTATGTGTCATGCTATTTGGGTTGACTAATGCCCCAACTGCCTTTATGGACCTCATGAACCAAATTGTCAAAGACTACCTCAACAAATTTGTCAGCATTTTTATTGACGATATTTTGATCCAATCAAGAACTCTAGAAGAACATGAGAAGCATTTGAGGACTCCACTGCAGCTGTTGAGGAAACATCAATTATTCCCCAAGTTCTCAAAACGTAAATTTTGGCTAGAAAAATTTCATTTCCTACGACATGTGGTATCACGAGATGGAGTTTCTGTTGATTCTTCTAAATTAAAAAAGTTAAATAAATGGCCTACACTGAGAAGTGTTAATGAGATCAGGAGTTTTCTTGGTCTAGCGGGCTATTATCGATGATTTGTTGAGGGATTTTCTAGACTTGCAGCACCGCTCACCGCCCTTACTTGAAAGTAAACAAAATATGAGTGGACCAAGAAGTACGAAGAAAGTTTTTAGGAATTGAAGAGAAGACTTACAAGTGCACCTGTACTAACTATACTTAATCTGAACTCAGGGAATTTTGTGATCTATAGTGATGTGTCAAAAAATAGGTTTAGGAGCCATACTCATACAAAATGGAAATGTGATTACGTATGCTTCTCGGTAATTATAAGATCATGAAAGGAACTATCCAACGCACGACTTGGAGTTAGCAGTGGTGGTGTTTACGTCAAAGATTTGGCGTCACTACTTATACGAGACTAAGTGTGAGATTTATACTAACCATCAAAGCCTTAAGTACATTTTTACTCAGAAAGTACTAAATATGAGACAACAAAGATGGCTTGAGTTGGTCAAAGATTATGATTGTGAAATCTTGCATCATCCTAAAAAATCCAATCGAGTAGCCGATGCGCTCAGCCGTAGAGCAACATCTTCTTTTGCAACAATACGACTGCTATCAAAACCTCTTTAAAAAGATCTAATAGAAGCAGGAATTGAGATGATCATAGGAAGATTAGCTAATTTGTCATTCCAACCAATCATTCTGGAGAATTTGAAGGAACGACAAAAAGCAGATTCTTCATTACTCAGGTATAGGAATGAAGCCTTTAAACACAAGAGAGCAGAGTTTAGCATATCAAAAGATGGTATTCTCCGCTATAGAGGCAGGTTGTGTGTTCCTAATGAAGAGGAATTAAAGTGGCAGATATTAAAAGAAGCTCATGAAGCATCGTGCTCGGTTCATCCAGGAGCTACCAAGATCTATAAAGACCTAAAGGAGCATTATTGGTTGCATGGAATGAAAAATGATATCATTCTATTTGTTAGCAAATGTCTTACCTGTCAGAAAGTAAAAGCTGAACATCAACAACTGATAGGAAATTTACAAAAGATTGAAATTCCAGAGTGGCAATGGGATTAGATAACCATGGATCTTGTGACCGCATTACCCAAAACTACGAGTGGACATGATGCTATATGGGAAATTGTGGATAGATTAACTAAATCTACACACTTTTTGCCCATAAAACTTAGCAACTCTGTGGAATGGCTAGCTGAATTATACGTTGCTCAATTAATTAGATATCATGGAGTTTCAAAATCTATTATTTCTGATTGTGATGGCCGATTCACCTCCAAGTTTTGGAAGAACGTTCATCAAGCAATGGAAAGAAAGCTAATTTTCAATACAGCCTTCCACCCTCAAACAGATTATCAGTCGGAAAAGACTATCTAAATTCTAGAGGATATGTTAACAGCCTGTGTGCTAGACTTCAAAGGAGTATGGGATAAAAAACTTCCATTAATTGAATTCGCTTACAACAATAGTTATCAAAGCTCCATAGGTATGGCTCCATATGAAGCTCTTTTTGGAAGGAGATGTAGATCACCTCTGCATTGCTATGAAACCAATGAAAAGGCATTGATGACCATAGATTTTGTGTAAAGAACAACAGAGGATGTAAAATTAATTTGACAACAAATGGAAACTACTCATAGTCGTCAAAAGAGTTACGCTGATCGACGACAAAGGCCTCTAAAATTTCAAGTGGGAAACATAGTCTTTTTTAAGGTAACGCCAATAAAAGGGGTAATAAGGTTCGGGAAAAAGGGAAAACTTAGTCCAAGGTATATTGGACCATTCAAAATTCTAGAAAGGGTGGGCAACATTGCCTACAAATTAGCCTTACCTCCTAAAATGGCATCGTTACATAATATATTCCATGTGTCTATGCTGAAGAAGTATGCACCTGATCCATCGTATGTACTTCAACATAAGCCAATTAAAGTATGGGAAAATTTGTCCCATAAGGAGAAACCAGTTCAAATCCTAGTGCGGCAAGAGAAGGAATTAAAACAAGAAGATATTACTGGTCAAAGATTAATGGTGCAATCAACAGGTAGAAGAAGCAACTTGGGAAAGAGAGGATGAAATGAGGAAAATCTACCCAGAATTATTCTAATTTTTGAGGACAAAATTTTTTAAGAAGGGTAGATTGTAATGTTCTAAAAAAAATTCATTATTAAATCTAGTATTTAATTGGATTTAATTAATGAATTTGCCCTTATAGATTGTACTATTGGCAAATTACAATGACACATAAATGAACAATATTGATAGAAAATTTGACTGAGAATTTTATGCAATATTGGATACTGTTAAATACAAATTTTGTGAGCTTAAATGCTCAAAAATTTGTGAATAATATCCATAAAATGAATTTTATACACAATTCATTATGGTGTTGTGATATAAATTAATAAATGATAAAAGTATTATATAAAGTAAAAAAGCATGTTAAAACCTAAATAGTATAAAAGGGGTATGATGCAATGTAAGTACACTGCTAAAGTAAAAACACAGATGTATGAAACAATATGTTTGAGATTCACAAGTGAACTAAAGAGTAAGTTAGAATATTTTAGAGCGTTTAAGTACATTTTTCTCTAGTTTTACCTTAACAATATAAGAAAAATACTGTATGATGTAAATTACACTGTGTAAAGTTAGTGGGTCCCACAAGTGGACACCCAAAGGATGTGGATTGGGCCACCACACCCCTTGATGTGGCCCAATCACATTAAGCCAAGAGTAAGCTAACTTTTTACCCCAAATGATGGCAAATGGTGAGGCAGCATGGTGACTTACCAATTTTGTAAAAAAAAAAAAATATATATATAACCAGATAAGTCTTAATTAAGGCTTAAGCAAGCAAAATTTTCTCCCATTTTCCTCTCAAGACCCACGACTGCTCCAAGAGGCCATCCCTCCAAAATTTTCTCAAAGCCAAATTCTTCACAAAACCTACTCCAATCAAGCTTCAAGTTCAAAGATCAAGGGTTGGCAAACTTTTAAGGTAAAAAGACTAGACTTTCTCCCAAGCTTTTCTAAGGTTTTTCTTAGGTTTAAGGGAGGATATTGACAACGAATTTCTTAGTATGAATCATGTTTAGTGAGGTTGCAAACAAGTTTTTGGAGGACCTAAGCTTTCCAAACTTTTTGGTAAAATTTGTTCTCTATTTTTTTTAAAAGTTGTTTTTGTTTTGCTTTGAATTGTTTTACTTTGTTCCAAGAATGGCATGTAATTATTTAGGTTAGTTCATGGTACGCTTACTCAATTTTGAGGCTTATGATGGTGATCAGAAGATGAATTAGGGGGTTATATATTAAAATTTTATTTGGTTTTAAAACTAAGAAAAAAAATTAGTAAACTTTGTAAGGTTCTCAGAGAGTTGAAATTTGGCATGAATATTTGCTAAAGGAGGTATGGAATCTATCTAAACAGTGGTATGTATGCTGTTTAAAAGCAGATTTTTCGTAAAAATTAACAAAGGACTAAATTGAAAAGATATTCATAAACCCGACAGTTTTAAAAAATGGCTGAAAACTCCACTGTGCAGTAGGAATTTGAGAAAAGTTAAAACACAAAAGTTATAGATCTCGACAAAACTATTAGGAATTGTGGATGGTTTGTTGAAATTCGCAATAGTTTGTGAGATATAAATTTGTAATTTTTATCAAGTTGTGACAACGAAATAAAAGGGCAAAAACATCATTAAATAAAAGGAATTTGGGTAAGGAATTTTTGAACGATTTAATCTTTGTGAAAAATTGGGATTAATGGTAAAAAGATCATTTTTGGTCCCGATGGCAAAATCATTAAAATTTTTCAAATCTAGGGTAAAATCACAAAGTTTTGCTAAATTCGGTTTTTATTGTGAAATAAGAGACCCAATATCTTGAACTTTTGTTCCAATGCTAATAGACAATATTTTGTGTTGAAGTAGTAAAATCAGGCTGGGAAATTTGAAAAGGTCAATTGAGAGCAAAAATGTTATTTTGTGTAAAATGACCTGAACAGACTCAAAACGTCCAAAATGGGAAAAATGTCCTTAGTAAGAATTTTTCCCCTTTCGTTAGAAACGATAAGGTAGAATGAACTAAGAGGGATCGAACCCTTAATAATTGGAGTTGTAAATTAAATAGTAACCTGATCTAGAAATTGATAAGTACATTTTTTCGACATATAGATAAATAGTAATAATTTGGCTAATGACAATATAAAATAGGACACTAGATGACTAATGGAGGAACCCGAAGTCAGTCTACATAGTAGCATAAACAAGTAAGTTCAAATCCCACAGTGCCTATATACAAATGTAATTGTGTATATTATTCAATTTAGGAAGTGTATATGAAATGCACTTAGTATATTAGTATACGTCATGCATGGCCTGATAACCTTAATAAATGGACTGGTAAATGAATCACTAGAGAAAGTAAAGTGTCGTACTAGCTCCCAACTCAAGGGGAGTTTTAAGTTATGTTTTGGTCTGGGTGTTACGATGACCCATGTGCGCATATGGTATGAACACTCAGGCCCTAGTAAAGATTGAAAGATGAAAAGAATAATGAATGTCCATAAGCAAGCATAAATGGATCATGCATACAAGTAGGTTATGCATGTGGGCTATGTTTGGACTTATTGAGCATTAGCTCACTTAGTTATTTCATCCTGTAGGTATTTAAGCTAAAAGGTCAGAGTAGATCCAATGATAAGTATTAATTGTAAAGTTATAATATGGTACCAGTAAGACAAAACTCTTTTGAGAAATGTTATGTTAAGTATATATATGATTATATAAGCAAAAAGGTTTGTATATGCATGTGTGTTTTATTATTATTTAAAAAAAATTAATATTCCTAAATTTCCATTGTTATGTAAGTAAGTAAAGTGTTAAGGTATGGCCCGAAAGATGATGGGTTGTCATAGAAACCGACAAAGGTTGCGTTGAGGTTGAGACATGAATCCGAAGAGACGGCATCGGTGTCTCAAAAGTGCTCCCAGTTGGAACAACGTTCATGTTATCACCCATTTTTGAAAAAACCAGTACAAAGTCTTAGAATTTATACTAAAGATAAATTCACATTTTTTTAATTAATTAAGACCGGTTGCAATTAAATTGCCAAAAGTTCAACCATATGTGATAATATTACCAAACATTTAAAACTAAACGAAAAAAGCTATTATCATCAATATATGCAATAAAAGACTAACCCATGCAAACTGAATGGAAGAATAACAAACGTCTAAATAGTTGATCTAAAATCAAGGAATGAGCAAGTAAATGTAAAGTTAAAACATACATGTAAAGTAAGTTATATCAAAAAGGTAGTAATATAGTAACCTAAATCATCAATTTAATTAGAAACTGAAACATTTTTTTTATTTGGCAAAACGAAAAGGCAACACAGAATAAGAGTCTAAAGTAGACGTGTACCAAAATTTTATATAACATGCAACAAAAAGTTCAAATGTTCTTCATGCATAAGTACATACGAATGTATATAACTAGCAGAATAAAAAGTTTAAGAAATAGATAATTTATAATCTATCAGCTAATGAGCAATTAAATAATGGAAATGCATGTGATCAACCGAAAGGTCCAATAATCAATTGTCAAGCTACTATTTTCCTTTAACTTTCCTACGTTTACTTATCCATAAAGACACCACCCATAATCAACTTTCACCAACAAAAAGAAAGCTTACATATTGGATAAAAACTGAAGTGGTGTAAACTTTTTCAAACAGTCATATATAAAACAAACATATATTTAACGAGAGCCAATAAACACAGTAGTAAAATATTAAGCAGAAGGTTTATAAACCAAATATTTATAGTTATGTTTCAAGTGAATTTTCTTCGATCCTGCAAACCTGTCCGTCTCTAAGAGGAAGTCTATTGTAAGATTGTTAGCAAAATATAGGAGGTACAATGAATAAGTACAATATAAAGGAAAGAATGTTTGAATGAAATTAGAAATAAAATATCACAACTAAATTCAACCTTCAAACGAATCTCAATTGGAACGAAAATGGCAGTCGAGGCATGATTGAACACCGCCTCCAATGAACTTGAAACAGCGTCTTCCTCTATCACAAAAACAAACATCTACGACAACAGTAGACAAGACTTGAAAAAGAAGAGAGCAAGAAGACACGAAAACAAGAGGAAAGCTTTGTGTTATTTTATGTGTGCAATTCATGGGTGGCCAGATCTAGAGAAAGATCCTAGTACTTATACATGTCAGACGATGTCGAGCTTTAATGCCTAACCAATGTGAGACTACCCTAGTACTTATACATGTCAAGGATTGTCAAGCTTTAATGGCTAACCAATGTGAGACTCCACATTTAGGTGTTTTCCAACAAAATCTCAATGTCAATTAGCACACTTTGAGTATCAATTTCTCATTCACCCGATGACCATTTTCAGCATATAAATATATAATTTTGATTTCCTTGCGACGGAGAACACAAATCTGTCAAGACCCATCACTTTTACAAAGTGGGTTCCACTAAAAATTAGGCCTCAAAATGGCTCCTCAAAATGGTTATCAACCATTTTTTCCAACAGAATACTACGGTTGATGTACTTTAGGTGGCAGGAACGGTATTTCCATTTATGCCATGATGGTTTTGGAAAACAATTTTCACAAAACATAGCAGAAACGTGGTAATGGCATGGATCGTGTATAACAAAAATTTTTCTCAAAATTTTTGTAAAACGTTATAGATTATAGTAAATTTATAAATAAATATATATATATCAAATACTTTGTTTATCGGAATGAATGAAGATGAACCGGAAATAAAAGGATTGCAATGGACGTTCTCTATTAACAAAACCACTATCTTTCTCGCCTATCCTCGCAACCAGATGGACAAACAGGTGGGCATTGGAGGAACATAGTTTTTAATGACCACTCTGCTAACTTTTAGTCTCCTGCTTTCAACAAATGAGCAAATCAAGACTCGGAATAGAAGAACTCTACTTCTCTTTCTTTCTCTCTTTTTACACGCATATGTGAGGTATTTCTATAGAGTACTCTCAGTCTCTGCAATACTCACAAGTATTATTCCTAATGAATAGAGGATGCCTCTATTTGTAGAGAATAAGAGAGCTAATTAATTTTATAAAGTCTTCTTATTTTAATTTATATCAAATATTTAATTAAAATAAAAGATACAAGTTTCCCTTTCCTAGTACTATGATAGGTGGCACACAGAGAGAGATTCTCTGTTCATGTACAACCATTTCTCACACATTGTAGATGAGAATACTGCTCATTACCTAATCTCATTTATTTCCTTTTTAAACTTTCTATATTTGAATTAAATCACGCATATTCAAAATTAGAAATACTAAATATAGAAACTTGGTAAACAAGTTTTGATGTACACAAAGGGCTTTCCCTTGATGGCATAGGCACCACACATAATGAGATCCTCCCACTATGTGCACCACCCACACAGTGGGACCCACCCACTTTGTGTCTTCCAAAATTAATTATTTTAATTTATTTTTTGAATAATCTAATTATTTAATAAATATAAATTAGTTCATAATTAATTTATAATGAGTGATATTTAATTTAGAATTCTATGATGCTAAATTAATATTTAAACTAATAATTTCACTTGTCCAAACAATGTTTTCAAGGATGGTAAGGGGACTAATAAATGCATAGTTTCAAGCTCCAACAAAACCAATATATTTATTAAACTCTTTATTTAATATATTACTCTTTTATTAATTCCAATATAACTTCACTAAATACTTGGGATTATACTCTTGAGATTATAGATATTTAATTACTTATCTCTTATAGTCATTTATTTGATATAGTCATTTCATATAAGTCAATCCTCCATAAATAATTCATTATTAGAGCTAGGTAATATCTATTAATCTCTCTTAATACTTCTTTATCCTTGAGTGTCATTGATCCTTTAATGAATAATAAATTCATGATCTTAATATTGAGTGCTCTTATTATTTAAGCCTCGAATCAATCATCAAGAGAATTATTTATCTGATTCTTGTTAGAGAAATAATCGATTCCATCTTATAATATTAATATTCCCGACTACTTACTTTGACATACCTCCAAAATACAAGGAATAATATTTGATTCTCAAATCTGTACCAAGTAAATCAAAAGACATAAATCCATAAATAAGAGTCTATTAATAACTTAGGATTAAGATCATCTTATATATGACTATCGGTCGATGTGATTAGAACTTGTTATATTTAATGGAAATTATTAATAAAAATTGATTTTCAAATCTGTACCGAGTAAATAAAAAAGGCATAAATCCATAAATAAGAGTCTGTTAATAACTCATGACTAAGATTATCTTATATATGACCATTGATCGATGAGATTAGAACTTACTATATTTAATGGAAATTATTAGCCATTCATATCTCATCATGTCCCGATCATACATAGTCTCATTATGTACAATGCACTCATTTAATGGCTCACTACATTAACGGTTCGGATCAGACCAGTCCATCTTAATAGAAATAACCTGCACTAGTAATGATAAATTAAAAATTCCATACTTTAATTACGTTATTGACCATGTTAAGGATGATAATTAAACTTTAATTACATTACTGACCTGCACTAGTGTCGGTAGTTGAGTCGGATACGATTAATATTGTCAATGTAATTAATTCACTATCTACCTTTGAAGATGCGGGGCTAGTTATGGCCGATAATAAGCATTTGATAATGTATGCTTATGGTGGTATGTCTTGAACTCATATTCCTTGTAATGAAAATATGGTTGCCTACTTTCTCACAAATTATGTTTTCAATTGTAGTGAAGATCTTTATGATATAGCCTTTGTTCTCTATTTTGTTACTTTTGTTGTCATAGCCAATTTGGCTAATTAATAAAATTATAGCCTTTTCTTAAAAAAATAATTTCATGTTTGGTACTTTTCCTTTGTTGTAAAATAAAGAAGACAAAACAAGAGAATATAGTTTGAAAGTAGAAAAGAACACAAGAGAATGAAAGAATGATATCTATATTTGTTCTTCTTTTTTACATGCCTCTCAAAGCCTTTATTTATAGGCTAAAGATGCCCATATGTTACAATAGGTTCAATGGTATTGTAAATGGAGAAAGTAACTATGAATAAATTGTAACAAATAGAGGTTATGGAATTTGTGAAGCTTTGGGGTTTATGAGACTTGAAGACTTTGGGGGTTATGGACATCCATCATAATACTATTTTCATAATACTCCCCCTTGGATGTCCATTATCAAGAATATGCCTCATTAAAATCTGACAAGGAAAAAACCTGTGGAAAAAATCCTAGTGAAAGAAAAAGAGCACATCATTCTTGTATAATACGCCAAAAGAGCTGCCTCATTAAAAACCTTGTTAGGAAAACCCAGTGGGACAAAACCTAAATCAAGAGAAAAAGAGTACAGCGTGCATTTCCTCCCCCTCATGGAAACATCACTTTAGATCTCTAAACCGACACATTCCAATATTATGCACCAATCTTTCAAATGTTGCAGCCGGTAATGCCTTTGTGAATAAATCTGCCAGATTATTTGTTGAACATCAATTTCACCATTTTTGTCAAGATCATGGGTGACAAAGAATTTTGGCAAAATGTATTTTGTTCTATCTCCTTTGATGTATTCTCCTTTTAATTGAGTTATTCAAGCAGCACTATCTTCATATAGTGTTGTTGGAGTTTCTTTCTTCGAAGGTAGACCACATATTTCTTTGATATGTTGGGTAATTGTTCTTAGCCGAACACATTCTCGATTTGCCTCATGAGTTGCTATTATTTCTATGTGATTTGGAGAAGTAGCAGCTATGGTTTGTTTTGTAGAATGCCATGATATAGCTATACCACCATATGCAAATAAATAGCCTATTTGAGATCGAGCTTTGTGTGGATCAGACAAATAACCTGCATCTGCATACAAATTAGTTGCGATCCCATGTTATTTGAATAAAACAAGCCCATATTGCTTGTTCCTTAAAGATATTGAAATATATGCTTAACTCCATTCCGATGCCTTCGAGTTGGAGAAGAACTATCTCTTGCTAATAAACTTATAGAGAATGCTATATCCGGATGATTATTATTAGCAAAATACATTAGTGTACCAATTGCACTAAGATACGGCACTTCAGGACCAAGAAGTTCTTTGTTATCCTCTTGAGGTCAAAAAGGGTCCTTTTTACATCAAGTGAATGAACAATCATTGGGGTACTCAAGGGGTGTGTGTTATGCATGTAAAATCATTTTAGGACGTTTCTATGTAATTTGATTGACAAATAAAAATTCCATCTGTTAAATGCTTGATTTGCAAGCTGAGACAAAACTTTGTTTTTCCAAAGTCTTTCATCTCAAATTCTTTCTTCAAATAATTCATTGCCTTTAGAACTTCTTCAGGAGTTCCAATAATATTTAAGTCATCAACATATACTGTAATTATAACAAACTCAGATCCGGATTTCCTTATAAAAACACATGGACAAATAGGATCATTTTTGTAACCTTCTTTTATTAAATATTCACTAAGGCGATTATACCACATATGTCCAGACTGCTTCAATCCATATAATGATTTGTGTAACTTAATTGAATAATTTTCTCAAGAATTTGAATTACATGCTTTAGGCATCTTAAATCCTTTAGGGATTTTCATATAGATATCGTTATCAAGTGAGCCATACAGATAGGCTATAACGACATCCATTAGGTGCATATCCAGTCTTTCATATACTGCCAGACTAATTAGAAATCGAAATGTAATCGCATCCACCACAGGAGAATATGTTTCTTCATAATCAATACTAGGTCTTTGCAAAAATCCTTGTGCTATAAGTCATGTTTTATATCTGACGATTTCATTTTCTCATTTTGTTTTCGCACAAATACACATTGTATCCTATTGGTTTTACACCTTCAAGTGTTCGGACTATAGGTCCAAAAACCTCACGTTTTGCAACTGGGTTCAATTCTACCTGGATTGCATCTTTCCATTTTGGCTAATCATTTCTGTGTCAATATTCTTTGACAAATTTAGGTTCAGGATCCTCGCTTTCTTTAACAATATTGAGGGCTACATTGTATGCAAAAATGTTGTCGATAACTATTTCTTTTCGATTCCATCTTTTTCCCGTAGTGACATAATTTATGGAGATCTCTTCATTTTCACTATTTTTAGGTACCTACATCTCTTCTGAGGTCTTATGATTAGTTATGTCTAGGGTCTCCTCAAAAGTACCTACCTCCTTAACTTGACCATCTTGATTATTTGCTCCTTTTCTCTTCCGAGGATTTTTGTCTTTAGAACTGACTGGTCTACCACGCTTTAGGCATGCTTTAGACTTATTTGCTATAGTAATATTTTTTCCTACTAGGACATCAACTCAAACTGGAGCATTTGTAGCTGGTATATGAGATTTGGTTATTCTCTTTAGGTCAGTAAATACATCTGGCAATTGATTGGCTATATTTAACAAGTGAATTATCTTTTGAACTTCTTGCTCATATTGTTGTGTACGAGGATCATGATGACATATCGATAATGCTTTCCATATGATTTCTTTTTCCAGCTGCTTATTCTCTTTCCCTAATGCTAGGAAATTTGTTTCATCAAAATGACAGTCAGTGAATCGAGTCGTAAAAACATCTCTTATCATCGGTTCAAGATATTTAATTATAAGAAGGGATTCATATCAAACATATATTCCCAGCCTTCTTTGAGGTCCCATCTTAGTACTTTGTGGTGGAGCAATAGGAAAATAAACTACACAACCAAAGTCTTATATGGGAAATATTTGGCTCCTGACCATAAGCCAATTGTAATAGAGAGAACTTATGATATGACGTTGGCCTAATGCGCACAAGTGCTGTTGCATGCAAAATAGCAAGTCCCTAAACAGAACAGGCAGTTTGGTTCTCATAAGTAGAGGTCTAGCTATTAATTGGAGGCGTTTAATAAATGATTCTGCTAGACCATTTTGCGTATGAGCATGGGCAACAAGCTCTTCAACAGTTACCCCAATTGACATATAATAATCATAAAAAGTTTGGGATCTAAATTCACTAGCATTGTCAAGACATATTGACTTAATTGCATGATCTAGACATTGTGCATGTAATCTAATTATCTAAGCAAGTAATCTCACAAATGCCAGGTTGCAAGTTGATAATAAACACACATGTGACCATCTTGTAGATTCATCTATTAAAACCATAAAATATCTAAATGGTCCACATGGTGGATGAATGGGCCCACATATATCACCTTGAATACGTTCTAGAAATGTAGGGGATTCAATTCCAACTTTAGGTACTAATGGTTGAATGATTAATTTACCTTGAGAACAAGCAGCACATGAGAATTCATTAGATTGAAGAATCTTTTGGTTCTTCAATGGATGTCCATTTGAATTTTCAATGATTCTTTGCATCATTATTAACCTAGGATGGCCTAACTGGTCATGCCAAACAATAAAAGTATTTGGATTAGTGAACTTCTGGTTCACTATTGCATGTGCTTCAATTTGACTAATATTCGTGTAGTACAAACCAGAAGAAAGAGTAGGCAATTTATCTAATATGTATTTCTTACCTGAAATCATAGCTATAATATAGAGGTATTCAGCATTCCCCTTATTCACTATCTCAATGTGATATCCATTTTGGCGAATATCTTTAAAACTTAATAAATTTCTTTAAGACTTAGTAGAAAGTAATGCATTATTTATAAAAAATCTTGTTCCTCTAGTTAATAATATATTGGCTCTTCTAGAGCCTTCAATAATTTTTATACTACTAGATATTATATTAACATTAGCTTTGCCATTATTAAGTGGGAAAAATATTTGTTATCTTTAAGTATGGCATGCGTTGTTGCACTATCAGTGGGACATATATCTTCATTATTGATCTTGGGTCCAACTAAAGATTGGGGAATATCCATATTTTCTTCATTCAAATAAAACAAAAATACCTTATAAGAAATATTAAAATCCAACAAAGTAAAATATTAGATATTGAAACCATAGTTAAAAAACACACCAAAGCACACTAGAAACTAAATAAAAACACACCAAAAATAAAATCCTAGAAATCATTTTAGTTATTTTGGACATTCCTCACACCAATTAAATGATCAATTCTCCCTTTAGGATGTTCAAAGAAATCTGCCACATCTAAATGAGTTATATCAATAAGACTTTGGTCAAGATCATCAAAGTAGGCATAATTTGCTTCTATATTTTTCCCCTTCTCTTTGAGCGATGCTTGATAAAGCTCAACAAGATGTTTTGACGTACAACAAGTACGTGACCAATGTCCTTTCATACCACACAGGTAGCATATTTTTTCTAAATTCTTTGAATCCTTTTGTTGCACACCTTTTCATTTGTCTCCATTATTCTCCCTCTTCTGGACGTGAGAATTGTTATTATCATGATTGTGATAGGTATTCCAACCTCAACCGTGTCCGCAGCCATGACCATGGCTACGACCATGACCACAACCATGTCCATGAAGGAAAAATAGTACGCAGCGGAATTTTAAACATTTTGTCATAGAGTATTTTCTAAAACACAAGTGTAATATGCTATATGCATAAATTAACCGGATCTTACTAACCTTTGAATGCCGAAGAACTTTCGTAATTCGAGAAGAGAAGTAATGTTTCAAAATAGCCTCAACCAACTGGTCTTCTTTGCTATTCTCTATCCACGATCGAAGTGAGTGTGGGCTCACACGTACAGTTCTTCCTCCAGGTGACTCACCTTCTGACCAATTGAGAGAACCCAAAGCTAGTGTTCGTGATTTGTGAACAAGAACTCTCAGGGAGTTTCAGATTCTTACCAGTAGAGTATCACTCTTAATCTCTCAATTGATCTTAATAACTTATGAGACTCACTCCCTATTTATAAAGGTTGGGTCTAGGGTCAGTCCTTATCAGATAAGATCTCAAAAATTTGAATCAGAATCAAATTTGGATCAATTTCTAATGAAATCTGCATAAAAATGCGTGATCCTTTTATCCTGCATCAGCAGGCCGATCTGCCTAATCGGTAAGCCGAACTTACGCCATTGGCAGGCCAAACTGTCGATAAAAAATCTCAACGAATTTTTTATTTTTCACCTGAGATTCTATACGATAAAGTCTCAATTTTAATTCAAATAACCCAACAAAGAAGTTATCTAATCAAAACAACTTTATCTAGATAATCTCTAGGAAAATAAATGAATTCCAAATAATTCTACAAGTTTATCTTGATTTAATTTATATAAAACTAAATCAACTTATAAACAGACAAGAATTATCCGATCCTAATAATTCAACAAGTTATCCTGAATTAATTTTGTTACAAAATTAATTCAACCGATAAACAGACATGAATTATTTGATTCTTTTAAATTTCAACCAATCTAATAAATCTGACATAAGTCATTAATTATTGGAAAAGCACGCCGTATCGTTACAGGATTTTATGAGCTAGCAAAGGGGACCAATTAGACCTATATAGTTCAAACTCCTGATAATTACGAAAACTGAATATCCCAGATATACATTTCATAATTATCAACTCCAACGCTACTCCACTAAAAGCTTAGAGCTGCATTCTCGAACAATATAGAATTATGAAGCCCATATAGCTAAGTCTTCATGACATATCATAGTGTATTGTATCCCTATAGGATTATCCATAATCGGCTCAAGGACAAGTTCTGTCTTACCTTCTCGATTATTTTTATCTTACGTTTCATTATCTCACCATTGAAAAACTTACTATCCAAAGACAGTATACCATTCGGTTACACCTATGTATCCAAATGGTTGAGCGCTCTAGTTTTTCAATTACAAGATAACGTATATAAGAGGATATCACTACTCCTAAAGAGGAGCTATGGATTTCATATCTATGAATAATAGGTCTATGCTATCAAGAGTCATGCCTCCAACGTACTAGTATGCATACCACAATTAAGATGTGGGTGTCACCCTTTGGTACATCAAAAGACACAAGTTAAGACAACGGGCCCATTATTCATCTTAGGATTAAGATGCAATACAAATGATTGTCTAACGTAAATTGATTTGTTGTGACAAAATTATTAATCCAAATCAATTCACTTTATGTCCCAATCAAACACATCGTCACCTATGACAAGGTGCCAATATTTTTATTCATGGAGTCCACCTCCGATGGTCAAGACAAATCATCTCCCAAAAGGGATATAGACAACATAACAATCTTTACATGAATAAAGTGCCCAATTTTATTCCCTCAATTGCAGATCTTATGATTTAGACCATCACCTTAAGAATCGTGTCTTTCGCATAATCTGCCCATCATATGCCTAATTCTTAAAGGTTTAGACTGACAGTCTCAGACTATTGTTTGCTTAACATACATTCAACAAATATGAACGTAAAGAGGACAAGATTTGGTATATAAATAATAAATAAATTCTTTATTGATAAAAATGTCTTCAAAAACTTATTACATTTTTGCTCCTTAGGGCATACATGTCTAACAATCTCCCACTTGTACTAATTGAGTAAATATGACAATTCTCACATCCCCATAGCTTCCACATACCTCTCGAAGACTCTCCCAGTATGTATCTTCGTAAATGGATAAGCTAAATTAACCTCTGATGTGATTCTGCACACCGTGACATGCCTGCCCTCAATGAAGTCCTTTATCACATGATACTTCCAATCAATATGCTTACTTTTCTTGTGAAATTTTGGTTCCTTAGCACTAGCTACCGCCGCATTGTTATCACAGTATAGTGATACCGCCTTATCCATACTAGGAACTACCTCAAGATCCCAAAAGAACTTGCGGAGCCACACTGCTTCTTTCGAAGCATCACTAGCAGCCACATACTCGACCTCCATCGTTAAATCTGAAGTGTAATCATGCTTCATACTTCTCCAACTGATGGCACCGCCGCCCAAAGTAAACACAAAACCCGAAGTCGATTTCCTAGAATGCAGACAAGATTAAAAATCTGAGTCAGTATATCCTAGAGGAGTCAAGTCCTCACCCAAATAGACAAGCATATACCCTCTAGTCCTTCTTAGGTACTTAAAATATGCTTAACCGCAACCCAGTGGTTCGGTCCTAGATCCACCTGAAATCGACTTACAATCCTGACTGCATAACAAATATCCGGTCGTGTACAAAGCATGGCATACATGAGACTACCCACTGCCGAAGCATAAGGCACCTTCTACATGTATTCTCTTTCTTCATCAGACTTTGGAGAGTCTTTCTTAGAAAGAGTACTTTCAGACCTAGATGGTTGCCCACCTTTCTTGAAATCCTGCATTGCAAACCTCTTGACAATTTTATCTATGTAGCCAGCCTAGGACAATGCTATCATTTTGTTCTTCCTATCTCGAAAGATCTAGATCCCGAGAACAAAATTAGCCTCACCCAAGTCCTTCATGTCAAACTGCTTGGTCAACCATTATTTGACCAATGACAACGCCCCAATGTCATTGTCAATCAGTAGAATGTCATCTACATAGAGTAGTAGAAAAACTACCTTCCCATCCTTAATGTATTTGTAAACACATGGCTCATCTACATTTTATGAGAACCCATAAGTCTTAATTACCTAATCAAATCTTATGTTCCAAGAACGAGAAGCCTGCTTAAGTTCATAAATTGACTTTAATAGCCTACAAACCTTACCCTCTTGACCCTTGACCTTGAACCCATCTGGTTGCTCCATATAAATGGACTCATAAAGATAGCCATTTAGAAAAGTCATCTTGATATCCATCTGCCAAATCTGATAATCGAGAGCAGCAGCTAGGGACAAGGGAATCTGGACAGACTTAAGCATGGCTACAGGCAAAAAGGTTTCCTCATAATTGATTCCTTCCTTTTGCGTATAACCCTTAGCTACCAGTCTAGCCTTAAAGGTTTTGACCTTTCCATCCACTCCTCTTTTCCCTTGTAGATCCACTTACACCCTATGGGTTTTACCCTTTCAGGAATATCCACAAGCTGCCATACCTGATTAGTCTTCATAGACTTCATCTCTGTGTTCATGGCCTCTGTCCAGAGTTTTGAATCAACATTCTCCATAGCCTCTGCGTTAGTATAAGGATCCCTATCATGTTCATCCAGTTCAGCCAAGAAGACCTCCCTATTAAACAAATACCTCTCAGGTTAACACCCGATCCTCCCACTACGCCGAAGCCCCTTAGGTTGTTGTTCTGGTTCGTTTGGTTTTTCTACACTAATTGGAATGGTTTCATTTGGAACCTCCAGAGTGATTGGATCACTCCTTAACTCCTCAAGCACCACTTTACTTTGAGGTTTAAAGTCATCT
Organism: Artocarpus heterophyllus; assembly: GCA_025403435.1. Lineage (NCBI taxonomy): Eukaryota > Viridiplantae > Streptophyta > Magnoliopsida > Rosales > Moraceae > Artocarpus > Artocarpus heterophyllus. The sequence goes on from CM046331.1 coordinate 6,858,463, forward strand.
ATGTAACTCTCTTTAAGGAAAGTTGTATTTGTTGAAACCACGACTTTATTTTCCTTTGGGTTATAGAAATAACCCCCTTTAGTCCCTTTTGGATATCCTACAAACACGCCAACTTCTGAACATGCTTCCAACTTATTCGCATCCTTAAACAGGACATGAGCCAAACATCCCCATATGCAAATATGGTTTAATGATGTCTTCCTTCCCATCCACAACTCGTGAGGAGTTTCAGAGACTGATTTTGAAGGCACATTGTTTAAAAAATAACATGCGGCTTGTAGTGCATATCCCCAAAAGGATAAAGGCAATGATGAATAACTCATCATGGACCTGACCATGTACAATAAAGTCCTAGTCCTTTTCTCCGCTATGCCATTCTACTACGGAGTGCCCGGCGTAGCCAAATGGGATAAAATCCTATTCTCTAATAAGTGTCCCAAGAACTTATCAGAAAGGTATTCTCCACCTCGATCGGATCGAAGTGCCTTTATGGGTCTACCTAATTGTTTTTCCACTTTAGCCTAAAACGCCCTGAACTTGTCAAAAGTTTCGCTTTTGTGGTGCATTAGGTACACATACCCATACCTTAAGTAATCGTCAATAAAAGTGGCAAAGTACTCATACCCTCCTCGTGCTCGGATGTTCATTGGTCCGTAAACATCACTATGTATAAGTTCTAGAATCCCTTCGGCTCTATTGCCCTTAGACCCGTATGGTCTTTTGGTCATTTTACCCTCCAAACATGATTTACATTGACGTATAGATTCCACCTTGAAGTGACTTAAAGGTCCATCCCTTACCAACCTTCGAATCCTATTCAGGTTTATATGACCAAGGCGCAAATGCCAAAGATAAGTCTTATTAGAGTGAGAAGTTTTGAGTCATTTAGAGTTATTATGATTCATCTCAACATTAAGCAGTAAGTCCATCTTAGGTTTGATAAAATATAGATTATTTTGCATCCATCCAGAACAGATAAAAGATTTTTTTTTACGAATCACCACTTTATCATTAAAAGAAACCAAATAGGATTTTTTAAATAAACAAGCTACACAAATTAAATTCCTTTTAAATTTAGGAACATAAAAACAATCTTGCAAAATTAAATTCCTATAACTATCAAAATGAAGATGGACGTCTCCCACTACTTCCGCTAAGACTAAGGATCCATCATCCATCCGAAGCGTGAAGTCTTCATGTAGCAGACTTCTCGTTTCTTTGAATTCCTGTAGAGAAACACAAATATGATCAGTTGTACTGGAATCTATGACCCAAATGTCACTGGATTCCTCAACCAAACAAGTTTCTATGTGCAAAAGATCACACCTACCTCCTTTAGAAAGGAAGTCCTTCCATGCTTCTTGATGTGCCTGACCTTCCCACAGAAGAAGCGCTTAAGCTTTTTTGGGTTCTTTTTCTTCTTTTTCTTGTTCTTGGTGCTAGCAGGAATAGAAGACTTCCCATTCTTGGCCCGCTGTTTCTTTCCATTCCCAGAATTGGGATTGGAACCAGAAGCAGCTACCAAATTAGCCTCTCCATCCATAGGAGACTCCCTGATCAGCAGTTCAAACTCCTGTAACTGTTTCATTAATTCTGTTAAGGTCATATCCCGCCTATTGCTCAAATTGAAAGTAGCTTTAAATGGAATAAATTTCATTGACAGAGTCTCAAATACCATAGTCATCTGAGTTGCATCAGCATCGATGTCGGCTTCATTGGTTTGAGCCTCAGTGAGGTAACCCATGACCAACATCATGTGCTCCTTTACAGATGTCCAAGGTCTCTACTTACAGTTCAAGAGTTTTCAAAGCACCCCTTGCCATTTTGTTATGGCCTGGCCTCAAAACATGTCTTCAAGATTATCCAAGATCTGCTTTGCAGTCTCATAATCTTCATGTTGAGCCTACAGCACGTTATTCATGGTAGCCATAACATAGTAGCGGGCCTGATTGTTTGCATCTTTCCAAAGATCATACGCTTGGAATTACTTATTAGTGGAATCTCCCGTGGCCTCGGGAGGACAAGGGGTTGTCAGCACAAATTTCATTTTCTCAAAGGAGAGGACGATATCTAGGTTCCGTTTCCAATCACTATAATTGTCTCCAGTTAATATCTCTCCGGTTGATAGGTTTTTGTCAAGTATCAAAGATAAAGCGTTTTTAGACATTTTTAATCTACAATAAAGAATCATATACAAAACATAAGCAAACAAACAATAATAATTTAGTAAGATAACACAAACATGTAAAAACATACAAATGTGTTTATGTGTCAAATCACAACCTTACAACGATAATTTCTAACTCATAATCCAACAAGCTCCTAGGGGAGTCATGCCAAATTCAATCAAGAACATGGATCTCTTCCTAATTAATATATGCCATCTAGGACTCGTACGATCCAGCATATATTAATAATCGTTTCTTTGGCCATTAATTCTATTAACAGAGCTCCTATGGGAGGTTAATAATAAAATTAATGTGAGTGTATATCCATCGTTTCAAAATTTTATCCATGATTTAAAATCACCACCTAGGGGTGTGCAACTATAAATCATGCTAAAATATCTTATCCTTTTAGAGATCCAATCTGGTGCATGATAAAAATCCCTTCCTAGGGGTCGAGACTACCATGTTCTTCCTATGGACTAACGATGGAGGCCTTAGGTCCTCTCTTCGAAAACCTTCTCCCACTCAATCTTTTGAAATCAAGGTTTTATTTTAAGAACATACATGAACAATTTTAATATGAGTGGCACTCCCTATTCTATATGACATGTTATCAATATACATGGCAAATCATATTATAATGCAGACAAGCAAAGCAATCAGGCAAAGCTACAAGCAAAATAATTAATAACCGTAATATTATGGTTCCACCCTAGAGAATAGAAAATAAAGATTACAAGAGAATAATCGAAACATTTTATCGATTCTTCATCCTTGAATCCTCAAGCTGTATCCTTCTTCATGTAATGCCCATCTTCAAGTCTTCAATCTCGTATGAATCGAATACTTCATATTTTCGGTCATATCCAAATTTAATGTTTCTCAAAATTGTCCCAAAAATAAATTTAAAATTGCATTGAAAAACTACACCTTTTCTAGAAAAATTTCTAGCTCTCTATCGACAAGCCAATCTGGGTGATCGGCCTGCCGGTCATGACTCATCAGCCTATAGATCTTCACTGATCGATTTGTCATCAAAGCCATCTGATTTTTGTCCCACTGACGACCTGCTGAACCTTACGTCTAGCCTGCCGATCTGTGAACATCGGCCTATCGAACTGAAGGGTTCGGCATGCCGATCGAGCAGAAATCACCCTTTTTAGAAAATGCAATTTTTAATGCAATTTATCAATTTTATTTTCAGCAATTCAAAAACATAAAATTTGAGACTCAAGAAATATCTTGGAGCGTCATCATCCATCTTTTAGATCCACCTTCTAGATCCGTCTTCTCTGAATAATTATTTAATTTCAAAATTCTTACAATTTTAAAATTAAATAATAATTCCTAGATGGAGATGACAGGCCACCATCTAATTACATGAAAAACCTAAATACATATTCTAACCTCTAAGAAACCATAACCGGTATAAATTAATTAATTAATAAATAATTAAATAGCAATTTAATCAACCATAATTAATTAATAAACATTCACTACATAATCCATGACAACATAAAATTATATCGAAGCCTCGAGTGCCAATTCTCTATAAAATTAAATTTAAGCATAGGAGAGATTAAGATCACAAAATTTATACATATAGCATGATCACAAACACATAAATTTCTGTAAAAATCTTGGCTCTGATACCAATTGATGGAAAATAGTACGCAGCGGAATTTTAAAAATTTTGTAACAGAGTATTTTCTAAAACACAAGTTTAACATGCTATATGCATAAATTAACTAGATCTTACTAACCTTTGAATGCCGAAGAACTTTTGTAATCCAAGAAGAGAAGTAACGTTCCAAAAGAGCCTCAACTAACTAGTCTTCTTTGCTATTCTCTATCCACGATCGAAGTGAGTGTGGGCTCACACGTACAGCTCTTCCTCTAGGTGGCTCTCCTTCTGACCAATTGAGAGAATCCAAAGCTAGTGTTCGTGATTTGTGAACGAGAGCTCTCAGGGAGTTTTAGATTCTCACCAATAGAGTATCACTCTTAATCTCTCAATTGATCTTAAAAACTGATGATACTCACTCCCTATTTATAAAATTTGGGTCTAGGGTCAGTCCTTATCAGATAAGATCTCAAAAATTTGAATCAGAATCAAATTTGGATCAATATCTTATGAAATCCACATAAAAATGCATGATCCTTTTATCATGCATCGGCAGGCCGATCTGCCTAATCGATAGGCCGAACTTACCCCATCGGTAGGCCGAACTGTCGATAAAAAATTTCAACGAATCTTTTATTTTCCACCCGAGATTCTATAGGATAAAGTCTCAATTTTAATTCAAATAACCCAATAGAGAAGTTATCTAATCAAAACAACTTTATCTAGATAATCTCTAGGAAAATAAATGAATTCCTAATAATTCTACAAGTTTATCTTGATTTAATTTATTCAAAATTAAATCAACTTATAAACAAACAAGAATTATCCGATCCCAATAATTCAACAAGTTTATCCTGAATTAATTTTGTCACAAAATTAATTGAACCAGTAAACAAACATGAATTATTTGATTCTTTTGAATTTCAACCAATCTAATAAATCTGACATAAGTCACCAATTATTAGAAAAGCACGCCGTATCGTTACAGGATTTTGTGAGCTATTAAAGGGGACCAAATGGCCCTATATAGTTCAAGCTCCTGATAATTATGAAACCCAATATCCTAGATATACATTTCATAATTATGAACTCCAATGCTACTCTACTAAAAGCTTGGAGCTCCACTCTCGAACTATATAGAATTATGAAGCTCGTATAGCTAAGTCTCCATGACATTTCATAGTGTATCGTATCCCCATAGGATTATCCATAATTGGCTTAAGGATAAGTTCTGTCTTACTTTCTCTATTATTTTTATCTTACATTCTATTATCTCACCATCGAAAAACTTACTATCTAAGGACAATATACCATTCGGTTACACCTATACATCCAAATGGTTAAGCGCTCTAGTTTTTCAATTATAGGATAACACATATAAGAGGATATCACTACTCCTAAAGAGGAGCTATGGATTCCATATCTATGAATAATAGGTCTACGCTGTCAATAGTCATGCCTCCAACGTACTGGCATGTATACCACTATTAAGATGTAGGTGTCACCCTTTGGTACATCAAAAGACATAAGTCAAGACAACGGGCCCATTATTCATCTTAGGACTAAGATACAATACAAATGATTGTCTAAAGTAAATTGATTTCTAGAGACAGAATTATTAATCCAAATCAATTCACTTTATGTCTCGATCCAACACATAATCACCTATGACAATGTGTCAATGTTTTTATTCATGGAGTCCACCTCCAATGGTCAAGACAAACCATCCCCCAGATAGGATATAGACAACATAACAATCTTTACATGAATAAAGCGCCCAACATTATTCCCTCGATTGCAAATCTTATGATTTAGACCATTACCTTAAGAATCGTGTCTTCCGCATAATCTGCCCACCATATGCCCAATTCTTAAAGGTTTAGACTGACAGTCTCTAACTATTATTTGCTTAACATACATTCAACAAATATGAACGTAAAGAGGACAAGATTTGGTATATAAACAATAAATAAATTCTTTATTTGATAAAAATGTCTCCAAAACTTATTATATTTTTACTCCTTAGGGCATATATGTCTAACAGTCCACGCCCTAAATTGTTAGATGTTTTTGCATTCACTTCAAGGAACGGGGTAGAACCAGTTAGACGATATTCATGATTTTTCATTAATAGCTCGTTATTTTATTCAGCCACAAGAAGGCATGAAATCAATTCAAAGTAGTTTTTAAAGCCTTTTTCTTGATATTGCTACTGCTGGAGCACATTCGAGGCATGAAAAGTAGAGAATGTTTTCTATAGCATATCTTCATCAGTAATATTTTCTCCACATAATTTTAATTCAGAACTAATTTTAAATATTGCAGAGTTATACTCGTTTACTGATTTAAAATCTTGCAATCACAAATGCATCCAATCATAACGAGCTTTTGGAAGAATAACAATTTTTTGGTGGTCATATCTTTCTTTCAAATTTTTCCAAAGATCAAGTGGATCTTTTAGAGTAAGATATTCAGTTTTTAATCCTTCATGGGGATGGTGATGAAGGAAAATCATTGATTTGGTGTGGTTTTGTAGTGATTCTTGATGTCTTTCTTTAATTGTGTCTCCAAGACCCATAGCATTCAAATGAATTTCAGCATCAAGTGTCCATGATATATAGTTCTTGCCTGTAATATCAAGGGCTACAAATTTCAAGTTGGTAAGATTTGCCATGGTAAAGACTATCACAAAAATATTAATCAAATTAGAAGATAAAAATATTAATAAACAATCAGTAAATAATATATACATTATCTAATGAATAGCAATAAACATCTATTTACAGTAGTTTGGCTGCAATAGTTCATATATTTGAAATGTTTATATATTTAACAAATAAATGATAACGTTTATATATTGCTTACTAACGTTTATGTATTTGATAATTTTTATGTTTATTTTGTTTGTGTGATAATATATCTCATTCTTGTGGGGGGCATTGGTTTAGTATGTCATTTATGGTTATGCATCCACATGCACTTGGTACGCAACTGATGAGACTGTAAAAGTGTCATTTTTTAAGGCTTAAATCATTTATTTACGCTTTTATTTCTCATTAAATCCTCTAATTAATAGCATTTTGTGTTAATAAGTATTTTTGTGTCTTGGTGTGAAAATATGTTTAAAAATGCATTTTTAGGGTGTTTTTATGTTTTTAGTAATTTTTAGAGTCATTTTGGTGTGTTAAATAAGTGTCTAGTCTGTAAATAGTCAAAATCGTAAATGTAGTACGGTTATTTTATTTTGAGTTTTAGTGTGTTTGATAGTGTGTTCTAAGTTTATAAATATGTCTTGTTATATTTTTAGTAATTTTTAAAAATATTTTCAAGTCATAAAAATTATATCTGTGCTAAACCGTAAGAGACTAGAAACTTTAGGAGTTTTTATCTATTTTTGTGTATTTTATTGTAAAATAAATATTTTTAATGTTTTGTAAATATTATGTTTGTAAAATAATTAATATTAGTGTGTTTGTGAATTTTAGATTTGAAATCTGGAGGAAAAATGGAGCAAAACGACACCAAAACGGATAAAATCGGACATCAAATGCATAAAAAGATCCTTAAAATATTCGGATTCATATAGCAGGGACACATGGTGTAACAAGGACTGTCAGATCAACTGACAAATTAATCTCAGCCGTTCGAGGAAGAGACGCGTGTCAATGCGTCATTTGGTGCGTCAGCAGAATCTCAGCATGCAGTCCACGTGTCTAAATCTGATTGGCGCGTGCGTTACACATGCCGACAAGGCTGTAGGCGAGGCAGGGGAGTCTCAGGCCGCTTTGGATTGCTTGCGCTCGTGTTCACTTGCTCCCACTTTTCTATCCGTTCGATGAAAATAGTAAGAGCGATCCAACGGTCCTCAACCTTGAACCCACTGGACCACCTGGGCCCAATCTCCCCTGTGTCTGACAACCATTGGATCTCGTCTTCAACGCTCTAGAAAGTGCATGTGTTTGTGCTGCTCTGGTATGCGTCACATGGGATTACAAAGGAAAATCTGCACACTCAGGAACGCGGATCAGCGTGAAAGAAGAAGGAAATAATTCAAATCGTCAACTTTCAACAGGGAAGAGCATTAATTATAAATGGACGTTTGTAAAATCGATTCCCTATAAATATCGAGGCATTTGCCTCAGTTGAGAGAGCCCTCTCGTAGCATGAAAATGTTGTTGTAATAAATATAGTCTAGTTTTTATTTTAGTTTTCAGTCTAGTTTCTTGTAAAATATTTTCTAGTTTATGTTGTAAAAATTATGCTCAATAATATCAGTAGTATTTTATTAATTATGTCTTTCTAAATTTCTTTTTAGCTGAGGGGAGAGGGGGAAATTCTGGCAAAATTGAGGAGAGAGGGGGAAATTCTGGCAAAATTATCTTAAATATTTTTGGTTTTTCTAAGTTTTCTAAGCTGTTGTAACGCCAAAATATTCTCTTAGAAAACCTAGAATTTCAATATTTTCTTAGCTAGAACTCTGCAAAATTACAGTTCTCATTTGTCGACGACATAGACTGGCACGAATAATGCTTGGGAGGACCTTGATTACCCGTAGACAGAGAATGGCTTGGTAAATGCTTAACTTACTATCTTGGTTGTTATTTTAGTTAAGTTATGTTGAAATGCTGCTTATTTATTAAGTTGTGTTTTTGCTACATTATAGACATAGAATGGCATAGTAAATGCTTGGTAAATCTTGATTTATTATCGACATAGGATGGCATAGTGTATACTTAAACCAACTAATAAATAAAAAGAGAAACTAAAATATATTGAAGATAATTGTCAGAACAGAACCTTTGAACCTCAACCCTGTTATTATTGTTATTTTACTTCCTTAAATTGTCGTTATTATTGTTGTTACTCTGCTTAAATTATTATTTGTATTTCTTGTTTTTAAAGTTCCAAATTATCAAAATTTAAAGATGAAAAATGCTGTAAAAAAATGTGTAAATATTGTAAATACATTCTGTGAATAATAAATATTAATCCTCAAATTTTTCAGTTTAAATAAAAAGAAAAAGTTAATATAATACACATACTGGAACTGAATAAATCCTTGTGGGTTCGACCTTGGATTTACCGAGAAAATATTACTTGAGACAACCTTATACTTGAGGTTAGTTTAAAATGCATAAATAGACGCGAGACCAAGTTTTTGGCGCCATTGCTGGGGAAGGTATTGTTTTTAGTGCAGTATAATATTGTGTAATATATTTTCCTTTTCTTTTTATTTTTCTTTTGTTTTATTTCTTTTCTTTTGTTAATATCTTTTGTTTTGCAGGCATTAAGTACTGTTCATGTAGGAATTTGCATGCATTTTTTGTAAGTTACTATTTGTAGTAGTTACTGTTCACGTCACTATTTTAATATAAAAAAATCAAAAATAATTTAAAAAATAATAAAAAAATAATAATAAATTCTCTCATTTCTTCTGTAAAATATTTATTTTGCTAGTTTTAGGTTTGTGCCTTAGAAATAAAACTTCATAAAATTTTAGATTAGGTTTTCCATAATACTTAATAAATAAATTGTGTTTTTGTGAAAAGTATTTTTTGAGAAAGTTTTGTTTAGGGACTGGTACTGATTCGGAATTCTTTCCCATAACCGGTTCACTTTTGGAGATTCTCCCAACACCAGTCATTCCTAAAATGTTGTTCTTTCAAGGAGATTGGTTCTTAAGGAGCCTTAGCACCACCAATTTTTTCTGGGGACATTCTTGAAAAATATAATTCGCAACTTCACAAAATCAATAAGGCAGATACTTTTCATTCACTACTCTACTCTCCCTGAGTGGAGAAAAGCTTAGTATTTGTCTATAAAATTTTGTAAAGATTTAAATAATTTGTATGCCAGTTTGGTTTCGTAAGTCTAATAGTCGTAGGTTAGTTAGAAAAAGTTTAGAATCACATTTCGTCTCTGTTGTGTCTTCAAATTCACCAAAATTGGCTGATGATGAAAGTGTTCATAATGAAAATATAGTTAATCAACAAATCATCAATCCTGTTGTTTGCTCAATGAGAGATTATTTGCAACCACCCCATGAATCCACTCCATCATGTTTGATTTTTCCTCTCAATGCTCGTCACTTTAGGTTTAAACCTGGAATGATCAACTTACTTCCCAATTTTCATAGCCTGGAATCTGAAAATCCATATCTGCACCTTAGAGAGTTTGAAGATGTTTGTGCTACCTTTACTGACCAAGAAGTTTCAAATGAAATTGTTAAGCCTAAGCTTTTTCCTTTTTTTTAAAAGACAAAGCTAAAACTTGGCTTACTTCTTTAAAACCTAGGTCAATAGGTACATGGCAAGAAATGCAAACTGAGTTTCTGAAAAAATTCTTTCCAACACATAAGACCAATGCTTTGAAAAAACAAATTCAAAATTTTTCCTAAAATGCAAAAGAAGTTTATTTCCAAAGCTAGGAATGATTTAAAGATTTGTTGAATTCTTGCCCACATCATGGTTTTGAAAAATGGCATTACATTAGTTTTTTTTATGAAGGCTTAACTCCTGAAACCTGTCAATTTGTTAAAACAATGTGTAATGGAGAATTCCTTGATAAAGAACCTGATGAAGCGTTAGATTTCCTTGATAATTTGGCTGATAACTCTCAATATTGGCAACATAGTAATTCTAAAGGCTCAATTAGATCTAATCTTGCTAATGCTCAAAGAGGTATCCATCAACTTAGTCAAGAAAATGATCTAAGTGTTAGAATTGCATGTTTGACTAAAAAGATTGAAGCCATGGAATGAAGGAATGTCCAAGAACCCAAAATTGAAATTTTGTGTAGTGTTTGCCAAACTCTAGGACACTCAACTTATGAATGCCCAATTTTTAAGGAAGAGTCCCATGAACAGGTGAATTACACAAATCAATTGGACCCACCTAGAAAGCCATTTCCATCCCCACATTCTGACACATAAATTTACAATGGAAAAACCATCCCAATTTCAGTTGGAGAAATGATCAACCATAATATCAATATCAACCACCACCACCACTTCCACCACAAAACTCTCAAGGACGTCCACAATTTCCATCAAATTCTCAAAATTTTCAAAGGCCTCCACAAAATTTTTCTGAAAATCTCCAATCTCGAGCCAAAACTCTTGAAGACACTTTGCAAACTTTCATTCAGGCTCAAAAATCATTCATTCAAAAATAGGAAGTTCATAACACTCGCACTTCTCAAGACATTCATGAAATTAAAGAATCAATTTTCAAACTCACTTCTTCCCTTCACATTCAAGAAAAAGGTAAATTTCCTGCTCAACCTATACATTATCCATCTGCAAATGAAATTGCCTCTTCTAGTTCACAGGCACAACAAGAAACTGTTAATTTTGTTACAACTCTTTGAAGTGGAAAAACTGTTGATAAAACTAATCTTTTAAAAGATCAGAAAGTTAATTCAACTTTGAAAAGTGATGATCAAATTAATAGTGATAAGGAAAATTCTGAAAGAGAAAAGAGTGTTTCAAGAGAGAAACTTGTTCCAAAGATTCCATTTCCTCAAGCTTTGCTTTCAAAAGAGAAGTTTGACAAAAACGCTGAAATTTTTGAACTGTTCAAACAAGTCAAAATTAACATTCCACTTTTAGATGCAATCAAACAAGTCCCATCTTATGCTAAATTTTTGAAAGATTGTTGTACGATTAAAAGAAAGCATAATGTGACTAAAACTACATTTTTAGCTGAGAATGTTAGTTCCATCATTTAACATAATTCATCATTGAAATACAAAGATCCTGGCTGTCCTACAATTTCTTGCATCATCGGAAATACTCAAATTGAACATGCTTTGTTAGACCTTGGTGCTAGTGTCAACCTCTTGCCCTATTCTGTTTATCAGCAATTAGGTCTAGGTGAACTAAAGCCAACTTTTGTTACACTTCAACTAGCTAATCGATCTGTAAAAATTCCAAGAGGTGTTGTCGAGGATGTGTTAGTCCAAATTGATAAATTTTACTACCTAGTGGATTTCATTGTTTTGGATACACAACCTATCACAAATTCAAATGTTCAAATTCCTGTCATTTTAGGTCATCTGTTTCTTGCAACGTCTAATGCTCTGATTAATTGTAGAAATGGAATACTAAAATTGTCTTTTAGGAATATGACTTCAGAATTCAACGTTTTTAACATGGCACAATCACCCTTTAGAACGTGTGAAGTGAATTTTGTTGAGAGCAGTACTTCAAGAACGTTTGTTGATCCTTTGGCTGATTTGGCTAATTCTTTTGATTCGAATGTTCCACCCAAAGTTGATGACCATCCTGTGAATGTTTCTGACCAATCTCTTGAAGCAAACAATTCAAGTTTTGTAGCTGAATGTGAAAATGAAGTCTTTGAAGAAGAACCTAAGGATGAGGTGATGGGTGACACTATGGATGATCTCATGTATGATCTCATGGATGAAGAAGAATTTCAGTAAAGATTCTTTGCAGCTGCTGGCAACTTAACTTTTTGAGAGTGCTATCTTTTAGGAAGGTTTAGAGCAACTCTTCCAATAGTCATCGACATTGATGATTCTGACTCCGATCCTGAAACTAAAATCATAGTTATAGATTAATGTTTGTATCGTATTTATGTTTTTGTATTTCTTTATTGTATCTTTATTTTCTTTGTTTTTTCCTAAAAATCAAAAAAATAATTTCAAAAATTCATTAAAATGGCAGAAATTATGGAGGTTATAATCAGCACGATTAGTTGGTATTTTTGTATCAACGGCCTCTAGAAACGCATTTTAATGATCTTTATTAAAAAAAGTAAAAAAAATAAAAAAAAAACAAAAATATTTTCATTTCTGAGTAATCTGTTAGGTTACCTTTCTTTGGCCCATTTTTCAGCCCATTACTCTCGCATGCGTCTGAATAGTCTTCCCCGTGTTTGAACAGAAGTCTACTCCTTGTCTATAAAATCTGTTACTGTGCATCCAAGCTTAAAAATCTTTGTTCTTTCTCTCTCTAAATTTCTTGTTCTTTCTCTCGAATTTTCTCTGTCTTCTCACTAAAATTCTGAGAAATTCTTTAGAACTCTTTCAAAATTCTTCAATCTTTCAAACACTTTTTCCAGAAAATCTTCAATCTCCTTTTCTTCTGCTTCCACAAAAATCTTCACAATCCTCTCTCGAACTCTCTCATAAAGCTTTCAATTCACTCTCAAGAATCTCAATTTCTCAATCATGGATCCGAAATATGAGCACTTAAAGAAATATTTCCCTTCACTTTCTCAAAGAGAGATCAGAAAGAAGTACAAAACTAGAGTCACTCGTCTTTGGGTACTTTCACGTTTTAAGCTTCCTACTGATATTAAGATGTCCATAGAAGGTCTTGCTCGTTCAAGTGATGTAAATAATATAGGTTTGCCTGGTATGGGTACAAGTCTGTGTGCTAGAAAAAGAAGAGCTCGTCGTATGGAGTCAAAATGTGATAAATGTTCTCGTCAAACTTGTTCTGAAAAATGTCCCTCACCTGGTTTCGTATCTAGAAATAGGGAAGATAAAATTCAGTTCTATAAAAATGGTCTTAGGAATGAAAACTTAAAAGATTTTCGAGTTTATCTTGAGTCCCATCCAAGTGGATACGTTTGGGGGGCTATGAAATAACTCTGGCCTCAATTTCATGAAGAAAAAGAACGTCTTAGGAATCTAACGCTAAAAGACCCAACTGTTCAGTTTGCGAGAATGTTAGATGGAAAATAGACTCAAGATCCTTCTACTTCTATACAAGGTCTGTAAGGTATTTTTCTTTGTTTCTTTGTGTGTTTGTCTAAAAAAAAAATTGAAAATTTATTCGAGATATGATCATGGTTTTAATGAAAAAAAAATCATCAAAACGGCTGAGTAACAGAATGTCTGGAAACGTGTTTTGATGAACAAAAGTTTTCTTCAACTCATTCTCGAATAAAATTTCATCAACAAAAAGATTTTTATTTTTGTGATTTGTACAGTTGTTGTTTAATAATTGTGATAGTACCGTTTATCTTATAATAATATCTTGACTTTTCTTCTTTTGTCAGATGCATAATTTTCTTCGGTAGGTATCTTGTGTGTCATGTAAGATAAGCTTTGCTTCAAATTTTAAAATTTAGTCCCATTTGTCAAAAGCAGTACAGTAAAGTTTAGTTTGTCAAAAGGTTAATAGTGTTGTCAGGTACAAGTTGTCTGCAGGGTGTCACATTTATCTGTCCTTGTCTGTCATCACAGCTGTCTTAATTTAATTTTACCCAACGTTCTCTTTAGGTGTTTATAAAATCCTTTTAGTTTTTAAGTTTTTCTCAGAGCGAATTTGTAAAATAGAGTCAGTCAAAAAAAAAAAAAAAGAGTCTTAGTCTTAGTAATTATCATGGATTCCTCATCCCAGTCATCTTTAAAGTTCAACAATATCTATGAGTTTTGTGGTTCTAAATCAGGAAAAGGCATTGATTACATAGAAACTGCATTTCATCTAGGCTATGTCTTAGCTACAAAAAAGATAAACCTTGTCTATGGAGGAGGTAGTCTAGGTTTAATGGGTACTTTCTCTGCTGGAAGACGTTCTGGAGGTACTAGAGCTTTAGGTATTATTCTAGGTGTCCTTGCTCAAAGTCGTTTATGTGGTCCTGCCATTGGTGTTGAAAAAATAGTTGCGGGTATGCCTGAGTGAATAAGAGACATGAAGTTTGCTTCTAATGCTTTCATTGCTTTACCTAGAGGTCTAGGAACTCTAGAAGAACTTTTTGCCATTGCTAGTTGGAAATTGTTAGGACTACACTCTAAACCTGTTGGTTTGTTAAATATAAATAGTTACTTTGACAGTTTGCTTAGTTTTTTAGATCATGCTATGGAACAAAAGTTTCTTGAGGAGTCAGGAAGAAAGATTTTTATCTCTGCCACTACTGTAGAGGAATTGCTCAAAAAAATGCATGTCATTGATCCTGAAATGGACACTGCAACATCAAAGTTTTGTGGAAAACGCAAACAAGATTGGGATCTTTCTCTTTAAACTCCACCTCTTTTAGTTTTACTTACAACATTATTGTTTTTGTCTTTGTTTATGCGTTTGTCTTTGAATAACCACCCTTGTGAGTATATGTTGTTAGTCTTCTTACTTAATCTTGTTAAACATTGGGAACAACATTCAATTTAGGTTGGAGGGAGAAGGTTGTTTCAATTTTTTTTTTCTTTCTTTTGTGATTGAATCTGGGACTAGTTTAAAAAAAAAAACCAAGCAAAAAAAAAAAGTGTGCTGTTTGTAAGACTTTAAGATTCATGTGTTCATAGGTCGAGATGGCTGAGTGAAGGTTTTGACCTGAAACGTGTCTCGATAATGGTCCAAAAATGAAGTCCTTTGTGTTTGTAAAATTCTCATCTCTACATCTTTCTTTTGTAGCATAAAGTTTGAAGATGGCTGAGGTAAGGAGTATTTATTATTCTTGAAACGTATCTTCGCCTTGGTAGAAATAGCTGAGTAATGGAGTGACTAGCATTCTTGAAACGTGTTTCTACATGATTGTAAAAAAAACTGTGTTTGCATTTGCATTTAAAAAAAAAACTCAAAAAAAATTTAAAATCTAAAAATATTTTGGTGATTTGCCTCCTGTCCAATGACGATATCAAGATTATATCATTTCCATGACTCAAGGTAAATTTTAAATATTATTTAAGTTTATGATAGTTTCTTTAGTTTGCCATATGTTTAGGATGAAATTTTCTCAAAGTTTGAACACTTAAACTTGCACTATGATTTGTTATATTAATTTAGAGACTGTTTATGTTGGTATAATTTGGTTTATTTTTATAAAATCTTATAACTTGTTTAAATCTCTCTTGAGACGAAATCCTAGATAACACTAAGTTATAGATATAATTTAGGCCATCTTTGAATCGTTTGAGCCTTTGAAGCTAACCTGTTTACATTCTATATCCCTAGTCACCTTGTTGTGCTTAATGTTCTATTTTCTTTGTTACCCATATATTTAGCCTAGCCTTTTTAATAAATTGATAATCCTTTTCTTGTACCTTTCACTCATAAGGCATTTGTTCTTTCAAGTGAATTTGGATTTATGAGGTTAGGATGAGTTAGGAATATCTGCTACCTCTGTAAAATATGTACGTTTATCGTAACTTTTCAGTTATTTTATAAAAACAAAAAAACAAAAGCAAAAACAAAAACAAAAAAAAGAAGAAGAAAGTTAAATAAAAAATGGTTGACAAAGGAAATTACATTTCGAGTTTGGGATTGTAAACTTTGAGAATTGGATTGTACATTTTATAGGTTCGGGATTTATGTAAGTGTCTTATGGGTGAACTAAGCCTCAAATATATCTTCCATTATACCTTTAACCCAAGCCTTACATTACAAGCTGAATAAAGTCGTAAAGGTCTTTAACATGGTGTTATTCTACATTAGTGGAGAGAGGGATGAAAAACAAATTTATAAGAATTTATTTAAATAAATTAAGATATATTAATATAAATTTATCTAGTTAATATGCATTGATTAGTAATAGAAATTCACACACACACAGAGGAAAATTCATCTTAAATAATTGACAAACTCTAGAAATGAATCATAACTTAATTAGTGTTTGCATCTTTACTTTGAGGCATGAATATGAGATCAACCCTGAGGAAAATCAGTGAGGAATCGCAAGTAAAAAAAAAAAAATCTTTTGTTTGTTTTAAGTTTTATCGCTTTAGTTGCTAGAGACTAGCAATAAGCTGGTTGGGGGGCGTGATGAGACTGTAAAACTGTACATTTTCTAAGGCTTAAATCATTTATTTACGCTTTTATTTCTCATTAAATCCTCTAATTAATAGCATTTTGTGTTAATAAGTATTTTTGTGTCTTGGTGTGAAAATATGTTTAAAAATGCATTTTTAGTGTGTTTTATGTTTTTAGTAATTTTTAGAGTCATTCTGGTGTGTTAAATAAGTGTCTAGTCTGTAAATAGTCAAAACCGTAAAAGTAGTACGGTTATTTTATTTTGAGTTTTAGTGTGTTCTAAGTTTATAAATATGTCTTGTTATATTTTTAGTAATTTTTAAAAATATTTTCAAGTCATAAAAATTATATTTGTGCTAAACCGTAAGAGACTGGAAACTTTAGGAGTTTTTATCTATTTTTGTGTATTTTATTGTAAAATAAATATTTTTAATATTTTGTAAATATTATGTTTATGAAATAATTAATATTAGTGTGTTTGTGATTTTTAGATTTGAAATTTGGAGGAAAAACAGAGCAAAACGACACCAAAACGGATAAAATCAGACATCAAATGCATAAAAAGATCCTTAAAATATTCAGATTCATATAGCAGGGACACGTGGCGTAACAAGGACCGCCGAATCAACTGACAAATTAATCTTAGCCGTCCGAGGAAGAGACGCGTGTCAATGCATCATCCGGTGCGTCAGCGGAATCTCAGCGTGCAGTCCACGTGTCTAAATCTGATTGGCGCATGCGTTACACGTGCCGACAAGGCTGCAGGCGAGGCAGGGGAGTCTCAGGCCGCTTTGGATTGCATGTGGTCGTGTTCACTTGCTCCCACTTCTATCCGTTCGATGAAAATAGCAAGAGCGATCCAACGGTCCTCAACCTTGGACCCACTAGACCACCTGGGCCCAATCTGTAACACCCGCCTATTTTATGTAACGGACCACGTTAAGTTAGTAATATTGTTAAGGAATTTTATTAATAAATTGTGTTATATGGTATGATATATGATGTGAATGTTACTATCTTTTTATGTCAAGTTTTATGACAGGTGACGACCGTATGGAATCGTTGTGCTCAAGTGTTCATGATTATTTTAAATGTATGTTTGTTTATGATGCAATGATGTATGAATGTTTTATTGTATGGCATTTAAGGACAGTTCGACAGGCCAAACTTTTAAGATCGACAGGCCGAACATTCTGCCCAAGATCGGCAGGCCGAAGAAACCTATCGGCAGGCCGAACTTGGTGGAACCAGCAGGCCGAACACGACTGACGAGCAGTCAGCAGAAATCTCTCCAAAATTATGGTTGAGTTAATTACGTTAATTGAATGATTTAATGTGATTAATTGGCATAATAATGGAATGATTTTATCAATTATGGAAATTAAAAAGGTTGACTTTGCATTGATTTTTCTGATTTTAAATTGTTTCCTATTTTAAGAGGGCAAAACATGGAAAGTAAGAAGTGATTGTTTGACTTTCCTTCTTTCTCTCTTTTTCTCCACGCCAATTAGCACCATTTCAGTCAAAAAATTCTAACTTAATGGAGAATAATGAATTATCATTACGCTCATTAAGTTAAAATTTTTAACCTTTTTTTTTTACTCAGATTTTCTTCCATCCTCTCTCACACATTCTTTCTTAGTTCTGAGGCACTTTATCTGTCTTTCTCTCTCTTCCTCTTCTCTTCTCCACGAATTCCATTCCTTTTCTCTCAAAAATTCTCTGCAAGAAAATTTAACGAAGAAGTTATATTTTTGTTGGTTGAATTCAAGAAATTTGAGAAGAAAATTTTTAAGGTAAGGACTCGTTTCTTTGTATTTTTTTTAAAAAAGAATTCTCCTCCTCCAATCGTCTACAATATCTTTCTCTAGGTATTGTATTTTGTCTTCAGTTTTCATTATGATGTTCATGTATGTATTATGTGATGTTTTTCAAATATTCATGTCATTTTGGTGTTCTGTGAAAATACGAATTTTCTGTCTTCTACCCCTCACAGTAAAATGTTACTGTTTAATTTTGATGTATGAAAATGTAATGTTCATTCAAGGGGTAAATATGATATTTTTCATGAAAATTGACAAAAATATGCTTGTGTCATGTATGATGAATGAATTTTGAGTTATGTGAAATTTTATGAGATTATGTTAAGAAAACTATTTTAACAATGATATTTTTGGATTTTGTTTTATGAAATGTTATATATATATTTAAATGATTTTATGATAATGAAATAAATTTATACATGATAATAAGATGTTTGTATAAATGTATGTATTTTAAATTATTAGAAAACGTTTTTCAAAAGATTTTCATGTTTATAATGTATGAAATGTTTTGATGATAATATTTAAGGAAGCATGTTATGAATAGCGTTTATATGTGATGATAATTTTATGAAGATGATTATAGGTTATGTTTGTAAAATTTGATGAATGTATACATGAGTATTATATGAATGAATGTTATGTGAATGGATATTTCATTATATGAATTAATGTTATTGCATCTTTAAATGGATAAATGCCATGAACACTCAAGGAACGAGCACTACGAGACCGTGACGTCGTCACCAAATCGCGTAAAGGTTAAGTAAGCTAGCGTTAAAGTAAGTACTTTCTCACCTGCAACATGACATATTTTTACAAGATTTGATGTTATGTTTATAATGATATTCATGATGGTTTTATGGATAGTTTCCTTAAGAAATTCTATGAAAGACTTTCATGATTTTAAGTTATGCATGATGATTATGGCATGTTTCAAAGTATGAAAATTATGTATATATATATCACCTAATAAGTGTTGCACACCCAATGTTATGAAATGACATGTTTGGTTTGGGATTAGCTACCCTTCTCCTCTCATGATGGCGCACCTATGATGATGTTTATGGTGCAACACTTGGGCCCTTAAGATAAAAATGGAATAAGTTTTAAAATGATCAACGTAATGAAAGATATGTTTCTATGAAATTGTGCTTAAGGCACTTTTATGATATGATGACAATGATGATGATGATGATGATGTTTGTGAAATGTTTTAAATTGTGAGAATTATATGTGCTTACTAAGCATTAGCTTAATCATGTTTTATGTCATGCTGCAGATAAGGGTAAGAAAATCATGGACTAGGCGGAGGACATGGGAAGGCGTGTGAGTGCAAAGCACGATAAATTGTAACTGGAAGCATGCCAAGAAAAACGTTTCTATGTTTTTAATAAAGTTTCATATTTTTGAACACTATTTTTATGATAAACATTTCAAGGATTTTTGAACTATATTTCATATTTTATTTCTTCATCTTAAGTATTATGATTTTCCGCATTTTTATGAAAGGTTAATTGTGTTTTGCAAAATAAGTTTTCCAAGGAAATTGGGTTCGGACGGCCTGCCAAACATCTTGGCCGGCCTGCCGATGTCCAGAAGTTCGGCCTGCTGATCATGTTGTCGGCCTGCCGAACGTGGATGAATTTTTGGTCTTAATTGCATAGCCTCTACCGGCCTGCCGGTTGAGGGAACTCCGGCCTGCCGATCATGTTCGGCCTGCCGAACTGTGGGAGTAAATGAATTTTAAGTGATGTGTTGATCAAGGAGATTTGTTGTGATGTTTTGTTAAGTCCTTATTTTACTACTTGGTTTGTTTATTTTAAATAAGTTCATGATCTATTTAAAGTATAATTAAATAATTACTCTATGGAATGTGTTAAGCTATATTATTTAACAATGATAAGTTATAAAAAAAAATTTGTTATGTATGAATGGATCCTGGTTAAGTTTGTTTAAGTACTTTCAAAGTTAAAAGTACCGTTTAAGTTTAATATTATATATATATGTTTAAAGTTTAAGCAAGGACGAATGTATGAATGTAACGACATCTGTGATGTCCAAATTAATGGGCATTATAGGCTTTGGTATCAGAGCGATTTTTCGATTACAATTCATATCGCCACACATCAATCCAAGTCCTCCAAGTAAGTATGTTATTAAGTTAGATATATTGATGAAAGTATGATGATAAGATTAAGGTTTGAATGATTAATGATTAACGATCTAGTAGTGGAAACCTGTCTCATAAATGGAAGATTATTTTCTAAGTCTTAATTTTTTTGGGAAATTAACGATGGTTGGACATGGAAGAATGCAGACTCGCACCCAAACTAACGAAAGACTCATGACGATGATCGTTGAACTGCAAAGGCAGTTGGAGGATCAAAGAAGGGAGATCGCTGCTTTAAGGGCCAATGGCCAGAATGATGAACGACGAGGCAATGACGTGCCTCCTCCTCCTCCGCAGCCACAAGTCAACAAAGTCCCAGCTCCTGCGACTGAACCAATAGCAGCTTTTCAGGAACCTCTTTTGGTCAGATGGAAGAGAGTCAAGCCAGCAGACTTTGAGGGTTCTAAGGATCCACTAATAGCTCAGAGATGGTTAAAGATGATTGAGGCCACTTTACGACTTATGGATTTCACGGACAATGAAAAGGTCCTCTGTGCCTCATACTGCCTCACCATGGAGGCCAGGATATGGTGGGATGGTATTGAACAGAGCAGGAATGTTGAAGAGATAACATGGGCTGACTTTGTACATGAATTCAACACGAAGTTCTTCCATATGAATGTCACGAGGAAACATTATGAGGAGTTCGAGAGCTTATGCCAAGGGGATATGTCAGTCACAAATGTGGTGACAAAGTTTGACCAGCTTGCTCGTCTATGTCCAGGAATGGTTATGGATGAAGGTGAAAGGGTCAGAAGACTGATCAGAGCCCTTAGGCCAGATATTGCTGCTATTGTGGATGGGGCAAGCCCACCCAGGAATCAAGAGCAAGTTGTTATGAGAGCCCAGCGTGCTGAGTTTCATCTGTCCAAGCTAAGAAGGAACCAGCCACAGTCGGCTCAGCAGGTCAACAATGCAAACAACCAAAACCGCCCTCCCTACAGGAACAACAACAACAACAATAGCAGCAACAACAACAACCAGAACTGGAGGAATAACAAGAGGAAGGGTAATCCTCAAAACCAGCAGGGCCAAGACAACAAGAGGCACAATGATGGTCAGCGCAACAACAATGACAGGCGATTTCAACCATGTGCCAAATGTGGAAAGAAGCATCCAAGGGAACGCCGATTGGGGACAAACCAATGTTTCATCTGTGGGCGTGAAGACCACTTTGTTAAGAACTGCCCCAAGCTGATGAATGCTAATGCCCTGCAAAGAGCTCCTCCTCAAGCCCAGCTGCATCAGATGCAAGCCTCCCTTGAAGGGCCACTTATTAGTCAAGGGAGAATTGAAGCCCCACCGACGAATGCCTGAATCTATGCCACAACGAAAGAACAAGTGGCTGCAGAAGCCTCCAATGTGGTCACAGGTCAGATAACAAGCTTATCTAATGATGTTTATGTTCTTTTTGATACGGGTGCCATGCATTCTTTTGTATCTATGTCACATGCTAAGAAGTTAGGGGTTCGGTTAGAGCCTATGAGACAGGGATTCACTACGACACTACCCTCCGAGGAAGTGATATTATCCACGCACTGTTTGCATGCAATACCCCTATGGATTTCTAATAGGAAAATTTTCGTCGACCTCATTGTGATCGACATGCATGACTATGACATGATTCTTGGGATGGATTTCCTAAGCAAGTATAATGCCGCTATCGAATGTCAAAAATGAAAGGTGATTTTCCATCCTGAAGGTGATCAGAAGTTCATTTATGTTGGCGAGACCAGAAAGAAACCCAGCATATTTTTATCAGTAATAAAAGCAAGGAAGCTATTAGCAAGTGGCTGCATGGGCTATCTGGCAAACATTGTAGACAAAAGCCAAGAAGGAAGGACAAGAATTGAAGATGTACATGTTGTTCATGAATATGAAGATGTGTTTCTAGAAGATCTGATGAGTCTACCGCTAGAAAGAGAAGTTGAATTTGAGATTGAGCTCGCACCAAGCACTGATCCAATCTCAAAAGCGCCTTACAGAATGGCCCCAGCAGAATTAAAGGAGCTTCACGTGCAATTAAAGGAGCTACTTGATAAAGGATTTATCAAGCCAAGTCACTCACCATGGGGTGCTCCAGTCTTATTTGTAAAGAAGAAGGATGGCACTATGAGACTCTGCATCGACTACAGAGAGCTAAACAAGGTGACGATCAAGAACAAGTATCTGTTGCCTCAAATTGATGATTTGTTTGATTAGCTCAAGGGTACATCGGTGTTCTCAAAGATTGATCTACGGTCAAGATATCACCAGTTGAAGATTAAAGAAGGAGATATCCCAAAGACTGCTTTCAGGTCGAGGTATGGTCATCATGAGTTTGTGGTTATGCCTTTCGGTCTGACGAATACACCTGCTGCCTTTATGGATTTAATGAACCGGGTATTCAAGGATTTCCTCGATAAATTTGTTGTTGTATTTATCGACGATATTCTTGTCTATTCGAAGAATCAAGAAGAACATGAGGAGCATTTAAAGATTGTGCTGGAGACTTTAAGAAGACATCAGCTATACGCAAAGTTCTCCAAATGCGAGTTTTGGGTTGATAAAGTGTCATTCTTGGGGCATGTTATTTCAAAGGATGGGATTATGGTAGACCCTGCTAAAGTAGAAGCTGTACTCAATTGGAAGCAACCGATGAATGCAAGTGAAATAAGGAGCTTCTTGGGTCTAGCAGGTTATTATCGGAGATTCGTAGAGGATTTCTCCAAGATAGCAGCTCCACTCATGAACTTGACTCGCAAGGGAAAGAAATATGAATGGACGGATGCATGTGAAAAGAGTTTTCAAGAACTGAAGAAAAGGTTAACGACGGCTCCAGTGCTGGCAATTCTTGAAGGAAATGATGGGTTCGTAATCTATAGTGATGCATCCAAGATGGGCCTAGGAGCTATATTGATGCATAATGAAAAGGTGATTGCTTATGCTTCAAGACAACTAAAGGATTATGAAAAGAACTATCCTACTCATGACCTCGAGTTAGCAGTAGTCGTTTTTGCATTGAAGATATGGAGACACTATTTATATGGGGTCCAATGTAGGATCTTCACTGATCATCAAAGTCTGAAGTACTTCTTCACGCAAAGAGACCTGAACATGAGACAACAAAGATGGCTAGAGTTGGTGAAGGATTACGATTGTGAAATCCTTTATCATCCTGGAAAAGCTAACCGAGTGGCTGATGCTCTAAGTATGAAGTCAGTTGCCACGTTGATGTCTATGTAAGCAATGTCTCCACCTTTAAGAAAGGAAATTCTAGACTTCGGTTTAGAACTTATAGCAGGCTAGCTATCAACACTCTCTCTTGCTCCGACAATGTATGATGAAATTCGGAGTAAGCAAGAAGACGACGTAAGCCTTGTAAGGATCAAGCAAGAAATGAAAGAAGAAAAATGTCAAGAGTTTCGTATTGTGGATGACGGAACTCTATACCTCAAGGACCGATTATGTGTTCCCAATGTTGATGATTTAAGGGAAAAGATCTTGGCAGAAATTCATGACACTCCTTACTCTATTAATCCAGGTGCAACAAAGATGTATAACGATCTAAAAGGTAATTTCTGGTGGTTTGGAATGAAACGTGATGTTGTAAAGTATGTGAAGAAATGTATGACATGTCAACAAGTAAAGGCTGAACACCAAAGACCTGGTGGCAAACTGCAGTCTATCCAAATACCAGAATGGAAATGGGAGGAAATAGCAATGGATTTCATTACCGGCTTACCCAGAACTACGAACGGTTATGATGCAATTTGGGTAGTTGTGGATCGGCTGACAAAAATGACGCATTTCATTCCTATCAAGATCACTTACTCTATGGAACGGTTAGCGAAACTCTATATTAAGGAGATTGTACAACTTCATGGGATTCCCAAGTCAATTATCTCAGATCATGATGGCAAGTTCACATCTAAGTTTTGGAAGAGTGTATAGACTGCAATGGGAACCAGGCTTCATTTCAGTATGGCTTTTCATCCTCAGACTGACGGCCAAACAGAGAGGACGAACATGATTCTAGAAGATATGCTATGGGCATGTTCTCTCGATTTTAAGACCAGCTGGTGTAAAATGTTGCCGTTAGCAGAGTTTGCTTACAACAACAGCTTTCAGGCGACAATTGGGATGGCACCATATGAAGCACTGTATGGGCAAAAATGCAAGTCACCTATATGTTGGCACGAAGCTGGTGAAAAGAAGTTGATGGAAAGTGTAGATGCTGAAAGAACCGACTTTGTGAATGAAACTTCTGAGATGATTAAGATGATAAGGAGAAGAATAGTGACCGCTCAAAGCCGTCAGAAAAGTTATGTTGACAAAAGAAAAAGACCTTTAGAGTTCGTCGTAGGCGAATATGTGTTTTTGAAAGTTGCACCAATGAAAGGGGTTATGAGGTTTGGGAAGAAAAGCAAGTTAAGCCCAAGATTCATTGGTCCTTATGAAGTTGTTAAATGAATAGGCAAAGTAGCTTATCAGCTGAAGTTGTCATCTGAAATTTCTACAATGCACGATGTATTTCATGTCTCCATGCTCAAAAAGTATGTTCTAGACCCTACGCATGTGATTGAGCTACAAGTGATCGAGATACGAGAAGACTTAAGTTATGAAGAAAAGCCAATGAAGATACTCGATCAAAAAACCAAGACTTTGAGGAATAAAGAAATTCCATTGGTCAAAGTGTTATGGTGAAATCAGCAAGTTGAAGAAGCTACATGGGAACGTGAAGATGACATGAAAGCTATGTATCCACATTTATTCTAAGTTTCGAGGATGAAACTTTTATAAGGTGGGGAGAATTGTAACACCCGCCTATTTTATATAACGGACCACGTTAAGTTAGTAACGTTGTTAAGGAATTTTATTAATAAATTGCGTTATATGGTATGATATATGATGTGAATGTTACTAACTTTTTATGTCAAGTTTTATGACAGGTGACGACCGCATGGAATCGTTGTGCTCAAGCGTTCATGATTATTTTAAATGTATGTTTGTTTATGATGCAATGATGTATGAAAGTTTTATTGTATGGCATTTAAGGACAGTTCGGCAGGCCGAACTTTTAAGAACGGCAGGCCGAACTTTTAAGATCGGCAGGCCGAACTTGGTGGAACCGGCAGGCCGAAGGAGAAAATCGACAGGCCGAACACGGCTGACGAGCAGTCAGCAGAAATCTCTCCAAAATTATGGCTGAGTTAATTACGTTAATTGGATGATTTAATGTGATTAATTGGCATAATAATAGAATGATTTTGTCAGTTATGGAAATTAAAAATGTTGACTTTGCATTGATTTGTCTGATTTTAAATTGTTTCCTATTTTAAGAGGGCAAAACATAGAAAGTAAGGAGTGATTGTTTGACTTTCCTTCTTTCTCTCCTTTTCTCCACGCTAATTAGCACCATTTCAGTCAGAAAATTCAGACTTAATGGAGAATAATAAATTATCATTATGCTCATTACGTTAAAATTTTTAACGTTTTCTTTTACTCAGATTTTCTTCCATCCTCTCTCACGCCTTCTCTCTCAGTTTTGAGACACTTTTTCTGTCTTTCTCTCTCTGCCTCTTCTCTTCTCCACGAATTTCATTCCTTTTCTCTCAAAAATTCTCTGCAAGAAAATTTAAAGAAGAAGTTATATTTTTGTTGGTTGAATTCAAGAAATTTGAGAAGAAAATTTTTAAGGTAAGGACTCGTTTCTTTGTATTTTTTTAAAAAAGAATTCTCCTCCTCCAATCATCTACAATATCTTTCTCTAACTATTGTATTTTGTCTTCAGTTTTCATTATGATGTTCATGTATGTATTATGTGATGTTTTTCAAATATTCATGTCATTTCGGTGTTCTGTGAAAATATGAATTTTCTGTCTTCTACCCCTAACAGTAAAATGTTACTGTTTAATTTTGATGTATGAAAATGTAATGTTCATTCAAGGGGTAAATATGATATTTTTCATTAAAATTGACAAGAATATGCTTGTGTCATGTATGATGAATGAAATTTTGAGTTATGTGAAATTTTATGAGATTATGTTAAGAAAACTATTTTAACAATGATATTTTTGGATTTTGTTTTATGAAATGTTATATATATATTTAAATGATTTTATGATAATGAAATAATTTTATACATGATAATAAGATGTTTGTATAAATGTATGTATTTTAAATTATTAGAAAACGTTTTTCAAAAGATTTTCATGTTTATAATGTATGAAATGTTTTGATGATAATATTTAAGGAAGCATGTTATGAATAGCGTTTATATGTGATGATAATTTTATGATGATGATTATAGGTTATGTTTGTAAAATGTGATGAATGTATACATGAGTATTATATGAATGAATGTAATGTGAATGGATATTTCATTATATGAATTAATGTTATTGCATCTTTAAATGGATAAGTGCCATGAACACTCAAGGAACGAGCACTACGAGACCGCAGCGTCGTCACCAAATCACGTTAAGGTTAAGTAAGCTAGCGTTAAAGTAAGTACATTCTCACCTGCAACATGACATGTTTTTACAAGATTTGATGTTATGTTTATAATGATATTCATGATGGTTTTATGGATATTTTCCTTAATAAATTCTATGAAAGACTTTCATGATTTTAAGTTATGCATGATGATTATGGCATGTTTCAAAGTATGAAAATTATGTATATATGTATCACCTAATAAGTGTTGCACACCCAATGTTATGAAATGATATGTTATGATGTCATGTTTGGTTTAGGATTAGCTACCCTTCTCCTCTCATGATGGCGCGCCTATGATGATGTTTATGGTGCGGCCATTAAGATAAAAATGGAATAAGTTTTAAAATGGTCGACGTAATGAAAGATATGTTTCTATGAAATTGTGCTTAAGGCACTTTTATGAGATGATGACAATGATGATGATGATGATGATGTTTGTGAAATGTTTTAAATTGTGAGAATTATATGTACTTACTAAGCATTAGCTTAATCATGTTTTATGTCATGTTGCAAATAAGGGTAAGAAAATCATGGACTAAGCGGAGGACATAGGAAGGCGTGTGAGCGCAAAGCACGATGAATTGTAACCGGAAGCACGCCAAGAAAAACGTTTCTATGTTTTTAATAAAGTTTCATATTTTGGAACACTATTTTTATGATAAGCATTTCAAGGATTTTTGAACTATATTTCATATTTTATTTCTTCATCTTAAGTATTATGATTTTCTGCATTTTTATGAAAGGTTGATTGTGTTTTGCAAAATAAGTTTTCCAAGGAAATTGGGCTCGGACGGCCTGCCGAACATCTTGGCCGGCCTGCCGATGTCCAGAAGTTTGGCCTACCGATCATGTTCTCGGCCTGCCGAATATGGATGAATTTTTGGTCTGAATTGCATAGCCTCTACCGGCCTGCCGATTGAGGGAACCCCGGCCTGCCGAAGTCCCAAGTTCGGCCTACCGAACTGTGGGAGTAAATGAATTTTAAGTGATGTGTTGATCAAGGAGATTTGATGTGATGTTTTGTTAAGTCCTGATTTTACTACTTGGTTTGTTTATTTTAAATAAGTTCATGATCTATTTAAAGTATAATTAAATAATTACTCTATGGAATGTGTTAAGCTATATTATTTAACAATGATAAGTTATAAAAAAAAATTGTTATGTATGAATGGATCCTGGTTAAGTTTGTTTAAGTACTTTCAAAGTTAAAAGTACCATTTAAGTTTGATATTATATATATATATGTTTAAAGTTCATGCAAGTATGAATGTATGAATGTAACGACATCTGTGATGTCTGAATTAAGGGGCGTTACACAATCTCCCCTGCGTCTAACAGCCATTGGATCTCGTCTTCAACGCTCCAGATCGTGCCTGTTTTGTGTTGCTCTGGTATGTGTCACACGGGATTACAAAGGAAAATCTGCATACTCAGGAACGCAGATCAACGTGAAAGAAGAAGGAAATAATTCAAATCGTCAACTTTCAACAGGGAAGAGCATTAATTATAAATGGACGTTTGTAAAATCGATTCCCTATAAATATCGAGGCATTTGCCTCAGTTGAGAGAGCCCTCTCGTAGCATGAAAATGCTGTTGTAATAAATATAGTCTAGTTTTTATTTTAGTTTTCAGTCTAGTTTCTTGTAAAATATTTTCTAGTTTATGTTGTAAAAATTATGCTCAATGATATCAGTAGTATTTTATTAATTATGTCTTTTTAAATTTCCTTTTAGCTTAAGGGAGAGGGGGAAATTCTGGCAAAATTATCTTAAATATTTTTGGTTTTTCTTAGTTTTCTAAGCTGTTGTAATGCCAAAATATTCTCTTAGAAAACCTAGAATTTTAATATTTACTTAGCTAGAACTCTGCCAAAATTACGGTTCTGATTTATCGACGACATAGAGTGGCACGGATAATGCTTTGGAGGACCTTGATTACTCGTAGACAGAGAATGGCTCGTTAAATACTTAACTTACTATCTTGGTTGTTATTTTAGTTAAGTTATGTTGAAATGCTGCTTATTTATTAAGTTGTGTTTTTGCTACATTATAGACATGAAATGGCGCAGTAAATGCTTGGTAAATCTTGATTTATTGTCGACATAGGATGGCATAGTGTATACTTAAACCAACTAATAAATAAAAAGAGAAACTAAAATATATTGAAGATAATTATCAGAACAGAACCTTTGAACCTCAGCCCTGTTATTATTGTTATTTTACTTCCTTAAATTGTCGTTATTATTGTTGTTACTCTGCTTAAATTATTATTTGTATTCCTTGTTATTAAAGCTCCAAATTATCAAAATTTAAAGATGAAACATGCTATAAAAAAAATGTGTAAATATTGTAAATACATTCTGTGAATAATAAATATTAATCCTTAAATTTTTCAGTTTAAATAAAAAGAAAAAGTTAATATAATACACGTACTGGAACTAAATAAATCCTTCCTTGTGGGTTCGACCTCGGATTCACCGAGAAAATATTACTTGAGACAACCTTATACTTGAGGTTAGTTTAAAATGTATAAATAGACACGAGACCAGCAACCACACAGGAATATGCAACGTGCCGTGCCATCTCCATGGTCACATGCAAAATAGCCTATTACTTTTGTTGTGCCAAGTGAAAGGTAAAACAACACACCTTTTTCACAGAAGAGCCTCCGCTTCCAAAAGTTTGTGTGCCCTTGTGAACAATGTATTTACTATCAATGACTCCCACCTTCTTCGTGTTTATAACGTGTTGTAAAATAAAGAAGACAAAACAAGAGAATATAGTTTGAAGATAGAGAAGAACACAAGAGAATGAGAGAATGATATCTATATTTTCTCTTCTTTTTTATATGCCTCTCAAAGCCTTTATTTATAGGCTAAAGATGCCCATAGGTTACAATAGGTTTAATGGTGTTGTAAATGGAGAAAATAACTATGAATAAATTGTAACAAATAAAGGTTATGGAATTTGTGAAGTTTTGGGGGTTATGAGACTTGAAGACTTTAGAGGTTCTGGACATCCATCATAATGCTATATTCAAAACATCCTTGAGTTTTTTTTCCAAAATTATTTTTCCTTGAATTATTAAGCACAGGGCTCTTTCTAGACAATTCAACAACATTAGAGGTCTTAATTTTTAGGTGACTCTACCATTACCAAAATGAGGAAAAAAAAAAAAAGAGGAGAGGCTTCCACTGCCTTTTTCTAATTTGCTGAACTACATCTTGCAAATAGACAGGTAATTTCCAAAATAATGCAATATCGTCATGAAGTACATTCTTGGCTTCTCCTTTTTAACCCTATCTTAATCCTAAAATTGCTCCTTTTTAATCCGTTATTATCACACCAACTTACATGCAAGAACACATTTTATGCTCTGTAGAGTGAATTGGGTCCACTAACATCATTTCATTTTCGCTAATTTTCTCAGATTCCTCGGTATCATTTCAAAAGACTTGTATCCTAAGCTTAAAATCATGTTAACATAATCGAGTTTATAAATCAAGAATAATGAAATTTCTTGAAGAAGTTATCCGGGTTGTTTTCATATACAGTAGCATTAATATGAATCTTTTACGAATTGAAGTTCCATGTTTATTGGCTTTGGATAAATATTTACAACTTTAATCAATCAATTTCAATTACACCCATGAATGGGAGAAATATTGGTCTCTATCTATAATGCCTACACACATGCTTTCAATTTTTCTTCTCCTTTTTTTCTTCTTGTTCTTTTTTCATTCATTTATTGATGTGCCACTTGGAAAAAGTATGCTTGCAACAATCTGACAAAAGTGAAGTTTCAAAAGGATTGGCAATGAAGGAAAAAAAAAGTTCAAAACTTCTCCATGGTTTTGGAGAAAGCATTAATATTTTGTGGGATTGATTCAAGTGCAAGAGTTTGTTGACAAAGAAAAGAAAGTTTTACCAAATGGGTAAATTAAAAAGCATTTTTCTATTAACATGTAGTCACTACTTATTGTCCGGCATTATAATTTTTGACAGTATAATACTTGTGCAATGATTTAGTAAATAGGTCACCTTTACTAATTACCATTCCTTTGCTTCGCATGCCATAAAATATGATTGAAATTATGAAAAAAAAAAAATCTTATAATTCAAGTCTCAATTTTTATCATACACTTTTGCCTCTTTTTCATGTCCAAAGAAGTACCAAAACCATGCATGTCGCAATGCATACATATTGACTTATTTATAGATTACAATTAGTAATTAATAATTATTAACGCAATTAATTCTGTAATTATGCCTTAGTCTTTGGTTTCCTAAGACAATAAGATAAAAGAACAGTAGGAGTCCCTAAACATAATTAGTTATGACCGCAAAGTTGCTTCTCTTAACTATTTTAATATATATATATATATATATATATAGAAAAAGTCACTATGAGATTTTTTTATTGACATTTACAATGATGGTGTATTTAGCACGAGAATTTTGTTTCTCCTCTATAATCATTCCATTTTATGCCGGATATGAAACTAAATTCCTTTCGAAGCATTGCTTTCACCGCCCTAATAATATGTTTATAACTTGATTCAAATGGGTGATCTCCAAAATAAGGCTAGGTGTTGAATTAAACTCTAGAAATTTTCCTACAATATTCCTTCCTTCATTCAAAAAAGAAAAATTTCTTTCTCTCTCTTCTTTAATTCCTTACATAATGTCATTTTCCATCATTTGAAGAATACACCAATTCTCACTAGTCATGATCCTTCTAATTCTGCACATATCATTCTCAAGATATTGTAGAGTAAAAAAATAAAAAATCAAAAGAGAATTACTAGCACGAAGAGAAATTAAAGAGAATATTATTGTTATTTCTTTTAGACATTATTATTCTGAAATTTGAACTTAGACTTCTTAAGCTTAAATTAACATATGGACTTAAACTTTCTAAGATCAGATTAACATGTGCTTAATTAAAATTCATGGCCTGAGACACAGTAAGACAAATCAATTTATGGCTTTTACTAAATATAAAACATTTTGTAATTATATATAAATATTTTATGAATAGAGAACATTGAAGGTTTGGAATAATGCTAATAAGCTGAAACTTTGAGTGCAGTTGTAGTCATCAATTATGAAAAAGGAAGTGAATCACTTCCTTATGCTATCAACGGAGTTTTCAAAAAAAGCATATCAAATGCATTTTTTTTGCCATACTTGGGCAAAGTCATCGAGACTATATCCATCACCAGGGTTGCTTGTATTAGCTTATTAAAGAATATTGTCCAGAAACATTTTTCTATGCAAAACCATGATTTACCGGCTGTTTAGCTAAGTGGTGGGAACAGTTATAAATAGTATAAAGCTCTCACATGCTACAGTAAAAGTGGTTCTAACCAATGGTTCCCACCACCCTTCCAAATACCCTTCTACTAAAGGATACAATATATACAATAATAATATCATACAAAATCATAATGATACATATAATTAAGTATAATTATTCCTATATTGTCGGTCAACGGTGCTCAAACGCAACCATCAAGAATAAAATCATCATAGCTGATTTATTTATATTAGTTACATAACATATGAAAATTCAATATAAGCACATAGGTAAATACCATATGAACTTGGTTTACCAGTAATCAAGTTGGATTAACTTATTTAGAAAGAACTAATCACTTTTGGACCCGTTTGGCACAGTTTCTGTTTCTGTTTTTAGTCCGTAGAAGAAAAGAAGCGAAAGATGTAGCTTTTTAGTAAGTGTTTAAAACCACATTTTTAAAAGAGCTCCAATGGTCAAAATGGTTTCAATTATTTTTAAAAGTGACAAAAATGTTATATTTAAACTCATAATATATTATTGATACTTCAGTGTAAGTTTCAAGCATATTTTAGAAGTGCTTTTTTGAGAAGCTACATTATGTGGCTTTGACAGGAAGTACTTTTGGAGAGCAAAAGCTCTTTTAACAGTTCATCTAAACACCTGTAGAAGTAACTTTTAGACTTAAAAAGTCAAAAGCAGCTTTTAGTAAGCTCCCAAACAGGGCCCTAAGATGAATACGCCAGCTTATTTCCTCAAGCCAAACTTTAACATCCAACAGAGTACATATCCACAAAATTAAAGAATTTCAGAATTAAAAAAAAAAAAATTAAAAAAAAAGCCTTTGCTTTTAGCTTCATACTGTCTCAACACTCACTCTAAAGGGATTTGATAACAATATAGAGTTTTTGTTTGCATGTTAATTATATATGAGTTAATTAGAGAAATTTTGTGGTGGATAGACAATTAGTTTTTAGTCATCACATATTTATTATTAGTATTTATTATTTATTTAGTCTTATATATTTTGATATGATGAGAATGTTCAAAATTGTATTACATTGATTAGTTTTTTTACCGTGCCACATTACTCTCAATATTTTTTTTTTAATATATGTCCCCTAAATTAAATCCTGTAAAGAATATGTATACTTGTGAATTGAGATGGAACCAAATGAAAATGACAATTACAAAAATGTATACACTATGTGTATAATATCCATAAAGATGATATAAATATATATTTACACGTATATAAGCAAGTATATATGTGTTTGTGTGTGTGCGTGTTTAAATAGAAATTCAAAAAACACATGATTTTTATGTCACTCTCAAGTATCTCGTGATTTTCGTTCATTTATATGGCCACCTAACAAAACAAAAGCCCTTCACTTTCAATAACTGAGACCCAGAGCCTGAAAAAACATTATCATATCATCTAAAGATAATTAAAGGCTTCCGATCGACACTGTATACAATCTTTACTTCTACGTAAAGTAATGCTTAACTTAAAAATAATTACCACATACATTTTTTCTCCAACAATCCAAGCAAAATCCCCAAAATTCTCTTGTGACCACTGCCCCCACAAAATCAGAAATTCAAATTTTTGAAACACTCAAACCTACTAGTAGTGGCACCCTCGTCATGGGTAGTTCAGTCCAGACACTAGCATTGAAAGAGTCTTTGTGTCGCTGCCGTTCGCTTTGAGCCACGTGCGTGGCACGTGAGCTTTCACACATGAGGCACATAAAACGACGCCGTTACAGCTACACTTGCATGGTCTTTGCAGCTCAACGCCTTGAGCAGCCTCCAAGAGCCGCCGCCACCGCCACCCTTTCCTGAATTGCTCCGGCTCACCGGAAAATTCCCCTTGGAATCAACCAGCGGAAAAAGCTTCTTTGTGATTGGGGCGTTCCGCCTTGCCTGCCGGCTCTTGATGTCGCCAAGTTCCATCTCCGCCGGAAACTTCACCATCCCAAACATAAGAAACGACGACCACCGCAGCCGCGCCACCTTTCTGGGCGACACATCGGGCTTCCCGACGCTCTTTGTGGAGGCATTCCGCACGATATCCAGTGCCGGAGACACTGCCGAGGTGTTCGAACCCCTACGGGGCTTTTGGTGATCCAAAGACCGGCCGTTTCTCATGATCATGCTGGATTTTGCGCCCCTTCTCGACCTCGAAACCCCGGAGCTCTGTAACTCCGATAACGACTCCAAACGTCGACGAAAACCCGATATCTCTTTCTTGTCGAAATCATCGGAAAATTGGAACTTGGGAGGACTTTGTTCTCTGAAGGGTATTAGTCTCCCGCAGAAGATAATGTCCTCGGCAGAACACATGTTGTTGTCGGAGCTGAGGTCGCTGAAGAACTCGAACAATTCCGGAGGCTCCGAAGCCGATCGGCGATTCGAATTAGTAATATTTTTGGACAACATATCGTTGCTTAGAGGAAGCTCGGAGAGAGAAAGTGCTTCTTCTGCTTCTTCTTGATCTTTTTCTTTTTCTTCTTCTAGTTGGACATGGTGATCAATGTTATCATCGTTGATTTCCATATTTTGATAAAAGTTTGAGGAGGAGAGAGAGAAGTGGGAAATGGAAGGAAACGACAGAAATTAAAGAGGGAATTGCCTTAGGAAGGAATTTCTTGTACAAGTACTATTTGTACACAAAAATATTGATATATAGAAAGAGAGTTAAAAAAAAAAAAAAAAAACTTATTATTATTATTTTTTTTTTTTGGGAGTATGTCTTGGAATCTTCTTTGAGGCTCTATAAAAATCAAAATTTTTTTTTTGGTCGAAAAGTTGCGAGGCTTCTTGGCTGATGGCTTATAGAATGAAAGGGGGGGAAATAAGCAGTCATATAAGAAACGGCATCTAGAGAAACAACAAGAACGCGGATTTAAATTGGGGCTGAAAAAGCCAAAAAAAAAAAAAAAAGGCAAAAAAGGAAAAATAAAATTACACAATTGAGGAGAGCCAGAGACAAAAAGTAAT
Source organism: Artocarpus heterophyllus (assembly GCA_025403435.1). NCBI lineage: Eukaryota > Viridiplantae > Streptophyta > Magnoliopsida > Rosales > Moraceae > Artocarpus > Artocarpus heterophyllus. Next base: position 6,893,748 of record CM046331.1, read on the forward strand.
TATTCAGAAATGGAAATTTTTTATAGAGCATGAAAACGATAATAACCTTTTTTAAAAAATTAGAGTAACAATGGAATTTTTATTTTGAACTTAAAAGTGGGATTTGAAAACTATACCAATTCATATTAAAGTCAGGAATGAATTTACAACTAGGTTGTACTTACAATCACAAACATATTATCCTATATAAAGTGTCATATTTTTATCAAATGTTTGTTAATTTCACCACGTGTGTTTTTTTTTAATTTATTTTATTTTGACAAAATATTGAGAACTCCACGGTACAGAAATGATCTTTTGTGCACATCTTGACATTAAAGTTGGAGATGCCAAACATGCCGGCTCGGCAACAACCCGGTTTGTTTAAATTAAGCCAAACATGCTTCATGTTGTACGTAGACCTGCCTATTTATTTATTATGCTATGCTGGGCAGTGCTTTTTTTTATAGGAGAATAAGAGAATTAGGCCATTATTGATTAGAAATAAAAATAAATAGATCAAAATTTAATAGTGTTTAGTAAATAGTTTTTATTTATGGCGTCAAGCCCCACCCATAGTCTATTTATATTTGTATCGTGCCCTTAACATACTTGTGTTTTTGTCATGCCTAATAACAAAATTATAGGTAAATAAGATACATAAGTATCAGACATAATTAAAATTTTAACTTATAATGAAGTAAAATATAAATAACAACAACAACATCAATAATAATAATAATAAACGAGATAAAATCTTGTTTGGAAAAATAATATGTTATAATTTTTATAAAAAAAATTGTTAGACTCATAATAAAAAAGCAATAGTATTGTGCCATTATCGTGTTGTCTATCATGCTCGTGTTCGTGCATGTGTCGTATTCTTAACATGCTGTGCCCTGCCTTAATGTGCTTCATGTTCAAAAGTCACGTTAAGCTTAACCTATTTAATAAACATACTTGGACTAGACCAATTTAATAATCGTTTTATATCGTGCTATGTCATGTCTGTGCCAACTTAACATCCCTTGCCCGTTTTGACATCTTTAATCAAAATATATAAAAATCAACTAAATTTAAATTATATGTTTGAGAGGAAAAGATAAAAATACAATAATTCAAAAAATATTCCACACGCCTAAAATAAAAATACCCATACATTAGGATTACCTAATAAGAATTAAAAAAAAAAAAAGCCACAATGATTTAAGTACCGATCTTTTTTTTCCCCATTTTATAGAATTTTTTTTTCCTTTCTTACATTTTAAGTCCTTTTATGGGTATTTCCATCCGTAATGTGCTTTCAAACCATTAAATTTGGTCAAAATTATTTTTTTACAGACCCAACGGATGACAAATAAATACATACTGATGAGTTCCTTTTTATTTTTTAGGACCTTGAGAAAAAATCTCCTTGTGAATATTAGTCCGGCTGCGGAAGCCAGAGAGGGAGGTTATTTCGGACAATGCCGGTGGTTGGTTGGTGGTTAAAGTCGTTTGTTTTTCCCCTAAACGTACGATGGTGGGACGGCCGCGAATTGGTCCATTTAAAAGGTCACCTGTCTTAACCAACGCCACCAATGAAAATGAAAATGCCAAGTGTAAATCTCTCTCTCTCTCCCATTAGATTTACAGTTACTTCAAGTCTACCTCCAATGGCGTCCCTTTGAAGTTTTCACTTTACTAGCTACACAAATGCCTGGTGTGATGGTCACTATTATAAAAGCCCCTTCTACCCTCTAGGTTTTTGTTTTTTTCTTCTTTCTTTACTTCTATAATTAGCTAGTATCCATGTGAGTTAAGTTTGGAGGTTTCGTTCATTCCCTTCTTGGGAATAATGGATACCTAAAAATGGCATATATGCGTGTATATGTATATATATGTATGTGGATACCTAAAAATGGCATATATACGTTTATGGATACCTAAAAATGGCATATCTACGTGCATGTATATGACCCAAAAATAAAAAGTAAAGGAGCTTATGACAAGAAGAATTGATGTTCAAAGCCATCTACCCCTACACCGTATAGCTCCGAGTAGAAACAAAGTGTAGGTCCCATCTCAAATGGAACCCACTTGTTATATTTCATGTGTGCTGTTCTGTGGAGAGTCTCAGAGTAATTTTTCAGCTATTATGTGTTACACATTCTTGATTTGAAAGTACTTAAATATAGACATATATTCATTAAAAAAAAAGTTGAGGCACACAAAATCAAATAAATCCATCATTATTCTATTTAGTGGTGTGCTTGTGGTGTTTTTTTATTTTTTATTTTTATTTTTTGGTAGACATGCACCTATATGTTTCCCCAATTATCTCTATCAAAATTCAAACTTGAAAAGCTCTAACCTCTTAATACTGCATAGTATCTTTACAAGTTTTATACTATAAGGATAATTTGTTATATTTTGCCACTTTTAGGGCATGAAAATAATGTACAATTTTATTTGCTTCAGGATTGTTGCATTGCTAGATATGGACGACTTCTAAAGGAGACACTGATCAATTATTTAACTATATATATGCTTAATACACTATTAGTAACCAGCATACATTTTCAACCAATCACAACTTCAAATGTTAGCTTTAAGACTTGCTAATGACGACACAAAATCCTACATAATCTTACATGTCAATTATCATCAACAGCTAGATTACTGCCGGTAATAAATAGCATCTTTCAACATTATTGGCCACATTAATTTTAACCTAGTTGAATTTACTGAATTCCGTAGCCTTGAACTAGATCTGTTTTTCCAACCCCTTCATAAGAACAGGTTTGCAAAAGTTAACTCATGGGATGAGAACAGATTGATTCGTACAGAACAGTGCATGGTATGGTGATATCTAACTTTGAAACGAGTATAAAAATAATTTTTAAAAATAATCACGTTAAAAAAAAAACCACCTTTTTTTTTCGAACTCAAAAAAAAAATGTTGTAATATTTTTTATTTAATTAGTTAGGTACAGATGACCATATATATAGTAGTAAATTCTTTCGTTTGAGCTTGTCGCTTCTTTGGTGCAACAAAAGGTCATTGCCATACTTAATTGAAGCCATTTTATTCAATGCAAAATAGTCTTACGTGTATTAATTTAAGTTGAAGAACGCAGTTAACCTAATGCCTTTTTCTTTTCTTTTCTTTCTTTTTTTTTTTTTCGGTTTTGCCCTTTTGCCTCCCATCGAGCTCTCTTAACATTAAATAGTTCCTTAAAAGGGGTCCTTTTAAAGGACAACCATAAGGGGTGGAAATAAAGACCGAAATAAAAGGTGTTAGACAGAACCTTAATAACTAAAAAGATCTTAAAGTACCAATGGTGCACACTTTCATGTATTAGCGTGTTTGGTTACTTCTGTTCAAACCAAAAATTTTGGTTGTTATAGTATAATAAAGCTCTCCATGCTACAGTGTTGAGAAAAAATAAGCTACAATATAAAAATTCTCTCATGTTATTGTGTTTAAACCAAAAAATTTAGTTTAAATCACACTTCCAAACTCACTAATAGGAGTTGAACATTTGCAAAATTAATTAAATTCTTGAGTGCAAGAAGGGTTTTTGGCAGTCATGGTCCGGACCACTTCCTCAGTTATAAATAGTGTAAAGCTCTCATATGCTACAGTAGCAATTAAAAAGAAAAAGTCGTTACAGTGCAAAGCTCTTCCATGCTACAGTAAAAAAAATTTTAACCAATATTTCTAACCATTGTACCAAACACATAATACAGGCAGCTACATTAAAAAGGACATTTATCCACAACCTATAATTTCATGAGAGACGCACTTTCAAACACCTCTTCATGAATACAAATATCTCCAACTTGTACGGAGCATGACTTGGTTCTAAAACCTTTCATGAATCCTTTTTTTTTTGTAATAAAATGTTAAATATTAAAACCTTTTAAATATCATTTTCCTTTCTAATTCGATGAGATAGGCCAACAGCAATAAACTCGTTCAACTGATTCGGTATTTTAGAATCTTAATTGATATTAATTAGACGATTACATTTTGGAACAGAAAAAGTAAAAGGATTATGGCTAAACTATACCTATTGGCAGTGCTATGGCGTCTTTGACAAGTCCAGACTGTCAGCGGTGGACAACTTCGTGGTGTCTTAAACTTCGAAGTAAGAGTTAAACTTTTACTTGCAGAACGCTTCATGATATGATAAACACCTTAAATTTGGTCTGAAGAAAAGTTTCTTGTTTCAACAATTTGCCTCCGGCGCCTAGAAAGGGAGGAATCAAGTTTCCACAAATTAATCAGTTGTGCCATTGCGACATCGGTACCATAGCGCTCTCCGGCTGCAATTAGTGCTTTCAAATGTAGTGGAAAAATGATGAAAAAGTGGGTTAGGTCTAATGGGCCTATATGGGCACAACATGGCACTACCGAGCAAGATTGTTCAATGAGTACAACCCAACACGTTTATTAAACACGTTGTGCTTGACATGGATTTTAGATACTAAACACGCTAAGAACATAAGATGTTGAAAGCCTGAGATGAACAAGTCCACGTGCAAGATAATGGGCAGTCAAAGCACTACATTCAACCTAAAAATTAGTTCACTTGTTTTATTTTTAGTCTTACTCTATTTTATTATGTAATTTTCCTTTTTATTTATTTATTATTTAAGTTATGATTGCACTCTATTTTTTTACCAAGACTTGATTCCATTGGGTTTTGCTTGATCTTTCTTTAATGAGATGGATTTTTGATAATATAATTTATTTTAGTAGGGTTTAATGCTTGAGAAGTTGCACCAAATTGCACAATTTCAATTATAATATAAGCAAATAGCACACTTTTAAAAATATTTAAGCACATAAAATTTTTGGAATCATATGCTCTTTTTAAACACTTAAATTTTTATTTTTACCTCCTCCTTTTTCTTCATTTTCTTCTTCCCTTTTTTTCGTTTTTGTTTTTCGTTATCTCGTTGTTGCTTCTTTCTTTTTTTTCTACGTCATTCTATACAAAAATAAATTTTGTTTTAATCTAAATGGACTCTTTGCTAAACATTGTTACATTTTGGTCTTTTTATTTTTGTTACCAATTAATGATGGTCTAATTCCCTCATCCTCTCTTAATACTTTATCAGGATTAATGTTTGTTTTTCTGCATTATATTTCATATTCACCACTAGATATAATAAAAACACAACTACATTATTGTGATGACCCAGCTTTTCGAGCTGCTACTTAAATTGTTTAAACTTAATCCTACTTATTAGTAAGAAAATGCATACTAAATTTTTTTTTTCCTTAAAAACGTACTTGAAACAAGTCGTAGCATTAATAAAAACACAAGTATCAAACTAACTTTGTAGTTATTCAAAATATTTCATAAAACATATCTTATGAAATGCTTTTTGTAAAACATTTCTTATAAAGCTTTTCTTTAAACATTTAATTTTTTAAAACTTTTTAAAACATCTCTTCAAAATAGCAGAAACCTTCTGTAGTAGTATCCATAGCACAGCCGTCGCATCTGTCTCATAACAATACCCAGCTCACCAACCAGTCTCACTGGTCTCTTGTGGTACTACCTACATTATGAAGGAACTTATAATGAACTTATGCTTAGTAGGTTCAAGCTAATCTTACAAAACATAAAACATTCTTCATAAAACTTTTCTCTTAAAACCTTTTCATAAAACATCTTTCATAAACCGTTTCTCATAAAACATTTCTCATAAAATATTTTTCATAAACATTTCTAGTAAATCATTTCCCTTTAAATGTTTTTTCATAAACATTTCTACATAAAAAGATTTCTTAAAAGAAATGCAAGTAATAGCATAACACATGTTTCCATATATACTCAATTATGTACCTCTTATCATTGTTCTTATCTTACTTGAACTATGACCCTAAGTGTACATACCAAAAGCGTATGATCATTAAACACCGAGGTTGTAACATAAGCATAACATGAATCTCCCCTTGGGTCGGGAGACTAATATGATACTTTCTTATCTTAACTTAAGGGTTTTGCCCCTGTTAAACCTGAGTGTCCCCAAATAGAGAAGTTTTTTAGGGCAACACTTATTGCAATTCTGGCTCTGTGGCTATGAAGACTTGATGGAAGGAGTCCTCTAAATTAGTGGACAGTAGGGGAGAGGAACGTAACAAGTTTATGAAGATGAAAATGGGTCTGTTAGGCTTGTTATGTGAAATAGGTAAGAGATACGACGTGTCAGGTAGGGTGGTTTATTATACCAGAGGTAAGATTGACCCTATTGTCAGAAAAACATGTATGCAGTGGACTTTTAAAAATTTTAAATTAAAGTATTTTTCAAAACATAAGTTTGGCATGCTATATGTATAAATTAACCAGATTTTATTACACTTTGTATGCCAAAAAGCTCCTGTACTCTGTGAAGAGAAGAATGCTCTAGAAGAGCCTTAACCAAATGGTCTTCTTTGCTATTCTCTATTCACGATCGGAATGTGTGTGGGCACAAGTGTTAGACATGTATGCCTAAGAAGTAAAAATATAATATGTTTTTGGAGACATTTTTATCAATAAAGAATTCATTTATTATTCATATACAGATTATTGTTCTTTTTACAGTCATATTTGTTGAATGTATAATAAGCAAACAAAAGTCTAAAACTGTCAATCTAAGCCTTTAGAATCAGGCATATGATGGATAGATTATATGAAAGACATGATTCTAAAGGTGACGGTCTAAATCATAAGATCTATAATCGAGGGAATAAAGTTGGGCGCTTTATTTATGCAAAAATTGTTATGTTATCTATATCCCTAACGAGAGATCATTTTTCTTGGCCATTAAAGGTGGACTCCACAAATATAAACAGTGGTACATTGTCATAGGTGACGATGTATTAAATTGAGACATAAAGTAGAATTGATTTAGATTAATAATTCTGTCTTGACAAATCAATTCGCTTTAGACAATCATGTGTGTTGTATCTTAATCCTAAGATGAATAGTGGACCCGTTGCCTTGACTTATGTCTTTTGATATACCAAAAGGTAACATTCACATTTTATGTTGGTTCGCATACCGGTACATTAAAAACATAACTCTTGATAGCATAGACTTAGTATTCATGTATACCGAATTCATAGCTCTTCTTTAGGAGTCGATGATATCCTCTTATATGTGTTATCCTGTAATTGAAGTACTGCAGCGCTCAAATATTTGGATACATAGGTGTAACCGAATAGTATACTGTCTCTAGATGGTAAGTTTTTCAATGGTGAGATAATGGAAAGTAAGAGAAAAATAATCAAGAAGGTAAGACAGAATTTATCCTTAAGTCGATTATGGATATCCTATGGGGATACAATACATTATGATATGTCATAGATACTTAGCTGTTTGGGCTTCTAATTTTATATAGTTCGAGAGTGCAGCTCTAAGCTTTTAGTGGAGTAGCGTTAGAGTTGATAATGATGAAATATATATCTAGAATATTGGGCTTTACAATTATTGGGAGCTTGAACTATATAGGTCCATTAGGTCTCCTTTGCTAGCTCATAATAAATCCTATAACGATACAGCATGCTTTTCCAATAAATTGATGACTTATGTTAAATTATTAGATTGGTTGGAATTCGATAAGATCAGATAATTTATGTCTGTTCATCTATTGAATAATTTATAAAATTAATTCAAGATAAACTTTTCGAATTATCCAGGATAACTTTTTTCCTAGAGATTATCTAGATATGGTTGTTTTAATTAGATAACTTCTTTATTGGGTTATTTGAATTAAAACTCAGGCTTTATCCAAAGAATCTCGAGTGGAAAATAAAAGATTTGTAGGGATCATTAATCATAAGTTCAACAAGCCGATCAGTTAGTTCAGCCTACCGATGGGGGCAAGTTCGGCAGGCCGATCTGATCTAACGATTTTTTGATCACACGTTTCAATGCAATTTTATCATATATTGTTCCATATTCAAATTTTTGAGGCCTTATCTGATAATAACAAACCATGGGGATGACCTCTATAAATAGGGAGTAAGTTTTCCATGTTATTTAGATCAATTGAGAAATTAAGAGTGAGCACTCTAGTCGATGAGCCTTTGAAACTCCCCTGAGATCTATTGTTCACAAATCATGAACGCTAAATTTGGGTTTTGTCAATTGATTGGAAGGAGAGTCACCAAGAAAGAGCTGTATATGGTGTGCCCACACACATACCGATCGTGGATAGAGAATAGCAAAGAATACCAGTTGGTTAAGGCTCTTCTAGAATGATCTTCTCTTCACAGATTATAAGAGATCTTTGGCATTCAAAGGTTAGTAAGATCTGGTTAGTTTATGTATGTAGCGAGTCAAACTGGTGTTTCAGAAAATACTCTAATTAAAAATTTTAAAATTTTCATTGTGTACTGTTTCTTCCAACAACAAGTCGTACAACTCTTCCACCGGTGACTCTCCTTCCAATCAATTGAGAAGACCTAGAGCAAAGGTTCATGATTGTGAACAAAAGCTCTCAGGGAGTTCAAAGTACCTAACACAAGAGTACTCACTTTTAACTTCTTAACTGATCTAAATAACTAAGAAAACTCACTCCTTATTTATGGAGGTTGTCCCCTAGGTTGGCCATTATCAGATAAGGCCTCAAAATTTGAATCTAGATCAACTTTTGATAAAATTGCATCAAAAAATGCGTGATCAAATTATTGTTAGATCAGCAGGTCGAACTAACAGATTGGCCTACCGAACTTACTTTATTGGTAGGCCAAACCTGACGATCGACCTGTCAAACTTACAATAAATGATCCTAGAGAATCTTTTATTTTTCATCCAAGATTTTATAGATAGAGCCTCAGTTTTAATTTAAATAACTCAATAGAGAAGTTATTTGATTAAAACAGTCATATCTAGATAATCTTTAAGAAAATAAATATTCTTGATAATTCAACAAGTTTATCTTGAATTAATTTACAAAAATTAATTCAATCGATAAACAGACATGAATTATCTAATCCTATCCAATTTCAGCCAATCTAATAATTTAATATAAGTCACCAATTTGTTGGAAAAGCATGCCATATCATTACAGGATTTGTTATGAGCTAGCAAAGGGGACCTAATGAACCTATATAGTCCAAGCTCCTAATAATTATAAAATAAATATGCCTAATACATATTTTATAATTATCAAATCTAACGCTACTCTAATAAAAGCTTAAAGTTGCACTCAAACTATATAAAATTATGTTAGACATGTATGCCCTAAGGAGTAAAAATGTAATAAGTTTTTGGAGACATTTTTATCAATAAAGAATTTATTCATTATTTATGTACCAAATCTTGTCCTCTTTACGTTCATATTTGTTGAATGTATGTTAAGCAAACAATAGTCTGAGACTGTCGGTCTAAACCTTAAGAATTGGGCATATGATGGACGGATTCTGCAGAAGACACGATACTTAAGGTGATGGTCTAAATCATAAGATCCGCAATCGAAGGAATGAATTTGGGCGCTTTATTCATGCAAAGATTGTTATGTTGTCTATATTCCTTTTGGGGGATGGTTTGTCTTGACCATCAGAGGTGGACTCCGTGAATAGAAACATTGGCATGTTGTCATAGGTGACAATGTGTTGGATCGGGACATAAAGTAAATTGATTTGGATTAATAATTCTGTCTCGGCAAATCAATTCACTTTAGACAATCATTTGTGTTGCATCTTAATCCTGAGATGAATAGTGGGCCCATTGTCTTGACTTATGTCTTTTGATTTACCAAAGGGTGACACCTACATCTTAATAGTGGTATGCATTTCGGTACATTGGAGGCATGACTCTTGATGGCGTAGACTTGTTATTCATAGATATGGAATCCATAGCTCCTCTTTAGGAGTTATGATATCCTCTTATATGCATTGTCTTGTAATTGGAAAATTGGAGCGCTCAACCATTTGGATACATAGGTGTAGCCGAATGGTATACTATCTTTAGATAGTAAGTTTTCTGATGGTTAGATGATGGAACGTAAGATAAAATAATCGGGAAGGTAAGACTGAACTTGTCCTTAAGCCGATTATGGATTATCATATAAGGATACGATACACTATGATATATCATGGAGACTTGGCTATTCGTGCTTCGTAATTCTATGTAGTTCGAGAGTGCAATTCCAAGCTTTTAGTGGAGTAGCGTTGGAGTTGATAATTATCAAATGTATATATGGGATATTGGGTTTCATAATTATCAGGAGCTTGAACTATATAGGTCCATTTGGTCCCCTTTGCTAGCTCACAACATCCTGTAACGATACGGCGTGCTTTTCCAATAATTGGTGACTTATGTCGGATTTATTAGATTGGTTAAAATTTGGAAGAATTAAATAATTCATGTCTGTTTATCAGATGAATTAATTTTCTAATAAATTCAAGATAAACTTGTTGAATTATTGGGATCGGATAATTCTTGTCTGTTTATCGGTTGATTTAATTTTGGATAAATTAGATCAAGATAAACTTGTAGAATTATTAGAAATTCATTTATTTTCATAGAGATTATCTAGATAAAGTTGTTTTGATTAGATAACTTCTCTATTGGGTTATTTGAATTAAAATTGAGACTTTATCCTATAGAATCTCAAGTGAAAAATAAAAGATTCGTGAAGATTTTTTATTCGGCAGTTCGGCCTGCCGATGGACGTGTTCGGCCTGCCGATAAGCGAAGGATAAGATCACGCATTTTCACGTAGATCTTATCAAATATTGATCCAAATTTGATTCTAATATGAGTTTTGAGACTTAATCTGATAAGGATTGACCCTAGGACCAACCTCTATAAATAGGGAGTGATTCTCACAAGTTACTTAGATCAATTGAGAGATTAAGAGTGATACTCTGCTACTGAGAATCTAAAAACTCCCTAAGAGCTTTTGTTCACAAATTACGAACACTTGCTTTGGGCTCTCTCGATTGGTTGGAAGGAGAATCACCAGTGGAAGAGCTGTACGTGTGAGCCCACACTCACTCTAGTCGTGGATAGAGAATAACAAAGAAAACCAGTTGGTTAAGGCTCTTCTGGAACATTACTTTTCTTCACAGGTTGCAGAGGTTTTCGGCACACAAAGGTTAGTAAGATCTATTTAATTTATATATATAGCATGTCAAACTTGTGTTTTGAAAATTACTCTGTTATAAATTTTTTAAAATTCTATTACGTACCTTTTTTTCGACAATTGGTATCAGAGCCATGGTTTTTTACATAAATTTACAAGTTTGTGATCATGTTATATGTGTAAATTTTGTGATCTTAATCTCTCCTATGTTTGAATTTAATTTTATAGAGAGTTGGCACTCTAAGTTTCTATATATAATATATGTTGTCATGGATTATGTGGCAAATGCTCATTAATTAATTATTGTTGATTAAATTAATTAATTAATTTATGCCGGTTATGGTTCCTTAGAGGTTAGAATGTGTATCTAGGTTTTTCATGTAATTAGATGACAGACTATCATCTCCGTCTAGGAATTATTGTTTAATTTTAAATTTGTAAGAATTTTGTAATTAAATAACTATTCGGAGAAGATGGATCTAAAAGATTGATGATGACGCTTTCAGGTATTTCCTGAGTCTCTAATTTTATGTTTTTAAATTGTTGAAAATAAAATTGATGAATTGCATTAAAAAATTGTATTTTCTGAAATAGAGATTTCTGCTCGATCGGCATGCTGAACCTTACAATTTGGCAGGCCGATGGTTACAGATTGGCAAGCCAGACGTATGGTTCGGCAGGTCGTCAGTGGGACAGAAATCGGGTGGCTCTACCGGCAGGCCGAACTTCCAGTTTGGCATGCCGAACTTTCATGAGTCAACAGGCCGATCTAATTGATCGGTAGGCCGATGAAACATAACCGGCAGGCCGATCACCTAGATCGGTCTGCCAACCGAGAACAGGAAAAGTCTCCAGAAAAGGTACAGTTTTTTCGGTGCAGTTTTAATTTTATTTTGGGACGATTCTGAGAAACATTAAATTTGGATATGACCGAAAATATGAAGTATTCAATTCATATGGGATTGAAGACTTGAAGATGGATATTACTTGAAGAATGATACAATTTGAGGATTCAAGGATGAAGAATCGATAATATGTCTCGATCATTCTCTTGTAATCTTAGTTTTTCTATTCTCTAGGATGGAACCGTAATATTATGGTTATTTATTATTTTGCTTGTGGCTTTGCTTAATTGCTTTGCTTGTTTACATTATTATATGATTTTCCATGTATATTGATAACATGTCATATAGAATAGAGAGTGCCGCTCATATTAAAATTATTCATGCATAATTTTATAATAAAACCTTGATTTCAAAAGATTGAGTGGGAGAAGATTTTTGAAGAGAGAACCTAAGGCCTCCATCGTTGGTCCATAGGCAGAACATGGTGGTCCCGACCCCTAGGAAGGGATTTCTATCATGTACCAGATTGGATCTCTGAGAGGATAAGGTATTTTAGTATGATTTATGGTTGCACACCCCTAGGCGGTGATTATAAATTATGGATAAAATATTGAAATGATGGTTATTCACTCACGTTAATTTTATTATTAACCTCCCCTAGGAGCTCTGTTAATAAAATTAATGGCCAAAGAAATGATCATTAATATATGCTAGATCATACGGGTCCTAGATGGCATATATTAATCAGGAGGGGGTCCGTGTTCCTGATTGAATTTGGCATGACTCCCATAGGAGCTTGTTGAATTCTGAGTTGGGAATTATCGTTGTAAGGTTGTGATATTTTCAAGGTTTTGACACATAAACACATTTGTATGATTTTATATGATTGTGTTATCTTACTAAATTATTATGATATGTTTGCTTATATTTGGTATATGATTCTTTATTGTAGATTAAAAATGTCTAAAAATGCTTTATCATCGATACTTGACAAAAACCTGTTAACCGTTGAGAACTATAATGATTGGAAATGAAACCTGGATATCATCATGTCCTTTGAGAAACTAAAATATGTAATGACAACCCCTTGTCCTCCTGAGCCTATGGGAGACTCAAGTAATGAGCAATTCTAAGCATATAATCGCTGGAAAGATGCTAATGATCAGGCCCGCTGCTATGTTATGGCCAGCATGAATAATGTACTGCAGGCTCAATATCAGGATTATGAGACTGCAAAGCAGATCTTGGATAATCTTAAGGATATGTTTGGAGGCCAGGCCATAACAAAGCAGCAAGGGGCACTTCAAAAACTCTTAAACTATAGGCAGAGGCTGGGGACATCTGTAAAGGAGCATATGATGTTGGTCATGGGTTACCTCGCTGAGGCTCAAACCAATGGAGCAAACATCGATGCTGAAACTCAGATGACCATGGTCTTTGAGACTCTGTCTAAGGAATTTATTTCGTTTAGAGTTACTTTCAATTTGAGCAATAGACGGGATATGACCTTGACAGAACTGATGAAACAGTTACAGGAGTTCGAACTACTGATCAGGGATTCTCCTGCGGGTGGTGACGCTAACATGGTGGCTGCTTCTGGTTCCAATCCTAACTCTGGGAATGGAACGAAGCAACGGGCCAAGAACGAGAAGTCTTCTATTCCTGCTGGTACCAAGAGCAAGAAGAAGAAGAAGAACCCAAAGAAGCTTAAGTGCTTCTTCTGTGGAAAGGTCAGGCATATCAAGAAGCATTGCAAGGACTTCCTTTCCAAAGGAGGTAGGTGTGATCTTCTATATTTAGAAACTTGTTTGGTTCAGGAATCCAGTGACATTTGGGTCATAGATTCTGGTGCAACTAATCATGTTTGTGTTTCTCACCAGGAGTTCAAAGAAACGAGAAGTCTGCTGCATGAAGACTTCACGCTTCGGATGGTTGATGGATCCTTAGTCGCAGCGGAAGCAATAGGAGATTTCCATCTTTATTTTGATAATTATAGGAATTTATTTTTGCAAGATTGTTTTTATGTTCCCAAATTTAAAACGAATTTAATTTATGTAGCTTGTTTATTTAAAGACTCCTACTTGGTTTCTTTTAACGATAAAGTGGTGATTTTTAAAAACAAATCTTTTATCTGTTCTGGATGGATGCAAAATAATCTATATTTTATCAAACCTAAGATGGACTTATTGCTTAATGCTGAGATGAATGATAATAACTCTAAAAGACTTAAAACTTCTCACTCTAATAAGACTTATCTTTGGCATTTGCGTCTTGGTCATATTAACCTGAATAGGATTCAAATATTGGTAAGGGATAGACCTTTAAGTCACTTAAAGGTGGAATATATACCTCAATGTGAATCTTGTTTGGAGGGTAAAATGACCAAAAGACCATTCGAGTCTAAGGGCAATAGGGCCAAAGGGGTTCTAGAACTTGTGCATAGTGATATTTGCGGACCAATGAACATCCGGGCACGAGGAGGGTATGAGTACTTCGTCACTTTTATTGACGATTACTCAAGATATAAGTATGTGTACCTAATGCACCACAAAAGCGAAACTTTTGACAAGTTCAGGGAGTTTCGGGCTGAAGTGGAAAAGCAATTGGGTAAACCCATAAAGGCACTTCGATCTGATCGAGGTGGGGAATACCTTTCTAATGAGTTCTTAGAACACTCATTAGAGAATGGGATTTTATCCCATTTGATTACGTCGGGCACTCCGCAGTAAAATGGCGTAGCAGAGAGAAGGAATAGGACATTATTGGACATTATCAGGTCCATGATGAGTTATTCATCATTGTCTTTATCCTTTTGGGGATATGCACAACAAACCGCTTGTTATCTTTTGAACAATATGCCTTCAAAATCGGTCCCTAAAACTTCTCACGAGTTGTGGACGGGTAGGAAGACATCCTTAAACCATATCCGCATATGGGGATGTCTGGCTCATGTCCTGTTTAAAGATCCGAATAAGTTGGAAGCACGTTCGGAAGTTTACGTGTTTGTAGGATATCCAAAAGGGACTAAAGGGGGTTATTTTTATAACCCAAAGGAAAATAAAGTCGTGGTTTCAACTAATGCAACTTTTCTTGAGGAGAGTTACATGGACGACTTTAAACCTCGAAGCAAAGTGGTGCTTGAGGAGTTAAGGAGTGATCCGATCACTCCGGAGGTTCCAAACGAAACCATTCCGGTCAGTGTAGAAAAACCAAACAAACCTGAACAATAACCTCAGGGGCTTCGACGTAGTGGGAGGATCGGGCGTCAACCTAAGAGGTATATGTTCAATGGGGAGGTCTTCTTGGCTGAACCAGACAAACATGACAGGGACCCTTATACTTACGCAGAAGCTATGGAGGATCTTGACTCAAAACTCTGGACAGAGGCCATGAACATAGAGATGAAGTCTATGGAGACTAATCAGGTCTGGGAGCTTGTGGATCTTCCCGAAAGGGTAAAACCCATAGCATGTAAGTGGATCTACAAGAGGAAAAGAGGAGTGGATGGAAAGGTCAAAACCTTTATGGCTAGACTGGTAGCTAAGGGTTATACGCAAAAGGAAGGAATTGATTATGAGGAAACCTTTTCACCTGTAGCCATGCTTAAGTCCATCCAGATTCTCTTATCCATAGCTGCCGCTCTCGACTACGAGATTTAACAGATGGATGTCAAGACGGCTTTTCTAAATGGCTATCTTGATGAGTCCATTTATATGGAATAGCCAGATGGGTTCAAGGTCACAGGTCAAGAGGGTAAGGTCTGTAAGCTGCTAAAGTCAATTTATGGACTTAAGCAGGCTTCTCATTCTTGGAACATAAGATTTGATTAGGTGATCAAGACTTATAGGTTCTCACAAAATGTGGATGAACCATGTGTTTACAAACACATTAAGGATAGAAAGGTGGTTTTTCTACTGCTCTATGTAGATGACATTATGCTAATTGGCAATGACATTGGGGCGTTGTCATCGGTCAAATTATAGTTGACCAAGCAGTTTGACATGAAAGACTTAGGTGAGGCTAATTTTGTTCTCAGTATCCAGATCTTTTGGGATAGGAAGAACAAAATGATAGCTTTGCCTCAGGCCAGCTACATAGATAAAATTCTCATGAGGTTTGCAATGCAGGATTCCAAGAAAAGTGCACAACCATCTAGGTCTGGAATTACTCTTTCTAAGAAAGACTCTCCTAAGTCTTATGAAGAAAGAGAATACATGAAGAAGGTGCCTTATGCTTCGGCAGTGGGTAGTCTCATGTATGCCATGCTTTGCATACGATCGGATATTAGCTATGCGGTCGAGATTGTAATTCGATTTCAGGCAGATCCAAGACCAAACCATTGGGTTACGGTAAAGCATATTTTCAAGTACCTATGAAGGACTCAAGGGTATATGCTTGTATATTCGAGTGAGGACCTGACTCCTCTAGGATATACTGATTCGAATTTTTAATCCTGTCTGGATTCTAGAAAATCGACTTCAGGTTTTGTGTTTACTCTAGGCGGTGGTGCCATTAGTTGGAGAAGTGCTAAGCAAGATTGCACTTTGGATTCAACGATGGAGGCCAAGTATATGGCAGCTAGTGATGCTTCGAAAGAAGCAGTGTGGCTCCGTAAGTTCCTTGGGGCTCTTGAGGTTGTTCCTGGCATGGATAAGGCGGTATCACTGTACTGTGATAACAGTGCAGCGGTAGCTAATGCTAAGGAACCAAGATTTCATAAGAAGAGTAAACATATTGATCGAAAGTATCATGTAATAAAGGACTTCGTTGAGGGCGGGCATGTCACGGTGTGCAAGATCGCGTCAGAGGACAATTTAGCTGATCCATTCACAAAGACACTTACTGGGATAGTCTTTGAGAGGCATGTGGAAGCTATGGGGATGCGAGATTTGTCATATTTACTCACTTAGTGCAAGTGGGAGATTGTTAGACATGTATGCCCTAAGGAGTAAAAATGTAAAAAGTTTTTGGAGACATTTTTATCAATAAAGAATTTATTCATTATTTATGTACCAAATCTTATCCTCTTTACGTTCATATTTGTTGAATGTATGTTAAGCAAACAATAGTCTAAGACTGTCGGTGTAAACCTTAAGAATTGGGCATATGATGGATGGATTCTGCAGAAGACACGATACTTAAGGTGATGGTCTAAATCATAAGATCCACAATCGAAGGAATAAAGTTGGGCGCTTTATTCATGCAAAGATTGTTATGTTGTCTATATTTCTTTTGGGAGATGGTTTTTCTTGACCATCGGAGGTGGACTCCGTGAATAGAAACATTGGCATGTTGTCATAGGTGACAATGTATTGGATCGGGACATAAAGTAAATTGATTTGGATTAATAATTCTGTCTCGGCAAATCGATTCACTTTAGACAATGATTTGTGTTGCATCTTAATCCTGAGATGAATAGTGGGCCCGTTGTCTTGACTTATGTCTTTTGATATACCAAAGGGTGACACCCATATCTTAATAGTGGTATGCATGCCGGTACGTTGGAGGCATGACTCTTCATGGCGTAGACTTGTTATTCATAGATATGGAATCCATAGCTCCTCTTTAGGAGTAATGATATCCTTTTATATGTGTTGTCCTGTAATTGAAAAACTGGAGCGCTCAACCATTTGGATACATAGGTGTAACCGAATGGTATACTATCTTTGGATAGTAAGTTTCTGATGGTGAGATGATGGAACATAAGATAAAAATAATCGGGAAGGTAAGACTGAACTTGTCCTTAAGCCAATTATGGATTATCATATAGGGATACGATACACTATGATATGTCATGGAGACTTGGCTATACGGGCTTTGTAATTATTTGTTGTTCGACAGTGGAGCTCCAAGCTTTTAGTGGAGTAGCGTTGGAGTTGATAATTATCAAATATATATCTGGGATATTGGGTTTCATAATTATCGGGAGCTTGAACTATATAGGTCCATTTGGTCCCCTTTTCTAGCTCACAACATCCTGTAACGACACGGCGTGCTTTTCCAATAATTGGTGACTTATGTCGGATTTATCAGATTGGTTAAAATTTGGAAGAATTAAATAAGTCATGTCTGTTTATCGGATGAATTAATTTTGTAATAAATTCAAGATAAACTTGTTAAATTATTGGGATCGGATAATTCTTGTCTGTTTATCGGTTGATTTAATTTTGGATAAATTAGATCAAGATAAACTTGTAGAATTATTGGGAATTCATTTATTTTCTTAGAGATTATCTAGATAAAGTTGTTTTGATCAGATAACTTATCTATTAGGTTATTTGAATTAAAACTGAGACTTTATCCTATAGAATCTCGGGTGCAAAATAAAAGATTCACAAAAATTTTTATTCGACAGTTCGGCCTGCCGATGGACGTGTTCGGCCGGCTGATGGGACCTGTTCGGCCTGCCGATCAGGTGGTTTGGCCTGCCAATCAGCGAAGGATAAGATCACACGTTTTCACACAGATCTTGTCAGATATTGATCCGAATTTGATTCTGATCCGAGTTTTTAGACTTAATCTGATAAGGACTGACCCTAGGACCAACCTCTATAAATAGGGAGTGATTCTCACAAGTTACTTAGATCAATTGAGAGATTAAGATTAATACTCTACTACTGAGAATCTAAAAACTCCCTGAGAGCTTTTGTTCACAAATCATGAACACTTGCTTTGGGTTCTCTCGATTGGTTGGAAGGAGAATCACCAGTGGAAGAGCTGTACATGTGAGCCCACACTCACTCCTGTCGTGGATAGAGAATAGCAAAGAAGACTAGTTGGTTGAGGCTCTTGTGGAACGTTACTTTTCTTCACGGGTTGCAGAAGTTCTTCGGCACACAAAGGTTAGTAAGATCTGTTTATTTATATATATAGCATGTCAAACTTGTGTTTTGGAAATTACTTTGATATAAATTTTTTAAAATTCTACTGCGTACCGTTTTTCTGAAAAATTACAAAGCTCCAAATAAGCTAAGTGTCAACGATATATTTTGATGTATCATATCCCCATAGGATATCCATAATCGGCTTAAGGATAAATTCTATCTTACCTTCCCAGTTATTTTTATCTTACGTTCTATTATCTCACCATCAAAAAACTTACTATCCAAAGACAGTATACCATTTGGTCATACCTATACATCCGAATGGTTAAGTGCTCCAGTCTTTATATTACAGAATAATGTATATAAGAGGATATCATTGACTCCACCAATGGAGCCATGGATTTCGTCTCTATGAATAACAAGTCTACGTTATCAAGAGTCATGTCTCTAACATACCGATATGCGTATCATCATAAAATCAAGATGTCACATCAAAAGAATAAGTCAAGACAACGAGCCCATTAGTCATTTCAAGATTAAGATATAACATATATGATTGTCTAAAATGAATTTATTTGCCTAAACAAAATTATTAATCTAAATCAATTCCACTTTATGTCCCAATCCAATATATCATTATCTATGACAATGTATCAATGTTTCTATTCGCGGAGTCTAGCTCCGATAGCCAAAAGAAACCATCTCCTGTTGGGGATATAGACAACATAATAATCTTAGTATAAATAAGGCGCCCAAATTTATTCACTTGATTGCTGATCTTTAAGAATCATGTCTTCTGTATAATCTGTTCATCATATGCCTGATTCTTAAAGGTTTGGACTGACAGTCTCAGACTTTTGTTTGCTTATCATTCATTCAACAAATATGAACATAAAGAGGACGACATTTGGTATCTGAATAATAAATGAATTATTTATTAATAAAATGTCTCCAAAAACATATTACATTTTACACCTTAGGGCATACATGTCTAACATCTATAGAATTCCAAGATAGCCATAAGTTTTAATAGGAAGTTGTGTTTTGTGCTAATGGAGAGTGTTATCCTAAAATGTTTATTGCCTTATTATCGTCATCGGGATGAGTACCTAGAAACTTATTCTTGAGGAACTCAGCTAAAAACCATAGAGTTTTGACTATTCTAGTAAGAAAAAACTGCAGTATTCCTTAGCTTATAGTGGGTTTTTTGAAGTGGGGCCGCTCTTTTGGGTTGAAACACCATGTGGGGGTTATAATGCCATGCCCCAAAGTGATGGTAATAGTGGGTATTTAAAGCCAAAAGAGATAGGCCTAGAGAAACAAGGAATTTGCAAGCTAAGTTGAGGCCTTGCCATTCTAGGTCCTTAGTTGGGTGGTTTTCAGCCAAAGACTTAAGCTCTAGGCCAAAATGGGAAATCACTCGACGTGGGAAAACTCCCTCTAAAGGGTATTTAAAAGATGTTCAACCCCTAATCTAGCTTTGCAGCATCACCTGACACATATGCTACATTAGATGGTTTGTAAGAGGGGAAAATGGAGCACAAGAAATTGTTATCCCATTTTTCGTATAAGTTTGGATTTTTGGGGTGGGACATCCTAATTTGACCTTCAAATAAAAGGAACAAGTCATTTTTGTTGTTTTCTATGGCTTTTTCCAGGTCAGGTAAGTTATTGGGCTAATTGGTCAAATGTGTGATAAGCCGACTACGTCGGGTGGGCCAGTTTAGGTCTAATGGGCATTCTTTTAAAAGTTCACTAAGGGCACCTTTTGGCTTTTTTTGGGTTAGTTTCCTCCATAATCCATTTTATTCTAATTCCTTATAGACTTAAGGTCTCCCCAAGGGGTCCAAAAGTCTAAAATTGAGCCTGTTTATGTTTCTTGACCTTCTAAACCATGACCCAATTTGAGCCAAAAAGGTCAAGAAACATAAACAGTCTAATCCATACATGTTTCTTAGGTCCATGTATCGACTACCATATCTTGAGCCATATCACGGGATATCGGCTTATACTTACATTTTGTGATTATTCGAATATCAACAAAGTTCAAAAGTAGCATTTAAATAATGAAGATAGACATTACAACATGCTTAAAGGAGAAAACACAAGTAATTTAATAATATATTTTATAAATGACTTACCATACTGCATTATATCATTTACTAAAAGTCAAGCAAGTTTTTGGGACCTACACCCTAGGTTGCCCTCTACATGACTTGAACTCTAAGGCTTCATATGCACTCAAGGAAATCTCATCCTAAGATGTTGAATCTTTATTTATAAAATATCTTTAGACATCGTATCTTCAAAACATTTAAAAATAAATTATAAATCACTTCTTAAAAACATTTTAAGAATACATTTTCAAGTCTAAATAGCTTAAAATCATGACAAAGAAAAAAAAAAGGATACAAGAGTCTACCTCGATAATCTAATTAATGGAGCACTCCTCACAATTTCATTTAGAGCCGATAAATATTAGCTTTATAAGGACAACGGTTGATCTTGTCAATAACTCAAGCATTAACACACAAACACCAAATATTGGACTTCTTTAACAAATTAGTATGTCATTTATGGTTCTTAGTGCGCTTCAAAAATTTTAAATCTAAGAATTTTATCACTTAAATACAAACATAATTTAAAACATTTTCTTATTCATTTCTAGTTAAGGAAAAAGGTAAAAATCAATTTAAAACACGAAAATAGGTGTTGAAGGCTTAGACTATTGGAACAACAATCAATTGAGTTGGCCAGTCGATTGGGAACATTATGGCCGGTCTATCGCCTTGTTACGTGACTACACTAGTTGACCAAGGTACACCGGTGCCAAGCAACCACCATGCCATAAAGCTAATGTTCTAGCATTGCTCTGTTTTGAGCATCTAAGTTTAATATGGACTTTAATTAGCCCAAATTAGTTCTAATGCATTTTAATCATGAGATTATAGTCCAAGCTCACCACATGAATCTAATAAAACTATTCTTACAATTTTTCTAACTCATGATCATCGTTTGATTTATTAAAACTCAAACTTTTCTTAAAAGTGTGAAAAATAAAATAATACAGGTTTGAATCTGAGTTTGCGTACATTTTAATGATCAAATCTTGTTTAAGAAACCTTGAAATAAATGGATTTTCATGCTAAATATTTCTTCTTCATGCTCAACCTTCAAAAACAAAGCTAAAACAAAAATTTCTAACATGCAAATTCACATTTATCACTAAACTTTTAAGAACAAAGAACTTATTATCACGATGCCATAGCTAGAACTTAAACACATGAATTTGAAGCAAATAAACCAAAGATAAATCTTATCAACAAGAGACTAAATCACTCATAATGTTTTTAACCTCGGATTATGGCTTAATTGGAGCTTGGATTGATAGCATTCCCTTTGTTTGAGGTTTAAAAAGAGGTTTAGTTTTTCTCCAAGTTTTTTGAGCAAAGAGAGAGGAAATAATTTAAGGGCAAAACCTTGGGCTGTGCTTGGAAAGCTAAACTTGGTGTCTAAAATGTCGTGTATTTGAGTGCTTTCACATGAAAGCTAAAAAGAGGAGTAGTAGAGGTTGCTTTTCAATTTGGCAAAAATAGGGTTTTTTGTTGGATATAAATAAAACAATGTGAAGTGTTGTGTAATTATTAAAATATGTGACTAGAAATTAATTTTAAGATAAGGTTTTAGATAGAAAAAATAGAAATTACTTGTTAAATGTTGTTTATTAATTGGCACACCAATTTTCATATTTACAAACTAATTTAATTAATTAAATTTGAGGTATTACATCTCTGTTCCCCCTAGGGAATTCCATCCTTGAAATTAGAGTTTAGCTCAAAAATAGAACAAATATGGATACAGCTTCCACAAGGTTGACTCTTGCTTCCACTTTGCCTCATCAATGCCATGATGTTGCCATAACACCTTAGCTATATATCACGACATCATAAATTAGTCGCTTTTTGATCAATGATCTAGATCGGCACTTTTGCATAGGTCGTGTCCTCATATGTTGGTACATCATAATACGAAACAATAGTGCTAGGTTCAAACTGGCACTTGCGAAGCATCGATATGTGGAATATGTTATGAACATGAGACAATTCTTAAGGAAGGTTGAGACGATAAGCAACTTTATTGACAAGACGAGTAATCTTGAATGGTCCTATGTACTCAGTACAAGCTTTCTAATTACACTAAAACGAGTAATTCTTTTGTAGGAAAGACCCTAAAAAGGGCAACATCACCTTCCTCGAACTCCAAAGGTCTATGTCTCTCATCAGCATAACTTTTTTGATGGCTTTGAGCTACTCACAAACATTCTTGAATGATGCCAATCTTCTTAGTGTTCTCTCAGATGTCATCCAGCCTAGTGGTGAGTCGATCTCCCAGCTTAGGCCAACAAATTAACACTAACATAGTCTCCGATAGAGTGCCTCAAATGTTGCCATACCAATACTGGTTTGTTAACTATTGTTATTAGCAAACTCAACCAAATGCAGATGTTTCTTCCAATTTCTACCAAAATCTAAAATACAAGTGCAGAGCATATCTTTGAGAATCTGAATAACCCTCTCACACTAACCATCTATCTAAGGATGAAAAGTTGTAGTAGAGTTAAACTCTATACTCAAAGCTTCCTGGAAACTCTTCCCATACTTTGCATTGAGTCGTGTATCTCTATCAAATGTGATGGATAACAAAACCCATGCAACATGACTGTGCTTTAGACACAATTCTCATAAGACTTTCCTCGAATACATGGCCCAAAACAAAATGAAATGCGCCAACTTCGTCAACCTATCTACTACAACCCAAATAGCATTATGCTTTTTCACAGTTCTCAAAAATCCCATGAGAAAATCCATCATTATTTGTTCCCATTGTCGTCCTAGAATTAGAAGTGGCTACAATTGTCCAGCAGGCTTCTGGTGCTTGGCTTTTACTTAGAGACATGTCACACACTCTGCAACATAACTGTGAACATCCTTTTTCATACCTCTTCACCAATATTGCCTCTTGAGATCATGATACATCTTAGTGTTGCCAAGATGAATAGAAAAATGGGACTTATGTGCTTCTTCAAGAATATCAATCATTACTTCTTCCACCTTTGGTACTGCTAGTTGCTCCTAAAAGTACAAAGTTCCAACTATTTGCATGTTCCAATAATCAAACTATTCTCCACTCTGAATCCGAGTCCATGTCCTCTAAAGATGTTGATCTTGCCACTGGTTTTATTTCACATACTGCACCAGTGCTAATGCTAAATTATAGACCATAACCCAACTATGATCCTCATAGTACGGGAGACTAAACTCACTGATCGTAGCATTTCCCATCTAGTTTTTCAAGGCCAAACAAGCAAGACCCTAGAAGAATTCCTGCAAAAGTGCATCTATCATAATGTTTGCCTTGCCTGGGTGGTACTGTAATGTGAAGTCATAGTCTTCCATAAATTTTGTCCATCTTTGTTGCCTCAAATTCAAATCTCATTGGGTGAACGGATACCTCAAAATCTTGACCTTTAGATCTTTAATGCATGAATTACTGTTGCAAGCTCCAAGTCAGGAGTGAGATAACTCTGCTAGTGCGGCTTCAGTTGTCGTGATCCATAAGCTACAACCTGTCCGTGCTATATCAATATACAACCAAGTTTTTGGCCTAACGTGTTGGTGTAGACTTTATACGATTTATCACTGTCATGTATGATCAATGCTAGGGTATGGTCAACTTTGTCTTTAAGTCTTGGAATATGTACTAACATTCATCATTCTATTTAAATTGAACATCTTTCTTAGTCAACCTCATCAATGGAGCCACATACTTACAGAAATCTTATATGAACCGTCTATAATACTTTGTAAGTCCCAAGAAATTGCAAATTTCTATGACATTCTTCAATCGTTCTTACTACAATATCATCTCGATCTTGGAAGGATCCATAGAGATTCTTGACCTGAGAGAATATGTCCTAGAAACTTAACTTTAGTCAACTAAAACTCATACTTTTCTTTTTTCGCATACAATTGATGTTCCTGAAGAGCCTACAGAATGATTCTGAGATGTTGCTTGTGCTCTTCTCATGTCTTAGAGTAAACCAATGTATCATTGACAAAGACGATCATGAACCAATCCAAGTGAGGTCAAAAAATCCGATTCATTAAATCCGTGAATGCAACATGTGTGTTCATTAGCCCAAAAGGCATTACTAAAAACTTCAAATGTCCATACTCTATCCTAAAAGTTGTCTTAAGAATGTCATCTTCCTTAATCTTTAGTTAGTGATATCCTAATCATAGATCTATCTTAAAGAATACCATGAACCTCATAACTAATTAAATAACTCGTCGATTCTCAGTAGCATATACTTGTTGTTCATCGTAACCCAATTTAGTTGTTTATAATTTATACATAATCTGAGAGATCCATCATGCTTCTCAATGAAAAAAAACTGGTGTGCCCTATAGTGACATTCTAGTCTTAATATAACCCTTGGTAGCCAGTTCTTTGAATCGTTTCTTCAACTCCCTCATCTTTGCCAACACCACATGGTATGGTGTGATGGAGATTGAAGTGGTCCCAAGGGAGTAACTCAATGTTGAATTCTATCTCTTGGTTTGACTACAATCCAGACAGTTCATCAGGAAAAACATCCTTGAACTCATAAATTACAAGGATAGCGGTGTTCTCACCAATTACATAAGACTCGCCCTCTAAAATAGATTGAAGGACATAACAAGCTAAGTTTAGGAACTATTTCACTATCATCTAATCAGCACCACTCTGGAAAGTGATCAATGTTCCCTTACTAGTCATTGGCGTTACCCCCTATGGTGACAGTCAACAATTGCACCGTACCTAGACAACCAATCCACTCCCAAGTTCATCATAGGTACTCACAGAAATGACAAGCAAATCAGCCCTCAAGATCTCACCCCTAATAGTAATCTTATAGGATTTACAAGTAACTCTCACATACACCCTACCCAAAGGAGAAGTTATAATTATGGGCTCATCAAATCCCGTAGTCTCTAAACCAAGAATGTTTACCAAAGAATTGGAAATGGGAGAATGTGTGGAACAAGTATCAAATAAAATACGAGCTAAGGATTGGGAAATAAGAATCATACCATCAATTATGGCGTTGCTAGCTTGGGCTCTTGAACTTCCTATTGTGATGGTACGAACTTAACCCTGAGCTTTTCCTTTACCTTATTTGCATTATTGGGTCTTAGGTACACTTGCTTGAACTGTTGTGGTGGTAGAGACTACACATTTCCTAGACTAGTTTTGTGGGCAAAATTTATGCATTGGAAAGGGCATTTGTTGAGGAGTTAACTGATGGAATTAAGTCTATGGAAACTATGATTGTCCATGACCACGATCTCCTTGCTATGGTGCCTATTAAAGGTCTTGAGCAGATAATTCCTTTTGAGGTGATCAGGCTGCTTACAATGGTGACAATGGAAATTGTAATCCGACCGCTACTAGAAGAGTTGCTACTGCTATTGTTAATTCTACCACTGTTTTGACCTCTAGGTTGTTGATACTGCTCTATTGGAAAACAAGTATGCAGTGGAATTTTAAAAATTTTTAAATCAGAGCATTTTTCAAAACGCAAGTTTGACATGCATACATTAATCATAGATCTTACTAACTTTTTGTGTACCGATGTAGGCTTGAATCTGTGTAGAGAAGAATGTTTCAAAAAAGCCTCAACCAATTGGTCTTCTTTGCTATTCTCTATCCATAAATGGAGTGTGGGTGGTCACATGTCACACAGCTCTTTCTCCGGTGACTCTCCTTCTAACCAATTGAGAAGACCTAGAGCTAAGGTTCTTGATTATGAACAATAGCTCTCAGGGAGTTTTAGAGTTTGTCATACTAGAGTACTTACTCTATACTTCTCAACTGATCTAAATAACTGAGAAAACTCACTCCCTATTTATAGTGGTCGAACCTGGGGTTAATCATTATCAGATAAGGCCTCAAGATTTGAATCTGGATCAACTTCTGATGAAAATTGCGTCTGAAACGCGTAAACAGATTATCATACGATCGCCTGCCAAACTTCTTCCATAGGCAGGTGGAATTAGCAGATCGGCCTGCCAAACTTGCGACAATATGATCCCTAAAAATCTTTTATTTCATGTCCGAGATTCTTAGATAGAGCCTTAATTTTAATTCAAATAACCTAATAGAAAATTTTTTTAATCAAAACAGTCATATCTAGATAATCTTATAGAAAATAAAATATTATCCCAATAATTCAACATGTTTACCTAGAATTAATTTTGTAAATTAATTCAACCAATAAACAGACATGAATTATTAAATTTGATCCTATCGAAATTTAACCAATCTAATAATTTAACATAAGTCATGATTTGTAGGAAAAGCAAGCTTATCGTTACAGGATTTATTATAAGCTAGCAAAGAGGGACCCGATAGACTTATATAGTTCAAGCTCCTATAATTATAAAATACAATATCCCAAATACATATTTTATAATTATCAACTCTAACGCTACTCTACTAAAAGCTTAGAGTTGCACTCTCGAACTACATAAAATTGCTAAGCTTCAAATAAGTTAAGCATGCATGAGATATCATAATGTGTCATATACCCGTAGGATATTCATAATCAGCTTAAGGATAAATTCTGTATTACCTTCCCAATTATTTTTATCTTACATTCCATTATCTTACCATTGGAAAACTTACTATCCAAAGACAGTATACCATTTGGTTACACCTATGCATCCAAATGGTTGAGCACTCTAGTCTTCCAATTACAGGATAACGCATATAAGAGAATATCATTAACTCTACTAAAAGAGCTATAGATTCCATATCTATGAATAACAAGTCTACGTAATCGAGAGTCATGTCTCCAATGTACCATCATAAAGTTAGGATGTCCCTCTTTTGTGCATCAAAAGACATAAGTCAAGAGTACCGGCTCATTAGTTAATTCAGGATTAAGACAGAATACATATAATTGTCTAAAGTGAATTAATTTGCATAAATAGAATTATTAATCTAAATCAATTTAACTTTATATCCCAATCCAATACATCGTCACCTATGACAATGCATCACTATCTCTACTCGCAAAGTCCGACTCTGATGACCAAGACAAGCCATGTCCTATTAGGGATTTAGACAACATAACAATCTTAACATGAATAAAGCACCCAACTTTCTTCCCACGATAGCGGATCTTATGATCTAGACCATCACCTTTAAGATTCATGTCTTTTGCATAATCTATCCATCATATGCACGATTCTTAAAGGCTTAGACTTTTGTTTGCTTATCATACATTCAATAGAAATGAATATAAAAGGACAACATTTAATACATGAATGATAAATAAGCTCTTTATCGATAAAATGTCTCCAAAAATATATTATAACATTTTATTCCTTAGGGCATCATGTCTAACATTCCTATGATCCATCAACTACTCTAGTCTAGTTTTCATAATAGTTTGTATTGTCTCTCTCTATTGATATTGTGGATAATACTAAATCACAATAATTCCTAATCCTCAAAGCAACTAGAAAAAAACATAAGGGGCTTTTAAATCCTTCTTGAAACTTAATGCACTTTTCTTCCTTAGACCCTATTGCAAATAAAGCGAACCTGACTAATTCGATGAAGTTCGCCTCATATTTCCTTATTGTCATCTTTCCTTGCTCTAACTTGCAGAACTTCACACTATTCTGGTCCCCATAGCTTTATGGAAAATACTGTTCATAAAACAGCCATTCAAATTCTACCCAGTTTACATTCCTGGTATTTTGAGCATGGCTCACTTGCTTCCACCATGCATTGGCGCTACCCTTAAGTTTCTACATTATGAATTCGACTTAGAATTCAAGATGCACACCCCGAATATTCAAAATTTTCACCATAGAATTGAACCAATACTCTACCACTTGCATGTCATTGTTTTAGTCAAAAGTCGGTACTGTTGCAAGTCAAAATTCCCTAAAGAAATGTTATCGGTGATCAGCAGTGGAATTCTCCCCCTACACTCTTGATTCCATCTACCTGAAGGTAAAAAACATGATATTCATCACACCCTCATTGTGAACAGGATCATTGGTAGCAGAACGATGCCTAGGTGTCGTTCGCTCAGTTCTAAAAAGAAAACTAGATTAATAGTAGTTTACTGATGCCCTATTATGTATGCACAATTCCCAAGGTTTCAAAACCTACGGCTCCAATATCATCTTATCACGCCCTAAAATTGTGACGACCTGCCTTTTTGGGCAGTCATTTTACTGTCTTAAACATCATTCTTAAACAGTGATCATACTTACTTAGTAAGAAAAATACTGAAATTTTTTTTAAAAATAAATATACTTAAAAACTATTGCGACCTTTGTCATCATTCAAGTTGAGTCACCGCTCAATACTTGACTTTAAAACCATTTCAAATCGTTTCTTAAAACTTATTAAGAGACATTTACTAAATCATTGATTAAAACTTAACTTTATAAGCAAATAAAACATTTTGTAAATACACTGTAAAACTTTGAAAACATTATATTAAATAGTGGAAAACTTTTTTTTGTGTAGCGGAAGCAAATTGTGGTGGTATCCATACCCAAATCCTTGTATCTGTCTCCCGTAGCATCCAATTCTTCTAACGAGTCCTAGTGGTCAGCCATAAAACTACCTACAGCATGAAGAAACTTTTAATAACCTTTCACTTAGTAAATTCAAATATAATCTTGCAAATCATTTAAACATGCTTTAAAACTTCTCTCATAAAAACCCTTCTCTTAAAATGTTTTTCATAAACATTTCTAAAAACATTTTTCATAAACATTTCTGAATACGTTTTTCATAAACGTTTTTCATAAAACATTTCTTTAACATTTTTCTTCAAACATCATTTATAAACCTTTTCTTGTAAACATAAAAATGTTTTTCATAAACATTTAACATAAAACATTTCTCAAAATGTTTTTCATAAGCATTTAATGTAAATACTTTATAAAAAGTATTACAAGAAATTCATAATGCATGATTTCAATTATGCTCAATTATGAACTTCAATTATGAGCATTTTATGAACATTCTTTCTTACTTTAACTTTCTACATTTGTTCCTTAACTTTCCTTATTTTACTTTAACTTTCCTTATTTTACTTTAATGTTTGTACCAACATCATTAATCATGAGATCATAAACATGATGCTTCCCTTGTGGAAGACTTGAGACCATCGAACATCGAGGTCATATACCTCACATCTACGAGGTCAAACTTTAACTTTACTTTCATTACCTCACAACAAAGAGACTGGTAGGACACTTTCTTTTTATCGTTACGTAATCTTCTTATTAACTTTAGTGAGCATAAGAAATGCTATCACATTATATGCAAACATCTTTGTAAATCATATCATATACTCTAAAACCTATTGCATAACAAAGCAACTTTTGCATAACAAATGCAACATGAAATGCAAACACATTTTGCAAATCATAACTTATACTTTGAAACTTATTGTATAACAAATGCGACTTATTGCATAACAAATGCAACATATAACGCAAACACACTTTACAAATCATAACTCGTACTCTTTTAAATAGTGTGCATTTCATATGCAACCATACTTCAAATACATTGAAAATCATAACTTGAACTTTTAAAAACATTATGCATATCAATATGCAAATAGACTTTAAACATAACAGTTGCAAATTCATTGTAAATCTTGCTTTGAATCTTTAAAACTTTTTGCATAATAAATGCAAACATACTTTAAAAGAAACTTGTATAATAATTGCAGATTCATTTATAAACGTATACATAAATATTTAAAAATCATTTACTTCATGTTGTAGGTGAGGTTTGAAACTTACCTGAACTTAACTCTAACATTTTCTATTCCATTCCTTTCTCATTCCTTTTCCGTCCATTAGTCTACTTCTGTGTCAAACGACAGCCGACTCATCAATTAACTTTGTTTTTATCAATCTACTCGGTTGATTATAAAACGTAAACATTAAATATTCATTTCCTCTTAACTTAACTTGGTACTCTATCGGTTTACCCTTCTCTTTACTTAACCTTATAAACTATTGGTTTTCCTTTCCTTCACTTAGCTTTGTAACCCACCGGGGTTACTTTTCCTTTTAATTATATAACCCATTGGGTTACCTTTGTTTACTCGAACATCCCTTATTAAATCTCCCATCTCATATGACGGTTTCATTACCTAATGTGTTATGGAATATTTTTTATCTAAGAACGTTATGCTAAATCGGAGTGTTCGAATCCGTTTTAGCCGTTTCTTTAATAATGACGATTTTACCCTTGGTGGGTTTTTCGTCTATTTTCTAACACTATAAAACCTATTTCTTAACTTTACCATTCTCTTACCTACATATTACGAAAAAAATTTCACTAAGAAACATTTCCGACATCAGGCGTTTCGGGCTCGTTTTGGCCATTTTTACAAAATGACTATTTTGCCCCTAACGTTTTTCTTTCATTCCTTGCCTAATCTTTAAATCCTTTAAAACTTAGCATCCATAATTACTTACTGCCTATAGCAATGTAGGAAACTAACGTTCCTTAGTGAAAACCTAGTTTTCACACAATTTTACAATTTTGGCCCGAAATACAAAAATGTTTACATTTTTACCCTCAGAACCAAAATGACCACTTTACACCAAAACGCTCAATTTCTCATAAGGAATAAAACTTACAAAAGCACTATGGTTGAATTCTAAACTTTTCATAACGTTTTCATTTTACAAAATTTTGTGACCAAAATTTTGTAAAACTCATAACTTCTAAACTGAGCAGAATTTTGAGAAACTGTCCATGTTGTCCTAACAGTTTTGATGCGTTCTACAACTTTCATGCTTTAACTTTCTTGAAATTCCATCATTTAGAGGGAAGTTTTGGCTGATTTCTAAATCTGTCAAGAATCTTTTTTTCTTTGCAATTTAGTCCCGTTTTAAATTTCATCAAAACCCTTACTTTCTCCTTTCCATCAACATATAACATAAAATAACCATGCCATATTGTCCATTTTACATGGCATGGCTTAAACATTTCATCAAACACTTTATATGCATATTAAGCACAAACTTTAACTTAATTAAAAAGATTAGGATTTTTCCTAATCCACGCAAGATACTTGTCTTTACTTTTCCTTGCTTGAAACCCTTCAAAGTTCCCTTGCTATCAAGCCCATACCTCACCGTAAAAAGTCCATCAAAACTTGAACAAAACCCTAGAAAACTTAGGGTAAAGTTTGGATTTTACCTTAAAAATTGATGGAACCTCTTGACCTTCAATTCTTGAAAGTTGAGTGGGACAAATATGCCAAGATTTAAGCTTGAAAAATTTTTGAAGGAACCCTCCTATGGTTGCCGTGGGAGATGGAGGAAGAAATCCATTTCTTCCTTTCTTCCTTTCTTTCTTTCTTTTCTTTCTTTCCTTTCTTTCTTTCTTTCTTTCTTTCTTTCTTTCTTTACTTTCTTGCCTTGCACGGTGGAGACCATGTTTAATCCCTTATATCATATACTAATTCAACTTTTTCTTTTTTTCTTCTTTCTTTTTTTTTATAAAAAGGTAATGAGTCATCACCTTGGTAATCTATTAGGTTACTGACCACATTAGTGGATGTGGTGGCCGAATCAAAACTTTCAAGGTGTCCCACTAACTTTTTATGCAGTCTAAGTTATACTGATAGTATTTTTCCTATACTGTCGGTATTCTTTTTCATACAGTTCATGAGGTCCCATAACCTCCAATACTTATCCACATCCATTACTTAATGTAATTCCAATATTATCTCACTTTGTACTATCCAAATTTATACTAACAGTAATTTTCTTATACTGTCGGTATATTCTCCATATTGCTACAGTATTCTTTATTCATCCTTATTCTTCAAACAGTATTATTTCTATACTGCTTCAACTTAGACAGTCTAATTTCTATAGTGCATGACCTTAAACAGTCTAATTCCTACACTACGTTACTTTTACAGTGTAATTTTTATACTGCATAACTTTATCAGTGTACTTTCTTACACTGTTGTATTTAAATACTGTATAATTCTCTACGTTATTATACAGTATTTTTCTTCTTAAAGTGTATTTTCATCTTATATAATTCTTAACTTATTGCATTTTTAATGTAGTAAAAATGGTCGGTTGTTACAAAAATCAGGCCTGGTGATGTGGTAGTTTAATTAGAAATAATTAATTAAAAATTAAACTTAAACGCTAATTATGATAACATTATTTTTCAAAAATCTTGAGAAAGTATTAAAATTGGAAATAAATTTTTAGTCATCACATTTTAAGATGTCGCATTGACAAAAAAATTATGGCGTGATTTAAAATCATAATTGGAAACATTACATTCAAAAACACCACAAAAGTATTGCCTAGGTCCAACCGAACCACACAATATGTGTATACATAATTTTAAAACAAAAATGATAAAGTAGACATCCAAACCACAATCCAAAGGGAAATAACAAAAGTGCATGAGAATAACTAATTATTACATGCCTCACAAAACACACAATAACTGCAACAAGCAATAACTTAGCTCTCGAACTCCACAAGTTATACCAACCAACGTGCTACTCCACATAGTACTCAGATCCTCTTGAGGGGATTTAAAATAAATAAATATATATATATACAAACTACGAGCAGAAGTCTTAATAGAATTGTAAGTTCAAAAGCAACATTTGAATAATAATGATAGACATTCCAACAAGCTTAAAGTCTAACACAAGAAAATTGATAATATTTTTAATAAAAGACTTATCATACTTCATCATATGATTTATTGAAAATCATAAATAAAGACTTACTCGTTTGCAAGGCCTAGAAACACCACTGAAGTGGCTCATACGGGTTTTTAGGACCTACCTCCTAGGTCGTCCTCTACATGACCTAAACTCTAAAACTCCATGTGTTTAAAACTCAACTAATAGAAGAATCTCATGCCAGTTAACGTTTGAAAAATATTTCAAACATTTTCTCATTTGGGTAAATCTCATTCTGAAATATTGAATCTTTATTTATAAAATATTTTTAGAAATCATATTTCCAAGTACATTTGAAAATAAATTATATATAACTTCTTAAAAACATTTTAGGAATACATTTTAAAGGCCAAATACTTAGAATCATGACTAAGAAAGAAAGAATGTATGATCTTATCTCAACAATCTAAGTAACTGAGCACTCTTTGCAATTTTGTTCTAGACTAATAAATGTTAGCGCCACAAAGAAAACAGCTAAATATAAGCATTAACACACAAACACCAAAAACTGGACTTAATTAACATATTAGTATATTACTTATTGTTCTTAGTGTGCCTCGATAAAGTTAATCTTAGAATTTTATCACTGAAAGTCAAACAGACTTTAAAAGACATTTTCATTCATTTCTAGTCAAGGAAAAAGAAAAAAAAATCAATTTGAAGCACGAAAACAAGTGTTGGAGGATCAGACTATTGTAACAACAGTCCATTGTGCTGGCTTAATCGGTTTATGTCAAGAGATAAATCTTATGAACAATAGATAAAATCACACAATTTTTTTAACCTCAGATAATGGCTTAATCAGAGCTTGGATTGATGGTATTCCTTCTGTTTGAGGTTGAAAAAAAGGGGTTAGTCGTTCTCTGACTTTTTGGAGCAGAGAGAGAGAGAGAATAAGCGAGTGAGTAACATGATTTTCTTGCTATCTATTTTTAGAAATGTTACTTTGATTGTTTTAGTGGTTTTGAGGGCTGTTTTTATAGATGGAGAGAGATTGGTCAATGGTGGTTAGATCTTATAGCGATCCTTGTCAAGTGTGAGTTTAAGATTTATAGTTGTTGGATTGTTTATGCTTGAATCTAATTAGTGGAAATATTGTTACGCGAATCCGGGGAGTTTTGAAACGCTTGGAATGATGCCCATGGCACCTCTTTGACGAAAGTAAAAAGTCCAAGCGCCTATTAAAAAGTGCCAAATAAGTGAACTAGTTGGTTTCAAAATATATAAATAAAATATATCTATATTAAGTATAGTTGGACTCAAAACTTTAGCATGGGAGATATTTACATTATAGGTCACTTTTTTTTATTACTATAACACGTAAGGGTTCACAATATAGCAACCAAAATTTTAAGTTATAATTGATCTTACCAAATACCCTTTATATATGTATATATATATATATATATATATATGTTCATGTAGTATAAAATGTATCTTTTCTTGTGAATACGAATTGTTGTTTGTCATTTAATTAATTTTTTTAACAGTCTAATATAAAAAATTACTTATAGGTCTTTATTTTTTTTATCTATCAAATCTATATCATAAATTGTATTCTCTATATGTAAGTTTTATTATTATTATTTTGTTGTTACCAAATCCAACAGGTAAAACACATATACTACCCATATGAGGTCTTATTGTAAAATGACCAAAAATAAAAATAAGAAAAGAAGTTTACAAATTCATGGTCATGAAATGAGTGAAAGTAAAATTCGTGAAAATAATCTTTAAAGGGGGTAAAAAAAAAACTTGACAAAGTAACAATAGTAATTAATTAATATTAATAAACGATCAATCAATATTATTGATCAATTTACAGAGTATGTCATTGATTTTTTTTTTTTTTTCTCTTTTCTATCTTTAATAACTATTAGGGTTTGATTTAAAGAAGCCCAAATCAAACTAAGGTCAAGGCCCAGTAAAATGCACGGCCTAAATCATATGGTGAGGGAAACAAGTTTGAGTACATTGATAGCTGATTCAAGTGTGACACTCTAGCATTTTTAGTACATTAAAAACGCAATAACTTAATAATTATGTTAAGCAAAATATGTGTCATAAGGATTATTGTTTAATTCAATTTTTATGATAAAGTCCATAAAAGCAAAAAGGGATTTTTTTAAGGGTAAAAATCATGTCATAATCTTAAATAAAGAAGGACTAATATGGAAACAAGCTGAAAGCCTAATTGTTGTAAAATGTGTTGCAACAAATGTTGAGACAAAAATATAGTTTAAGAAAAATACTGTATAATAATATGAAAAATTATACAATATTAGAATAATACAGTGTAAGAAAGTACACTTATAAAGTTATGTAGTATAAAATTACACTGTAAAAGCAATGCAGTGTAGAAACTAGACTGTTTAAGGTTAAGCAGTATAGAAATTGAACTGTTTAAAGTTAAAACAGTATAGGAATAATATTGTTTGGATGATATGAATGAGTAAGGAATGCTGCGTAAGCTCGTTACAATATAGAGAATATACCAACAGTATAAGAAAAATACTGTCAGTATAGATATGGACTGTATAAAGTTAAGCAGTATAAATTTAAACTGTGTAAAAATGTGGGACCCACCATGGGACACTCAAATGGATGAGAAATTGCCACCACATCCTTTTGATGTGGCCAAATAAAATCTTGCCACCTTTACCCTTAATGATGCTTAAGGATGAATAAGTATGTTTAGTCACCAAAAAAAGGAAGAAAAGAAAAGAAAAAAGGGGGGACACTCCAAGGTTGGATAATGTGCCACATCTCCCTTGGTGGAATTGACAAGTGTTGTGGGCAATTTCTTCTTTGCAAACAAGTCTCTAGGGTGATGTGTGTACATAGCCAAGGACTTGTTCAAAGAAAACTACCCCTCCCATGGAATTCCCTCAAGAATTTTTTTTTTTTTAATGCATAAGCCTCCAAATCATGTAAGGAAGCAAGTTTAAGTGTTGACGATCAAGGATAACCAATGCTGGAGGTAAAAGTTCAAGCTTTTTCTTAGGGATTTTGACGTTTCTCTTGAACTTTAGATGAGTTTTGATTGGGTTTTGTGGAAAGGACATAACAAAGTTTTGAGCTTAGCAAAGGAGGATAAAAAAGCTTGGTAAAGTTTAAGTAAATCTCTAAACTTCATACTTGAAAGTTTATGCTATAAACATGCATGTCATGTGTTTGATGAAATGTTTTGAGCTATGGCATGTAATATGGACATTATGGCATGATTATTTTATGTTTTATATTGATGGTGATGATGATGGAAAGAAAGAAAGTAAGGGTTTTGTGTTTAAAAGTAGAAAATGGTTAAACTTTATATTTTATACAAAGTTTAACTAGTCTCAAAGGAATGGGTTTTGAGGGCCTTAGAGGCCAAATTATGTTTTAAGTAAGGTTTGGAATTTACCAACATAGTGATGGAAATAACTTTTGTGAACAAAGTTTTGTAAAATTTCAAAAGGACTAAATTGTAAAGTTTTGCAAAAATTCAACAGATTTGAAAATCAGTCAAAAAGTCCACTATAATGTAGGAATTTCAAGAAAGTTAAAACACAAAAGTTGTAGAACTCATCGAAACTATTAAGGTAGCATGGAGAGTTTGTCAAAATTCTACTCGGTTGAAGAGTTACGAATTTTACAAAATTTTGAGCATAAAATTTCATGAAATGGAAATGTTATGAAATGTTTAGAATTCGACCAAGAGGTTTTTGTAAGCTTTATACCTTGTGAAAGACTAGATGTTTTGGTACAAAATGATTGTCTTTGGTTTCGAGAGCAAAAATGTAAAGATTTTTGTGTTTTAAGCCAAAATCGTAAAATCGCGTGAAAACTAGGTTTTCACCAATGAACATTGGTTCCTACACTACTATAGGTAGTATGTAATCATAGATGCTAAGTTTTAAAGGATTTAAAGTTTAGTTAAGGAAAGAAAAGAAACGAATGTTAAAGGCAAAAACGCAGAGATCTTCAAGTTTCAAGTCAAAACTATAAAGTTTCGACAAAACAGATTTAATTGAAATGAAAACCATTGTTTCTATTTTCCGTAATATTATGAGACATAGCAAAAAATTTTAAAAACCTGTCAAGGGCACAATAGTCATTCTACGAAAACGGCCAAAACGGACTCGAAACGCTTGATGTTAGAAAACATCCCTTAGTGGGAATTTTTCCATAACATATAAGAAATGAGAGGAAAAGTTAAGCAAAAAGTTTAACAAAGTACAAAGTCGATGAAAAAACCCGTTAAGGGTAAATTTGTCATTTTTGAGGAAATGGCTAAAACGAAGTCAAACACTCCAAATTAGCAAAACGCTCTTAGACGGAAAATGTTTCATATCTTGTTAGGTAAATAAACCATCGAGTGAGATGGGAGATTTAACTAAGGGAGGTTTAAGTTAAGTTAAGAGAAAGGTAACCCGGTGGGTTACAAAGTTAAGCAAAGAAAAAGGTAACCAGATGGGTTACAAAGTTAAGTAAAAAGAATAATAACCCGATGGGTTACAGAGTTAAGTAAAGGAAAAGGTAACCCCGGTGGGTTACAAAGCTAAAAAGAAGAAAGATAAACCAATAGGATATACAGTAAAAGAAAGTAAACTGATAGCATACAAGTTATGTAAAAAGGATTGAATATTTAATGATTAAGTTATGTTATCAATCAAGTCGATTAGTAATCTGAAAAGTTAACTAATAATTCATGTGTCGTATGATCAGGACAAAAGCCAACTATTAAAAGGAAAAGGTAGGAAACGGGAACGTTCGAGCTATAGACAGGTAAGTTCAAACCTCACCTACAGCATGAAGTAAATGATTTTCAAATGCTTATATATATGTTTGCAAATGTGTTTGCAATTATTATGCAAGTTGTTTTTTAAAGTATGTTTGCATTTGTTATGCAAAAGGTTTTAAAGTTTAAATCAATATTTGCAATGCACCTACAACTATTATGTTTAAAGCATGATTGCGTTTAATATGCATAAGGTTTAAAAGATCAAGCAAAGGTTTGTAATATATTTGCAATTATTAGTCTTAAAGTATGTATGCATGTGAAATGCACAATGTTTTAAAGAGTACAAGTTATGATTTGCAAATGTGTTTGCATATGAGGTGCTAATATTTGATATGCTCACCAACGATAATAAGAAAGTAAAGTAAAGATGATAAGTTGTATCAACCAGCCTTCTTGTTGTGAGGTACTCAAAGTAAAGTTAAAGTTATGACCTTGGTGTTCAATGGTCTCAAGTCTTCCACAAGGGAAGCATCATGTTTATGATCTCATGATTACTGATATTGGTAAGAACACTAAAGTTTATAAGATAAGGAAAGTTAAAAAACAAAGATAAAAAGTTAAAGTAAGAAATGAATGTTTGTAGGATGCTCATAAATAAAAGTTCATAATTGAGCATAAATAGAACCATACATTTCAATTTTGCTTATATTCCTTATTATGAAATGTTTAAGTGTTATGAAAAACATTCTGAGAAAGGTTTTATGTTAAATGTTTATGAAAAACGATTTTATGTTTACAAGAAAAGGTTTATGAAAGACGTTTTAAGAAAAACATTTAAAAAATGTTTTATGAAAAACGTTTTAAGAGATATGTTTTTATGAGAAAGGCTTATAAAGCGTGTTTTAATGATTTGTGAGATTATGATTGAACTTACTGAGTGAAATCTCATTAAAAGTTCTTGCATGATGTAGGTAGTCTTATGGGTGACCAGTACGACCTTTTTAAAGAGCTATGTATTGCGGAGGACAGATCCGAAGATATGGGTGTGGATACCGCTACAGTATGTTTCTGCTGCTCAAAGAAAATATTTTTCCACTATTTGATACAGTGTTTTCAAAGTTTTAAGATATGTTTTACGAAATGTTTTATATAATTATAAAGTTAAGTTTTAAGCTTTGATTTAGTTAATGTTTCTTATTAAGTTTTAAGAAACTATTTGAAATAGTTTTAAAGTCAACTATTGGGCAATGTCTCAACTCAAGTTGCAACAGAAGTTGTAACAACTTTTAAGTATGCTTTAAAGTATGTTAGAAGGAAAAGAAAAGAAAATTATTTAGTATTTTTCTTACTAAGTAAGTAAGATTAATGTTTAAGAAATGATATATAAAAAAGTTACGTAACTGCCCAAAATAGTGGGCCGTCACTTCAAGTGCTTGTTGTGCTCACACTACATGATTTGATTCAGGCCAGATCAAGTATTACTCTAGTTGAACTTTGCAGTCACCATGATTGAAGTGCTTGTTTCGTCTACAAGTGATTGACGAAAAGCTAACAATCGTAAAATAGAGGTTACAATCAGCTAAAAAGAGCGGTTACTCGAGCTTATGTGGCCTAAAGCTCATGGAACAATCGTCTAACATGTGTCTTACTTTGTTGGCAACTACATGTTGGAAAATGGTTTAATAAAAAGTTGTGATGAGCCATTTTGAGGCCCAATTAAAGTGGGACCTACTTCATAAATGTGACGGATCTTGGTGATTTGCGTTCTCCATCGTGAGGAGATCGAAATCATATATTCACACGATTAAAATGGTTATAGGGTGAATGAAAAATTGATGATCAAAGTATGCCCATTGGAATTGGTTTTTGCGAGAAAGATTACTAAAAATTAAAAGTCCTACATTGCTTACGCAATTTGCCTTGGTAAAGTTTATATGAGTTTACACTTTTGGTCTTGGGTAAGAACTTCTACCTAAGAGGCTTTCTCACTCGTAGAGGGTGCAAATCATCGGCCCAGTGGGTAGGGGACCAATGTGTGCACCCACACTACGTTGGCACATAAATGTTGCTTTGTCAGGCTTGCCCTCGAGCAAGCTTTGTTTTGCAAATTTTTTTATTTGTTTTTTCAACTTAAAACATGGATTAATTTTGCATGAAATCCATAATATCAACAGACATTGCTAGACATTGAAAATGAATATGACTGTTAGAATTTATGGACATTGGTTCATGAATTTGGACATGATAGTGGGAAGGTTAAATCTGAATTTCAAAGATTGTAACCATCAGATTAAAGTCTCATTATTGTAGAAATAATTCTCATTATTTTCAAGTTTGTAATCCCTCACCCCACAATAGCCTATATAAGAAGGCTATCCTCAACATTTTTATACACACAAATTCAAAATTTCTTTATGCTCTCTCTTGCATTGTTTGGCTTAAGTTCTCTTAGAGTTTTACACCTACTCTGGTGATAGAGTAAAGGTGTGGTTTCAAGTTCACCGAACTAGTACTTGTGGTGCCAAAGTCCTGCTCGATTATCGTTGTATCCTACAAAATAGATGCTCATCGTAATCTCAAGCACCTGTGGAGCGAGCAAATCTATTTTAAAGAAATAGTGCGATATACGTGCCTCGACGTCCAATTTTTTGTTTGATTTGGTTTAAGACTGAAGGTTTCATTGTAATTGTTTCCCTTCTTTTGTAATATTTTGTTAATATTGAACTTGTTTTTTTCTTTTTATTTTATGCAATTTTGCTAACGTTGCACAAACCCGCTACTCTTTTTGGCAAGAACCCCATTTTGTCAAGTGAAGCCTCCGTAAATAGGCCAAGAGCCCTCTCTATTAGATATACTTCTTCTAATTCTTTACCCTCATGCATAAACACTTTCTCTCTTCCTAATTTCTCCTTCTTCTCTACATAAGCATACATTATTTTCAAAAATCATTGTAATCTGTATCAGGCTTGATCAATACTAAAGAAGCTCCTCAATAATAAACATAGCTCAATATTTGAGTGAACCACTCTAAATCTCTTATGTGATGTCTTTGCTTTAGTTTCTTCATTTAAGATCCCATTTATTCTTGGCATTTTAAGTAATTATTATACAACTAACCAAATTCTTGAGCATCTTAGGACCTAATAACAATAATCGGCCCTCACTCAATCTAAATTTACGTCTTAATTACGTTTTACACATTGCCCTTACCCTTGTCAGTGACACCTCACTATAAAGACCAATGTGCAACACAAAGACCCCCAGACTTGACGTTGATGATCATTGCACAATGTTCATGACAAGGGAAACCATTTAAAAATTGGAGGCTCAAGACGATGTTATGGTGTTGATTATTGCTGTTAGTGAAAATTGTAACACTATATTTAATAAACGTATATTTCTCAAAGTTAAAATAAATATCAGGTTAAATATTTATTATATTATACTTTTCACTTTTATATGTTACATTACAATATAACGACTACAGCATAAAAATAGTCCAGTAGACTATAAAAAAGCCCTGAAAACCAAAAATTTGAAATTTGCGTTAGGTCTGAGACTGCGCTTCAACTTGCCACCATGCTCCTTTCACTAATCCAAGCTTTTTTTATTTATCTATTTAAATGCCACACCAATAAATTGGTCTTTTGCGAGATTATATTATAATAAAGTATAATCTCTCGCAATAACCAAATAAAAGCATAGAGAACTTTATGTTCTTTTTTTTTTTAATTCTCTGAGAGAACTTTGTGTACTTCTTTGAATTTCTAGCTTTTGTGCTTGTGTTTTCCTAGTTTTTTTATTTAAAAGCGCCTTTGTTCTGCACATATGCCTTTTCTTTCTTAATAAAAATGAAATTCGCGATAATGAATTAAAATTTAGATGTGTTAACGAATTAAAATTCACGAATTATTTTCACGCCGTCTAGAAACAGCAAATTTATGCAACCAAATCCATAGTTCAAAAGAGAGATGAATCCCAACCAAATTTTTAAACTGATTCACAGCAACAACTTATAATACTTAAAATTTTCCACATCGTTTTTCGGTATTAGAATTAAAATTTCCCAAATCACCAGTTTGAAACAAAAACAACCCTTAATCTCAACGAACGAAATCCCAAATGCCGCAAGCTTTCCCAATAACTACAAAGAACTACGAATCAAGAATCTTGAACTTCAGAACAATAACAGCAAGCAACAGAATTCTCGGAAGTATATGAGTAGATATTTATATGTCAAAATATCAAAATACAGCAAAAGAGAAAATACAATTTCGCTTCATCATTGTAAATCGAACGACTAACAAACAGTTGAATTCAAAGAACTGAGAGAAATAAACCAATATACCATTTCTTGTACCGCGAATTTCCTCATTCAATTTAGCAAAATTGAAATCCCTAATACTAACCCCGGAGAAGAAGCATCAGAATTAAAGAAATCAGCCTCCGACGCCGGAGAGAGTACGGCCTTGGCGCTTGAGTGCGTAGACCATGTCCATGACGGTGACAGTGCTCTGGCGAGCATGCTCGGTGTAGGTGACGACGTCTCGGATGATGTTCTCGAGGCAGATCTTGAGGACGCCACGTGTCTCATCGCAGATCAGGCCGCTGATTCTCTTCACGCCGCCACGCCTAGCCAGGCGTCAGATAGCCGGCTTCGTGATCCCCTGGATGTTGTCCCGAAGAACCTTCCGGTGCCTCTTCGCACCTCCCTTTCCGAGTCCTTTTGCTCCTTTCCCTCTTCCAGACATCTTCTATAAATTTTCCTGGAAAGTGTTTTCTTCGATTTTCTCGCTGTGTTTCTGTTTTCTGGGGATGTGGATTTTGAGATTAGGGATTTGGGAGCTGTTTTATAGATTGGAGAGAAGTTGGGAAATGGCCGTACGATCTTGTAGCAATCCTCATCAGCTGTGGATTGGAGATTATTAGCCGTTGGATTTTTCCCCCTTGAATCTGATTGGTGGAAATTTTGGATACGCGGATTGAGAACGTGAAGTAATGGTCTTGACGGGGCCTTCTTTGACGAAAGTCTAAACGCTTATTTTGAGAATCCAAAACACAAAT
Source organism: Artocarpus heterophyllus (assembly GCA_025403435.1). NCBI lineage: Eukaryota > Viridiplantae > Streptophyta > Magnoliopsida > Rosales > Moraceae > Artocarpus > Artocarpus heterophyllus. The sequence goes on from CM046331.1 coordinate 6,937,086, forward strand.
TGGATTAGTTCTTAAAGAAAAGAGAAAAAGGAAATATGAAATTTTGTAATAAATTGCAAAGCATGATGTAAATGTCTAACTTACTTATATGTTCAAGAAAATGCATTTGAATTCGTTAAATCTTTGAGAACAAGTATTGTCTAGTAGTAACTTGACACGTTACTCAACGCATTATATAGAGTTAGTCAAGATAAAATGTTGGACACATTTGGTGATATGTATTAGCAATTTGTATTATTATAATGTAATGCTATAGCTTGTATAATAAAATATTTATAAGAGAAAATAATATACTAAAAAAAGATTTAAACCTCGATGTAAACCTATGAGACAAACAAATAGGCACGGAGACACCAAGGGCCTACGAGGGTGTATTTTATATTTTTTTAATCAATGCCCTCCTCAAATGCTAACAAGTGTCCCCATTTGTTCTAATATGATCACATCACCTTATATATTTAAAGTTTTTCTATTGGTCAATGACATCACATTCCCTTAAATATTTTAATCAGTCTTCCCGACAAATCAACATTTGTCAATTTTTTTGGTCAAAAATCAGCTGAGAAGATTATTTATTTGTCTCTATAACCTATCTCGAATCCCATGCGTCAAGTTTTATAATTTTTTATTTTAAAAATTTTCCTTTTTTATTCTAAAACATGAGATCACGTATTCCAATCCATCAATACTCTTTCCTATGCCGCTGAATCGCCTACTGCCTCTTCCTCTTCATCAGCTACGGCTCTCGCCTCTCAATAAGAAATGAGCAGAGACTTTATAAGTTGAATACCATGCAGGGTATAAAGGTAATTCATGTGTAATATTGTATTAGTTAAATCTTCTAGAAATTTATGGCTTTTTTTTTTGGAAAGATCCACTGTCATTTTAGAAATTTATGGCCTTTTTTTTTGAAAGATCACTACCATATTTGATTTATTTTTTTTAGTATTCCTAACATTGTGTTAGAATAAATAAAATAGCTGTACAAATTTATTTTTTAATAAAATGAATAGCTATAGAGAAGTATTTTAAAAGAAAATTAGAGTCACTAATCCCTAAATAAAAAGAAGACGATAATGTAAAATCAAATAGCTAAATGATCGGTCCCAAAAACCTCCCTACAAATCCTAGGCTAAGACCTTCAATTTCAGAATATAATTCAAATGTTCAAGATGAAGTTCGAAGAGCATGCATGTTAAAGGGCCCTTGCCTGCTTAAAAATCATAATTTTCCTTCCACGAAATTTGGACAAAAAGCAAGATGTTTTAATCATGCTTGGTTCAATGAATATGCTCATTGGTTGGAACACATTATAACAAAAGATGCTGCCTTCTGCGTTTGTTGTTATCTTTTTAAACCGAAGGCTGGAGAACAAGCAGATGGTGATTCTTTTGTTGGTGAAGGATTCTCAAATTGGAGGAAAAAGGAAAGATTTCAAACTCATGTTGGAGGCCCTAATAGTGTCCACAACCAAGCTTGGAGACCGTGCAAAGCTTTGATAAACCAAAAGCAACATATTGAAACTTTGTTCTCCAACCAATCAGATCATTTCTTTTATGACAAGAGCTTGCATTTCGTGGCGATAATGAAACGGATGATTTAAGAAATCAAGGTAATTTTTTTTTTTTTTTAGCCTTTAAAGTTTCTTATTGATCATAATGATGAATAAGATCTGTTTTATTAAAGAATACTCTTGAAAATTTCAAATTAATAGCACCTAGAATTGAAAAGGATATTGAAAATGTTGTTGTTGTTGCAGCCATCAATAAAATCATGAAAGATATGGGTGATGCATTATTTTTTTTTATCTTGGTTGATGAATCTTGAGATATCTCAATGAAAGAGAAAATTGTTAGACTTGTATGCCCTAAAGAGTAAAAATATAATAAGTTTTTGAACACATTTTTATTAATAAAGAATTTATTCATTGTTTATATACAAAATCTTGTCCTCTTTACGTTCATATTTGTTGAATGTAGTTAAGCAAACAAAAGTCTGAGACTGTCAGTCTAAACCTTTAAGAATTGGGCATATGATAGACAGATTATGCGAAAGACACGATTCTTAAGGTAACAGTCTAAATCATAAGATCCACAATCGAGGGAATTAAATTAGGCGCTTTATTCATCAAAAGATTGTTATGTTGTCTATATCCCTATTGGGAGATGGTTTGTCTTAACTATCGGAGGTGCACTCCGTGAATAGAAATAGTGGCACATTGTCATAGGTGACGATGTGTTAGATCGGGACGTAAAGTGAATTAATTTGGATTAATAATTCTTTCTCAACAAATCAATTCACTTTAGACAATCATTTGTATTGTATCTTAATCTTGATATGAATAGTGGGCCCACTGTCTTGACTTATGTCTTTTGATGTACCAAAGAGTGACACCCACATCTTAATAGTGGTATGCATGCCGGTACGTTTGAGGCATGACTCTTGATGGCATAGACCTGTCATTCATAGATATGGAATCCATAGCTCCTCTTTAGGAGTCGTGATATCCCTTATATGCGTTATCCTGTAATTGAAAAACTGGAACGCTCAACCATTTGGATACATAGGTGTAACTGAATGGTAAACTGTCTTTGGATGGTAAGTTTTCCGATGGTGAGATAATGAAACGTAAGATAAAAATAATCGGGAAGGTAAGACAAAACTTGTCCTTAAGCCGGTTATGGATAATCCTATGGGGATACGATACACTATGATATGTCATGGAGACTTAGCTATACGAGCTTCATAATTCTATGTAGTTCGAGAGTGCAGCTCCAAGCCTTTAGTGGAGTAACATTGGAGTTGATAATTATGAAATGTATATCTGGGATATTGGATTTCGTAATTATCAGGAGCTTGAACTACATAGGTTCATTTGGTCCCCTTTGCTAGCTCACAACATCCTGTAATGATACAGCGTGCTTTTCCAATAATTGGTGACTTATGTCAGATTTATTAAATTGGTTGAAATTCGGAAGAATCAAATAATTCATGTTTGTTTATCGGTTGAATTAATTTTGTGATAAAATTAATTCAAGATAAACTTGTTGAATTATTGGGATCGAATAATTCTTGTCTGTTTATCGGTTGATTTAATTTTGAATAAATTAAATCAAGATAAACTTGTAAAATTATTAGGAATTCATTTATTTTCTTAGAGATTATCTAGATAAAGTTGTTTTAATTAGATAACTTTTCTATTGGGTTATTTGAATTAAAACTGAGACTTTATCCTATAGAATCTCGGGTGAAAAGTAAAAGATTTGTTGAGATATTTTTTTGGCAATTTGGCATGCCGATCCTCAAGTTCAGCCTGCCGATGGGCAAGTTCGGCTTGCCGATTAGGTAGTCGGCCTACCGATGTGCGAAGGATAAGATTACACATTTTCTCACGGATTTTAACAGATATTGATCTGAATTTGATTCTGATTCAAATTTTTGAGACCTAATCTGATAAGGACTGATCCTAGACCCAAACTCTATAAATAGGGAATAGGTCTGAAGAGTTATTTAGATCAATTGAGAGATTAAGAGTGATACTCTACTGGTGAGAATCCAAAACTCCCTAAGAGCTCTTGTTCACAAATCACGAACACTTGCTTTGGGTTCTCTCAATTGGTTGGAAGGAGAGTCACCTGGTGGAAGAGCTGTACGTGTGAACCCACACTCACTCCGATCATGGATAGAAAATAGCAAAGAAGATTAGTTGGTTGAGGCTCTTCTGGAATGTTACTTCTCTTCACAGATTATGCGAGTTCTTCAGCATTCAAAGGTTAGTAAGATTTGGTTAATTTATGCATATAGCATGTCAAACTTGTGTTTTAGAAAATACTCTGATATAAAATTTTTAAAATTCCACTACGTACCATTTTTCCCAAAATTGGTATTAGAGCCATGGTTTTTACATAAATTTACGAGTTTGTGATCATACTATATGTATAAATTTTGTTATCTTAATCTCTCCTATGCTTGAATTTAATTTTATAGAGAGTTGGCACTCTAAGTTTCTATATAATTTTATATTTTGTCATGGATTATGTGGTGAATGTTCATTAATTAATTATGGTTGATTAAATGGTTATTTAATTATTTATTAATTAATTAATTTTTATCGGTTATGGCTTCTTAGAAGTTAGAATATGTATCTAGGTTTTTAATGTAATTTGATGGTGGACTATCATCTCCGTCTAGGAATTATTATTTAATTTTAAATTTGTAAGAATTTTGTAATTAAATAATTATTCAAAAAAGACAGATCTAGAAGGCGCATCAAGAAGATTGATGATGGCACTCCCAGGTATTTCTTGAGTCTCTAATTTTATGTTTTGAATTCTTGAAAATAAAATTGAAGAATTGCATTAAAAATTGTATTTTCTAGAATTGGTGATTTCTACTTGGTCGGCATGCCAAACCTTCTAGTTCGGTAGGCTGATGGTCGCAGATTAGCAGGCCAAACATGAGGTTCAGTAGGCCGACAGTGGGGCAAAAATCAGGAGACTCTGGAGGCAGGCCGATGGTCATGACCGGCAGGCCGATCACCAAAATCAGCTTGCCGGTAGAGAGCTGGAAAGTTTTCCAGAAAAGGTGCAGTTTTTCAATGCAGTTTTAATTTTATTTTTGGGACAATTCTGAGAGACATTAAATTTGGATATGACCGGAAATATGAAGTATTCGATTCATACGGGATTGAAGACCTGAAGACGGACATTACATGAAGAAGGATACAACTTGAGAATTCAAGGATGAAGAGTCAATAATATATTTCGATTATCCTCTTGTAATCTTTGTTTTTATTCTCTAGGGTGGAACCATAATATTACGGTTATTATTATTATGTTTCTTGTAGCTTTGCTTGATTGCATTGCCTGTATGCATTATAATATGATTTACCATATATATATTGATAACATGTCATATAGAATAGGGAGCGCCGCTCATATTAAAATTGTTCATACAAGTTCTTAAAATAAAACCTTGATTTCAAAAGATTGAGTGGTAGAAGGTTTTCGAAGAGAGGACCTACGGCCTCCATCATTGGTCCATAGGAAGAACATGGTGGTCCCGACCCCTAGGAAGGGATTTCTATCATGTATCAGATTGGATCTCTGAGAGGATAAGATATTTTAGCATAATTTATGGTTGCACACACCTAGGTGGTGATTATAAATCATGGATAAAATATTAAAACGATGGTTATACACTCACGTTAATTGTATTACTAACCTCAATTTGATTATTAATATACGCTGGATCATACGGGTCCTAGATGGCATATATTAATCAGGAGGGGATCCGTGTTCCTGATTGAATTTGGCATTACTCCCCTAGGAGCTTGTTGAATTCTGAGTTGGGAATTACGTTGTAAGGTTGTGATATTTTTAAAGTTTTGACACATAAACACATTTGTATGTTTTTACATGATTGTGTTATCTTCTTAAATTATTATGATATGTTTGCTTATGTTTGGTCTATGATTCTTTATTGTAGATTAAAAATGTCTAAAAACACTTTATCGTCAATACTTGACAAAAACCTATTAACCGGAGAGAATTATAATGATTGGAAACAGAACCTGGATATCGTCCTCTCCTTTGAGAAATTCAAATTTGTGCTGACAACCCCTTGTCCTCCCGAGCCAATGGGAGACTCGACTAATGAGCAATTCCAAGCATATGATAGTTGGAAAGATGACGATCAGGCCCGCTGCTATGTTATGACCAATATGAATAACGTGTTGTAGGCTCAACATGAAGATTATGAGACTACGAGTAGATCTTGGATAATCTTGAAGACATGTTTGGAGGCTAGGCCATAACAAAGTGGCAGGGGCGCTTTGAAAACTTCTTAACTGTAAGCAGAGGCCGGGGACATCTGTAAAGGAGCACATGATGTTGGTCATGGGTTACCTCGCTGAGACTCAAACCAATGGAGCCGACATCAATGCTAAAACTTAGAAGACTATGGTCTTTGAGACTTTGTCAAAGGAATTTATTCTGTTTAGAGCTACTTTTAAATTAAGCAATAGACAGGATATGACCTTAACAGAATTAATGAAACAGTTACAGGAATTCAAACTGCTGATTAGAGAGTCTCCTATAGGTGGAGAGGCTAATATGGTGGCTGCTTCTGATTCCAATACCAATTCTGGGAATGGAAAGAAACAATGGGCCAAAAACAGGAAGTCTTCTATTCCTGCTAGCACCAAGAACAAGAAAAAGAAGAAGAAGAACCCAAAGAAGCTTAAGTGCTTCTTCTGTGGGAAGGTCAGGCACAATAAGAAACATTGCAAGGACTTCCTTTCCAAAGGAGGTAGGTGTGATCTTCTATATTTAGAAACTTGTTTGGTTGAGGAATCCAGTGACATTTGGGTCATGATTCTGATGCAACTAATCATGTTTGTGTTTCTTTACAGGGTTCAAAGAAACAAGAAGTATGCTACATGAAGACTTCACGCTTCAGATGGGCGATGGATCCTTGGTCTTAGCGGAAGCAGTGGGAGACGTCCATCTTTACTTTGATAATTATAGGAATTTAATTTTGCGAGATTGTTTTTATGTTCTTAAATTTAAAAGGAATTTAATTTATGTAGCTTGTTTATTTAAAGACTCCTATTTGGTTTCTTTTAATGATAAAGTAGTGATTTGTAAAAATAAATCTTTTATCTGTTCTGGATGGATGCAAAATAATCTATATTTTATCAAACCTAAGATGGACTTACTACTTAATGCTAAGATGAATGATAATAACTCTAAAAGACTTAAAACTTCTCACTCTAATAAGACTTATCTTTGGCATTTGTGCCTTAGTCATATTCACTTGAATAAGATTCAAAGGTTGGTAAGAGATGGACCTTTAAGTCACTTAAAAGTGGAATCTATACCTCAATGTGAATCTTGTTTGGAGGGTAAAATGACCAAAAGACCATTTCGGTCTAAGGGCAATAGGGTCGAAGGGGTTCTGGAACTTGTGTATAGTCATGTTTGCGGACCGATGAACATCCGAGCACGAGGAGGGTATGAGTATTTCATCACTTTTATTGACGATTACTCAAGATATGGGTATGTGTAATTGATGCACCATAAAAGCAAAACTTTTGACAAGTTTAGGGAGTTTCAGGCTGAAGTGGAAAAGCAATTAGGTAGACCCATAAAGGCACTTCAATTTGATCGAGGTGGAGAATACCTTTCTGATGAGTTCTTGGGACATTTATTAGAGAATAGGATTTTATCCCATTTGACTGTGCTGGGCACTCCGTAGCAGAATGGAATAGCGGAGAGAAGGAATAGGACTTTATTAGACATGATAAAGTCTATGATGAGTTATTTATCATTACCTTTGTCCTTTTGGGGATATGCACTACAAACCGCATGTTATCTTTTAAACAACGTGCCTTCAAAATCAGTCCCTAAAACTCCTCATGAGTTGTGGACGGGCACGAAGACATCCTTAAACTATATTCGCATATGGGGATGTCCGGCTCATGTCCTGTTTAAGGATGTGAATAAGTTGAAAGCACGTTTGAAAGTTTGTGTGTTTATAGGATATCCAAAAGGGACTAAAGGGGTTATTTCTACAACCCAAAGGAAAATAAAGTCGTGGTTTCAACTAATGCAACTTTCCTTGAGGAGAGTTACATGGACGACTTTAAGCCTCAAAGAAAAGTGGTGCTTGAGGAGTTAAGGAGTGATCTGATCACTCCAGAGGTTCCAAATGAAACCATTCCAATCAGTGCAGAAAAACCAAACAAACCTGAACAATAACTTGAGGGGCTTTGGTGTAGTGGGAGGATCGGGCGTCAACCTGAGAGGTATATATTCAATGGGGAAGTTTTTTTTGCTGAACTAGATGAACATGACAGGGATCCTTATACTTACGCAAAGGCTATAGAGGATATTGATTCAAAACTTTGGACAGAGGCCATGAACACAGAGATAAAGTCTATAGAGACTAATCAGGTCTAGGAGCTTATGGATCTTCCCGAAGGGGTAAAACCCATGGGGTGTAAGTGGATCTACAAAAGGAAAAGAGGAGTGGATGGAAAGGTCAAAACCTTTAAGGCTAGACTAGTAGCTAAGGGTTATATGCAAAAGGAAGGAATCGATTATGAGGAAACTTTTTCACCTGTAGACATGCTCAAGTCCATCCAAATTCTCTTGTCCATAGCTGCTGCTCTCGACTATGAGATTTGACAGATGGATGTCAAGACGGCTTTTCTAAATGGCTATCTTGATGAGTCCATTTATATGGTACAACCAGACGAGTTCAAGGTCAAGGGTCAAGAGGGTAAGGTTTGTAAGCTGCTAAAGTCAATTTATGGACTTAAGCAGGCTTCTCGTTCTTGGAACATAAGATTTAATCAAGTGATCAAGACTTATGGGTTCTCAAAAATGTGGATGAACCATGTGTTTACAAACACATTAAGGATGAGAAGGTGGTTTTTCTACTGCTTTATATAGATGACATTCTGCTAATTGGCAATGAAGTTGGGGCATTGTCATCAGTCAAATTATGGTTGACCAAGTAGTTTGACATGAAAGACTTGGGTGAGGCTAATTTTGTTCTCGGTATCTAGATCTTTTGGGATAGGAAGAACAAAATTATAGCTTTGTCCTAGGCCGGCTACATAGATAAAATTCTCAAGAGGTTTGCAATGCAGGATTCCAAGAAAGATGGGCAACCATCTAGGTCTGGAATTACTCTTTCTAAGAAAGACTCTCTAAAGTCTGATGAAGAAAGAGAATATATGAAGAAAATGCCTTATGCTTTGACAGTGGGTAGTCTCATGTATGCCATGCTTTGCACACGACCGGATATTTGTTATGAGGTCAGGATTGTAAGTCGATTTCAAGCAGATCCAGGACCGAACCATTGGGTTACGATAAAGCATATTTTCAAGTACCTAAGAAGGACTCGAGGGTATATGCTTATATATTTGGGGGAGGACTTAACTCCTCTAGGGTATACTGACTCGGATTTTCAATCTTGTCTGGATTCTAGAAAATCGACTTCGGGTTTTGTGTTTACTCTGGGCGGCAGTGCCATCAGTTGGAGAAGTGTGAAGCAAGATTACACTTCAGATTCAACGATGGAGGCCAAGTATGTGGCAGCTAGTGATGCTTCGAAAGAAGTAGTGTGGCTCTGTAAGTTCTTTGGGAATATTGAGGTAGTTCCTGGTATGGATAAGGCAGTATCACTGTACTGTGATAACAGTGCTACAGTAGCTAATGCTAAGGAACCAAGATTTCACAAGAAGAGTAAGCATATTGATCGAAAGTATCATGTGATAAAGGACTTCGTTGAGGGCGGGCATGTCACAGTGTGCAAGATCACGTTAGAGGACAATTTAGCTGATCCATTTACGAAGACATTTATTGGGAGAGTCTTCGAGAGGCATGTGAAAGCTATAGGGATGCGAGATTTGTCATATTTACTCACTTAGTGTAAGTGGGAGATTGTTAGACATGTATGCCCTAAGGAGTAAAAATGTAATAAGTTTTTGGAGACATTTTTATCAATAAAGAATTTATTCATTGTTTATATACCAAATCTTGTCTTCTTTATGTTCGTATTTGTTGAATGTATGTTAAGCAAATGAAAGTCTGAGACTGTTAGTCTAAACCTTTAAGAATTGGGCATATGATAGACAGATTATGCGAAAGACATGATTCTTAAGGTGACGGGCTAAATTATAAGATCCGCAATCGAGGGAATAAAGTTGGATGCTTTATTCATGAAAAGATTGTTATATTGTATGTATCCCTATTAGGAGATGGTTTGTCTTAACCATCAGGGGTGGACTCCATGAATAGAAACATTGGCACGTTGCATAGGTGAAGATGTGTTGGATTGGGACATAAAGTGAATTGATTTGGATTAATAATTATGTCTCGACAAATCGATTCACTTTAGATAATCATTTGTATTATATCTTAATCCTGAGATGAATAGTGGGCCCATTGTCTTGACTTGTGTCTTTTGATGTACCAAAGGATGACACCCACATCTTAATAGTGGTATACATGCCGGTATGTTGAAGACATTACTCTTGATGGCGTAGACCTGTTATTCATAGATATGGAATCCATAGCTCCTCTTTAGGAGTAGTGATATCCTCTCATATGCGTTATCTTGTAATTGAAAAACTGGAGTGCTCAACCATTTAGATACATAGGTGTAACCGAATGGTAGACTATCTTTGCATGGTAAGTTTTCTGATAATGAGATAATGAAACGTAAGATAAAAATAATCGAGAAGGTAAGACAGAACTTATCCTTAAGCCAGTTATGGATAATCCTATGGGGATACGATACACTATGATATGTCATGGAGACTTAGCTATACGGGCTTCTTAATTCTATGTAGTTCGAGAGTGCAGCTCCAAGCTTTTAGTGGAGTAGTGCTGGAGTTGATAATTATGAAATGTATATTTGAGATATTAGGTTTAGTAATTATCGGGAGCTTGAACTATATAAGTCCATTTGGTCCCCTTTGCTAGCTCACAACATCCTATAATAATATGGCGTGCTTTTTCAATAATTAGTGACTTATGTCAGATTTATTAGATTGTTTGAAATTTGGAATAATCAAATAATTCATGTCTATTTATCGGTTGAATTAATTTTGTGATAAAATTAATTCAAGATAAACTTGTTGAATTATTGGGATCAGATAATTCTTGTCTGTGTATCGGTTGATTTAATTTTGAATAAATTACATCAAGATAAACTTGTAGAATTATTAGCAATTCATTTATTTTCTAAGAGATTATCTAGATAAAGTTGTTTTAATTAGATAAATTTTCTATTGGGTTATTTGAATTGAAACTTAGACTTTATCCTATAGAATCTCGGGTGGAAAATAAAGATTCGTTGAGATCCGAAATGCCGATCCTCAAGTTCGACCTGCCGATGGGCAAGTTTGGCCTACCAATGTGTGAAGGATAAGATTACTCGTTTTCATACAAATTTTATCAAATATTGATTAGAATTTGATTCTGATTCAAATTTTTGAGACCTAATCTGATAAGGACTGACCCTAGACCAACCTCTATAAATAGAGAGTAGGTCTTAAGAGTTATTTAGATCAATTGAGAGATTAAGAGTGATACTCTACTGGTGAGAATCCAAAACTCCCTAAGAGCTCTTGTTCACAAGTCACGAATACTTTCTTTGGGTTCTCTCAATTGGTTGGAAGGAGATTCACCTGGTGGAAGAGCTGTACGTGTGAGCTCACACTCACTCCAATCGTGGATAAAGAATAGCAAAGAAGACTAGTTGATTGAGGCTCTTCTGGAACGTTATTTCCCTTCACAGATTGTGCGAGTTCTTCAGCATTCAAAGGTTAGTAAGATCTAGTTAATTTATGCATATAGCATGTCAAACTTGTGTTTTGAAAAATACTTTGATATAAAATTTTTAAAATTTCATTGCGTACTATTTTTCCAAACAAATGGCTATAGTGTTAGTGTTGCTCTATGTGGATAAGGATGGTTATGCAATTTAACGTTTTGTCGGCATTGAACATGTTACTAGTACGACAGCTCTCTCACTTAAGACTGCAATTGATAATTTATTTTCTATATATAAATTGAGCATATCCAGACTATGATGACAAGGTTATGATGGAGATAGTAATATGCAAGGACAGTTCAATACTTTAAAGACCTTTATTTTGAAGGAGAACCCTTGTGTTTTTTACATTCACTGTTTTGCTCATCAACTTCAACTTGCTCTCATAGCTGTAGCAAAAAAACATGTTGAAAGTGCAACACTATTTTATTCAGTCACTAATGTGATAAATATTGCTAGAGCTTCTGCTAAGCGATGTAATATTCTTTATCAGCAACAAGCAACTACAATCTTTAAGGAACTTCATAGTGGTGAATGTTCAAGCAAGAAAGGCCAAAATGAACAAACTACTCTTAAACGTTTTGACAATGCACGATGAAGCTCATATTATGAATCTTTAATTAGCTTGATTATCATGTTCTCACCTACAATTGTTCTTCTTAAAGAAATTGTACAAGATGGTTTGTGTTTAGTGTAAAACTATGAAGCAAATAATTTATTAGGATTGATGCAATCATTCGATTTTGCATTTACTTTGCAGTTGATGAAGGCTATATTAGGGATTATAAATGATTTGTCAAAGACATTGTAGAGGAAGGATCAAGATATTGTGAATGCTATGGATTTGGTAAAATCAAGTAAGCAAACGCTCTACGAAATCAGAGATGAAGGTTGTAATGACTTTCTTGAACAAGTTTCTTCATTTTATGGAAAACACAACATTGATGTTCCCAACATAAATGATATGTTTATAACTCAGGGTAGATCTCGACGGAAAACCCAAGAAATTATAAATTTACATCATTTTCATATTGAGTTGTTCTACTCTATTATTGATATACAACTCCAAGAGTTAAATGATTGTTTTACTAAGACAAATACTAAGTTGCTTCTTTGTGTAATATGTGTAAGCCCTAATAATGCATTCTCTACTTTTAATAAGGAAAAACTGATTCACCTTACTGAATTTTACTCAGAAGATTTTTCTACAGTTGATCTAAAGATACTTGATGATCAGCTTGAAACTTATTTTGTGATATACAATCAAGCAACAAGTTTAAAGAAATAGAATGCATTTGAGATCTTGCAAATAAGTTATTTGACAAGAAAAAATAAGATGATACTTGTGACACTAGCATTAATATTTCCAGTTGCCACTACTACAATTGAGAGAATATTTTCTGCAATGAATATTGTGAACAATTGCTTACAGAATCAAATGAGAGATGAATGGATGAATGATAATTTGATTGTATATATTGAAAAAAGATATTTTTAATGAAATTGACAATGCGGTTATCATGCACCACTTTCAAACTATAAAATCTCGTCGAGTATAATTGTAATATCGTACTTATTAATAAAATTTTATTACCAAGTATTTATTTTTTTATTATTATTATGTATGATACTTTTCATGTATTTGTGCCCCATTGAAGTTAAATTCTAGATCCATGCCTATAAACAAAGGTTGTATTGTATTGATGTTTATAGTCTTGTCACAATATGACATATGACTTTGTTCCATGTTGAGATATTATATTAGATATACAAAACTTTTTTTACTATGATTTGCCGTCTTAAATCAAGGTTGAGGTTAGGGTTTGAGTCTGACATTGTCAGTGTGGCATTAACAAAGAGATTAAGGACTAGCACTGTAATTAAAATCCGACATTGGCACTAGAGGGAATAGATGTAATGAATCTATAACAATGTTAAAAACTTAAAATCTAGAACTGAGGTAAAAGTTCAAGACCAAGATTGGGATTGGCATCCAAGAATGCATATTGATGTCAAGGTCTAAAACCATGAACAAGATCTAGAACCAGAATTAGGATCTACAATCCTGAATAAACCACCTAGAATAAGAGTTGAGATTTCAAAACTTTTAATGTTAACACATATACAAACTTCTTGTACTCTTTCCACATTCTTTCTCTTCACTTTCTCATTGTCATTATCTCCTCTCATTATTTCCATTCACTTTCATGCTCATCCTTGTATTTTGAAGGCATAATAAAGGAAGTAGCTTAATATTACAAGATAGAATCTATTCTTTCTTTAATGAAAAGCTAAAAAATAATTCTTTTGAGTATTGATTCGAGGCTTAAATAATAAGAGCTATCAATTCGTGATTAAATTCATAAATTTATTATTCATTAGAAAATCAATGACACTGAAAAATAAAGAAGTAATTAGAGAAGTTAACGGATTTTACCTAGCTCTAATTATGAATTATTTATAGAAGATCAACTTATATGTGATGGCTATATCAAATGGATAACTTTATGAAATTACTAATTACATATCTATAATTTCAAGCATGTAATTCTAAGTATTTAGTGCAATTACATTGAAATTCAGAAAAGAGTAAAATAATAATTAAATACTTTAATTAATATATTAGTCTTATTAGGCTTGAAATTATGGATCCATTAGTGCCCTTGCTATCCTTGTAAACACTGTTTGGACAAATAAAGTTATTGGTTTAAATAATTAGTTTAGAATTATGGAATTCTAAATTAAATATAACTCAAAATAAATTAATTATGAATTAATTTATATCTATTAAATAATGAGATTATTTAATAAATAATTTATAATATTAAATAATAAGTTTATTTAATATTTAATTTTAAGAAACACAGAATGGGTGGGTCCTACTGGGTATGGGAAAGTCCCTTGCGCACATCAAAACTTGTTCACTAAGTTTCCATATCTAAAATTTCTAATTTTGAATAAATGTGATTTGATTCAAATGTGAAAGGTTAACTTTGAAAACAAATGAAAGTAGGTAATAAATAGATTTTCTCTCCTCCTTCTCCTTAAGTTGGTGCCATACACAGATATAGTATCTATGTGCGTGGTGCCTATAACAATATAAGGAAAGAGATAATATTCTCTTTTATTTTATTTTAATATTTGATATTCAAATTAGAATAAAGGAAGCTTTTAAAATTAGATGGGTCTCCCATGCTTTAAAATATAGGCCTCCTTTATTCATGAAATACAACAATTGTGAGTCTTGGTTAGACTATAAAAACTTTGTCCAAGAAAACCTTATAAGCATGTAGTGAGAGGAAGAGAGAGAAGAAGAGTTCTTCAACCCAAGACCTGTTTTGCTCATGTGTAAGATTAGCGGGTGACTAAATCAAGTCAAGTGATCCATAGAAACCATAATTCCTCCAACGCCTACACATTCGTCCATTCTGGTGTAGAGGACTAGGCGAGAAAGACAGCAGTTTCATTAATAGAGAAAGTCTTTGCTTCACGAGTTTACTAACCATCTCTCTTTATCCAGGTAAGCAAAGTTTTATATACTTATTTAAATGTTAAATTAATATAATCTATAATATGTTTTCACAAAAGTTTTGAGAAAATTTTTGTTATATATATTTTTTACCATTACCAAGTTTCTATTATTTTTGTGAAAAACATTTTTTGACTTCCATCAACCTGCTGCTAAGCGTTTTTTTTAGTTAAAAAAATTACAATACGTTTAAAAAAATAATTCCAAAATAAAAGTTTAAAAATTCAAATCTTAAACCCTAAGATATGTTTGGAAGGTGGATTTTAGGGAAGAAGGGAGAAAAAGAAATATAAAGAATTTTATTTAATTAAGTTCTGGTCCTAAAAAAGGGGTAGGAAAAAAAGGAAAATAAGAGAAAAAAGTATTAAGGTAAATATTAAATTCTATTTTCGTTAAAAAATGAAAGAGGACAGTTGTAGGAAAAATGTTGATTTATAAAGCAAATGCAAAGAACTAAATTGCAATGCGTAAAATAGAGAGACGCAAGAGAAATAGAGAGAAACAATCTTATTATTCATCATCTTATCTTATGTACAAATATAAGCTTTCAAAGGCTATATATATAGGCCAAAGATCATAAAGTAAGAGAGGCCAAAAGGCAAGAGTTACAACAACAAAATAATACTAATAGAGTGGTAATGGGAGGTTATGAAGGTTATAAAATACCAACACTACTGGTTATTAAGGTGAAAATAATGCAATTCATGAAGGCGTTAGGAATATGAACATTCACACTGTTAAAATAAATTATTCATAACACTCCCCCTTAGATTTCACCACTTAAGAATATATTCCTCATTAAAAACCTTACCAAGAAAAGCCTTGTGGGAAAAATCTTAGTGAAGGAAAAAAGAGTACATTATTCTATTAAGATTTGGTTTAGAACTGCCTCGTTAAAAACCTTGCTAGGAAAACTTGATGGGACAAAACCTATATAAAAAGAAAAAGAGTACAGCAGCCAATAGCCTCCCTCTCATGTCAACATATATTCTTTAGAAAAATCATGCACAAAGATCTTTGAATCGATGCATATTAATCTTGCACAGTAATTTCTCAAATGTAGTTGTAAGAAGCATCTCTATATGAATTTCCCAAGTTGTCACTTGAACAAATTTAATGATTGCGGTCTTTTAGGAGCTCATGCATGAAAAAGAATTGTTGGGAAACGTGTTTTATTATGTATCCTTAACTTGGGTGATAAACGTTTCATTCTCCCCGTCTAAAGCCATCGGACTTCCTTTGCTAAATAAAATGTCACATGTTGCTTGGATATATTGGAGTATAAATTTCAACAATATAATGCATATAAGATGACTATGTCATAGATTGCCAACATTTCAACATGATTCAAAGATGCAACGACAGTAGTTTACATTATAAATTGCCAAGATATAGTAGTACCATCATATGTAAATAAGTAGCATGTGTGTAATCATGCTTTTAAATTGATTGAAAAATATTCATCCAATCAATTTTAATATCTATATTAGATGTTTTAGAATGAAAACGAAATACTTGTTTAACATCTTTTCAATGTCTTTGAGAACTATATCTTGCTAGTACAATAGCAAAGATTGTCATATGAGGTCTTGTACCATTAGCGAATACATTATCACACTAATAGTACCAAGAATTTCTTCAATATCATCTGATGATAATTTTTCACTTCAAAAGATCAAAAAATCCTTATTCAAGGGATCAAATAACCATTGGAGAACACATTGGTGGTATTAAAAAGTGAACATCAATAATAATAATACGTCAATTTAATTTATAAGACTCTTTGTTGGATGTTCAACACTTTAAAATGTGCCTCATTAAAGCATTATTAGATAAAACCCCATGGGACAAAAATTCTAGTGAAGGAAAAAAGGTACATCATTCTTATTATATGCTCTAAATTGCCTCATTAAAAACCTCGTCTGGAAAACCCAGTAGGAAAAACCTTGACCAAGGGAAAAAGAGTACAGTGCATATTTGTGTCTTCCTTGTACAACTATCATGGTTTTATTAATAACAATTGATTTGATAGAAAATAATTGAGTTGATCTATACTATTTTAAACAAATTCAAGATATTTGCAATAGAGTATTTGAACTTCCTATTCTTGGCACTTTTGCTAATATTTCAACTATCGCTCTTTAAGAGCTCATTCATTATAAAGAATTTCATAAAAGTATTGGCTATCTTTACGGATACACATGAACGAACCTTTACCTATATTTATTTTCTAATTGGTAGAATAATAGTGCAACAATTATTTTCACATAAACTCATCTCCAAGTGAGTATAAAAGATTATGCACCTTACAGCCAAATACTTGTCATTCTACTTAATTATTAAGAGAATATTTCATACTATAATTTACTAAATTTAAGTAATAAGATGCTATACAAAGCACTATATAAAAATTCAAGACTTGAAATTATTTTGGTATATCCTTAAAATATATAATCATCAAATAAATGATAAAAATACACAATATCCCTAAAAGTTCTTTAGGACAATTTTCTTATATGTAAGAGAAATTATGGATAAGCATTCTTTTAAGCAAATCTCAATTTTTGGGTCTGAATAAACTTTCTTCTATGAGATTTGTCTTCTTAAATTTTGTCTTATGATCACTTAAAGAATTTTCACAAATAAAGCAAATCCAATATGTTTGAGCTCATCATAAGGCAATGAAGATATTAACTAGCTAGCACTTCCATTCTTTACATCATAAAAACATAGTGGTACCATTCATATATGGATTGCATTCATTTACACAAAGATCTTTGTGACCTTAATAATTAAGCGTGCAATTTCAACTTATATCTTTCAGACCTTTGAAGCCCCTTTGGGACTTTTTATAAATATCAATAAATTGTTGCAGACGCACATGAATTTAATATATATATTTTGCTAGCCTATCAAAATATAATTGTTTATCTATCATATATGAGTACCGTTACTCATATTTTTTTATAAGTTTTCTATAAAAACTTATTATTATAACTCATAACTTATTTTATAACTTCATACTTTTTCATATGCAATATTTCATATGAATATTCATTTCCACCCTACTGGCTTTAATATTTAAAATATTTTGGACTTTTGGTCCTCCATACTTTGCACTAGCTTATATTTTTGCCTGGACTTTGTGCCTTTTACTTACAGGTCATTTTTTCAAGTCAATCACTTCGACGGATTTCAAATATTTTTCAAGATCCTCTCTTTTTTTTTCAAAATACTAATAATTCGTGCTTTTTGTAATTGCCGACAATAACTTTTATTGCAATTTATATTTATTTTTATATTTACATAACTTGTCGAGATCTTCCTCTTTTCTTTACTATTTCTAAATTTTAGGCATATCCTTTGAGCTACTTTAGGAGCTCAATGACTTAAAGAAGTTTGATCTTTAACAAATATATCAAATTGTCAGGTCAATAACATTTTCCGAGTACATCATCTTTAAGAATATCATCCCTTCATAATACCAACATAGTTATTAGTTTCTTTCTCTTCCAATAAGCGTGGTACTTTAGATCAGACAAGTCTTCAATGCTTCAAGTATCTCTTAAACTCATAAGATAACAAATTGTCATTTAGAGACCTCAATCCAAGCTATTAAATCAGTAGCTGGAGAAGTGATTCAGTCATTTTCTTAATCATATTAATTAACAATTTATACTGCATTGCAAAGCACAATCAATCAATCTGTGCTAGGATCAATAATATCTAACTACAAATTCCCTCCCCCCTAATGGCGGGAATATTTTTCAAAACGATATTACCTCTAGGGATTTTCAAAATACATATGTTCATACCCAATATGCTATTTGGGTTAGTGAGCTTCTAGTTCATCATAACAATTTTTTTTCATAGTTGTCTTATTGCAACTTGGAAGAGAAAGTAGAAATAAGTTTCCAATATATCCATATAATTAATATCATATACCCTTATGCATGTCTTTCTATGCATACAACCAAACATAATGTAGAGACATCTTATATCCTTTATAGCTACAATGATTATTTTTTTATCAATATAATGACAATACCGTGGGAATTTTCATCGTCAATAACAAATATTTAATATTTGTACCTAGTAAATTAAATATCATAATCAACTTCTTATTAATCAATAGGATATATAATAATAAAATACAATTATTACTTCAATATATTACATGTGTGTGATCTTTTCATAGATTTTGTCTCACACGCCTCTTAATTTTCTTCTCTTATCACATTTCTACTTTCGGTGATTATATGTGACTTTTTTAAATTGGAGGATGCTTTGTATCATAATATAACATTGTACTCGATTAAATAAACTTGGATCAAACATAGAGGAGACAATCAATAGCTCAACTCTTTCTCTAGCTTTTTCTCCATTTAAGCTTTATAAAATCACATTTATATTTTAACTGCTCTATAGGTATGTCCTTCATGGAGGCACCCTTATAACCTTTTTATACGTTATAATAATATTTATATAACAAATGAACGAAAATTTCTCCCTTGATTTAGGCTTGGAATTGACATTTTGACGTACAACGACTATGTACCAAAGCCTTTCTATATCACGGGCCAAGTGATCAAATTTAATTATTCATGAGAGCAATATTACAAACTTTTTAATTTCTCTTATCAATACATTTTTTTTTCACTTTTCAATTGTACTTTATGGCTTTCTTGGACAATGGGGACGTTGAGGAAATTAAAAAATCCCACAGCCATTATATTTTCATTCATTTGGAATATGCAAAAATAATTAGACAAAATATATGGTTATTTCATATTATGTTGTCAATACTAAAAGACCATGTCTAATATAAATCCTCTTTTTACTATTTCATCATAATTGCAGCAATAATTTCAATAATATGCATTCATTTCATAGAATATGTGGAGCCAATTAGCCAAAATTAATGGCTCTTTAATTATAGGCTCAAAAATTTAAATGCTAATACAATTTATATTCACGTCAATGTAAGTTTCATATATTAGCTAGAGAGTATTTTTAGCTTCTTGCAAATAATATAAATAGATAAAAACATAAAAACATATTGTAAATGAGTACAAATTAGATAAATATTGTGCTAATATAACAAATGAAATCTTGAACCAAACAATACCATTTGATATTAAGATGATGGCATAAAGATTTTGGTACTAAAAAAAATAATTTAATTGTAATAGCATGGCATGTTTTATTTATACAATCATAAAATTCAAAACACACTCATACAATAATAATAGATGAATTGTTATTTATGATTATAAAGTACCATTAATTTCTTGACTTTAAAATAACCAAACAATAGAAAATGATGATTGTATTTTTATGATCATTGAATCAAAATAAATAATGATAAATAAATTTTATAAACTAATATGGTTTGCAAAAATGAAAAAAATAATAATATAGTAGGAAAAGATTTTCATAAGCAATACAAGATGAGCTCTCAAACGTAAGAAAAGTTATATATTGCTCACTACTCAAAGTGAATGCATAAAGAGGATAGCCAAAAGATAGTTGTGTACATATAATATGAAAGCATGTACCAAAATCTCTACAATTTTCTTCCAAAGCAATATATGCAAGGATAAATATATATAATTACAACATACCATTCAAAGAATGATAATTACCAACATTCAAGACCTTTTATTTATGACAGATATTCAAGCATGAATTCGTAGGATTTGATTAAGCATTTTTATCTTCAAATAACAGTATATAGAGTTGTATTGGATAATATATACAATAATCATATGAAGTATGTATTACCTATTCATCCTTAAGATAAAGTTGGGATATCATGAAGAACACTTAATACACGTTGAAGACAAGGTACTAAAATCTGAGATGATCTTTAAATTTTGTAGAATTTCCAATGCCCCAATAATAAAAATGGTTAGAGGCTTGTGCTGATAACGTGTTATAAAACGAATGTAAAGAACTAAATTACAAAACATAAAATAGAGAGACACAAGAGAAATATAGAGAAACAATCTTATTATTCATCATCTTATCTTATGTACAAATACAAGCTCTCAAAAGCCATATATATAGGCCAAGGATCATGATGTAGGAGAGGCCAAAAAGCAAAAGTTATAACAACAAAATAATACTAATAGAGTGGTAATTGAGAGATTATGAAAGTTATTAAATGCCAACACTAATGGTCATTAAGGTGAAAATAATATGAAAATAATGCAATTCATAAAGGTATCAAGAATATCAATATCCACACTATTAAAATAATTTATTCACAACAGTTGAATTCTTTTCTTATTTTTTGTCAAGTATTAGTTGATATCTTTACCAACTCGTGTCCTTTTTTTTTTGATAGCTTTCTGGTCACACAAGGGAGGCAATGCTGAGAGTGAACTCGTTAAGATGACATTTGGCGGTAGGCTTGCCAAGACAGTGCTTGGGGGTGGGGGAGTGAAGATGTGACGACAATGGGATCATAATTGTTGAATTGTGACATTGATGGGTAGGAAACATTAGCTATCAGCCACGTAGAGAGACATTGACACAAATTTATTCATTGGGGAAACATGAAATTTTAGGGTTTTGTTATACCAGACAAAAAATCAATCATGGGTTTTTTTTTTCTTATTTATTATTATAAAAATGTTTATAGTAATTTTTTTTCCCAAAAAAAATATGGGACTTTTTTACTTTTTCATCCTTCAAATCTGTGTCACTTAACGTTCACTTGCCAAAATCCATTAGGATTTAATGTTTTAGCATTTAGCAATCGGAACAATATTGGAACATCATCAATAATACAGGGAGTTGATTATTGAAAAATCAAGGACAAAAATAAACCGGTAGTTTTAGGTATAGTCTAGCAATAAATTTATACCTAATTCTACTATAAAGTGAAGAATTTGAATTTACCAACTTTAAGAAAAAAAAAGACAAAAACAAACAGTTACTATTTGATAGTTTAGGGACTCATTATACCGCAACCAATTATACATTAATTTCGTTACCAATTATAATGTATAAAATTATATAACATTTGTAATAATGTAATACAATATACTATACCAACAAAGATGGAGGGAGATGCTTGGGAGTGGGGACGCACTTTCTTACTCACATTTTACAATTTTAAATTTTACCTTTAATTTTTTGTTAAAAATTTAAGTTGTGCATTACTTTGTAAGAAAATTATAAACTTGTCTTCATAAAAATAATTAAAATATATAAATATGTCTTTATTTCAATTTTTTACTCCGTTCTTATGTACTTCCAAATGATAGGAAAATGGATTAAGGCGAGATTTCAATACCGCATGAAGTTATTCCTAAATGAGCTTTAATATAAAAACGAATTAAGTACATAATTATACATTCTAGTTTTAACTATTTCTTAATATGTTCTTATATTTCAAGAAACTACAAAAATATTTTTTGAATTTAAAAAATTTACTACAATTTTCACCTTGTGAATATAAAAAATACACAAAACGACATAACTACTCTTAAACGGTTATGAAAAATAGCTCATATATTTAAACACATATAAAATCTTTAAACAAAATATTAAATTTTAAAAAAGATATTAAGTTTTATAGATATTTATATGTTAAAATATATATTTTTAATTTTTTCCTCAAGTTGAAAAATATATTTAAGAAACAAATCCAATATAATTAATAAGGATATGTTTGTCTTATCAATATATTTACTCTTATTTAAAAGGCTTGTAAGAGATAAAATTAAAATCAGTTTTTTAAATTCAAAAGAAATTTTTGTAGTTTCTATGGATGGATAGATAATTTGAAAAATAATTAAAATTAAAAAGTATAATTACATAATTAACCAAAAAAATAAAAATAATTTCTATTAAAAAATAAATATAAATAAAAGCAAAAAAAATATTTTTACTTGGCAGTAAAAAGAGAAATTTTGTCAAAGTAGAGACGGAAGCAACTGATAACGTTGCTGTACCCCAATTCCTAACATAAAACCACCCTTTTTTCCTTTTGACCGGCAGAGGAGCACGTCCTCCGGGCTTGTTAAAAAAAACTTGAAAATTAAAAAAACCTTTTTTGGAAGAAAAATTAAAAAAGTTTCTAAACAAAAAAACTTGTTTTGAATTATTTTATTTTTTGGTTTCGGAAAAAAAAAAAAACATATAAAAAGTGAAAATAAATTTCACACGATGCTTTAAGACGTCGAACTGTTGTTTCTTTTTACAAAACGTTTTTCTTTTAAATTTTTGCATCGAAGCGTTTTTTTTTTGGTTTGAAATGATGGGAAAGAAAGAAGCAATAGAAGCTACTGGGATCTTTGTTGAAGAGACGGGGATTAGTGAGTCTCACTCGGCAGAACAGTTTCCTGTGGAAAGGCAGGCAATGCTACAGAGCTTGTTTCCAACAAGCGAGCTTATGCCAGGTTTTGTTTGCTTGATGATAAAACTCATGTGTTTAGTTGTGTTTCATGGATTTTTGTGCAAGATTGTAAGATCATATCTTGGAATTGTTACCAATGTGTATGGTGTTGTTGGTCACTTGGAGTGAACATGTGTTCGACTTGGGAAAGCCATGGACGATCTTACCTACTTTAGTTTTGTTATTGGTGAATGAAAACTTAAACAAGGATAGATTTTTTGTGATTTGTGAAGTACCAAATTATTCTAAGAATTTTTTCTATTTTTACTTTTGAATAATGAAACTAATTAGTTATATTTTTTTTGGAGCTCTATAAGCTAAAGAATAAAAAACTAACTTTGGAAACCTAAAAATTATTGAATCTCAGTCTTGTTGTTTACTTTATCATGGTTTGGGGTTCATATTCTCAGGCCTCCTACTTGGCGAACTATAATTTTCACGCTTTGCGGAAATTTTAGGGTTCATTGGGTGCTAAAAGTTTGAACTCGGGCCAGCAAAGTAGGTTAGATACAACTCTGAACTATAAAAAGAAAATCAATTCAGAAAATAGCTTTCTTGAACTTGATATCAAGTAAGAAACAAAAAATGGGAATGTTCTCACTGTTATTTGATTGTTGTCTCTTGTAAACTATTTAGGAATTACAAGTGAAGAAATGGGTTAGGATGTGACCATTGACATGTTTGTTTCGCTAGTTTGAACTAAAAGTTTGACCCAAAAATACCGTAACAATTCAAATTTTGTGATAGAAAATACTGTGGACACAACTCCTGCTTCTATTTCTATACAAAATTCTTTGATTCTCTTCGAATTGAGCGATACAAGCTATGTTTTTTAATCCTACTTTTATTCCTCAAATGCGTACATTGATGGGCTTTTTTTTCTTTTGTTGGGAAGTTTATATTTTTCAATTTTTTTTTTCTTTTTGATACTAAACTGTGTTACCACTAATTTCTCGAATCTAGGAGCTAGCCGCTTGATCAGACATCTTCATGGGAAAGGAATACCAATTTGCCTGGCCACAGGGTACCTATTTTGTTTTTGTTTTTGTTCTTTTTTTTTAACCGGATTTAGTTTCCTTTTACTTAACTATGCTATGTTTGAATACAAGATCTCTTCGTTCCAATGTGGTCTACTTTGTTTTGTTTGTGATATGCGGGGCATTTCTACATCGATCAAGCGTTATACTAACACGAGTCCCCACGACAAGAAAGATATAATAAGTCAAACATAAGAGGGGCTGAAGAGGGGATGAGAAGAGAGGGAAAAACTAAAGAGTATAGGTGTGTATCACCGTCCAACTGATTATCTTATGTAAAACAAAATTGTTTACTAACTTTCAAAGAAACAAAAAAGGGGTTCAGTTTTATGGTGGAGAATTTCAAATGTATCTTATATGTGGTTGTTCCTTACAGTTCACACAAGCAGCATTTTCAACTGAAAACGCAGCGACATTGTGAAGATTTTTCTTTGATGCATCACGTTGTTCTTGGTGACGATCCAGAAGTCAAACAAGGCAAGCCATCGCTAGATGTATTCCTTGCAGCAGCCAAGAGATTTAAGGTTTAGCCATTTCTCTTCTGACTTAGTTGATGGTGGAATTATTTGCTTTTCTTTACGTGATTTTGTTCTGTTTATTATCTCTTTCCTTTTGTAGTAATCCATTTTGACGTTAAAAAGGAAAATTGTTCCAATGGCTCATCACTAGTTTTGGAAAAACAGGAGTCCCAGTAGACCGACAGAAGATTCTTGTGTTTGAAGATGCGCCTTCAGGAGTTCTAGGAGCCAAAAATGTGGGATGTAAGTGCATTGATTTGATCATTTCTTTCACGTGTGTAAATCATTAGCTATCAATATAGTTTAGCTTTTCACCATACAATTGCAAGTTTGATCATTTCTTTCATATTTGAATGGTTAATGGACAGTTCATTGTGATCTATGAATGAAGTTGTTGGATGGAAGTATAGTTTTGATCAGTATTATGCTGCGAGATTGCAAATACATCTGGAAAAGTATCTATTAAGAGGAATTGGTTACAAAGCATACTAAAGTGGCTAACACATGCTTGAAAAGAATAATGAAAATTTTTATTTTGATTGTATTATTTATAGTTACCGGGGAGATGCACAGACTGCAATAGTGAATAAAGACAGAGGAACTAACTATTATATAAATCTGATTATTTTAAAGGGATTGAGATGTTATCTCAACTCGTCAACTCTCTTGAAATAAGCATCACATGCCTCCTGACACTGCTATGTGGTTTGTTACAAAATCCTTTGCAATAGAGAGAGATAATTGATCGGCATTCTTTGAGCTCGATAACTAGGTGAAGGGCCACCCATTAATTTTTAATATTAGGTTTTAGCATTTTTGCCCCAAACTTCTTCTCATGTATTGACAATTTGCCTCCTAAACTTCTAATTTTGCCTTTTTAACGACTCAACTTGCAAATCTAACGCAATGTGCTCCATTTCACTAACAGACTGAAGTAAGTGAACAGAAAAGCTAATATGGACACCTCAGCTCTGACCAAATATCCTGAAATTTCAAACCCTAACACAAATCACTCAAATCTCCAAATCAATTTCAACCACCCACGCACACACCAACCACGCACAAAAAAAAAAAGAAAAAAAAACTACTACCAAATCTGATTAAAAAGAAAAAGCAAAAATGGGGCACATTGCAACGATTTAGCAAGTTGATGGTACAAAGTGCCGAAATTAAAAGTTCAAGGGGAAAGTTGTCAAAGCTCAAAAAGTTCGGAGACAAAAGTGCTAGAAACCGCTGATACAAAATGGAGGACCCGGGAAAACATAAATGTATGTGACTGCCTAAGCAAAGACTAGACTGAAATATGGTTTAGCGGCTTGAATCAGGGTTGAATATGTGAACTTTTGTTGGAGAATTAGGCGACTCCTAATTCCAAGGATCGCAAGAACGAACAATTGCAGAAAATAAATAGGAGAAAAGAAGAAAAAGAGACACCAAATTTTTATATAGGTTCGTCCAAAATTGAGACTACGTCCTGTTTCTGCCGCTTGCAGATTCCACTATGATGAAGGAGATTACAGATTACAAGAGCAGTTTCTCACACACTCACAAATTGTGCTTACCAAAACTCTCTTCTATCTAGCACCCTGTGGGAATTTTTCTCTCTCAAGGATGGAGCTCTCAAGAATTATGCCTTTCACTAAAATTATGCCACTCACAATTTTCACACACACCCAACCCTAGCCACCTTATGTCTATTTATAGCCAAAGGAGGAGAAAAATAGCAACTAATGGGAAACCCTAGTAGTTTCCCCTTTTTAGGGCCTTTGAGTCCGACTCTGACTCAAAAAACATCGCGCATCACAACACGTCAGCGCCGAAGCGCTCGAGCGCTGCGGTGCCCCCTGCAGCGCCTAGGCGCTCTACTCCTGGCGCCTAGGCTCCATCAACTCTCGGCCTAGGCGCTTTCCTCCTGGCGCCTAGGCGCTCACCACTTGGCGCCTAGGCGCCCTTGTCCTGGCGCCTAGGCGCTCTCCACTTGGCGCCTAGGTGCCCTCGTCCCAGCGTCGCGGCGCTCTTCTGCCAGAGCCGCAGCGCTTGCTCCCTGCCTCCGAGGACTGCTTTTTCTCCCTTTTTTCTTTCATTTTGCTGGGTTGTTGACTTGATTTGGCTCCACATCTGCAACAATCTCCCACTTGGAGACTAATCAATCACCATGTCTCCACCTGCAGCGGCAACGACTTCTCACGCCTCTTGGAGAAGTCCAACTGAAGTTGCGCACAACTTCAGTTTCTCAATCGGAACCATCTTGGTGAGCATATCTCTGGATTCTTTTACCATCCACCTTGCCTTATATCGTTTGCTGCCATCACTTTTATCTTTAATTCGGTATACTCGTTTGTTGTGCAAGGCCTTTTTGCCTTGTGGTAACTTTGCTAGTTGCCATGTCCGATTGGACATCAAGGAATCCATCTCATCCCTCATGGCTAACTCCCACTTGACCGAATCTCCAGCCTCCACGGCTTCATCATAGCTCTCTGGCTCACCTCTGTCGGTCAACAAGATGTAATGCAGAGTTGGGGAGTATCTCTGCGGTGGTCTAATGGTCCCGCTAGACCTTTTGACCGGTGTGGCAGGAGTCCTTTGGTTTCCTTCTGGAACTATGTTTTCTTGGTCTTCAATCTCTGGATTTTGCACCTCCACTTCAGGAAGATCCTTCAATGGAATCACCTCAGGCTTCTTGTCTTTAGAACCTGAACCCCTGGAGTCAATGCTGTCTCTGTCCTTGTACAGAACACCTTCATTGAAGATCACATCCTTGCTCCTGATAATCTTCCAACTTTGGTCATCCCAGAGACGATAACCAAACTCAAGTCCGCCATAGCCAACCAGAAAACACTTCTTTGACTTTGCATCCAGTTTACTTCTAGCAGCAGAATCAATGTGAAGATAAGAAACACACCCAAACACTCTCAAATAAGAGAGATCCACCTTTTTATAGCTCCAGGCTTCTTCCGGTAGCTTGAACTTCAGCGGTGTGGATGGACTTCTGTTAATCAGATGAGCGGCTGTATTAATCGCCTCAGCCCAAAACATCTTTGGCAGCCCCGCATGAAACCTCATGCTTCTAGCACGCTCGTTTAAAGTCCTGTTCATCCTCTCAACTACCCCATTCTGTTGTGGTTTCCTTGGAATGGTCTTCCTTATCTTTATCCCATTCTCAGCACAGTACCGCCTGAAATCTTCGTCTAAATACTCTCCCTCATTGTCAGACTGCAAGCACTTCACCTTCAAATCTGTCTCGTTCTCCACCATGGCTCTCCATCTCTTGAAAGCATTGAAGACATCAGATTTGTTTTTCAGAAAGTAAACCCATACCTTCCTGCTTGAGTCATCTATGAATGTAACATAGTAATTTGGGCCACCAAGGGAAGTCACCGGCGCAGGCCCCCACACATCAGTGTGAACAAGCTTCAATTTTTTGGACTTAGGCTCTCTACCCATCTTTGAGAAACTAACTCTCTTCTGTTTACCAAAGATGCAGGCTTCACACAAACTGTGATCAACAGCTTTTAAACCCGGCAGTTTTCCTTTGCAGTGAAGCACCTTCATACCCTTCTCACTCATGTGACCAAGCCTATAATGCCATAGCTCGGTATTGGCAGCAGAATCAGCAACTGCTATGGTATCTCTGCAACTAGAGTTCATGTAGAGAGTTTCAGCCTTGCATCCCCGAGCAATAACTATCGCTCCTTTCGTGACTTTCCAACCTCCACAATTGAAGGTCACTTTATGTCCTTCATCATCCAGTTGCCCCACCGAAATCAAGTTGCGCATTAGTTTGGGAACATGTCTCACCTTATGAATCTTCCACACCGACCCATTAGACATTTTTAAACTGACATCTCCAATGCCAACAATATCTAAAGGTTCTCCATCAGCGAGATAAACCTTACCATGATTTTCGGCAACATAATTCTCCAAGACATGACAGTGTGCAGTGGTGTGGAATGATGCTCCTGAGTCTATCACCCACAAATCAAAAGAACTGTCAATCGACAAGATTAAGACATCCTGTTGCTCTTCAGTGGCGGCATTGGCTGCATCATTAGTCTTGTCTTCGTTCTTCCTTGGAGCCCTGCAGTTCTTTTTCAAGTGGCCAGTCTTTCCACAGTTCCAACACTCCATGGTCCTACCGTTCCTTGAATTGCTTCTCCCATTCCTCAACTTGCCTCTCCTGCCATTATCCCTGTTGGATTGCCTGTCAAGTTTCCTGCCCCTATTATCAACATTAAGGGCCGAGTTCGACGAAGAGGCTTCTCCTGAGTCCTTCCTGTGAACTTCTTCCGCCAGAATGGAGTTTCTGACATCAACAAACTTCAGTTTGACATTCCCAAGCGAATTAGTAATGGCCACCCTCATGGGTTCCCAACTATTTGGTAACGAGGCTAAGAGGATTAGGGCATTGATCTCATCATCGAATTTAATCTCTACCGAGACCAATTGGTTTAGGACGGTGTTGAAACTGTTCAGGTACTCTACCACCGAGGCACCTTCAGGCATCTTTAAATCAAAAAGCTTCTTCATGAGATGTACTTTGTTATTGACTGAGGGCTTCTCATACATCTCTGCCAGAGCCTTCATCATCCCTGCTGTTGTAGTCTCCTTCGCAACGTTGTAAGCAACGTTCTTTAATAAGGTCAAACGGATCACACCGAACACTTGTCTATCAAGGAAATTCCACTCCTCATCCTTCATGCCTTCGGGCTTATTACCCAAGGGCAAGTGCAGTTTCTTGCTGTAGAGATAGTCTTCAACTTGCATCCTCCAATAGGAAAAATCTGAACCATCAAATTTGGTGATACCGGCTGCCATACATTTTTCTCCAGTCATCGTTCTTGATCAAAACCTCCGCTCTGATACCACTTGTTGGGGAATTAGGCGACTCCCAATTCCAAGGATCACAAGAACGAGCAATTGCAGAAAATAAATAGGAGAAAAGAAGAAAAAGAGACACCAAATTTTTATACAAGTTCGTCCAAAATTGAGACTACGTCCTGTTTCTGCCGCTTGCAGATTCCACTATGATGAAGGAGATTACAGATTACAAGAGCAGTTTCTCACACACTCACAAATTGTGCTTACCAAAACTCTCTTCTATCTAGCACCCTGTGGGAATTTTTCTCTCTCAAGGATGGAGCTCTCAAGAATTATGCCTCTCACCAAAATTATGCCACTCACAATTTTCACACACACCCAACCCTAGCCACCTTATGTCTATTTATAGCCAAAGGAGGAGAAAAATAGCAACTAATGGGAAACCCTAGTAGTTTCCTGTTTTTAGGGCCTTTGAGTCCGACTCTGACTCAAAAAACATCGCGCATTACAGCACGTCAGCGCCGCGGCGCTCGAACGCTGCGGCGCCCTCTGCAGCGCCTAGGCTCTCTACTCCTGGCGCATAGGCTCCATCAACTCTCGGCCTAGGCGTATTCCTCCTGGCGCCTAGGCGCTCTTCTGCTAGAGCCGCGGCGCTTGCTCCTTGCCTCCGAGGACTGTTTTTTCTCCCTTTTTTCTTTCCTTTTGCTGGGTTGTCGATTTGATTTGGCTCCACATCTGCAACAACTTTTACCTTAAAATGTATTCTGCATTTATGAACAGAGTGAAAATCAGAAGATCCGTGCTTAACTACAACCAGTTTCTGGTCTCAAAGTTGGATGCAAGTCTTGTCAAGCACAGCCTGCACTTTTTAATGAAAGATGACCTTGTATAAGCTAGATTAAGGGCTCTATTGTTGCCAGTTAATTCAATTACTGGTTTTTGGCAAAATAATAGTCTATTATTTCTTCCTTTTGAAGATTCTTGAGTCCAGGCCATTACCAGTAGCAAGTAAAAGACGCCGCCCTCACTACATAATTTGAGGACTAAAATGACATGAATTTGTAAGAGAATAAGTTAACAAGGATTATGCGCGAGTAGAAGTAGCGATTATATTACTCAACGACTTGTTTTTTTTTTTTGGTCTATACTCACAGAAGTTTGTCTCGAGTGCTAAGTTTATTGCATGTTAAAAGTAATTGTAAGTTATATAATTATATGAACACCTGTGATTTTCTGTGTTTGGGGCTTTCTGTTTTTACTCTTTCATGAATCGTGGTAGGTTCTTGTAGTCTAGTTTGATTTGATTACAACATTACTACTAAAAGGCATTCCATGCATCCTACTATCAATGGCTCTTCCTCATCCCTTTTTAATGGCTTTTAAGTTACTTTGGCCTTTTGCTTTTCCTAACATCTCGCCCTCTTTCATTTCCTTTTCTCTTCCTGCTCGTCTAAAATTGGACATCTTCCTCAATTTCATAGTAATTCTTGATTTTTTTTCCATGTACTATTATGTCTACAAAATGCAGTTATTTTTTCATCTGCCCCTTCATGTTGATTGAAATGTTTAATCTGATGGCCCCTGGCCCCATGCTCTTCGCTCATTATTTTGAGTTGTCAGTCTTTTGATTTTCCCCTTTCGCCATGTGGGCCCTAGTAGTGAAGTGATCATGGTAATAAGTCCAGATCGAGGCCATTAGGATTTACATTTGAAAAGGTTCAGGTGTTGAACTTAACTATATTATTACTGAAAATTGAAATCAAAAACCAGGGGGTAAAAGTTAGAAATTTTGAAGGGAAATTTACATTTTTTTACCCTTGAATTTTAAGGTTAATAACAAATTATACCTTGTGTTTTGGAATGCTGCACTTTTATATTTTCAGATTGGTAATTTATGCTCAACCGATATTATTTTTTGATCAACCAATCTTTTTTTGACCTTTGAAATTCCGAGAATACCCTTAATTAAATCATCACTTTTGTTTGGTCATAGAAATAGATAATGCATCATTGATCATATCCATATTCTTGGAATTTCACAAGTCAAAATGCATAGTTAACCAAGAAGCGACATAGATTGAGCATAAATTGACAGTAGAAAGGAATAAAAGGGTAGCAGTTCAAAATACAAGGTATAATTTTTTAATGACCTCAAAAGCAAGAAAAAAAAAATAAAAATATTCCAATCTTGTATTATGCTGTAAAATATCTTTTTTTTTTGGTTAATTTTTAATTTTTTACCCAAAAAAAAAAAAAATCCTGTTTTCGTGTTTTGCTGCTGAATCAGAATGGAGATCATAAGTACATTATGCAGGAACCTCCGGAACAAAGGAGCAGTTTCTTATATGCTTAACTTGACTTCATTTTCCGTGCGGGTTTTCTTTCTTTCTTATATGCTTGACTTGATTTCATTTTCCATGCAGGTTAGTTGTCATGGTTCCAGATCCAAGACTAGATAGCTCTCTCCATAAGGAGGTAGATCAACTTCTGAACTCACTGTTGGATTTCCACCCAAGTGAACGGGGTTTACCACCATTTGACACTCCAACAAGCTAGGCTTTCACATCCATCATAAGGATAGATATCTGCTTCAATAAAGGGGTTACTTTTATCATTGATTACTGACAAAGATTGAGAGAACGTTCATTTGTTATTGAAAGGAAGATCTAGAACCAGTTTCAACCAGAAGATCACTTTTTAAAATATTCCCATCATTGGTTGGTTAACCACTTTTAAAGTGGTGATATTTAATTTTCTGTCAAGCAAGCTCATTTGGGCTGCGAATCAGAAGCTGAAAGTTA
The DNA here is from genome assembly GCA_025403435.1 of Artocarpus heterophyllus. Classification (NCBI taxonomy): domain Eukaryota; kingdom Viridiplantae; phylum Streptophyta; class Magnoliopsida; order Rosales; family Moraceae; genus Artocarpus; species Artocarpus heterophyllus. Next base: position 6,969,545 of record CM046331.1, read on the forward strand.
AGAAAGTTGTCTTAGAAGTACAATGACCGTATCAATCTTTATCAGCGTATAAATTCTCAAGGAGGCTTTTACTGTATGTTCTTTTGCTGGTATTGCATGTTTCTTAACTATAGATCTAGTCAAAATCATGTAAAAATAATAAAAAAAAAGCATATAAAAATACAAATCGAATTGTTCAATAGAAAGTCTTACCGATAGGGTGTTTTTTCATATCAGGGACTTTGGAGGATTCCCTATGTATAACTGATTAGGGGAAAAAAACTTTCCACTTGAACCTTTCACAACTTGTTAGCTAGAGATAAATTATCTTCATTATTATAGCTGCACAAGTAGTTTGGGGAATAGTAAAGCCAGATTGCATAAACAAGAATAAAAAAGTTAGAATGCCCCACAGCTTATTCATGTCATGCTGGAATTTAATGGCTCAAACGAAGTCCTTTGTTGTTCAAATTGTCTAACGAGAAATTTAGGCCTCGAGCCACCAATAGCCACAAATTGGATAAGCTACTTGAAATGGAAGTTGTCTGGCATGTTATAATTATAAACAAATGGTCAAGAACGGCCTCCCACCCACTAAATATATCATTGCTCTCTATTTATTGGACAGCAGAGACAATGTACTTTCTCTTGTTTTTGTTTTTGATTTGTTTTTTAGTTTCCCTTTCTTTATGTCGTCTTTGACTTCTTAGGCTTCTTGAATAAATGAACTCGGTAAAGCGTGAAAGCTTTTTGGAATACATGCCTCATGATTTCTTGGATTCTAAAGCTCTAACCACTAGTATGTACAAGATATCCTCAAGTGTCCCTTGATCTGTTAAAACTTAGAAAAATCATTTTGGTATTGTTCTGAGAGTTTTTAAAAATATTTTTGCATGTTTTTTGAAACAAAAATTTCAAAAGCATTTTCAACATAATTTTGCAAAAATTTTTATTTTTCAAAACAAAACGATTTTCACATATTTTGAAAACACTACAAGTTGTTGCTTCACATAAAATTAAACATTGGTTTCTAAGCAAGTACCGAGGAGAGTGGTGGCATATTGGTATTCATGACTAATTGTATTATCTTTAACATCTTCAGGTAGGGCTTTACTAAATATCCATTGGATGAAGAAAATTGTTGAAACCTATCAATGGTTCAGCGCCACATGTGACAGACACTTTCAGTTATGTTAGTTTAACCTAACGATTTAAGCACAATCAGACGTAATTGTAACAGAAAACAAAAAATTAGTTACAATAAGCTGCCCTATTTCAGAAAGATGCCACTCCTACCACTCACTCCTCTGTTTCCCTCCATCAGGTCGCTATCCCATCGCTAGCCTCCATCAACCGCTGCCCGTCAGCACGATGATTTGTTCTATCTTCTTCTTTTTGGTCCCTTGTTGCCCGGTAAAGATCATCCTAACTATAGTCGCGTGATGTTTTGTCTCGGTTTATTTTGGCAATTCCTTCTAATTTAGACCGTGCGCCACACTTCGCTGCTCTCCACTCAACTTTGCTTGGTAATCTATCTATCATTAAATGACCAAAAAACTGACCGAAGCAACTATGCGGTTTGCTCACTTTTCCAAATATCCCTTGGTATTTAGTCCCCGTAGCTAGAAAACTGGTCAAGTTGGTTTGGTCGGAATTTTGGGCAAATAACTGACTAAACCAAACTGGGCACATAAAACCCATTTTGAAGGAGTCTTATTGTCCACACTAATTTGATGCTCCGACTCCTGGCATGAGCGACCATCTCTAATAACAATGGGATATTTAGCACTTTAACAAATGTAAAAAATAATTAATATACTATTTTGTTTTGTGCTGCAAGGTGTAATGGTATTTCAAATGTTGTTAATTATATCTTTGATATTTATTAATTAGTTTTGTAACTTATAAAAGTAAACTTTTTTAATTTTAGATAATATAGAAATAACCATGCTGAAATTAGTGAATGCATAAACCAATATCAGTTAAATATAAAAATTTAACACATGTTGTATTTGGTGTCAAATTTGACACAAGGTATAGCATATGAAAAATTTAGAACCAAAAATAAAACTGTGGCAGAGTGTGGTATTTCTACTCAAGTGAAAATTTGACATTGACACATTAATTGGTTATTTTAAAGTATCTCTAATACAATACTAAATGAATATATCAAAGATAAATTTTACCATTTGAGTAGAAAATTACTTGCGAATATACTACTATTTTTTATGCTAAATTTGAACTATTAATTGAAAACTCATTAGTTGAGACCTCTTCGCACTTCCACCCAAATTTAGATTCACAGTGATCATTTCCACAAGGTTATAGCTTACTATTATCTCAATATTACCTTTTTTTTTTTTTGAGTTTCTTTCTTGTTATTTAGGACAATTGGTACTATTTGTTCTTGAACTTTTAGCGTAATAACAATTTAGTCCCTAAGCTTTTAATTTTAGTATATTAGTCCTGAACATTTATATTTGACACTTTTTTATAACTATAACATGGATAAACAATTTCTGAAATTTAACGTTAATAATCACATTCTTATCATATAATAACATAAAAAATTCACATAGATACTTGCAATAAGTGTAAAATGTTACAGCGGTTAATAGATTGTAACATTAGTGAAGAAAATATTTTGTATATAATATGATTAGTTCCTTTTAAGTTTTAAGTCATTATGCAAATTGTACATGATTATCTTCGTTAAATTGTAAACATTTTATCGCCAATTTTATAGTCAAAGACTAACACCTGTAAAAATAATAAAAAAAATCTAGAGACTAATTTATTAAAGTTAAAAGTTCAAAGATTAAATAGTCACTATGTTAAGAGTTCAGTGACTGATAATACTAATAATTCTATTATTTAATAAATTGAGTTGAGAGTTTTGTGGGTGATTATGTGAGTGCAAATTTAATTGAGATGTGCTAGCATGCCGAGTACCATTTACTTTTTCTTTTACGTCAAAAAGAAAAAAAAAGTATATTGATGTTTTTTCACGTATTACAACAAGAACATAAATTCTAAAATTTCTCTGCCCTTGCTTATATTATCTATAACTTATGCAGAAGTAGAAATGAGTTTTGTTCTTCAATCAAAAGGTTGGAATAATCTATAGTTGAAAATCATTCTTTTCTAACTTAGTTTAAGCTTCATGGTCAAATTTAGCCCACTTGGCTCAATCAATTTCTCACACCAACCACATCTATGTGACTATGTGTACATTTTCTCTTTCTTTTTTTTTTTTCTTTTTTTTTTTTGTATTTTAGCTTAAATTAAACTTACTTTTTTTTGGTTCATATTAAATTTTTTGAATTCATAACATTGATTAGAAATATGGATGGTTAGTTATTTTACGTGGGTTACATTTTATTGTTTAAATTTTATTTGGAATAATTATATGCAAAAAAGTATTATAAAGTGGCTGTAGACATAGTCTAGTGATAGAAACATAACCGACTACACCTAAAGATGAAGAGTTCGAATTCCTTTACATCCATTGAAAAGAAAATGTTAGAAATTTTTTCTTCTTATTATTTTTTTATAAATTTATTTATTAGTGATCGTACTGAAATTGTTGTTGGTTTCATTATGATCATATATTAAATATTTTTACAATGATTGTTATATAAATGAATGTGATATATATTATCTTTTATTTTACATGTTACATTGTAAGAGTGATTTTTTATAAATAATCAAAGACAAGTTCTAAAAAATTAATAAACTAATTACTAAAGTTATTTTATAAAATAATTAATATGTTCATATAGCCCTCTCAGTGGCCTCCAAATACAAACATTTCCACATGATGAAAGATAATTTCATATTTTATGTTTGGAGATTTAAATGTTATAACTATTCAAGCACGAGTCAAATAGGTTGTGCTAGCATTCCAATAGGTTGTGGTAACATTCTAACTAATATATTTTATAAGAAAAAATAATTAGACATTACAAAATTTTTTGCATTCACAAATTATTTATTATATATGAGGGTGACTTCATATAAAGTTCTTTCGTCAAAAAAAAAAGAAAAGAAAGAAAATCATAAAGCGTGTATATACACTTGAAATGAAAACAACTCTTTTTTGGAATGTTCTAAGTGTTCCTATAAATTCTTGAACTCATTAGATTATTTGTATATATGTTAGGATCCTGATTTATGGATCTCCGTCCGAGAAGTATATAATACTTCCGGCCGCTTGCTGTGCATTTGTGTCCTCCCATACGCCTATTAATTAAGGATAGTTGTAATGCTGGACAGAAATAATTTACAAAAGCCAGTACACCTTTTAATAAATGACGAACTTAAAGTTTCCACTCATTATAAGTTTAATCTAACCGCTTCCTGCTCACTTTAGCTTAGCAAAATACAAGGACATATACAACACACACACGCACACACACACACATGCATCCTCGTAATTAGTCGTTTCTGTAATCTAAAAACCATCTTTTGAATCAAAATACTTTTTACCAAAAATTAATTGAGTTAGGCAAAAGACCTATTATTAAAGTGGAAAAGGTCTTGTGATTTAGATTATATCACTCAATGCCCGATAAAATCCCACAAAAAACTGACACTTTTTTAAGTGGCATTTTGCAATGTTACTGTCACGTCCCGGAGTACGGGAGGTGACGTGGTGGATTATTTAGGTTAATTAAAAGAAGAATTTGATTAAAAATCAAGAATTTTAGGGGATTAAATCAAATAATAAAAATGTGAAAGTTTCAAAATAACATTTTATAAAAGAAGTCATAGACATTAGGCAAGTGAAATCATCAAGTGAATAATAAAACAATAGAGAACCGCAAGTATGGGTCCCACTGACCTACAACTTGTGCACACACATAGTACTGACAATATAATAATACAACCACAGTCCACGCATAAAGAAAGTTAAAACATTACATGCCTTGTTTAATTTATACAAATAACCTACTAATCCTTCTACTGCTCCTGAGTTCTGTCCGTAGAGTCCTCTCTGAACCTAAATGGGAAACCACCTAGAGGGGAAAAATTTAAAAACAAAGAAAATGTGAGCGAAAGGCTCAGTAGGACTATGTTTTAATAAATCATTTAATTTAAAGGAAAATCTCATTATTCAGGGAATTATATAAAAGAAACATTGAATAAATAAATAAATTTAAATAAAACCGTTCTTACCCAAAACAGTTTACTCGGACGACCAGAAATATCATTTTCTTTTCCTAGGCAAACCATAAGGATATCACCACCGTAGTGGCCTAGCTGGGTTTCGGGACCTGCCCCCAAGGTCGATCGCTACACGACCCGATCTCTGATATGGCATCATGCCCTTATATTCATTTCTAACATTGTTCAAAGTCCATTTACCAGATGTTTTCATTATCATTCATTATGAAGTTCATTTCAGTTCACGGTATATTAAAATATAGCCAATAAATCCATTTTCAATCAACCGTTGAAAACATTTTTATAAAAACCCTTTTCAAAGCCAAATCATCTTGAAACTAGGCTACCAAAGAATGGGGTAGAAGTCCTACATCAATACTCGTGTCGGTGCCCTACACCGTAATCCCGGTCTGCTATATGTTAGCTCTGCGGAACCACGAACAATTCTAGATACACACTAAGTCCATCAATATCTAGTTTGAGACATCCTATGTTACTAAACCATTTCATGATGTCCTAGTGTACCATTTGTATCTTTAAAATCATTTCACAAGGTTGGAAGTTAAATCGGGGTTCAAAACAGTGAAAACGGGTGAAAAATCACAAAATTTTCCATGCTCTGCCGGCTTGTCGAACTCCCTGCTTCAGCCGACCAAACTGTGCAGTTCGACCTGCCAAAAATCAAGTCCGGTCGGCCGGACATTTCGCAGGTCCGGCCTGCCGAACGGTGCAGTTCAGCCTGCCGATCCTTTGAATCCGGCTTGCCAAACTAGAAAAACCCAGAAATTTCAGCCACGGGTTTTGGTTCCCCCAAAATCCAAATCTTGATTTTAACCTATTTTTCTCAAATCTCAGGCATGGAAAACAATCATAGATGATAGAAAAACATACTAGAACACTTTTGAACTCATTTAAACAAGATTCAAACACAAAAATCTCAAAAATCCAAAATGGGGAAAAATGAGGAAAAATGAAAAATCTTGAATCCAATCCGTTTTTCTTCAATCTAAGCTTAGATTCTAGTTGTTCTAAGTTCATTTAACTCAAATCAAAGGTCTTCTAAGCTCAAACGAACTTAAATTTCAAAAATGCATAAAAATTGAAAATTTTGAAAAAGTTTAGAAATTTCAAATCTAACCTCGAATCGAAGCTTTAAATCCACGTTTTTGGTTGCCAAATCTTGTCCCCGAGCTTTCTACTCGCTAACCCAAAGCTTAGACCCGAATTTGGCTTCAAAATCTTGAAGAAATTTGAGTGAGAAAGAGAGAAACCGAGAGAGAATGAGAGCTGAGAGTGAAGAGAGAGGAAGAGGAGGAGAGAGATCACGGGCGAGAGGAGGAGAGAGAGTGTGAGAGCTGAGAGTGAAGAGAGAGGAAGAGGAGAGAGAATAAATAGAGAGAAACGGTGGACGGTTTTACTGTGCGAAAACCAAATGCCACCCACGGTTTTGTAAAACGGAATATTTTTAACTTTTTACAAATTGTTGTGTTTTAAAAACTCAAAACATCATTTTGAAACAATAAGAAATCATTTGAATTTATCAAATTAACAAAACAACCTAAAATTCAAAATTTAACCAAATAATCAATTATGGCGCACTAATTCAACATTAATTATGGCGCACTAATTCATCATTTTATATTACAATAACATTAAATAAATTTCGGGGCGTTACAACTCTCCATCCCTAAAAGAAATTTCGCTCTCGAAATTTACAACTCATTTTAGAAACAAAACAAATGTGGATACAATCCCCGCATACTCGACTCTAGTTCCCAAGTGGCTTCATCAACCCCATGATGCTGCCACACGACCTTTCCCAACGGTATCTCACGACGATGCAAACTAATCACTTTCCGATCGATGATCTAAATCGGCACCTCCTCGTACGTCGTATCTTCTCGAACCTGCACATCACGAAATGAAACTATCTTACCCTGCTCAGGCGAACATTTTCTAAGCATCGACACGTGAAACACATCGTGAACATGAGAAAGTTCGGGCAGAAGATCAAGCCGATAAGCAACCACACTAATACGCTGAGTGATCTCAAACGGTCTAATATACCTCGGTGCAAGCTTCCCACTCATTCCGAACCGTATAGTTCCCTTACGAGGCGATACCTTCAAGAGAACGAAATCTCCAACCGTGAACTCTAAGGGTCTACGTCTCCTATCCGCGTAATTCTTCTGCCGACTCTGAGTTGCCCTCAATCGATCTCAAATCACAATGACTTTCTCGTTGCTATCACGGATCTCATCCAGCCCAAGAATAACCCTATCTTCTGGCACGGCCCAACACACCGATGACCGACACGGTCGCCCATACCACGCCTCAAACGGTGCCATACCAATACTCGCCTAATAACTATTGTTATACACAAACTCCGTGAGATGCAAATATTTCTTCCAATTCCTGCCGAAGTCTAACGCACAGGCACACAACATATCTTCGAGAATTTGAATAACCCGCTTAGACTACCCATCAGTTTGAGGATGAAACGTCGTACTGAAGTTCAAATCCGTACCTAAAGCCTCCTGAAAACTCCTCCAGTACTTAGCATTAAACCTGGTGTCTCGATCAGAAGTGATGGACAAAGGAACTCCATGCAACCTCACAATGTTCTGCAGATACAAATCCCCGAGAATCCTCCTCGAACATGTCGACCTGAACGGAATGAAATGCGCCGATTTCGTCAACCTGTCGACCACGACCCAAACTGCATCATGCCGCTGCTCCATCCTCGGCCAACCTATGAGAAAATCCATCATCACATGCTCCCATTTCCACCCTAGAATAGGAAGCGGCTGAAACTGACCCGCAGGCTTCTGATGCTCAGCTTTCACCTGAAGACAACTTGTACACTTGGCCACGTACTCTCGAACATCTTTCTTCATACCTCTCCACCAATACTGCCTCTTCAAATCGCGATACATCTTTGTGCTCCCCGGATGAATAGCGAACCAAGACTTGTGAGCTTCGTCCAAAACGACTTTCGTCACCTCGACGATAACTGGAACTGCAAGACACTCCGGGAAATACAACGATCCATCTGCATGCACACTCCATTCTTCAAACCACTCTCCGTTCTGAATCTGCCACCAAATTCCCTGTAAATGTTGATCCTGCCACTGATTCTGCTTCACCATATGACAAGAGCCGGGGTCGCCTCCACATGATAAACCGAAACTCGATCATAGTCTTAATGATACCGTAGTCCATACTTGCTCACTGTCGCATCCCTACTTCAGTCCTCAAAAGCCAAACAAGCAAGAATCCCTGAAGACTTCATACTAAGCGCATCCGTGACCACATTAGCTTTCCCGGGATGATACTGCAACGCAAAATCATAATCCTCCATATACTCTATCCATCTACGCTGCCTCAAATTAAGATCCCTCTGAGTGAACAGATACCTCAAACTCTTATGATCGGAGAAGACCTGAAACGACGCTCCATACAAATAACACCTCCAAATCATCAGCGCGCGAATCACCGCCGCGAGCTCCAAGCCATGAGTAGAATAATTTCACTCATGAGGTCGTAGCTGTCTCGATCCGTACGCAACCACACGTCCATGCTGCATCAACACGCACCTAAGCCCGCGTCTTGAAGCATCTGTGTAAACCTCATACGGCTCGTCTCTGCTAGGAATAACCAACACTGGGGCTGAAGTTAACCAGTTCTTCAATTCCTTAAAAGCAAGCTCACAATCTTCATCCCACTCAAACCTGACATTTTTCTTGATCAATCTCGTCAATGGAGCTACAATCTTCAAAAAATTCATTACAAATTTCCTGTAATAACCAGCAAGACCTAAGAAGTTGTGAATCTCTGCTACATTCCTTGGTCGTTCCCACTCCACTATGGCTTCAATCTTGGACGGATCCACAGAAATACCATGCTCAGAGATGACAAGACCTAGAAATTTGACCTCAGTCAACCAAAACTCGCACTTTTCCCTCTTAGCATACAACTGGTGCTCCCGTAGAGTCTGAAGCACGATCCGGAGATGTTGCTCATGCTTCTCCCAAGTCTTAGAATACACAAGAATGTCATCGATGAACACAATCATGAACTGATCCAAATACGGCCTAAATATCCTATTCATTAAATCCATGAAAGCTGCCGGAGCATTCGTCAACCCAAACGACATAACCAGAAACTCAAAATGTCCATACCGGGTCCTAAAAGCTGCCTTGGGAATATCCTCTTCCTTAATCCTGAGCTGATGGTAACCCAACCGTAAATCAATCTTTGAGAAGTACCGCGAACCTCCCAACTGATCAAACAACTCATCGATCCTAGGCAAGGGATACTTATTCTTCACTGTAACACGATTCAGCTGTCGATAATCTACACACAGCCTGAGAGTCCCATCATGTTTCTTAGCAAATAAAACTGGTGCTCCCCACAGAGATCTGCTATTCTGAATATACCCTTTATCAGCAAGCTCTTGAAGTTGCTTCCTCAATTCTTTCATTTCTGCTGGCGCCATCCGATAAGGTGCTATAGAAATTGGTGCTGTTCCTGGAAACAACTCAATACTAAACTCAATTTCTCGATGCGGTGGTAATCCTGGCAACTCGTCAGGGAAGACATCCTCAAACTTATCAACCACCGAAATTGCTACACTTCCTCTCAAAGCATAGGACTCGCACTCTAGGTTCACTAAAAAAGCACAACAAACCAGATTCCTTCGCCCTCCTAGACACGACTTCATGAGACACTCACTCATTAACCAATCACCACTACCCTGGTAAGTGATCATCGTCCCCCTATCAGACACTAGGGTTACTTTTCTAAGTTGGCAGTCTACAACTGCGTTATACCTGGACAACCAGTCCATCCCTAGAATTACATGCTCATGGGGAGTATAATCAAATCACTTTTCAAAATCTCATCCCCAATCTTTATTTTACAAGATTTACATACACAATTCACACACACCCGCCCCAAGGGAGAAGTTATAACTAGTAGTTCGTTAAACTCTTCTATCTCTAATCCCAAGGCATGTACAAAAGAATTCGAAATGAGAGAACGAGAGGCATCTGTATCAAATAAAACGCGAGCTAAGGAATGAGAAACTAAGATCGTACCATCGACAACCGCGTTACCAATATGAGAATCTGAACCACCCGATGCCATCGCATGAACTTGCACTGGTGCCTTTCCTTTTTCTCTACCAACATTGCTGGGTCTGGGATTATTCTGTCGATGCTGCTGAGATGGAGACGACTGCACACTAGCTGTACTCGACGCTCGATACTGAGGGACGCTACGCTGGAAATGCTGCGGCTGCTGCCCTCGTGCCGGATACAAAAACTGTTGAGGAGAGAACTAAGGATACTGCAACTGCAGATACTGCTGAGGCTGAGGTAGAGTCTGAGGCTGAGACTGATGACTGGCATCCTCTCCGATTTGAGATCCAAGACGGGCACTCCTGATCGGGCAATTCCTCTTGATGTGTCCTGGCTGTTGACAGAAATGACAATGGAAGCTGTAGGGATTGCTGCGCTCGCTACCAGACAAACTGCTGCTATCACTGTTCGCGCCACCCTGCTTGTTCTTTCCCAGAGTTGGGCGGCTACTGGTGCTCTTCCTACCGCTCCTCTGCGATCCTCCTAAAGCCTTTGCTCGATCCTCACAATACTGCGCATAATCATTCTCCACTAATATTGCTGACGACACAAGCTCTCCAAAACTGCTAAGTCGTAGAGCAACCACCTGTCGCCGAATAGGAGCCTTGAGCCCTTCCTGAAACTTAATGCACTTCTCACGCTCCGATGCCACAGCTGATGGAGCAAACCTGGCCAACTCATTAAACCTTGCCTCATATTCCCGAACTGACAAATCACCCTGCTACAACCTATAGAACTCAGCTACCTTTTGATCTCTATACCCTTGCAGAAAATACTGGTCATAGAACAGCTCCTCGAATCTGTCCCAACTGATATCGCCACCGCGTTCCAAACGCTTAGCCTGTTTCCACCAAGTATTAGCACCACCCTCGAGCTTATATACAGCAAACTCCACACGATACTCATCAGGCATACCAAGGGTATCCAAATGCTTCATGATCGAGTGTAACCAATATTCTGCCAGCTGCGGATCCCCATTACCATCAAAAGTCAGAATAGACGCACGTCAGAATTCCTTAAAATACACACGTCGACGACCAACATTAGAATCCTCCGGTCTAGCCCTAGCTGCCATCTGCCGGATAGTCGCAAACATAGACCTCATCATGCCCTCATTGTTTCCGAACTCGGCGTCAGCTGTCGAACGACGTCTAGGTGCCATTCTCTCACTTCTGAAAACAAAATTTGGACTGTCAGAGGTATTTCATTGTCATACCTATGTGTGGATAATTCCCAAGGTTCATAACCTTGAGCTCTAATACCATTCTGTCACGTCTCGGAGTACGGGAGGTAACGTGGTGGATTATTTAGGTTAATTAAAAGAAGAATTTGATTAAAAATCAAGAATTTTAAGGGATTAAATCAAATAATAAAAATGTGAAAGTTTCAAAACAACATTTTATAAAAGAAGTCATAAACATTAGGCAAGTGAAATCATCAAGCGAATAATAAAACAATAGAGAACCGTGAGTATGGGTCCCACTGACCCACAACTTGTGCACACACATAGTACTAACAATATAATAATACAACCACAGTCCACGCATAAAGAAAGTTAAAACATTACATGCCTTGTTTAATTTATACAAATAACCTACTAATCCTTTTACTGCTCCTGAGTTCTGTCCGTAGAGTCCTCTCTGAACCTAAATGGGAAACCACCTAGAGGGGGAAAATTTAAAAACAAAGAAAATGTGAGCGAAAGGCTCAGTAGGACTATGTTTTAATAAATCATTTAATTTAAAGGAAAATCTCATTATTCCAAGAATTATATAAAAGAAACATTGAATAAATAAATAAATTTAAATAAAACCATTCTTACCCAAAACAGTTTACTCGGACGACCAGAAATATCATTTTCTTTTTCTAGGCGAACCATAAGGATATCACCACCGTAGTGGCCCAGTTGGGTTTCAGGACCTGCCCCCAAGGTCGATTGCTACACGACCCGATCTCTGATATGGCATCATGCCCTTATATTCATTTCTAACATTTTTCAAAGTCCATTTACCAGATGTTTTCATTATCATTCATTATGAAGTTCATTTCAGTTCACGGTATATTAAAATATAGCCGATAAATCCATTTTCAATCAACCGTTGAAAATATTTTTATAGAAACCCTTTTCAAAGCCAAATCATCTTGAAGCTAGGCTACCAAAGAAGGGGATAGAAGTCCTACCTCGATACTCATGCCGGTGCCCTACACCGTAATCCCGGTCTGCTATACGTTAGCTCCGCGGAACCACAAACGATCCTAGATACACACTAAGTCGATCAATATCTAGTTTGAGACATCCTATGTTACTAAACCATTTCATGATGTCCTAGTGTGCATTTTTATCTTTAAAATCATTTCACAAGGTTGGAATTTAAATCGGGGTTCAAAACAGTGAAACGGGTGAAAAATCACAAATTTTTCCATGCTCTGCCGGCCTACCGAACTCCCTGCTTTGGCCGACCGAAAATCAAGTCTGGTGGGCCGGACATTTCTCAGGTTCGGCCTGCCGAACGGTGCAGTCTGGCCTGTCGATCCTTTGAATCCGGCCTGCCGAACACGTTGTTCGGCATGCCGAACTGGAAAAACCCAGAAATTCCAGCCACGGGTTTTGGTTCCCCCAAAATCCAAATCTTGATTTTAACATATTTTTCTCAAATCTCAGGCATGGAAAACAATCATAAATGATAGAAAAACATACTAGAACACTTTTGAACTCATTTAAACAAGATTCAAACACAAAAATCTCAAAAATCCAAAAATGGGGAAAAATGAGGAAAAATGAAAAATCTTGAATCCAATCCGTTTTTCTTCAATCTAAGCTTAGATTCCAGTTGTTGTAAGTTCATTTAACTCAAATCAAAGGTTTTCTAAGCTCAAACGAACTTAAATTTCAAAAATGCACGAAAATTGAAAATTTTGAAAAAGTTTAGAAATTTCAAAACTAACCTCGAATCGAAGCTTTAAATCCACGTTTTTGGTTGCCAAATCTCGTCCCCGAGCTTCCTACTCGCTAACCCAAAGTTTAGACCCGAATTTGGCTTCAAAATCTTTAAGAAATTTGAGTGAGAAAGAGAGAAACCGAGAGAGAATGAGAGAGAGAGATCACGGGCGAGAGGAAGAGAGAGAGAGTGAGAGCTGAGAGTGAAGAGAGAGGGAGAGGAGAGAGAATAAATAAAGAGAAACGGTGGGTGGTTTTACTGTGCGAAAACCAAATGCCACCCACGGTTTTGTAAAACGGAATATTTTTAACATTTTACAAAATGTTGTGTTTTAAAAACTCAAAACATCATTTTATAATAATAAGAAATCATTTGAATTTATCAAATTAACAAAACAACCTAAAATTCAAAATTTAACCAAATAATCAAATTAATTTTGAAACATTAATTATGGCACACTAATTCATCATTTTATATTACAATAACATTAAATAAATTTTGAGGCATTACTTCTCTCCACCTCTAAAAGAAATTTCCCCATCAAAATTTACAACTCATTTTAGAAGCAAAACAAATGCGGATACAATCTCCGCAGACTCGACTCTAGTTCCCAAGTGGCTTCATCAACCCCGTGATGCTGCCACACGACCTTTACCAATGGTATCTCACGACGATGCAAACTAATCACTTTCCGATCGATGATCTGAATCGGCACCTCCTTGTACGTCGTATCTTCTCGAACCTGCACATCACGAAATGAAACTATCTTACCCTGCTCAGGCGAACACTTCCTAAGCATCAACACGTGAAACACATCGTGAACATGAGAAAGTTCGGGCAGAAGATCAAGCCGATAAGCAACCACACCAATACGCTGAGTGATCTCGAACGGTCCAATATACCTTGGTGCAAGCTTCCCACTCACTTCGAACCGCATAGTTCCTTTACGAGGCGATGCCTTCAAGAGAACGAAATCTCCAACCGTGAACTCTAAGGGTCTACATCTCCTATCCGTGTAACTCTTCTACCGACTCTGAGTTGCCCTCAATCGATCTCAAATCACAACGACTTTCTCGTTGCTATCACGGATTTCATCCAGCCCAAGAATAACCCAGTCTTCTGGCTCGGCCCAACACACCGGTGACCGACATGGTCGCCTATACAACGCCTCAAACGGTGCCATATCAATACTCGCCTGATAACTATTCTTGTACGTGAACTTCGCCAGATGTAAATATTTCTTCTAATTCCCGTCGAAGTCTAACGCACAGGTACACAACATATCTTTGAGAATCTGAATAACCCGCTCAAACTGCCCATCAGTCTGAGGATGAAACGCCGTACTAAAGTTCAAATCTGTACCGAAAGCCTCCTGAAAACTCCTCCAGTACTTAACATTAAACCTGGTGTCTCGATCAGAAGTGATAGACAAAGGAACTCCATGCAACCTCACAATGTTCTGCAGATACAAATCCCCGAGAATCCTCCTCGAACATGTTGACCTGAATGGAATGAAATGCGTCGATTTCATCAACCTGTCGACCACGACCCAAACTGCATCATGCCGCTGCTCCGTCCTCGGTAAACCTGTGAGAAAATCCATCGTCACATGCTTCCATTTCCACCCTGGAATAGGAAGCGGCTGAAGCTGACCCGTAGGCTTCTGGTGCTCGGCTTTCACCTGAAGACAAGTCGTACACTTGGCCACGTACTCTCGAACATCTTTCTTCATACCTCTCCACCAATACTGCCTCTTCAAATCACGATACATCTTTGTGCTCCCCGGATGAATAGCGAACTGAGACTTGTGAGCTTCGTCCAAAATGGTTTTCGTCATCTCGACGATAACTGGAACTGCAAGATGCTCCTGGAAATACAACGATCCATCTACATGCACACTCCATTCTTCAAACCGCTCTCCATTCTGAATCTGCGACCAAATTCCCTGTAAATGCTGATCTTGCCACTGATTCTGCTTCACCATCTGAACAAGAGCTGGGGTCACCTCCACATGATACACCGAAACTCGATCATAGTCTTCATGATATCGTATTCCATACTCGCTCACTGTCGCATCCCTGCTCCAGTCCTCAAAAGCCAAACAAGCAAGAATTCCTGAAGACTTCCTACTAAGCGCATTCACGACCACATTAGCTTTCTCGGGATGATACTGCAATGCAAAATCATAATCCTCCATATACTCTATCCATCTACGCTGCCTCAAATTAAGATCCCTCTGAGTGAACAGATACCTCAAACTCTTATGATCGGAGAAGACCTGAAACAACGCTCCATACAAATAACACCTCCAAATCTTCAGCGCGTGAATCACCGCCGCGAGCTCCAAGTCACGAGTAGGATAATTTCGCTTATGAGGTCGTAGCTGTTTTGATCCGTACTCAACCACACGTCCATGCTACATCATCACGCACCCAAGCCCGCGTCATGAAGCATCTGCATAAACCTCATATGGCTCGTCACTACTAGGAATAACCAACACTGGGGCTGAAGTCAACCGGTTCTTCAATTCCTAAAAAGCAAGCTCACAATCTTCATCCCACTCAAACCTGACATTTTTCTTCATCAATCTCGTCAACGGAGCTACAATCTTCGAAAAATTCTTTACAAATTTCCTATAATAACTAGCAAGACCTAAGAAGATGCGAATCTCTGCTACATTCCTTGGTCGTTCCCACTCCACTATGGCTTCAATCTTGGACGAATCCACAGAAATACCACGCTCAGAGATGACATGACCCAGAAATTTGACCTCAGTAAACCAAAACTTGTACTTTTCACTCTTAGCATACAACTGGTGCTCCCGTAGAGTCTGAAGCACGATATGGTGATGCTGCTCATGCTCATCCCAAGTCTTAGAATACATAAGAATGTCATCGATGAACACGATCACAAACTGATCCAAATACGGCCTAAATATTCTATTCATTAAATCCATGAAAGCTGTCAGAGCATTCGTCAACCCAAACGACATAACCAGAAACTCAAAATGTCCAAACCGGGTCCTAAAAGCTATCTTGGGAATATCCTCTTCCTTAATCCTGAGTTGATGGTAACCCGACCGCAAATCAATCATTGAGAAGTACCGCGAACCTCCCAACTAATCAAACAACTCGTCGATCCTAGGCAAGGGATACTTATTCTTCACTGTAACATGATTCAGCTGCCGATAATCTACACAATGCCTGAGAGTCCCATCATGTTTCTTAGCAAACAAAACTGGTGCTCCTCACAGAGATGTACTATTCTGAATATACCCTTTATCAACAAGCTCTTGAAGTTGCTTCCTCAATTCTTTCATTTCTGCCGGCGCCATCCGATAAGGTGCTATAGAAATTGGTGCTGTTCCTGGAAACAACTCAATACTAAACTCAATTTTCTGATGTTGTGGTAATCCTGGCAACTCATCGGGGAAGACATCCTCGAACTCATCAACCACCGAAATCACTACACTTCCTCTCAAAGCATAGGACTTGCACTCTAGGTTCGCAGGAAAAGCACAACAAACCAGATTCCTTCGCCCTCCTAGACACTACTTCATGAGACGCTCACTCATTAACCAATCACCACTATCCTGGTAAGTGATCATCGTCCCCCTATTAGACACTAGGGTTACTTTTCTAAGTTGGCAGTCTACAACTGCGTTATACCTGGACAACCAGTCAATCCCTAGAATTACATCATATGAGGTCAAGGGGAGTATAATCAAATCACTTTTCAAAATCTCATCCCTAATCTTTTTTTTACAAGATTTACATACACAATTCACACACACCCGCCCCAAAGGAGAAGTTATAACTAGGGGTTCGTTAAACTCTTCTATCTCTAATCCCAAGGCATTTTCAAAAGAACTTGAAATGAGAGAATGAGAGGCACCTGTATCAAATAAAACGCGAGCTAAGGAGTAAGAAACTAAGATCGTACCATCGACAACCGCGTTACCAATATGAGAATCTGAAGCACCCGATGCCATTGCATGAACTTGCACCGGTGCCTTTTCTTTTCCTCTACCAACATTGCTGGGTCTGAGATTATTCTGACGATGCTGCTGAGACGGAGACGACTGCACACTAGCTATACTCGGTGCTCGATATTGAGGGACGCTACGTTGGAAATGCTGCGGCTGTTGCCCTCGTGCCAGATACGAAAACTATTGAGGAGAGAACTAAGGATACTGCAACTGCGGATACTGCTGAGGCTGAGGTAGAGTCTGAGGCTGAGACTGATGACTGGCATCCTCTTTGGTCTGAGATCCAAGATGGGCACTCCTGATCGGGCAATTCCTCTTGTTGTGTCCTGGCTACTGACAGAAATGACAATGGAAGCTGTAGGGATTGCTGTGCCTGTTACCAGACGAACTGCTGCTATCACTGTTCGCGCCACCCTGCTTGTTCTTTCCCGAAGTTGGGTGGCTACTGGTGCTCTTTCTACCGCTCCTCTGCAATCCTCCTGAAGCCTTTGCTCGATCCTCACAATACTGCGTATAATCATTCTCCACTGATATTGCTGACGACACAAGCTCTCCAAAACTCCTAAGTCGTAGAGCAACCACCTGTCGCCGAATAGGAGCCTTGAGCCTTTCCTAAAACTTAATGCACTTCTCACGCACCGATGCCACAGTTGATGGAGCAAACTTGGCCAACTCATTAAACCTTGCCTCATATTCCCGAACTGACAAATCACCCTGCTGCAACCTATAGAACTCAGCTGCCTTCTGATCTCTACACCCCTGTGGAAAATACCAGTCATAGAACAACTCCTTGAATCTATCCCAACTGATATTGCCATCGCGTTCTAAACGCTTAGCCTGTTTCCACCAAGTATTAGCTCCACCCTCGAGCGTATATGCAGCAAACTCCACACGATACTCATCAGGCACACCAAGGGTATCCAAATGCTTCATGATCGAATCTAGCCAATATTTTGCCAGCTGCGGATCCCTATTACCATCAAAAGTCAGAATAGACACACGTTAGAATTCTTTAAAATATGTATGCCAACGACCAATATCAGAATCCTCCAGTCTAGCCCTGGCTTCCATCTACCAGAAAGCTGCAAACAGAGAACTCATCATGCCCTCATCATTTCCGAACTTGACGTCAGCTGTCGAACGACGTCTAGGTGCCATTCTCTCACTTCTGAAAACAAAATTTGGACTATCAGAGGTATTTCATTGTCATACCTATGTGTGCATAATTCCCAAGGTTTATAACCTTGAGCTATGATACCATTCTGTCACGCCCCGAAGTACGGGAGGTGACGTGGTGGATTATTTAGGTTAATTAAAAGAAGAATTTGATTAAAAATCAAAAATTTTAGGGGATTAAATCAAGTAATAAAAATGTGAAAGTTTCAAAACAACATTTTATAAAAGAAGTCATAAACATTAGGCAAGTGAAATCATCAAGCGAATAATAAAACAATAGAGAACCGAGAGTATGGGTCGCACTGACCCACAACTAGTGCACACACATAGTACTGACAATATAATAATACAACCACAGTCCACGCATAAAGAAAGTTAAAACATTACATGCCTTGTTTAATTTATACAAATAACCTACTAATCCTTCTACTGCTCCTGAGTTCTGTCCGTAGAGTCCTCTCTGAACCTAAATGGGAAACCACTTAGAGGGGGAAAATTTAAAAACAAAGAAAATGTGAGCAAAAGGCTCAGTAGGACTATGTTTTAATAAATCATTTAATTTAAAGGAAAATCTCATTATTCAGGGAATTATATAAAAGAAACATTGAATAAATAAATAAATTTAAATAAAACCATTCTTACCCAAAACAGTTTACTCGAACGACTAGAAATATCATTTTCTTTTCCTAGGCAAACCATAAGGATATCACCACCGTAGTGGCCTAGCTGGGTTTCGGGACCTGCCCCCAAGGTCGATCGCTACACGACCCGATCTCTGATATGGCATCATGCCCTTATATTCGTTTCTAACATTGTTCAAAGTCCATTTACTAGATGTTTTCATTATCATTCATTATGAAGTTCATTTCAGTTCACGGTATATTAAAATATAGCCGATAAATCCATTTTCAATCAACCGTTGAAAACATTTTTATAGAAACCCTTTTCAAAGCCAAATCATCTTGAAGCTAGGCTACTAAAGAAGGGGATAGAAGTCCTACCTCGATACTCATGCTGGTGCCCTACACCGTAATCCCGGTCTGCTATACGTTAGCTCCGCGGAACCACAAATGATCCTAGATACACACTAAGTCGATCAATATCTAGTTTGAGATATCCTATGTTACAAAACCATTTCATGATGTCCTAGTGTGCCATTTGTATCTTTAAAATCATTTCACAAGGTTGGAATTTAAATCGGGGTTCAAAACAGTGAAAACGGGTGAAAAATCACAAAATTTTCCATGCTCTGCCGGACTCCCTGCTTTGGCAGGCCGAACTATGCAGTCTGGCCTGCCGGAAATCAGGTCCGGTCGGCCAGATATTTCTCAGGTTCGGTTCTAGCCAGAAATTCTAGCCACAGGTTTTGGTTCCCCCAAAATCCAAATCTTGATTTTAACCTGTTTTTCTCAAATCTCAGGCATGAAAAACAATCATAGATGATAGAAAAACATACTAGAACACTTTTGAACTCATTTAAACAAGATTCAAACACAAAAATCTCAAAAATCTAAAAATGGGAAAAAATGAGGAAAAATGAAAAATCTTGAATCCAATATGTTTTTCTGCAATCTAAGCTTAGATTCCAGTTGTTCTAAGTTTATTTAACTCAAATCAAAGGTTTTCTAAGCTCAAACGAACTTAAATTTCTAAAATGCACGAAAATTGAAAATTTTGAAAAAGTTTAGAAATTTCAAAACTAACCTCGAATAGAAGCTTTAAATTCACGTTTTTGGTTGCCAAATCTCGTCTCCGAGCTTCCTACTCGCTAACCCGAAGCTTAGACCCGAATTTGGCTTCAAAATCTTGAAGAAATTTGAGTGAGAAAGAGAGAAACCGAGAGAGAATGAGAGAGAGAGATCACGGGCGAGAGGAGGAGAGAGAGAGTGAGAGCTGAGAGTGAAGAGAGAGGGAGAGGAGAGAGAATAAATGCCACCCACGGTTTTGTGAAATGGAATATTTTTAACATTTTACAAATTGTTGTGTTTTAAAAACTCAAAACATCATTTTAAAACAATAAGAAATCATTTGAATTTATCAAATTAACAAAACAACCTAAAATTCAAAATTTAGCAAAATAGTCAAATTAATGTTGAAACATTAATTATGGCACATTAATTCATCATTTTATGTTATAATAATATTAAATAAATTTCGGGGCGTTACAGTTACCTCTATATAAACTTCTAGAAATTGGATATCATGGTTTGGTGGTTTAAATCTCGCCCTAACGGGATCTTATTTATGGCTTAAAGATTGTTAGTTTGGTCTGAAAAACTTTGTAAAACGCAAGAGAGATATATATTTAAGCTAGGACTGAGCATACGAAAGGATGACACGTATATAACAAGCAGCAACTAACAGGGAACTCAGTGTGACTAGAGTGGAAAGTGGGATCTTCATGTTTTATTGTATAATCATCTAATAATAGAAAAACCATTCTCTTACTAGAATCTTGTACGTACTCGATGAGAACATTGAATTCAAACAAGTTATAATCGAAAATTAACACATTTTACGCCTCAGTCTTGACTCTTGATGATATGGGTTAACAGAAATTAGAAACTTGGACATAATTGTACCTACGTTGGAATATGAGAAACCAATTATTGGTAGAAAATTTGAGAAGAAAAAAAAAACTCATTTTTTATTTTTTTAACGTCAAAAGTGATCTTTAAATTCAAACTGATTTTTCTAAATTGTTGAATTAACTATTATGACCTATATTTGAAAAATCATTTCCATCGAGATCTCTTGAAAATTTCTACTTTTTTTGAACGATTGATATGAAAAGAGTGATGTAATATCTTTTTCACAAAATGTGGCTACAATCTTATGAAAATTTCAATAAATGTCAGCTTTTCATGGAAATATTGATTTTGGTTGCATTATGCAATACGGAAAATTTTTGTGTAAATATCAATAAAATATTTGCAAATTTTGGTACACCTCTCTCTATATATTTTTAATTTTATTTATGAATTTATCAGAACTAGAGATGTAAGAACAGGGTGGCCCAGCCCGGTTCGTTCTCATTAGGCCCACACGAGCTGTGGACCGAGCCGGCCCAGCCCATGAATTTTATAGGCTGGGTCGAGCCGGCTCAAATAAGAATTACCTTGGCCCAGGCCACACCAAGGGTCAATTTTACGTGGGCTAAGTTAGGCCATGTTAGGGGTGAACGGCGGGCGGTTTGATGGTTTTTGGGCGGGTGCGATGCAGTTTTTTTGGATGGCGGGTTGGCGATTAACCAACCCGCAAATCGCCCACCACATGGCGGGTGGTTTCGGTTTGGTTTTGGGTGGTTGCGGGCAGGTGCGGGCGGGTTGAGGCGGTTTAGACCTATGCTATTGCCCAATGTAATTTTTTAGACCTTTTTTTTAGAAAGTGAAGAAAATTTGTAGAAAATATAAGATGATAATACATAAAGCATTCCCAACAAGTTTGATGCTTAAAGATAGTGACCATATTCAAAGTACAAATTAAGAAACATAATCATTCACTGCAACAATAAACATCAACTACAGATGAAGTGATAAACAAAGTCAAGAGGCCATAAAGATTAAAGCCTATTCACTGGGTTCGAAAATAATAGAATGCTACAAATGAAATGATGAACAAAGTCAAGTGTTCTTTTTCTTTTAGGGCTTTCTCCACTAACTTACTTGATTTGAATTTTGATCACTTCACAAAATAATAGGAGAATTTTCAGTTTCCAATATGTCAAGAGGCAGCCGAGCCCGTGCTTGGAGTGTTGGATTGTTCAATCATCTCTAAAATAAGAACAAAATCAAATAAATGATAAGGTTTTTTTTTTTAAATATATAGGCGGGCGGGTGCGGGTTGAACCCGCCCTCAAAAACTTAAAACCAAACCCGCCCACCGAATATATTGGTGGGCGGGTTCAACCCGTCCACCAGTGGGTTGCTAACGTAAACCCGCTTTTTTCGAGATAGGCGGGTACGGGCGCGGACGGTTGGCGAGTGTGGGGCGGTTTTTGTACAGCCCTAGGCCATGTTGTAGGCTAGGCTGGGCCGTGCCATGGACCTTGAATGGGCTGGTCCATTCGAGCCTATCTACGAGTTAAGATGAGCTAGCCCATCTAAGCATGCAATTTTTAATTTTTAATTTTTGAATTTTTAAACAAGTTAACAAATATAAAAGTTTGAATACAATAGGAATATAAAAAATGATATTTTATTTACGATTGCCTTATTAAAAACCTTTATAAGGAAAACCTAATTTGACAAAACCTTAGTAAGGAAAAAAGAGTGTACAATCACAATAATTATATATAAGATGTTTACAAAATTACTAAAAAAAATAAAAAACTTGCCATGATGTGATGTGTGAGGGTTTCTACTGGACAAGACCATACTTAGTCATATTTAGCCATAAATAAACATTGAAAAATATATATAAATAAATATATATATTTAAATGAAATTAGGCCACAATGGGCTTTCAATGGGCTGGCCCATTGTGGGCCTATATATGCCTTACATGTGCCGGGATAGGCCGGCCCATTGTGGGCCTAGATGTGTTGGCCTGACTCGGCGTAAGCCCATGGGCCGATAAATATTGGCCCAGCCCAGCCCATCAATATTTATGGGCTAGGCCGTGCCTTGAACAATGTAGGGCCCTCTTATACGAGTGATCACAGGTTCGAATCTTAGGGGACGTGCTCCCTCCGTGGGAGGCAAATCTGAATAGGGGCCTTCTCAGGCTTCTCTGGCAATACGTTCGAGAGACCAGCCAGGCTCCGGCCGGGGACCAAAAACCCTCGACACTATATATGCTAATTTTTCAACAATTTTTCTTACTTTAATATAAGTATGCTTATCATTTACTTTACTATAATGCATATTTATGATATACTTACTATTTTGATCGATAAATATTTTATGTAACTTTTATATATTACTAATTATTTTTAAAATTTCTGAGAGTAATTCATTCAAAAATTGTGTGTTTCAAGATAAATTTGTGTACATTTGGTATATTTTATATCATATCCACTGATGTTATTTCTATAGAATTTAGGCACTGATACTGAAAATGATATTGATATTTTCGTCTTTAATCATGACTATAAGATTTTGGTCCTTGCTTGTCACATTTACGGACAAATTTAATATATTTTTTTTCCTCTTACTATATGATATGGTAGCAGATTTAACAGTTTTGTTTACTCCCAATATTCTTTTGTCAACAATATTAGTTGGATTGTGGCCCCAATTAATGAATGCAGAATGGAAATGGAAGTTGAGAATAGCCATAAATAGACATGATGACAAGAATTGTTGGCTGTTAGGACCTACCTTGCGCCACCTTATTGAGATAATATTGTACCGTCTACGGTGGTTGATACCCAGCTACCGGCTTGGTTATGTCCTTTGCCTTTGATATTGGCTTTATTGTAATGGTAACGTCTTAAAGGACAATACTAACGAATAATAATGGATTTTTCATTTGTTGGGGTGTTGGTTAACTTGTCAATAGGCTAAGGACCATATTTGTCAAACCTGTGGGAACAAAAATTAGAAACCATTATGGTAATTTGGTTTATGCTTTTTTGGCCACTAAAAAAAGAACATTAAAGGCCAGGACTTGAGTTCAAATGGAGTATCTAAATGCAAGTTATGGCAAACTTTTGTTCTTCCAATAACTTGCTACTTTACAGAAGTGAAACTTCCCCTTTAATGGATATAAAAGGCTTAGCCGACCATCAAACGTGGAATCACAAACTATTGGAATATTCAAGAGCATTGTTGATGGAGAAATCAAAACAATTACAGGAACAATTAAATGTTGGTCAAACATTTGCAGCAGAAGGTAATATGCACTGACCATTAAACCACGAATGTAGTTTAAGTTGTGTATCAATAATTTTTTGGGTTGAACTTCATTCCAATAAAAGTGAGATACAAATTAATCTGGCTAATCCTGTAACACAAGACATAATCTTTGATAGATACCACTTTTATCAATACAACAAATTTATGCTCATGTCAAAGGGTTAAAGTGCATACCAAAGGCCCGAATAAAAGGGAAATACATCGGCACACCAAGAAATAAGCACACATTACGCTTTTTCAATAAGCCTTCAACACATGAAAGAAACATTCAGACAATTATGGGCCATGACATGTAGCACAAAGGCCACAACAACAATGCAAACATACCAGACATTGCAAAGAGAATGCTATTAGGTTAGATAAAAAAAGAAAAAGAAGATAAAGAGACCATCTCCATTATTACTTTAAAAAAGAACAAAGCAACGAACAATAAACGAAAATCAAAGAGGTGAAAACAACCAAGTTTTTATTAAGAAAAACAACTAAATAGTGGAGACAATGTAATGACCCAAAAATTCCAAAAATTGATGAATATGATTAATTAAGGATTTTTCCGTAACTGCTCCGTTTAATACATGAGAAAGTACAAGTTTGGGGTTTATAAACACAAATCCTTGTAAGAATTCAGTTCAAGACAAGAAATTTTCTACAATGCTTAAAAAATTCAAAAGTCAGAAATGTGACTTAATTATGATTTATAATTATGAACTTTCTTGATTAACTCGCATTTTGAGAGCTTTAATAGCTATAAAGCTTTAGAAATAAATAGTGCTATAGATACACAATCTTATGTAACCTTTGCATGAAATAGATTACAAAATGAATGTTGTGATGATACACTTAGATAATTAAAATAATTATTTGGTGTGCCAAATTAAGCTTTTATGATCAATAACTCCATGTACAAGTCAAAACACGAGACCATCTGCTCTATACCATATTTCAGGAAATGGTGAGCACCAAACTTAAATATGCAAGATTTACGTCAATTTTAACTAAGATCGATCTCGAAATTTAAGGAGATCATAAAGTAAGATAATTATTTCAAGAAAGTTATAAGGATTATTGGAAGTTTGAGAATTCCAATGTTTTATACATGTATAGTTATTTATTATACACATTAATAATTATGTAAGGTTTATTATTATTGTTGTAATAATAATAATATATAGTAGTTGTCAAAATAATAGTGAAAAAAAAAGAAATTGTTGAAGCAGAGTTGCTTCCGCTCACCCAAAAGATGTAATAAACATCACCATGATAATATACGATAGTAAAAATGACAATATACAGTCATTAACATATCGTTTAGGAATTCAAAAAGGAATGACTTTAAGTATATTCAATATGTAAACCCTCTCATAGAGCTACATGACTTGGATAGAGTAGCCATAAAGAAGGAAGACTATTAGGAATTTCGCACAAATGACACACGTAGTGTCCACCAAATAAGGCATCGCACCTAAAGTTGGCTTTACAGACAAGCCTTAATAGTATGAACGGTGCATCAAGCAAGTAAGGCTTATCAAAAGTCTTTCCAACCCCCATAAAAATTCGACAAGAGTTGCCATTGATTAGTTGGAGCATATAGTGACCAAATATTAGCAATCATATCCAAATTGTGGTGTTATGAGGAAAACAACAAAATCATTATGATGCATTAGAGTAGGAAATTCATGTAAAATCTTAAGAACAGGTGCCAACCATGTATTGTCCATCCAAAGGACATATAAAAAAATCAATAGATTTCTTCCTAATAAAATATTGTAGCCATCAAAACTAATGACCTATAAGTATACCCTTCATTACATCACTTGAACGTAGTATATTTTAAAAGCATGTTTTCTGTTTATTTGATGTAAAATTGCAACTTACATTTTTTCGATGAACACACTTCCTATAAGCCATTTTTATAATTTTCGCGAGTATAATATGAACTCTCTTTTTGTCATTAACCAATCAAGTTAAAGTATGTAATGGTCAAATCCTTGAGGAAGGAGTGAGTTCCAAGATAAGGACTATCCATGTTAAGTTAAGGGTTTTGACAGCTTGAGATCAATATTATACTAAAAGTACCTATAGGTTAAATAGGACCCATAAATAGCTTTATTCTCTTATTATAAATAGTTTAGGTCCTTACGCATAAAGCACAAAATTTTTCAAATTTAAAATTTGATTTAAATTGACTTTTAGGCGGTAAAAAAAAAAAATGTGTTTAACAAATTATTACTACTATTTTTACTAAAAATAGGAGTTTATGAAATGTTTTGATGAGACAAAAATGGTTTTTATTAAAATAAAAATGATTGTCGTACTTTGGAACGTTATAAAAAAATATAAGAAAATAAAAATAAAAATAAAAAATAAATAAAATCGAAAGAATATGACTTTAGACAATCCAATTCATAAAACTAAAACCATCAACAAGAGCCCTTGCTTTGAAATGTTGACAAAGGCCCATTAGCTATGAAAGAGAAAGTTTAAGAGCTCAATTAGGTTAAGATTAAGATGACAAGAAGAGAGTAAGAGATAATTATATGGCACCTCATTGAATGAGTTCGCAGCTCCTAGTCTAGCTCGAACTCAACAACGAGAAAGAATAGAAGTAATAAACTGTCTAAGAAGGCTTTTAAAGCCCAAGACACAACCCTTTCTAAAAACCATAAGGAAGCCTTAAAATGACGTAGGACACTAGAGTGGCCTAGAAAGAAGGAACACGTAGCCAACTATAAACACAAAGTTCACATGTAGAGAAAGTTAAGACATATCATAAATATTTCCCCGGTAGAAACGGGATTAATTAGAACCCTGAAGGAGAGATAAGCTTTATGAATTTTAAAATATAGTAAGATGGCATACATATGATTATGCCATCAAACAAGTTGAGACGATTAAGGCTAGAATGACACCGATTTTCTAAGAAAATAGGTGCTCAAAAGATTAGAATTTCAATCTCAAGGTGGTTAGAACATAGACAAGACTCTAGTAAACCTCTTACAGATTACAGAAAATAGTATAGTTTTGCTCTTTTGGAAAAATGTACCCCACTCAATAGCTCGAGATTTAGATCTAGAATGATTTCTTACTATCCAAGCATTTACGGTATGCTATGGTACCATGTCCTAGAATCTAGAGTAAGTGCAAGTAAAGGGAATCGATTGTACAACTTCATATGCTATGAGAATCTATTACCTTGATATGTCGCGATAGTATGTTGAAATTTCAAGAATAAGCCTGCCTAAGGAGAATATATGGTATGATCTCCATATGTCAAGGGACATAATATACCCCATTATATAGTAACACAGTGAGATTTTTTACTGAGAGAAAAATTAGTATAAGACACATTAGTTCGATTGTAAATCATTGGAACGATTTAAATAATCAAATAGAATCTAGAAAACTTCTCGTGACCAACAAGCAGTCACAAGAACAAGACCATGAGAGAACTTGTGGATACAAAAAATGGGAATGATTTTCCTTTTTCTCACATCCCAAGGAGAGGCAAAACATGTTCAAAAGATTTATGAAAGAATAAACTCAAGCGCTACAAACCCCTAGAAGTTTTAAAACAAGTAGACAATCGTGTTTTAGACAATCATTATCATTAGTCTGGATACCTAGATGATAAGAACCTATAAATTAAGTAATAAAAGATGAACTTTTTGACAATTTCTACGCACCAGATTTTGATCTGGATGCAGACAAGCAAAATAGGTCGTGTATAAAGAGTAATATAAGTCATAAACCATGAGAGAAAGGTCTTGTAGACAACAGAACCACATCGCTTATCAAGACACGTGGGCTAGAATCACAAGATGCATGATTCCCCATAAAGGTTAGTTATGAAGTAGTAGAGTACCTCTAATTTATCTCAATTTTCTAGGACGAAAATTCTGTAAGGTGGGAAGATTGTAATGACTGGAAGAGTCCAAAAATCAACGAGTATGATTAATTAAGGATTTTTTCTATAACTACATTTAATACATGAGAAAGTACAAGTTTAGGGTGTTTATAAACACAAATTCCCGTAAGAATTCAGCTCAAGACAAGAAATTTTCTACAATACATAGGAAAATTCAAAAGTTGAAATCGTGACTTAGTCATGATTTATAATTATGAATTTTCTTGATTAATGTGCATTTTGAGAGCTTTAATAATACACAATCTTATGTAACCTTTGTATGAAATAGATTACAAAATGAATGTTGTGATGATACACTTGGATAATTAAAATTTGGTGTGCTCAATTAAGCTTTTGTGATCAATAACTCTATGTACGAGTCAACGCATAAGACCATCCACTCTATACCATAATTTAGGAAATGGTAAGCACTAAGTTTAAGCATGCAAGATTTATGTGAATTTTTACTAAGATTGGTCTCGAAATTTAAGGAGATCATAAAGTAAGATAAGAATTTCAAGAAAGTTATAAGGATCATTGGAAGTTCGAGAATTCCAATGTTTTATACGTGTATAGTTAGTAATTATACACATTAACAATTAGGTAAGGTTTACTATTATTGTTGTAATAATAATAATAATAATGAAAAAAAAAAAAGAAAAAAAAAGAAGAGCATTGATGGAGTCCAAAAACATTGATTTATAGATAAGATGTGGACCCATAAATGGCTTTTTACGAGGAATAGTTTGGGTTATACTGTAAAGCTTGAACTAGTGTTAAGTTCATATTTTGAGCTAAATTGACTTACAAATAGTCAATTTAATTTATAAAACTACTAAAAATTAAGACTATTATTTTTTTATGATAAAATTTGAAGCTTATAACATGAAAATTTATAATGAAAAATATATGTTTTAGTTAACATTTTAAAGTTTTAAAAGTTACAATATATATATATTGAACAAAGCTTAGCGTTCAGATTTAATTGACTTATAGATAGTCAAATTAATCTATGAAAAATTTGTATTATTTACGGCTATTATTGTATGATAAAACTATAAGTTTATAATTTGTTCTCATGTTAAGTTAAATATATACATGTATAGCTGTTAAAAGAAGAGATTTACAATGAATATCTATATATTGTTAATTATTAATTCATGTTTTTGAAATTTTAGAGATTACGAAATGTTATTTTGATTAAGAAATCAAATTCTAAGTTTTGATCTAAGATCTTAAATACAACATATTATTTTTAGCAAATGAATACATATATGGTGAAATAAGTGAATCAACGATTTTAAAGACAATACTGTCAAAGTTTATCATATCAGAACAAATTCAAGAAATCCATACAGTATGGATAAATTTATGAAAATGATTTTATGACTATATGGAGATTTTTATACAGCAATGATACGACAAGAGAATTAGAATTATGTAAGTTATTTTTAAAGAACGAGAATATTATAGTTTTAAAAAGTATAGCTATGTTTATGAAAATTTCAAGTTTATAGATCAAATGTGATTAATCCAACACGACATAGTTTAGACTGCGTAGATCACAAGGTTTTCTATAAATATGTGGACAAGAAAATGAAAAAAAAACTTGGCCAATCAAATCAGCTCTCACATACTCTCTCTTCTCTATCTCTCCTCAAACTCTGGTCAAGATTTCGACCACCATTTTCGACACCTCCTACACCAGCGGAAAGCTCTTGTTGAGTTGAGTCTAATGGTGTGCCATGTTGGCCACAACTCCATCGAAGGAAGCCTCACACGCCAGTCAAAGTGGCAAAAAAACCTATTTCTTTCTGACGTGATTTCTCTGTTGTTAGACCACCAATTGATGTGATCTTAGTGTCCACAGACTCAGATTAATGAGATGAACAAGAAGATACCAACCTCTCAGCTCGATTGCAGTTGGAGCAAAATGATGGAGTTGCTCCTGTCTCTATCGCCGTACTACCACATGATCTGCCATAGCCGACAATGATGATCAACACCACCCGGCCCAAAAGACTCAAAGGGTAACACTGAGTAGATTTGCACTTACAATTTTACCCAAACGTTGCTGCCACTCGGAGAACAAAAGTCATTGCTGCGGCGGCCACAAGTGAGCTTGACTTTGCCATTACCGATGATGTTGGACCAAATTGATGGTGACATCACGCTCAGAGGGGTATAGGGAACATTTTCCTTCACCCAATTCCGCCATTGAGTCATTGTTGGTTGAAGAATAGAGAGCACCCCTCGTCGGCACCACATGAGATGCTGACGATGGTGTTTCCAGCCATTGCACGCCAAATTGAAGGAGGGAAAAAGTTTAGAGCATCACAAGGAACGATTCCCCTTGTTCAATTTCACAAAACATGACTGGGAAAGAGGAGATTGAGCTCCGTTGTGGAGTGCCACCATGAGGAGGGTGGACTTACTGTTTTAGGCGGCGGCGACAAACACCACCTATGCCCAAATGACCAAAGTACCCTGAGGAACAAAACACACAGGTCAATTTTGATGTTCCTTCACTGGAGATAGAAGATTAGAGTTTACCTTTTCACGCCATCAATGGTCTTTGATTTAAGCAATTAGAGGCTGGATCTGTCAAAATTGAAGCCACTAATCAACTCAGAAGGTCGATTTAGGGGGGTAGGTTCGAGCTTGGCCACCAATAGAGCCCGATTGATGCCGATCAATGTCGGTCAACTGTTGGTCAATAGTAGGTCAACAACGACCTCGGGTTTTTATGATCCGAACCTCTGATTGAAGATCCAAGACCGCATTCCGACTTGTTTCAATGTTCTGGATGCGATGGTGCCCTTCGTTCGAGCTAATTCTACTCATTTGAAAATCGTCTAGTATCGATTGCACGTAGATTGAGGCAACTTAGATTGCAGCAATGGAGTCCAAAATGATGTTTCTAGCTATCCATGGTCTCCAAGAAGCATTCCTAGCTATCACGATCACTCAAGGACCAATGCTGAGGATGCTCCACAGACTGTAGATATGGCGAGATACAACTAGACTGCTCAGCTCGGAGTCCAAGTAAGTAGGAATCTTGCCTGCTGTATGGATAGTTTTAAGATAAATTGTTTTAAATGTTTTCATAAAAATTTATGAAAATACATGATTAGTGAATTGTTACACTGTTTTATGTTATGATGTGTTATGTTATGGTTTATTATTTTATGTTATACCATGACATGATATGCTGTGATGATGTTATGATTAATGTGTGATGTATGCAATATTTAAGTTATATTGTTTAGTCATTCTCAAGTTAAGTATGTTTATGATTTGTAATTTATGATTTATGTAATTGTAATGCTATGTAGGGATAAGTCATACTGCATACACACAATAAGATAAGTGAAACTTATAAGAAAAGTTAAGGGTGTCGTACCAACCTCTCGACCCATAGGGAGGCTTAAATACAAGTTATGATTTTGGTGTTGTTGGGGACCTCACGAACCCTAACTTCCTAAGAATCGCACGCAACTCGTACGATTACTCGGGCCCAAAGTAATAAGACAAGATATAGCTCGAATAATTAAGCATAAAACAAGTTGATAAGCAAGCATAAAATGTTCATGTATATTTTAATTAAATGATTTTTAATTATGTTTTGTGAGACTAATTTCCTACTTGTTGAGCTAAAGCTCATTTAAGTGTGTTCAAGCTGTAGATAAGAAAATTTGTCAGCGACATTTGATGGGCTATAATGAGTGGCAAATGAATGATGGAGATGGTAATGGATACCGCCGTGCAATATAATATTTCTGCATATTGGTTTACAAATTCATGCATGTTTTTAATTTACAAAAATTATGTATGTCTTTAGTTTACAAAAGTTATGTACATATAAATGGTAAATAAAATTACGTAATTATGTTTTTAAAACCGAGGTTGTAATCATACAACCTAGGTCTATAGAATTTCAAGGTTTAAAAATGTTGCAATAGACAATGCAACAAATGCACGAAATTTTTAACTAAGAAAATTATAAGATTATTTGGAATTAAAAAGATTATTGGAATTTTACATTAAATTAAGAAATGTCATATGAGCTTTAAGTTAAATTATGTAAGGATTTTAACAAATAAGTTTTATAAATTTATTATGAAAGTTTAAAAGAAAATCCGTAAGAAATTAGTATCTTAAACTTAAAAGTTTAAGTTACAAGAAATTATGTTTTGTTTAGTTTAAAAATGGTTAATTTTTAAGAAATCAATATGTTATTTTTAAGATATTCAATTATAAGTAAAATATATAAATAATTTTTAAAGAAGTTTTAAAGAGCATTTAATATTGTTTTATTCCATCATTTGATTAGAATTGTTTTTTATTTAGTTATATTTAAATTAAGGAATGTTTTAAAGATTATTATTACGTTACTATCATGTTTGAGAAATTAATGTTATTATGTTAGATTTATGAAATTAAGTTATGAGAAGTGATTATTATTTCTTTTAAGGTGCTATGCTAAGGATTCCTTAACAAGAATTCATTTTAGGAAAAAAAAATTATTCTGCAATTTTGGTACTTTATGTTAAAGTATGTTGAGTTTACAAACATGTTTACGTTGAGTAACGGTCACGTAGGTAGGGTAGTTACAGACAACACCAAAACCAAACAAGCAATTGATGCCTACTGTTGAAACCAAGAGAACCACAAGGTCAAAACCCACTAGGAACCACCCCAAAGCCATAGCTAAAACCTGCCATGAGAACATCGTTGCCGCATTTGGCCAAACTCCAACCATGACAACCATGCACACCCAAGTCAAGAAACTTGGTCACTATTGTGAGACACTGCTTGTAGCCTCGAAAATCCCTAAGAGCCAATGACACCATTGGAGAAAAAGGTCGACCACCATGGATTGACCATCACCCAAAAACCACCACCCTTTAACTCTGCTACCAAGAAACACTAGATTTGACCACTCCCTAGCAACACCAATTATGACCCAACGATAAGCCCTTGCCTTAGCTATAACCTTGAAAACCCAAATAACCACCCTTGCCATGGCAACGATAGGCCCTTGCCTTAGCCCTAACCTTGAAACCCCAAATGACCACGCCTTCCATGGCCCCAACACGTTGGAGAACCTCTTGTCAGTCAGATGTTACCTGACCCAACAAGCTAGGATGTTGCACCATTCTCAAGTCGAAGACCAGGCAACCATCCCAAGGCCAATGCTTGAAGCCAACTCCAAGGAGAAAGGGGGTGACATAGAAGAAGGAGAAGAGAAGAAACCCTAGGACAAAAGTGTAGAGAGAGAGGGGACTCACCATTTAGTTGTTGTATATGTACCCTTTCTTACTTGGACAAACAAACTTAAAGAGTACTATTTAATTTAATAAGCCTTATAATAAAGATTATTAATTTTCATTATTTCAGTCACATATTATCATATATGATATTAAGAGATAAATAATAGTAATTTAACTAACTATGTTGTCAATCTCTAATTCAGTTTATGCAATGTCTCAAGTTTTTCCTATTCCTTTCTTGTTTTTCCCCTTTTTTTTTTTTTCCTTTGATCATGCATTTTGAAGTTTTCATCATTTGGTCTTTTGCTCAGAAGAAAGATCAACACATTCTATAGTATTATTTTAACTATTTCAAGGGTTTCAGGAAAGAAAATGATATCTAGTTCAATTTTCATCTGTATACAACATGCAATTTATATAGTTAAGCTTCTATTTGACTAATATGGTCTTTGTCTTAATGATTTTGGTTGGTCTAGCCACTTCTCTAGCTGTCACTTGTGGTTTTATGTGGAAACCAGATCATAGAAATTAACATTATCTTGATAATTTTTCGATAGATAATAAAAAAGTAACCGATTTTTTAGTATTTTTTAACAACTGTCAGATGTATATAAAAAAAATAATTTTGATGATATAAAAACTGACACTACTGGTGATCATACCTAATGGATCAAAGGACTCTATCTTGAAATACATTGTTCATTTCTTTTTTATGGGTTACTCTCAATAACATTTGCTGCTTCTTTTCTTTCTTCGTTTTTAATGTTTAGATGGCTAAATCCTTACCACTATTAATATTCAATGCTTGTTTCCCACCAGAGCCACCATGAATAGTGAGTGCTGCCTAAAAAACGTGTTCTATTTCTTTTTGCTTCCTGAAATTGATCAATATCGAACTAGTAACTCTAATATGAAATTATTATGATTGGTAGAACTTCTTTTCAGTGCTTAGTATATAATTGTATTTTGGACCACAGAAAAACATAGAGGATAAAGTTTTACACACGAAAACCCTAATTTGTTGTGACATAAATTGTCGAGGCAAGTGAATTTATTGGCATGGTCCTCCCACTGCCCGTTATTTGCAGTTAAGACCTCCATTTTTTCCTTTAATTGTGATCATGAACCCAAAAGGAACAAAAATGTCAAGGTTATATATTTATTGCTAATAGTGAACTTATATATTTGAGTGGCAAGAAGGAAAGGATACGAGGAGGATATATTTCATAGTCGTGCAAACTTCAATGTTATGCAACACTCCATGTCATAAAGAAAAACAGATATATGCCATACCTAACGTCACCTAGAAAAGGTCCATACTCTTAAAGTAAAACAGTACTTATTTCGTTAAGGCTCCAAAAGCAAACAGTATTTTTGCCCTTCTTTTGGTGCTTTCTATGGTCGGCTGGTGCGATTGCAGATTATTTTCTGCAGCTTTGGACAGTTAATAATTAACATTAAAGAAAGTGAAAAATTCCTTTTAAAGTGTAGGCAAGGCCAAAAGCTAAAACTAGTCCTTTTTATTACTTAATAAAATTAAAGTGGAATATTAGCCTTCTCTTAATTAAAAGGGTCAAACATAAGGGATGAATATAAAAATATATGGTTGTAGTTTTGATGGTTACTCTGATATCTACCTTCCGATAGATGTCATCATTTTAACAATATGATATAAATCAAATAATTGAAATGAATTGAGTAATTAAATATATAAAATGGCACATCGTCTTTGATATGGACTTATTATTTAAAACGTGTGTGTATATGTTATATAATTTGCATGATATGTATTAGGTCCTAATTACATTCGAATAGGAGGTTTATTGTGGGATATAATTAGCCAAGAGGGGCATAGATGTTCTGTTAGAGTCTTGATGCCAATTGTCTTCTTTCGTTAGTTGATCTAATACATATTATCTCAATCATACAGGAATCCAACACATATACAACTGGTAAGCAAGCTAAAACGAGTAAGTTAAAACATGTGACTCAGTTCTTTAATTTTCTCTTGAGCTTTTATAGAGTAACCGAACTGGCTTTTGAGGTGTTATTTTTGTTTTTTTGTTTTTTGTTTTGTTTTGTTTTTTTTTTTTTTTTTTTTTTTTTGAGTTTCTATATCCTTGATTACAATGGTTTGTTTGATAATTTATTTCTTCATAAAGAGGGAGAATTTCTACTGTTTATTTTCCTTTACCGAACAGAGAATGTTATTGACGTACTGACCAGAATTTACTGGGTGTTTGGCTAGCTGCTTCAATTCTAACTCATCAGTTCCAACTTAAATAGTGTAAAGCTCTCATATACTATAGCATTTTTGGTTATAACTTTTAGTTCTAACTAACTTTTAAACACCACGTATAACGAGTTTGGATAGTTTCTAATTACTAATTAATACTCCTTTTTATCTTTTGACTTTTAATACTTGTAGTAAATGACGCCATTATTGTTCATTCGTAGGGAAAAATTAGTTAAATGACATCAAGAATTGAAGAAAGCATCAAAAGTTAAAATGACATGGCACATCTTAACTCTTTTGAAAATTACATCGGATTAGAGAGAGAAAAGAGAAGAGAAGAGAAAGAAGGAGAAAAGAGAAAATGTTTTGAGAATATAGAGAAGAAACAGTAGACAGAGTGGAATTCGTTTTTAATTAGAGAGATGAAATATAATTAAGGGAGAGAAATAAGAGAGAGACATAATATAGAGAGAATTCATCCATCCATTC
Organism: Artocarpus heterophyllus; assembly: GCA_025403435.1. Classification (NCBI taxonomy): domain Eukaryota; kingdom Viridiplantae; phylum Streptophyta; class Magnoliopsida; order Rosales; family Moraceae; genus Artocarpus; species Artocarpus heterophyllus. The sequence continues at coordinate 7,005,694 of CM046331.1, forward strand.
ATTCAAGTCTGCTAGGTCTGTTTATTTATGGATAGGCAGTATAAATACCAAAAAGGAACTAAAGAGAAAAGAAAATAACAATATCCAATATTCTAAATACTCAAAATTAAATTTACCTTAATAATAAATCTAGATAATTCTAATTAATAAAAACAATAATTTATAAATTATAGTTTTTCTGTTCCACATCATTCTCCCATTCCTATTTAAAACTCAAAGAAATCATGAAGTGACAACCATCTCGACAAAAAGAGTCTTAACAACCATGATTAACATATATAATAAGGAATATTTCCAATATTGGATTGATAGCAACAATTTTTTCATCTCCAAAAGTGAGTTTGTGGACGAAATTGATGAAAACGAGGTTAAAAAGCCATGAACTTTAAACAACGATGCTAGGTTTTGACGAGGCAGAGCGCAAGGTGGCTCCAACAAGGTCTTCAGTTGCATATGACGTGGGTTGTGAAGAGTGGCAGCTTCTAAAGTGAACGAAGGTGGTTTGTGAAGAGAGACGTGTGATGTAGAGTGGTGCTAGAAGGTCGTGAGGGCGATAGGTGGCTATGAGCTCGGATTTGATTTTCTCGTCCACAAGGGCAGGCAAAAAACTAGGGGAACAATTGATGGGAGGTGCGAAAGACATTGAGGTGTTGATAACTTTTTTTTTTTTGCGAATCTGAAAATTTAGAATTAAAGGATAAAGATGAAAAAATAGATTTTTTTTTCTAGGATTTGCTTAGCAATGGTAAGATGAAAAGTAGGGCTTGAGAAATATAGAGGGAGGTATAGGAAAATAACAGGGCTCTGATACTAATTGATATAAGACAATTAAAAAAGAAAGAGAATAGAGAGGGGAAAGAGAAATAAAAGAGAAATTATATTAAAAGAAAGCGATTTTAGAGTTCAAAGAAATAATAAATAATAAAGTGGAAATATATATAGTTGTTCAATATCATAAATCAAGTCTATAATATGAAGCTTACAATGAAAACCTCCAGACCTAATTGTAGAGAAAGTGCATAACATTAAAAAAAAAGGAACAAGAAAGTAAAGCGAACAAATAATGGAAATTACCCGCTTATCAGTAAAATGGTTTTGAGAAACTCATTTAAGCTCTAATTAATATGAGAAAATTAAACTTGGCACTTCTTTCTCTTTTCATATTCCTAATTGTTTACTCTTGTTCCTCTTAATTTCTACCATCTTAGAAAATTCAATTTAGTGCAACACGAGTACTAGCTTACATGACGGCATAAATATTGCCTACAGATTGGGAATGCTAAACAAATTAATACATCTAGTAAATGCACTAACTGTAGCAGTGTGTCTCACATCTCTTTGACACACACATTCACACATATGATCTAATATCCGTTTGTCTGTTTTTCCCTTTATTGGGACATAAACTTGTAAAGGATCAATGCATGCTCGTATGCAACAATATTGTCAAGTTTTAATTGTTGGGATACTTTATGTTAAAGCCATCTATCGGTGGTCACGACTGAAACAGCTCTATAGTAAAACCCTTGTTTTTATATGATAGAAAGATTCAAAATTGGGCCATTTTGAGATTTTACAAAGATTTGTAGTAAAGAAATTAATTCTAGAACATACTAATACAAAAAAAAATCAGATCTCCCAACCCCCAACCCCCCCCCCCCCCCCACACTCTCCGTTCCTCTCTCTCTCTTCCCTTATTCCTCTCACTTTCACGCCCAAAAAGAAAGGAAAAAAAAAAGAGAAGCTAGCCACTGCCCCTCCCAGCCAGTCGATCTCTGGCCGCCTCTGCCTACATGTGCCAGCCAAGTGGGAATATCGCCCCCCAAACCTGCGGTCATCGGAGCAGCTCCAACTCACTTCCCACCGGCCGCCGTGGAGAAGCCTATGAAGTTTGATGTTTTCAAGCTTCCATGTGTGATTTGGGCTCTGTTCGGTTTTGGCTTCTCTGGCCAGGCATACCATTGTGTTTCCCATATCAATAGGAGCAAGAATAACCCTTTATCGGTTCGATAGTCGCCAGATTTCTATGGGCCCACGATACCTCCCCTTTTGATATTTTTGCCAAATTTTTGGTGAATCGGACACTATTTAGAGGAGCAACCATCAAAAATATGCTCCTCTCGCTGAGAGCTTCGTTTTGGTACCCACCTTGACCACCACCTCCTCTATTGATGTTGGTCAACTCCAGTCAACTCTTGGTCAATATCGGTCAAACAGTTGACTGTCCACTTGATTCCAAAGAAAGTGCACATTGATCTATTTCCAACGCTCCAGACGTGTTCACGATGTTGAAATTGGGAGATGGAATTTCAAAAGGGTGAGTGCAACAAACAAAGTTTCTAATTTCGAACTTAAAACAATTCCAATTTTTCCAATTGGAGCGTTTTTGCGCATCATTGGACTTTCCGATAGGAATTTTAATTACCCAAAACTTTTAAAAAAATTTAAATAAATATTTTTGTAAAATTTGTTATTTGTTTTGGTTAAGTGATTATAGAAATTGAATTGAATAATTGGAATTTTGAATTCAATTGTTTATGCACAATTGTTGTGATTTATGATTATGTTTATATACTCTGGATGGCACGTTTTGTAGTTATGGCGTATCGAAACTATTATGTGAATTATTTTCTTGCATGCTTATATTTTTTGTTTTGAATTCAATTGTTTATGCACAATTGTTGTGATTTATGATTATGTTTATATACTCTGGATGGCACGTTTTGTAGTTATGGCGTATCGAAACTATTCTGTGAATTATTTTCTTGCATGCTTATATTTTTTGTTTTGAATTCAATTGTTTATGCACAATTGTTGTGATTTATGATTATGTTTATATACTCTGGATGGCACGTTTTGTAGTTATGGCGTATCGAAACTATTCTGTAAATTATTTTCTTGCATGCTTATATTTTTTGTTTTGGAGAAAAACAACCATTATGCTGTTGAAATTTTGTTAGAGCTAACTGAACTAATAAACTAACATTTTGAGAGTATGAGTGATTTGACCCCTTTCCTTGTTGTTATGACTTTATGTGGCATCGTTGGATTAAGCTATAGCCATCTAGAAAATTCCTCAAGGATGGTTAAATTTACATTACTTATGGGATGCTTATTTGAGGCACAACGCACATGTTGTGCTCATTCGGAGGACAATGAACATCTTTAAATTTCTCTTTCTTTCCTCCTTTCCTTCACTAACAATCGGAGCTTAAGTGTTAGATTTAACGGCGAGTTTCTAACTTTATATAGGATTAGGTTGATGTTTTATTTATTTATTCATTTATTATATTTACTTGTTTATTTATTTATGAATTTTTGTTAGAATATTAATTTGATTAGTTTTATTGGAATTTTTTTTGAAATCATAAAGGTTATATAATATTTTTTTGTAAAAATACATGAACTTCGGTTATTTATTTTTGTTTGTAGATCTAAAAAACCAATTAGTCGGTATTCCTACTAGACTTTAGCTCACCCCTCTTTTTCTCCAGGTGGTGTTCAATGTGAGCCAGACTGACAGAGTAGTTAGAACGTTTAGAAGCTTGCGGGTACATCCTTTGTCAATGCTTTAGAGAAATCTTCATGATCATTTATATGTGTCTATTGGGAACTTTGATTATTTGAAATAGTACAGAATTGTGACTTAGGAACTTCACTAGTATTAACTGTATGTAAAGTGTTATGTATTGAGTAAGTGATGCATGAAAAACTCTCTTTGTGGTGGATGAATTTCTTTAGGATAATTATGTGTGCCCTACCAAAAGTTTAACAGGTGGACACATTACTGTGGGTCTTTAAAAAAAATGATGTTTTCACTAAAACCACACATTCACAAGACTTTAAAGATTTATCACTAACTCTAATTTTGATCGTGACATTTATAGAGAGAGAAGACCTATTCGTTAATTAATTATGCTATTATATAACACATACACACAATATCATACTTGTATTTAGAAATCAGCTCCCTATAATGAAATTAGTATGGTTCTCATTATATTTTCCAGGTTCCATACATTCAGATAATTAAATATAATATTTCCCTTTAAAAAAAATAATACTTCATAAAAAAAAAGAAAAGAAAACAAAAACAAAAAATGATTAAGGCTTGATCACTTTTTTTTTTCCTTTTTAAGGTAAGAATACTATAGCACTTTTGCCACTTATTAAATTATACATGTAGAAAATTCTAGGTCCTCTTGACGTCAAAACTTATATAAAAAAGGGTAAAAAGCCAGAGGACATAAAACATATAGTCCAGAGGACAGTTCCTAACATACACACCTCCCTCCCTCCCTCCCTCTCTCTCTCTCTCTCTCCCGCACCCCCCCCAAAACAAGATCTCTAAGGTCAGGGATAATATTATATAGGAACAAAGATGAGCTGGATAGAAGGTTTTTTTAATTGTTATTTCAAACTAGATCCGAAGAAAAGTAGGATTTTCAAAATTAACTTTAGTTATATGGAAAAGTTGTACAATGCTTTCAATCAGATAGAACAAGCTTAATTTGAGTACAATAATGTTCCATTTAGTGATCAAATATTCTGACAACACTAATAGAGATATTTTGTTTGTATAAACATATTATACATTATAACTCCCTTGACTTCGATTGCCAAAATTATCCACAAAATGCCAAATTTAACAGCATGTATATCCCTACACCCTTTCTCTTCCGTTCCTTGAATTTGATTTTGCTGGCAATATCCGGATTCTCTTTGCTACGCGTACAAAATCCCTGTCACACGCATGCACGCAGGGAATAAGAGAGAGAATGGAAGAGAGAGAGAGATCTAGCAAGGTCAAACAACAGTAGTATACTCCATCAGATCACGACCTAAAATATTGCACATGTGTACAATAAACATGGTAGATGATAATATATATAGGCTACAAATCATGATGAAGTAATCAACAAAAGAAAGTCTTCTAAAATTGATTATATGTCATGTAATTAGATTTGATGAAAGAATAAGATTTGAGCAAAGAATTTCAAGTTTCTAATGTGTTAATACGTTATTTTATTGACATATTTTGATAAGAGTTTGTTATCAGTATGTAGGCTTCAAAATCTGAAGAACAGTAAGAAGACAATATTAACGGTTTTTCTTTTTTCCCTTTCAAGAAACTCTCCGTAAGGTATATATGTATAGATGAAAATGAAGAGAGTGAATAATTGATATGAAATTATTAGAGGTTTTAGAAGTGAATTGGAACTAATAGTTTGGGTTTAGGAGGCTATAACAATATTTAAATTTTGTAAGAAAAATAAGATAATAATATTAGGCGAAACTAAAAATTTTTGGTAAGAACCAAAGTTTCCAAACGATTCTAGTTAACTCATCTCAAGTAAGTTAATTTATTAATAAATAATTATAAATAAGTCATTAGATTCGCAAACTATTATAAGAAGCCCTTTATAATAATATAACAATCCTAAGGGGGAAAATAAAAATATAGAAAAATACAGGGGGAAAATAGCAATTACACTATTAATATAACTTACTTCCAATTAAGATCACCAGCAAGAAGAAGATCATTCTCCATATCTTCATAAGCAATGAGATGACCAGGAACAGCATTGGACAGATCAAGATCATCATCATTGCTATTATTATCTGAACCGGCCCCATCTCCTCTGCCATCGCCTCCGCACCCGCCGTCATGATCGGCGAACATTTGCCGGAGGGCCTTGGCAAGGCTTTGATAACTTGCATGCTCGTGGAGGCTAATACGCTGGCAGATGGAACGACCTTCTAGAACCACCGTCACTGCCGGCACCACCGTCGAGATCAGATCGTCTTGGCAGTGATCGATCAGCCCCACCGGAAAGCCATGGAAATTGGTTGTAGTAGTAGTTGTAGCAGTACTAGTACTACTGTTAGGGTTATTATTTCCCGTAAAGGAAAGTCCACCGGAGGACGGTGGAGTTGCACCACGATTGACAATATTTATGTGTTGCTGCCTCCTGAACTCTTGCCACCTCCTCTTCAAGGAGTATTGATCTTGCCTTTGGGGATGATCAAAACCGTTCATCTTGTTCTTTTTCTTTGATGATCTCTCTCTTTCTCTCTCTCTATATATATATGTATTTATGTATATATTTCTCAGTCTACTAATTTTTATATATAGGAGATATATATCTATATGATAGCCACGAAGGAGAAAGGAATTTGCCGTTTGGTGGGATTTATGCCGAAGAAAGAAAGGAACTCTCTCTCTTTCTCTCTCTACAACTCTCTCTCTCTCTCTCTCTCTCTCTCTCTCTCTCTCTCTCCAGTGCGGAAATAGAAAAGAGTTTGGTATTTGGTGGGGTTTAGACAAGAGAGAGAGAGGGGGAGGGTGAAACTATATGTCATGTGTTCGTGATCTACGAGTGTATACACATAGATGGTTTGTGGTTAAACTATATGTATTATATACTATATGATGTGACTAAAGAGAAAACTTTGATTCAAATATTATAAATTTTATTTTATGTGTCAAATTAAATTAAAAGAAAATGGGGCTGTTTGGTTTTGATTTCGAAAATGTTTTTTTCATTTTCAAAAACACAAAAAATAGAAATGGTTTTCAAAAACATGTCTGGTTAAAATTTTAGCCAAAAATATTTCAAAAAAAATTTCAAAAACATTAAAAAAAGACCGTCAAAATTGAAAACAAAAAAAACTTGTTTTCACTCTTTTTTTCCTCCCAAACTCAGGGATGGGACCTCCCTCGCTGGTGAGACCACTATTCCTCCGACTACCCTTCGTTGCCATCTCTCCGACCACCCTTCATTGATGAGACTTCTAACCCAGGCCCTCCACCCAACGATCTTGCCGCCCTCCTCGCAGCAAAGCTTGTCGCCCTTAACCTCTCGTAATGGTCGTCGTGAGACATGGTGAGAGAGAAAGAGAGTGAGAGAGAAGGTGAGGGATTTGGGTCGTCAAAGAAGGCCATCGAGGGTGGCTGGGGGTCATCGAGGAAGGCTGTCGAGAGTGCTTGGGGGGGTGTCGAGTCCATTGCAGCTTAAGTTGTCGCCGGCCCTGGTCTTACTGGAGTAGTGGAAGACGAAGAGGAAGGCTTCCTCTGTTTACAGTCATCAGTCGATCTCTGCACCTCCGTCGTCGTCGATCTCTACGCCTCTGTTGTCATCGATCTCCGCTTGGGCCGTCGCCGATGAGCTGATCTCACCAGAGCAGACTTCTTCCTTCCTCTCGTTATTGTTAATAATAATAATAATAATAATAAATTAATATATCAAGAAGTAGTTTTTTTAAATTTAATTTGGGTATGATTTATATTAATAATTTTTTATTATAAAAATATTTGTGTTAAAAAATATACCACTATATACAACCAACCACAATTTCAAAAACAATCTTAGCATATTTTTCAAAACATTTATACAACCAAACATAATTTCAAAAACATTTTAGCACATTGTTCAAAACATTTTCATTTTCAGATTGTTTCAAAAACAAAAAACAAAATAAAAATACTATCAAACGGCCCCAATGTGTTTAGAATTTTTCTTCTTATAAGTGGGAGCGGGAGAGAGAGAAGGAGAGCACAAATGTTGGGCGGGTTCAGTTAGGTGTCTGAGAAAGGCTCTAAATTCGTGCATTCCTTTTCTTTCAAAGACATTAAATGGGCTTTCCTTGCATGAATTACCCAATTTTACCACTCACCCAATTTTTCAAACCCTTAACCTCCTAACTTTACAATGGAAGATTCCTACCATGAACACAAATTTTGGCAAAATTTCAGTGGAAATTTCAAAATTTCAAGGTACCAAAATATCATTTTACTATAATATTGATTTTAGCAAAATATTGATGAAATATTGGAAATATCGGTAAATATCGATGGAAATATTGATATTGGAAAATTTGTGGTATATTTTGTACTAAAATTGAAATTTCGACCAAATTTCGGTAATGTCAGAAATTACAAAAATAAATAGATTTTTTCCTTTAAATAATCTATCAATATTTTACACTCTGAACGAATGAATATTTCTAAGAGTTTGCAATCAATGAACTTAGGACCCAATTATAACAACTTTTCTAATGAGTTTCCTCATGCTTATTATAGATACAATTAGGACTTTAGAAAGCATAATGGTTATAGAATTTTTAATTACCCTCATCCTGAGCATACCGGACACCATCTTAGTCAAACAATTGGAATAATTAACAGTTTCCCATTTATGAAATACAGTGAGAAGAAGTCAAGAAGCCTATATGTCGCATATTCATAGTTATATTTAGCACTACTCAAATAACATGTCATAGTACCAACCTTGTTTGAATCAAGATAGAATCCTGGCCATGTCTGAGCCTTACAGAATTTCCTTTTAGTATTGACAATTTTATTATTTATGGATTTTATTATGTTTCTTTTTAATATTTATCATATCCTAAAGTATTAGTGATATACTTAATGTAAAATTTACATAATTTCTATAATTTTAATCTAAATTTCTACCGATATCGATATTTTTCCTAAAATTTCTATGAAATTGAAGTCCGTCATGTTTGAGCCTTATAGAATTTCCTTCTGGTATTGATAATTTTATTATGTATGGATTTTATTATGTAAATCATGTTTTCGTTTTATGTTTCATTTTAATATTTATTATACCCTAAAGTATTAATGATATACTTAATGTAAAATTTACATAATTTCCATAATTTTTATCTAAATTTCTATCGATATCGATATCTTCCCTGAAATTTCTATCAAATTGAAGTACTGATATTTTTCACCGGATACCGATATTTTCATCTTTGATTCCTGCAAACTAGACATAAAAATTGATGTTTTGCTAGAGAAAACATTATTTATGGTAGGCATGGTTTTAGATATTATATCAAAATTAGGAAGATTTTTATGTAGTAGGGTATAAAAAAAAAAAAAAAGACCTCTTTTAATAGTACATGCATATTTACCTCACCTATAGGATAAGTTGTTTAGAGTGTCTACGTTAAAAATTTATAGCATGCAATATAGAATTACTTCCTAACGCAAATCAGATAGTTAATATGACAACTAAAATAACTTGCCCTATCGGTAGGGCAAAATGCTTGCCCTACTATAGGATCCCATAAAAAATCTTATACGAGAATTTTCAATAGTTGAATGACATTCGGTTATAGTTTAAATTATTAATTAGTTCAAGTCAGAATTTTATCGAATTAAATAATATGTGTAGCTATTTAATAGACCTTGATAAAGATATGATATTTAAAAATTGTATTTCAAGAATAAGATGCAAATCTACACTGTCCATCATTACCTTAGGCCTTAGGATATTCTTCTTAATTGTAAATTTTGTTCTACATAAGAAGAGTGTCACTAAATTTTGTCAAACACAATTATATGTGCATTGATCTTCTAGCTATTATTAAATGGAATTGTCTACTTTGGAATATTACTAAACTATAACTATGATGAGTTCGGTAATCGAAGAACCAAGAAAATCAAGGTGGGTAAAAATTTTAGGGCGATAGTATACTAGGCGTCCAAAAACAATGAAATGAGTGAGAGCTGTAGGAAGGGTCAAGAAGGCTTAGGACATAGAAGCGGGGACTATGTATAGCGAGAGAAAGTAGCTAGCTAGAGTGGGGTATGTTTGCTTGTGAGTGCAAAAGAGAGGGTTTAATGGGTCTCTTAAACTTCTCATATCTCTCTTCATTCCCTCCACCACCCAACCCCAACCCCCCACCCCCCCTCTCTCTCTCTCTACACACACACACTGTATTACAATATTTTTTGGTATTTGCATTGCGTAAGTTAGGTATTGTCATGAAAAAAATATTTTTAAAATAGTGACATTACGGGGATGGTGATAAAATGCGTGAAGAAAAAGCAAAGATGCATGATAAAGTAAAATAATTAAATTGGTTTATACTACATGGTACAAAAATTTAAAAGGGAACGAAAATAAAGAAACAAAGAAATAAATTAAATAACAACCTTGTGAATTGGAATCCGCGGGCTATGGTGACGACCGCGCTTCGGTCGCCGAACGGCTCGCTACTTTGACTAGGAGATGGTCGGAAGGCCACGTCATTTTCTTCCATAAAAATACAGGCAATTACGATTCTCACTCACGTGCAGGAGGGCAACCCCATTATGCAGAGAAGGACAATTCTGTCGCTACAAAGAAAGGAAAATGCTTGCACAAAGTACTACTAGTAAATTTATGTTTCTAAAACATCTTTTGCTGTTGGCATTTATATATTACTCGAAAAAAGGTTTAACATTTGGGATTTTTTTTTTTTATATAGATGATGTGAGTAGTTTTATTTGGATTCACCCTTTGGGATTGGTTAGTTTGCATATTTGGTTTCGCTAGATTCAAACTAATTTATTATGTTATTGATCTTGAATTTCAGATAAGATTTGGATGATATCAACAATTAAATAAGAAAATAAAAAGAATAAGATAAAAAAATTTTAACGTAATTCAATATGTTTTTTGAAAGGGATAATATACCTATATTTACAAACTAAAAAAACTAAAAAAAAAAATCACTAAAGTGGCTACTTGTTACCACCCAAAACTAAAATCACTACTAAAAATTGGTTGCTTAACAACGCTTATTTGATGATGGTTTTCTAAAAACCATCATGCTAAGGGGTAAAAAAATGCAACATGGACAAAAAACATGAAAACCATCATAAAATGTAAAATTTCTACGAGGGTTTCAAAAACCATTGTTGTACATAACATACTACGACTGTTTCATGGTTTTTTCAAACTTTCTTTTATTTGAACATATTCCATGGCAGTTTGTCATGGAAGCTTCCAGCTTATATGATGGTAGGGCTATATACGATCTAGTCTAGTCTCGAACTGCCAGTTTTTAGGACCAGACCATTTTGGTGGTTTGAAAAAATTTGAAACCAAACTGGACTGTTTAAGGTGTTAGGATTGGACCATTTTAGAACATTTCAGTCTAGTTTGAACCATAGATTAGAACTTTTTTAAGAGATTTTTGTAATTTTTTATATTATATTTTATACTTTCAAAACTCTAAACATCCAAAAAAAAAAGAAAAAACAACATTCTAAAAGAGAAAAAAAATGAAAATAAAAAGCAGTAGAAATAAAATACAACATAAAAAATCCAAAACAAAATAGAAATAATACAATAATCCAAACTTCAAACTTTAAATATGATAATACAGTTATCCAAATTTCAAAATTTAAATATAATAATACATTCATCCAAACTTCAAATGCTAAATAAATATAAAGTCTAGATAGTAAATGTAACAATATATATAAATTAGGATTACGAGGAAGAATATAATATATGTACATATTATTTATAGACAAACAGTCCGGTCTAGTCCAGACCGCGGTTAAATATTTGGAATTGGACTTTAAATAGTCTGGCTTGATTTGGGACCCTTTTCTAATGGTCCTCAAACAGCCTGGACTTAACGGTCTGATCACCACTGGATGAAGATTTTTTTGTGCAGCCCTATATGATGATTTAAAAAAACCATCATGTAAGCTTGTCATTTTTTTTAACAACTTTATACATCGTGGAAGATCTCTTTAAACACAGCTTAAACCATCATCGATTCAAAACAAAAAGCGAAACAGACTCCAAAAGCAGCTCAAACCTCCAAATACTAATATTTTGCCACTGTCCCATCACTACAACAAATTCAAGATTATACGACCTTTATTTAATGACTGTTTCTCAAAAACCATTGTAATAAGGAAAAAAATGTAGCGAATTACGCTCGCGAAGATGAAAACTGTCGTGGTATTGGTAGGAACTACCACGATGATTTTTTAAAAAACCGTCGTGTAAGATTAAAACTTTCATGATGATTTTTATAAAAACTGTTGTGGAAAGTTTTAAAATCTTTAGAAAATTTAATCTTTCACGACGGTTTTTATAAAAACCATCGTGGAAAGTTTGGATGTTTAAAATTTTTAGTATCTTACCTAATTTAACCTTTCACGACAGTTTTTACAAAAACCGTCATAGAAGGTTCTACATGTTTGAAATTTTTAGTAGCCCGCTAAAATTTAATCTTTCATGAAGATTAAATTTGGGCGGGAAACTAAAAATTTCAAACATACAAACCTTCTACGAAGGCTTTTATAAAAACAGTCGTTAAAGATAAATTTGACGACATACTAAAAATTTTAAACGTCAGAACCTTCCACGATGGTTTTTAAAAAAACCATCGTGAAAGGGCTTCCACGATGGTTTTTAGAAAAACCTTCGACAAAGGTTTTTATAAAAACGGTCGTAAAATGTTAAATTTGATGACATACTAAAAATTTTAAATATCAGAACCTTCCATAATGGTTTTTTTAAAAACCATCGTGAAAGGGCTTCCACGACAGTTTTTAAAAAAACCGTCGTGAAAAGGCTTCCACGACGGATTTTAGAAAAACCTTCGTGAAAGGCCTTCCACAATGGTTTTTATAAAAACTGTCGTGGAAGCCTCGGGCCCTTTCACAATGGTTTTTATAAAAACCGTCGTGAATGATTCTCATGTTTGAAATTTTTAGTATGTCACCGAATTTAACCTTTAATGAAGGTTTTATAAAAACCATTGTGGAAGGTTTGTATGTTTGAAATTTTTAGTTTTTCGTCCAAATTTAACCTTCATGAAAGATTAATTTTGGCGGGCTACTAAAAATTTCAATACACAAAATATTAGCGTTATTTTAAACTATCTTACTTGAGCTATGGTAGATGGGCATATGGTAATGCGCAGAAGATGGCATAATACTCGCTCTAATACCAACTGTGATGACCTGTCATCTTTTGGATTGTACCTTAATACTTTACTTTCTTATATAGCGATGGAAATTTAGGAATACTAATTTTTTTTTAAATAATAATGAAACACACATGCATATACAAACCTTTGTTTTTATATAATCATATATATACTTAACATAACATTTCTCAAAAGAGTTTTGCCTTGCAAGTACCATATTATAACTTTATAATTAATACTTAACGTACAACAAGTCCAAATTAATTTAATATACATATAGAGCGAAAACATTTCAGTGGCGGTATCCATACCCTAGTCCATACATTGCTCATACCCCGCTGTTAGCTCATTAGTGGATCTATTCTGACCTTTTAGCTAAAATACCTACAGCATGAAATAACTAGTTGAGCTAATGCTCAGTAAGTCCAAACATAGCCCACATACATAGCCTACTTGCATGCATGATCCCATTTTGCTTGCTTATGGACATTCATTATTCTTTTCATCTTTCAATCTTTTTCTAGGGCCTAAGTGTTAGTACCATATGCGCACAGGGGTCATTATAATACCAAGACCAAAACATAACTTAAAACTCTTCTTGAGTTGGGAGCTAGTACGAAACTTTTCTTTCTCTAGTGATTCATTTACCAGTCTGTTTATTAAGGTTATCAGACCATGCATGACGAAATACTCACAGACTAAGTGTAACTTATATACACTTCCTTAATTGCGTAATATACACATTACATTTCTATGTATGTACTGTACCTGAAAACCCTCCATCCATACTGTAAGTGGGATTTAAACTTACTTGTATATGCTATAGTGTAGAACAACTTCGGGTTCCTCCATTAGTCGTCTAGTGTCCTGTTTGGCAAATTATATCATCATTAGCCAAATTATTACTATTTATCTATGTGTCGATAAAATGTACTTATCAATTTTTAGATCAGGTTACTATTAAATTTACAACTCTAATTATTAAGGGTTCAATCCCTCTTGGTTCATTCTACCTTATCGTTTCTAACAAAAGGGGAAAAAATTCTTAATGAGGACATTGTCCCCCTTTCAGATGTTTCAAGTAAGTTTAGGTCATTTAGAAAAAATGACATTTTTGCCCTCAATGGGCCTTTTTAAATTTCCCAGCCTGATTTTACTAATTCAACACAAAATATTGCCTATTAGCATGGAACAAAAGTTCAAGATATTGGGTCTCTTATTTCGCAATAAAAACCAAATTTAGCAAAACTTTACGATTTTACCCGAATTTTAAAATTTTGATGATTTTGGCCCTGGGACCAAAAATGATCTTTCTACCATTAATCCCAATTTTTCACAAGGATTAAATCTTTCTAAAGTTCCCTACCCAAATTTCTTTTATTTTACTATTTTTTTGCCCTTTTTTTTCTTTGTCACAACTTAATAAAAATTACAAAATTTATATCTCACAAGTTGTTGCAAATTTTGACAAACCGTTCACGATTTAAAATAGTTTCATCGAGATTTACAACTTTCATGCTTTAACTTTTCTCAAAATCCCACTGCATAGTGGAGTTTTCGGCTATTTTTAAAAACTGTTGGTTTTATGAATATCATTTCAATTTAGTCCTTTGTTAATTTTTACAAGAATCTACTTCTAAACAACATACATACCACTGTTTAGATAGCTTGATCGGACTTGAAGTAGAAAAGTACTAAATGAAGTAGAAAAGCATGCTAAAACCTAAAACACTATTAAAAGTTGATGCAGTGTAAGTACACTGCTAAAGTAAAAACATAGATGTATGAAATACTGTGTTTGAGATTTGAAAGTGAACCAAAGAGTAAGTTAGAATATTATAGAGCACTTGATCTTTGAACTTGAAGCTTGATTGGAGTAGGTTTTGTGAAGAATTTGGCTTTCAGAAAATTTTGGGGAGATGGCCTCTTGGAGCAACAGTGGGTGTTGAGAGGAAATGGGAGAAAATTTTGCTTGCTTAAGCTTTAATTAAGACTTATCTAATTGGATTTTTTTTACAAAATTGGTGAGTCACCATGCTACCTCACCATTTGCCATCGTTTGAGGTAAAAAGTTAGCTTACTCTTGGCTTAATATGATTGGGCCACATTAAGGGGTGTGGTGGCCCAATCCACATCCTTTGAGTGTCCACTTGGTAGGACCCACTAACTTTACACAGTGTAATTTACACCATACAGTATTTTTCTTATACTGTTAGGATAAAACCAGAGAAAAATATACTTAAGCACTCTATAATATTCTAACTTACTCTTTGGTTCACTTTCGAATCTCAAACACAGTATTTCATACATCTATGTTTTTACTTTAGCAGTGTACTTGTATTGCATCAAACCCCTTTTTATAATGTTTCAGGTTTTTGCATGCTTTTCTACTTTATTTAATACTTTTATCATTTATTAATTTATATCATAACGCCATAATGAATTGTGATATAAAATTCATTTGATAGATATTATTCATGAATTTTTGAGTATTTAAGTTCATAGAATTTGTATTTAACAATATCCAATATTGCATAAAATTCTCAGTCAAATTTCCTATCAATATTGTTTGTTTATGTGTCAAGGAAATTTACCAATAGACAATCTATAAGGGCAAATTCATCGATTAAATCCAATTAAATACTAGATTTAATAATGAATTTTTTTTCTAGAACATTATAGTTTTGGCTCTTGTGAACCACAACGAGAAACTTGAGAAATTTAGTGGACTAAATTTCAAAACTTGGCAATAAAAGATATTGTTCTATTTGACAACACTAAATCTTGCGAGATTCTTGAAAGAGGATCCTCCTACTGCTAGAAAGGATGAAACAAATGCTCAGACTTTGCTTGCTGTTAAAGTATGGAAGCATTCTGACTTCTTGTGCAAGAATTATATTCAAAATTGTTGTGTGTATAGTCCCAAAAGAAAGGGCCAAAGAAGTGTAGGAGTCTTTGACCATAAGTACAAAAAATAAAAGATGCTGATGCTAAAA
Organism: Artocarpus heterophyllus; assembly: GCA_025403435.1. NCBI lineage: Eukaryota > Viridiplantae > Streptophyta > Magnoliopsida > Rosales > Moraceae > Artocarpus > Artocarpus heterophyllus. Next base: position 7,021,440 of record CM046331.1, read on the forward strand.
AGTTCATAGTGTAACACCCGAGATTTTTAGTGCATTAAAAATGCATTAAATTAAAGATTATGTTAAGACAAAGTACAATTAAAGGAAAATACTGTATAATAAGATGGAAAATTATACAGTGTTGGAGCAACGCAGTATAAGAATTGAATTGTGTGGACCACAATTTTATCTTATACTTTTTATAAAAGAAAAAAAAAGAAAAAAAAAAAAAGAAAAATCAGAAATTTAAGCAAAATTCGAGACTTTCTCTCTCTAGATTTTCTCTCTCTAGAATTTCTCTCTCTCTCCTCAAATCTCGTTTGAGATTCCGGCGTTATTTTTCGACACCTCCCATACCAGTGGGAAGCTCTCGTTGAGCTGAGTCCAACGAGGTGTCGTGCCACCCAAATAGACGCCGGAGGGAGCCTCACGCGCCGCCCAAAGTGGCGGCGAAACCCATTTTTTCCCGACGTCGTTTCTCGGCCGTCCGACCACCAATCGACGTGATTTTGGTGTCTATGGACTCAGTGTGAGGAGAGGAACAAGATGGTACCAATTTTCCAGCTCAATTTTGGCTGGAAAGGCTTCGCCGGAGCTGCCCCGTCGCCGCCGTGGAGCCGTCGTCGGAGCCGCCGCATATGGTGGCGGTGTGGCACACCGCCGGTGCCAAAACGATCAGAGGGCGACGGCGAGCAAGACCCCTCGGTCAATTGCACCGTTCCGCCGCCCCTCGCCGGAGATCATGGATGCCCGCCACCGTCGCCGTGGGTGTGTTTGGGTTGGCCATTTTAGGCCGTTTTGTGCCAAATTGAAGGCACAAACACGTTCAGAGGGTCACGGGGAAGCTTCCCAACACCTCAATTTTGGGGAAACACCGCGAGAAGGCGGAGAACCAAGGTCCACCGTGGAGCGCCGCCGTGAGGGGGTGGAGCCGCCGTTCCACGCGATGTTGAGCTGCCCCACCGTAGGGGAAATACTCAGAGGAGGTCGGGGAACAATTCCCCCACCTCAATTTCACGGTACCGTCGCCGGAGGACCGAGATCGGAGCCGCCGGTTTTGGCCGTGAAACCCGTCTTCGATTTGCTATGTTAGAGGGCAAATTGGGTGAAATTGACCCCACCAATCGACTCAGGAGGGTCGAATTAGGGGGGGTTGGCTCGAGCTCAGCCCTAAACGGAGCCAACCGCCGCCGGTCAACGGCCGGTCAACGGCGGTCAACGGCCGGTCAAAGGGCAAATTGGGATTTTGTGATCCGGACCTCCGATCAAAGATCCGAGACCACCTCCCGACTCGTTTCGACACTCTGAACGCAATGGTGACCTCCGTTTGAGCTAATTCCACTCCGGTAAAAATCATCTGGTACTGACTGTGCGCGGATCCAAGCGATTCAAACAGCAGTATCGAAGTCCAGAATGACAGTTTCAAGAATGAATGATCTCCAGGAAGCATTCCTAGCCATTCATGGTCGCTCGAGGAGCACTGCAGAGGATGCTTCGTATACTGTAGATACAGCGAGATACAACTGGATCTGCTTTGCTTGGAGTTCAAGTAAGTAGGAATCTCGACTACAGTATGAACTGTTTTAGATGCTTTCATAGAAATTTATGAAATGCATGATCAGTGATTGTTACACTGTTTTATGTAAGAATAGGTTTTATAACGTTATAAAGTGACGAAAAAACCCGTTAAGGGTAAAATCGTCATTTTTAAGGAAACGGCTAGAATGGAGTCGAACACTCCGATTTAGCATAATGTTATTAGATGGAAAATGTTTCGTAATACGTTAAGTAACGTAACGGTCATATGAAATCAGAGATTTCATAAGAGATGTTTTAAGTAAACGAGAGGTAACCGATGGGTTACAAAGTTAAAAGAAAATGTAACCCCGGTGGGTTACAAGGCTAATTGAAGGAAAGGTAAACTGATGGTTTATAAGGTTGAGTAAACAGAACGGTAGACCGAAAGTATACTAGTCAAGTTATGAAAAAGGAATGAATGATTAACTTGATTGATAATAAAGAAAGTTAATTAATGAGCCGGCTGTCGTTTGATCAGGATACAAAAGCCGACCAATGGAAGGAAAAGGAACGAGAAAGGAACGGAATAGAGAACGCTAGAGCATAGTTTGGGTAAGTTTCAAACCTCACCTACAGCATGAAGTAAATGATTTTTAAATGCTTATTTATATGTTTGCAAATGTGTTTGCAATTGTTAAGCAAGTTGTTTTTAAAGTATGTTTGCATTTATTATGCAAGAAGTTTTAAAGTTCAAGAAAAAGATTTGCAATGAATTTGCAATCGTTATGTTAAAGGTTTATTTGCATATTGATATGCATAACGTTATTTAAAAGTTTAAGTTATGATTTTCAAAGTATTGAAAGTATGTTTTGCATTATGACAATGCATAATGTTTTATAGTTTAAGTTAAAGGTTTAATGATGCATTTGCTATGCAATAAGTTGCATTTGATGTGCAATAAATTTAAGAATAAAAGTTATAGTTTGCACAATGTGTTTGCATTTTATGATGTATTTATTAAGCAATATGTTGCATTTGTTATGCAATGAGTGTTAGAATGCAAATTATGATTAGTAAAATGTGTTTGCATTTTATGTTGCATTTATTGTGCAATATGTTGCATCTGTTATGCAATAAATTTTATAGTACAAGCTATGAATTGCAAGTGTATTGCATATGATGTGATTGCATTTGAAATGCTCACTAAAGTTAATAAGAAGGTAACGTTAAGATAAAAAGAAAGTGTCGTACCAGCCTCTTTGTTATGAGGTAATGAAAGTGAAATTAAAGTGTGACCTCCTAAAGGTGAGGTACAAGACCTCAATGTTTGATGGTCTCAAGTCTTCCACAAGGGAAGCATCATGTATATGATCTCATGATTAATGAGTTGGTACGAACACTAAAGTAAAGTAAGGAAAATGAAGGTTACAAGATAAAGAAAGTTAAGGAATAAGAATAAAGATTGAGAAAGACATGAATATTTAAGTTTATATAATGTTCATAATATGCTCATAATTGAAGTTAATAATTGAGCATAAATGGAGTCATGCATTCTGATGTTACTTGAATGCTTTTTTATGAAATGTTTATATGTTATGTTTATGGAAAACATTCAGAGAAATGTTTTACGATAAATGTTTATGAAAAACATTTCATGTTTGCAAGAAAAGGTTTACGAACAACGTTTTAAGAAAAACGTTCAAGAAATGTTTTAAGAGAAGGGTTTTACATTAAATGTTTATGAAAAACATTTCATGTTTTCAAGAAAAGATTTACGAATGACGTTTTAAGAAAATCGTTTTCAGAAATGTTCTATGAAAGACGTTTATGAAGAACGTTTTTAGAAATGTTTAAGGAAAACGTTTATGAAAAATATTTCATAAATGTTTATGGAAAACGTTCATGAAGAACGTTTCAAGAGAAAAGTTTTCATGAGAAAAGTTTTAAAGCATGTTTAAATGCTTTGTGAGATTATGTTTGAACTTGCTGAGCGAAAGCTCATTAAAAGTTTTTCATGCTGTAGGTAATTTATGGGTGACCAATGGGACCCGTTAGAAGAGCTGGGTGCTGCGGAGGACAGATGCGAAGATTTGGGTATGGATACCATCACTGTTTGCTTCCGCTACGTAAAGAAAATGTTTTCTATTGTTTAATGTTGTGTTTTCGAAGTTTAAAGAAAACCAGAGTTTTAAGAATTGTGTTCAAAGTTTTAAGATACAGTTTATGAACTGTTTTATGTAATTATAAAGTAAAGTTTTAAACTATGATTTAATAAGTGTTTCTTATTAAGTATTGAGAAACGATTTGAAATGATTTTAAGGTCAAGTGTTGAGCGATGTCTCCACTTGAATGCGACGGAGGTCGCGTCAGTTTTAAAGAACGTTTAAGGAAAGAAAGAAAAAATTTTATTACAGTATTTCTTACTAAGTAAGTAAGATTACTGTTTATGAAACTACGTTTATGAAAGTAAAGTGACTGCCCGAAAAGGCGGGTCGTCACAGGTGGTATCAGAGCAGTATCCTGCCATCCCATTTCGCGCTGTCATATGTCCGCTACACCATAGCTCAAGTAAGTAAGTTAAGTTAAGTAGAAAGAAAAGTTAGAATTTACTGAATACGTATTTATGTTGGGCGTAGCCTTTGATATCGGCACACCCAGATGAGCAACGAGAAGGCAAAAAGAAATTCAAAGGATGAGCATGATGATATATGTTAGAATGTCCTCGCAACTCGACAGTAGTCGTTGTCTATTAGCGATATCAAGTCAACGATGACAAAGCGTGGTCAATGATGGTCAACAGATGGCCGACAGCTCAAAATCAAGAAGATGAGCTTGTGACACGTTATGATGTTTAGGCGCACAATGGTGTCTCCGTAGGAGCCAATATTACTCTGTTGTAGTTATTCTGTATTGGCTACACGTATAACGAGGAAAAGTGGATTAAGATAACGGAATAATGAATGTTTGAAGTGATTTCAGTGCTTTATGGAATGAGAATGCCTGAGAGCAAGTTGACGTCAGATCATTAATTATGTTATTTGATAGGGCTTAAGCACTCCTTCGCTGAGCTGAGACATGCGAATGAGCTCGTAACTGCCCGGATGGGAAATACGATCAAGACAACGATGCCCAATCTGGCAACGGAAACCTCACAGATTGGAGAATGGAAGCTGGAAATTATACGTTATGAGGAAAATTACGGCAAAATGCCATTTTAGAATGGATATAGAAACAGAAATTATGGATTTTGTGGTCGGGTGACCCTGATCTTTAGAAGGAAATGAAGAGATTAGAATGAAAATGAACCCTATTTCTAAGAATAGCATTCAATGATAGAATGCTAAACCCTTAGATGAATGGAAACTGCGCTCAAATGTTGGAAGATCAGAGTTGCGCAGCAAAAGTGTGGTGTACAATTTAAAGGAATATGTCAAGAACATGATGAAAATTGTTGAAGTTCTAAGATGAAGGCTCAGTTTTAATGAAAGAGTAGTGATCAAGGAAGTATGTCAAGAACGAAAAAGGATGACAAGGAAGATGAACTGCCTATGAAGGTGCTGATTTTCGAGGACGAAAATTGTTAAGGAGGGAAGATTGTAACACCCGAGATTTTTAGTGCATTAAAAATGCATTAAATTAAAGATTATGTTAAGACAAAGTACAATTAAAGGAAAATACTGTATAATAAGATGGAAAATTATACAGTGTTGGAGCAACGCAGTATAAGAATTGAATTGTGTGGACCACAATTTTATCTTATACTTTTTATAAAAGAAAAAAAAAGAAAAAAAAAAGAAAAATCAAAAATTTAAGCAAAATTCGAGACTTTCTCTCTCTAGATTTTCTCTCTCTAGAATTTCTCTCTCTCTCCTCAAATCTCGTTTGAGATTCCGGCGTTATTTTTCGACACCTCCCATACCAGTGGGAAGCTCTCGTTGAGCTGAGTCCAACGAGGTGTCGTGCCACCCAAATAGACGCCGGAGGGAGCCTCACGCGCCGCCCAAAGTGGCGGCGAAACCCATTTTTTTCCGACGTCGTTTCTCGGCCGTCCGACCACCAATCGACGTGATTTTGGTGTCTATGGACTCAGTGTGAGGAGAGGAACAAGATGGTACCAATTTTCTAGCTCAATTTTGGCTGGAAAGGCTTCGCTGGAGCTGCCCCGTCGCCGCCGTGGAGCCGTCGTCGGAGCCGCCGCATATGGTGGCGGTGTGGCACACCGCCGGTGCCAAAACGATCAGAGGGCGACGGCGAGCAAGACCCCTCGGTCAATTGCACCGTTCCGCCGCCCCTCGCCGAAGATCATGGATGCCCGCCACCGTCGCCGTGGGTGTGTTTGGGTTGGCCATTTTAGGCCGTTTTGTGCCAAATTGAAGGCACAAACACGTTCAGAGGGTCACGGGGAAGCTTCCGAACACCTCAATTTTGGGGAAACACCGCGAGAAGGCAGAGAACCAAGGTCCACCGTGGAGCGCCGTCGTGAGGGGGTGGAGCCGCCGTTCCACGCGATGTTGAGCTGCCCCACCGTAGGGGAAATACTCAGAGGAGGTCGGGGAACAATTCCCCCACCTCAATTTCACGGTACCGTCGCCGGAGGACCGAGATCGGAGCCGCCGGTTTTGGCCGTGAAACCCGTCTTCGATTTGCTTTGTTAGAGGGCAAATTGGGTGAAATTGACCCCACCAATCGACTCAGGAGGGTCGAATTAGGGGGGGTAGGCTCGAGCTCAGCCCTCAACGGAGCCAACCGCCACCGGTCAACGGCCGGTCAACGGCGGTCAACGGCCGGTCAAAGGGCAAAATAGGATTTTGTGATCCGGACCTCCGATCGAAGATCCGAGACCGCCTTCCGACTCGTTTCGACGCTCTGAACGCAATGGTGACCTCCGTTCGAGCTAATTCCACTCCGATGAAAATCGTCCGGTACTGACTGCACGCGGATCGAGGCGATTCAAACAGCAATATCGGAGTCCAGAATGACAGTTTCAAGAATGAATGATCTCCAGGAAGCATTCCTAGCCATTCATGGTCGCTCGAGGAGCACTGCAGAGGATGCTTCGTATACTGTAGATACAGCGAGATACAACTGGATCTGCTTTGCTTGGAGTTCAAGTAAGTAGGAATCTCGACTACAGTATGAACTGTTTTAGATGCTTTCATAGAAATTTATGAAATGCATGATCAGTGATTGTTACACTGTTTTATGTAAGAATAGGTTTTATAACGTTATAAAGTGACGAAAAAACCCGTTAAGGGTAAAATCGTCATTTTTAAGGAAACGGCTAGAATGGAGTCGAACACTCCGATTTAGCATAATGTTATTAGATGGAAAATGTTTCGTAATACGTTAAGTAACGTAACGGTCATATGAAATCAGAGATTTCATAAGAGATGTTTTAAGTAAACGAGAGGTAACCGATGGGTTACAAAGTTAAAAGAAAATGTAACCCCGGTGGGTTACAAGGCTAATTGAAGGAAAGGTAAACTGATGGTTTATAAGGTTGAGTAAACAGAACGGTAGACCGAAAGTATACTAGTCAAGTTATGAAAAAGGAATGAATGATTAATGTGATTGATAATAAAGAAAGTTAATTAATGAGCCGGCTGTCGTTTGATCAGGACACAAAAGCCGACCAATGGAAGGAAAAGGAACGAGAAAGGAACGGAATAGAGAACGCTAGAGCATAGTTTGGGTAAGTTTCAAACCTCACCTACAGCATGAAGTAAATGATTTTTAAATGCTTATTTATATGTTTGCAAATGTGTTTGCAATTGTTAAGCAAGTTGTTTTTAAAGTATGTTTGCATTTATTATGCAAGAAGTTTTAAAGTTCAAGAAAAAGATTTGCAATGAATTTGCAATCGTTATGTTAAAGGTTTATTTGCATATTGATATGCATAACGTTATTTAAAAGTTTAAGTTATGATTTTCAAAGTATTGAAAGTATGTTTTGCATTATGACAATGCATAATGTTTTATAGTTTAAGTTAAAGGTTTAATGATGCATTTGCTATGCAATAAGTTGCATTTGATGTGCAATAAATTTAAGAATAAAAGTTATAGTTTGCACAATGTGTTTGCATTTTATGATGTATTTATTAAGCAATATGTTGCATTTGTTATGCAATGAGTGTTAGAATGCAAATTATGATTAGTAAAATGTGTTTGCATTTTATGTTGCATTTATTGTGCAATATGTTGCATCTGTTATGCAATAAATTTTATAGTACAAGCTATGAATTGCAAGTGTATTGCATATGATGTGATTGCATTTGAAATGCTCACTAAAGTTAATAAGAAGGTAACGTTAAGATAAAAAGAAAGTGTCGTACCAGCCTCTTTGTTATGAGGTAATGAAAGTGAAATTAAAGTGTGACCTCCTAAAGGTGAGGTACAAGACCTCAATGTTTGATGGTCTCAAGTCTTCCACAAGGGAAGCATCATGTATATGATCTCATGATTAATGAGTTGGTACGAACACTAAAGTAAAGTAAGGAAAATGAAGGTTACAAGATAAAGAAAGTTAAGGAATAAGAATAAAGATTGAGAAAGACATGAATATTTAAGTTTATATAATGTTCATAATATGCTCATAATTGAAGTTAATAATTGAGCATAAATGGAGTCATGCATTCTGATGTTACTTGAATGCTTTTTTATGAAATGTTTATATGTTATGTTTATGGAAAACATTCAGAGAAATGTTTTACGATAAATGTTTATGAAAAACATTTCATGTTTGCAAGAAAAGGTTTACGAACAACGTTTTAAGAAAAACGTTCAAGAAATGTTTTAAGAGAAGGGTTTTACATTAAATGTTTATGAAAAACATTTCATGTTTTCAAGAAAAGATTTACGAATGACGTTTTAAGAAAATCGTTTTCAGAAATGTTCTATGAAAGACGTTTATGAAGAACGTTTTTAGAAATGTTTAAGGAAAACGTTTATGAAAAATATTTCATAAATGTTTATGGAAAACGTTCATGAAGAACGTTTCAAGAGAAAAGTTTTCATGAGAAAAGTTTTAAAGCATGTTTAAATGCTTTGTGAGATTATGTTTGAACTTGCTGAGCGAAAGCTCATTAAAAGTTTTTCATGCTGTAGGTAATTTATGGGTGACCAATGGGACCCGTTAGAAGAGCTGGGTGCTGCGGAGGACAGATGCGAAGATTTGGGTATGGATACCATCACTGTTTGCTTCCGCTACGTAAAGAAAATGTTTTCTATTGTTTAATGTTGTGTTTTCGAAGTTTAAAGAAAACCAGAGTTTTAAGAATTGTGTTCAAAGTTTTAAGATACAGTTTATGAACTGTTTTATGTAATTATAAAGTAAAGTTTTAAACTATGATTTAATAAGTGTTTCTTATTAAGTATTGAGAAACGATTTGAAATGATTTTAAGGTCAAGTGTTGAGCGATGTCTCCACTTGAATGCGACGGAGGTCGCGTCAGTTTTAAAGAACGTTTAAGGAAAGAAAGAAAAAATTTTATTACAGTATTTCTTACTAAGTAAGTAAGATTACTGTTTATGAAACTACGTTTATGAAAGTAAAGTGACTGCCCGAAAAGGCGGGTCGTCACACATAGTTGGATGGATGGTGGATTCCAAGACTATAATTAGTCAAGTTCAAGAACTTCAATTACTCATTCATGAAATTCATGCAGAAGGAATGGTGATTAGTGAGTTTTTCCAAGTAGCTGCAACTATAGAAATCCTACCCCCTACGTGGAATGACTTCAAGAGCTATCTAAAGCACAAACATAAGGAGATGAGCGTTGAAGATTTTATTGTTCAACTTAGCATTGAGGAAGACAATAGAGGATCTAAGAAAAAGCTTTCTAACAAATCTGTTGCCAAGGCAAATATGGTGGAGCATGATAGAAACTCCAAGAATAAAAAAAACAAGTCTAGATTCAAGCTGGGACCTAAGGGAGGAATTTCAAAGAAGCAGAAATTCCAAGGGAAGTGTTTCAACTGTGACAAGGTGGGTCACAAATCGGCAGCAATGTCACAACAATTAAAAAATCATTTTGAAAACTTTAGTCAGGATCACCTAGAAGTTGAAACTGAAAAAGAAGAGGAAGAGCCTAGACGAAGCAAAAAGACAAGGATAGAAAAGTTATTTGGACCAGGTTTTTTGACGTATATGCTAGAGGCTGAACCTCAAACTTTAAAAGAAGCTGTAAGCTCATTTGAGGGTCCTTTACGGAAAGAAGTCATAAAGAGAGAAATTGATTACATCATTCAAAATCATACTTGGGAATTAATGGACCTTCCTCTAGGAAGTAAACAGTTAGGTTCTAAGTGGATTTTCAAATGGAAAATGAAAACGGATGGAACAATTGATAAGTATAAGGCTAGACTTATTATAAAAGGTTATAGACAAAAAGAAGGCTTAATTACTTTGACACTTATTCTCCTGTGACGAGAATAACCTCCATTAGAATAATTTTGACGATTGCTACTTTGCAGAATCTTAAAGTACATCAGATGGATATAAAAACTGCTTTTCTTAATGGAGATCTTGAAGAGAAAATATATATGGAACAACCTGAGGTTGTATTGCTCCAGGACAAGAAAAGAAAATCTACAAATTGGTGAAGTCTTTGTATGGACTTAAACAAGCATCAAAGCAATGGCACGAGAAATTTAACAGTGTCATAATGTCAAATGGTTTCAAAATTAATTAGTGACAAGTGTGTTTTGTTATATATGTATGCCCTAAGGAGTACAAATGTAATACGTTTTTGGAGACATTTTTTATCAATAAAGAATTTATTCATTTACATATACCAAATCTTGTCCTCTTTACGTTCATATTTGTTGAATGTATGTTAAGCAAATAGTAGTTTGAGACTGTCGGTCTAAACCTTTAAGAATTGGGCATATGATGGACTGATTATGCGGAAGACACGATTCTTAAGGTGACAGTCTAAAACATATGATCCGCAATCGAGGGAATAAAGTTGGGCGCTTTATTCATGTAAAGATTGTTATGTTGTCTATATCCCTATTGGGAGATGGTTTGTGTTGACCATCGGAGTTGGACTCCATGAATAGAAACATTGGCACGTTGTCATAGGTGAAGATGTGTTGGATCGGGACACAAAGTGAATTGATTTGGATTAATAATTATGTCTTAGCAAATCGATTCACTTTAGACAATTATTTGTATTGTATCTTAATCCTGAGATGGATAGTGGGCCCGTTGTCTCGACTTGTGTCTTTTGATATACCAAAGGGTGACTCCTACATCTTAATAGTGGTATGCATGCCGGTACGTTGGAGGCATGACTCTTGATAGTGTAGACTTGTTATTCATAGATATAGAATCCATAGCTCCTCTTTAGGAGTAATGATAACCTCTTATATGCGTTATCCTGTAATTGAAAAACTGGAGCGCTCAACCATTTGGATACATAGGTGTAATCAAATGGTATACTATCTTTGGATGGTAAGTTTTCTAATGGTGAGATAATGGAACGTAAGATAAAAAATAATCAGGAAGGTAAGACAGAACTTGTCCTTAAGCTGATTATGGATTATCATATGGGGATACAATACACTTTGATATGTCATGGAGACTTAGCTATATGGGCTTCGTAATTCTAAAGAGTTCGAGAGTGCAGCTCCAAGCTTTTAGTGGAGTAGCGATGGAGTTGATAATTGTGAAATGTATATCTGGGATATTGGGTTTCATGATTATCGAAAGCTTGAACTTTATAGGTCCATTTTGGTCCCCTTTGCTAGCTCACAAAATCCTGTAACGATACGGCGTGCTTTTTCAATAATTGTTGACTTATGTCGGACTTATCGGATTGGTTTAAAATTTGAAAGAATCAATAATTCATGTATGTTTATTGGTTAAATTAATTTTGTAATAAAATTAATTTAACATAAACTTGTTGAATTATTAGGATCGGATAATTCTTGTCTGTTTATCGGTTGATTTAATTGGATAAATTAGATCAAGATAAACTTGTAGAATTATTGTGAATTGATTTATTTTCTTAGAGATTATCTTGATAAAGTTTGTTTTGATTAGATAACTTCTCTATTGGGTTATTTGAATCAAAACTGAGACTTTATCCTATAGAATCTCAGGTGGAAAATAAAAGATTCATGGAGATATTTACGCGGCAGTTTGGCCTGCTAATCTATGTGTTCGGCCTATCGATGGGGCCTGTTCGGCCTGCCAATCAGACTGTTCGGCCTGCCGATCAGTGAGAGATAAGATTACGTGTTTCTACGTGGATCTTATTAGATATTGATCCAAACTTGATTCTGTTTCGGGTTTTTGAGACCTAATCTGATAAGGACTGACCCCAGGACCAATCGCTATATAAAGGGAGTAAGTCTCATGAGTTACTCAGATCAATTGAGAGATTAAGAGTGATACTCTTCTAGTGAGCATTTGAAAACTCCCTGAGAGATTTTGGTCACGAATCATGAACACTAGCTTTGGGTTCTCTCGATTGGTTTGAAGGAGAGTCACCGGTGGAAGAGCTGTACGTGTGAACCCACACTCACTCCGATCGTGGATAGAGAATAGCAAAGAAGACCAGTTGGTTGGGGCTCTTCTGGAATGTTACTTCTCTTCACGGGTTGCGGAGGTTATTTGGCACACAAAGGTTAGTAAGATCTATTTAATTTATACATAAAGTATGTCAAACTTGTGTTTTGGAAAAATACTCTAATGTTAAAAATTTTAAAATTCTTGTAGCGCACCTCACACTATTTTTTCCAACAATTAGTATCAAAGCCAAGGTTTTTACATAAATTTACGAGTTTGTGATCATACTATATGTATAAATTTTGTGATCTTAATCTCTCCTATGCTTAAATTTAATTTTACAAAGAGAGTTGGCACTCTAGGTTTCTTTATTATTATATGTTGTCATGGATTATGTGGTGAATGTTCATTAATTAATTATGGTTGATTTAATTATTATTTATTTATTAATTAATTAATTAATTTATGCTGGTTATGGTTCTTTAAAAGTTAGAATGTGTATTTAGGTTTTTCATGTAATTAGATGGCGGACTATCATCTCCGTCTAGGAATTGTTATTTAATTTTAAATTTGTAAGAATTTTGTAATTAAATAATTATTCGGAGAAGACGGATCTAGAAGATGGATCTAGAGGATCGATGATGGCACACCCAGGTATTTCCTGTGTCTCTAATTTTATGTTTTTGAATTGTTAAAAATAAAATTGATGAATTGCATTAGAATTGTATTTTTTGGAATGGAGATTTCTGCTCGGTCGGCATGCCGAACCTTTAGTTCGGCATGCCAATGGTCACAGATCGGCAGGCCGAACGTGTGGTTCGGCAGGCCATCAGTGGGGCAAAAATAGGCCGGCAGAGGCCGATGAAGCATGACCAGCAGGCCGATCACCCAGATCGGCCTGTCAACCGAGAGCTGGAAAGTTTTCAAGAAAGGTGCAGTTTTTTCCAATGTAGTTTTAATTTTATTTTTGGGACAATTCTGAGAAACAATAAATTTGGATATGATCGGAAATATAAAGTGTTCAATTCATACGAGATTGAAGACTTGAAGATGGAATTACATGAAGAAGGATACAGCTTGAGGATTCAAGGATGAAGAATCGATAATATATCTCGATTATTCTCTTGTAATCTTAGTTTTCTATTCTCTAGGGTGGAGCCATAATATCACGGTTATATATTATTTTGCTTGTAGCTTTGCTTGATTGCTTTGCTTGTCTGCATTATAATATAATTTACCATGTATATTGATAACATGTCATATAGAATAGGAAGTGCTACTCATATTCAAATTATTCATGCATGATCTTAAAATAAAACCTTGATTTCAAAAGATTGAGTGGGAGAAGGTTTTCGAAGAGAGAACCTAAGGCCTCCATCGTTGGTCCATAGGCAAAACATGGTGGTCCCGATCCCTAGGAAGGGATTTCTATCATGTACCAGATTGGATCTCTAAGAGGATAAGGTATTTTAGCATAATTTATGGTTGCATACCCCTAGGTGGTGATTATAAATCATGGATAAAATATTGAAATGATGGTTATACACTCACGTTAATTTTATTATTAACCTCCTCTAGGAGCTCTGTTAATAAAATTAATGGTCAAAGATACGAATATTAATATATGCTGGATCATACAGGTCCTGGAGGGCATATATTAATTAAGAGGGGATCCGTGTTCCTGATTGAATTTGTCATGACTCCCCTAAGAGCTTGTTGAATTATGAGTTGGGAATTATCGTTGTAAGGTTGTGATATTTTCAAGGTTTTGACACATAAACACATTTGTATAATTTTTACATGATTGTGTTATCTTACTAAATTATTATTATATGTTTGCTTATGTTTGGTATATGATTCTTTATTGTAGATTAAAAATGTTTAAAAATGCTTTATCATCGATAACAAAAACCTATTAACCTATGAGAATTGCAATGATTGGAAACAGAATCTGGATATCGCCCTGTCCTTTCAGAACTGAAATATGTACTGACAACCCCTTGTCCTCCCGAGCCTACGGGAGACTCAACTAATGAGCAATTCCAAGTGTATGATAGCTGGAAAGATGCTAATGATCAGGCCCGCTATTATGTTATGGCTAGCATGAATAACATGCTGCAGGCTCAACATCAGGATTATGAGACTACGAAGTAGATCTTGGATAATCTTGAGGATATGTTTGAAGGCCAAGCCATAACAAAGCGGCAAGGGGCGCTTCGGAAACTCTTAAACAGTAGACAGAGGCCAGGGACATCTGTAAAGGAGCACATGATGTTAGTCATGGGTTACCTCGCTGAGGCTCAAACCAATGGAGCCGACATCGATGCTGAAACTCAAATGACTATGGTCTTTGAGACTCTGTCTAAGGAATTTATTCCGTTTAGAGCTACATTTAATTTAAGCAATAGACAGGATATGACCTTAATAGAATTGATGAAACAGTTACAGGAGTTTGAACTGCTGATCAGGGAGTCTCCTACGGGTGGTGAGGCCAACATGGTAGCTGCTTCTGGTAGCTAATGCTAAGGAACCAAGATTTCACAAGAAGAGTAAACATATTGATCGGAAGTATCATGTGATAAAGGATTCGTTGAGGGCGGGCATGTCACGGTGTGTAAGATCGCGTCAGAGGACAATTTAGCTTGTCCATTTACGAAGATGCTTACAGGGAGAGTCTTCGAGAAACATGTGGAAGCTATAGGGATGCGAGATTTGCTATATTTACTCACTTAGTGTAAGTGGGAGATTGTTAGATATGTATGCCCTAAGGAGTAAAAATGTAATACATTTTTGGAGACATTTTTTATCAATAAAGAATTTATTCATTTACATATACCAAATCTTGTCCTCTTACGTTCATATTTGTTGAATGTATGTTAAGCAAATAGTAGTCTGAGACTATCGGTCTAAACCTTTAAGAATTGGGCATATGATGGACTGATTATGTGGAAGACACAATTCTTAAGGTGACGGTCTAAAACATATGATCTGCAATCGAGGGAATAAAGTTGGCCGCTTTATTCATGCAAAGATTGTTATGTTGTCTATATCCCTATTGGGAGATGGTTTATCTTGACCATCGGAGTTGGACTCCATGAATAGAAACATTGGCACGTTGTCATAGGTGACGATGTGTTAGATCGGGACACAAAGTGAATTGATTTAGATTAATAATTCTGTCTTGGCAAATCGATTCATTTTAGACAATTATTTGTATTGTATCTTAATCCTGAGATGGATAGTGGGCCCGTTGTCTCGACTTGTGTCTTTTGATGTACCAAACGGTGACTCCCACATCTCAATAGTGGTATGCATGTCGGTACATTGGACGCATGACTCTTGATAGTATAGAGTTGTTATTCATCGATATGGAATCCATAGCTCCTCTTTAGGAGTAATGATATCCTCTTATATGCGTTATCCTGTAATTGGAAAACTGGAGCGCTCAACCATTTGGATACATCGGTGTAACCGAATGGTATACTATCTTCGAATGGTAAGTTTTCTAATGGTGAGATAATGGAACGTAAGATAAAAAATATTCAGGACGGTAAGAAAAAACTTGTCCTTAAGCTGATTATGGATTATCATATGGGGATACAATACACTTTGATAGGTCATGGAGACTTAGCTATACGGGCTTCATAATTCTATAGAGTTCGAGAGTGTAGCTCCAATCTTTTAGTGGAGTAGCGTTGGAGTTGATAATTGTGAAATGTATATCTGGGATATTGGGTTTCATAATTATCGAGAGCTTGAACTTTATAGGTCCATTTTGGTCCCCTTTGCTAGCTCACAAAATCCTGTAACGATACGGCGTGCTTTTTCAATAATTGGTGACTTATGTCGGATTTATCGGATTGGTTTAAAATTTGAAAGAATCAAATAATTCATGCCTGTTTATTTGTTAAATTAATTTTGTAATAAAATTAATTTAAGATAAACTTGTTGAATTATTGGGATCGAATAATTCTTGTCTGTTTATCGGTTGATTTAATTGGATAAATTAGATCAAGATAAACTTGTAGAATTATTGTGAATTGATTTATTTTCTTAGAGATTATCTTGATAAAGTTTGTTTTGATCAGATAACTTCTCTATTGGGTTATTTGAATCAAAACTTAGACTTTATCCTATAGAATCTCAGGTGGAAAATAAAAGATTTGAGGAAATATTTACGCGGCAGTTCGGTCTGCCGATCTACGTGTTCGGCTTGCCGATGGGGCCTATTCGGCCTGCCGATCAACGAGAGATAAGATTACGCATTTTCATGCAGATCTTATCAGATATTGATCTGAACCTGATTCTGTTTCGAGTTTTTGAGACCTAATCTGATAAGAACTGTCCCCAGGACCAATTGCTATATAAAGGGAGTAAGTCTCATGAGTTACTCAGATCAATTGAGAGATTAAGAGTGATACTCTTCTGGTGAACATCTGAAAACTCCCTAGAGCTTTTGTTCACAAATCACGAACACTAGCTTTGGGTGCTCTCGATTGGTTAGAAGGAGAGTCACCGAAGGAAGAGCTGTACGTGTGAGCCCACACTCACTCCAATCGTGGATAGAGAATGGCAATGAAGACCAGTTGGTTGAGGCTCTTCTAGAACGTTACTTCTCTTCACGGGTTGCGGAGGTTCTTCGGCACACAAAGGTTAGTAAGATCTATTTAATTTATACATATAGCATGCCAAACTTGTGTTTTGAAAAAATACTCTGATATTAAAAATTTTAAAATTCCCGCTGCGCACCTCACACTATTTTTTCCAACATGTTTATGTTAAAAATACAGACGACGAATATGTCATTCTTTGTCTGTATGTAGATGACATGCTAATCGTGGGTAGCAATGATCGAATGATCAAATCTACTAAGGACATGTTGAACTCTAGGTTCAACATGAAAGACATGGGACTTGCTGATATGATTTTGGGAATCAAAATCAAAATATCACCTGATGGACTCATCTTGTGTCAGTCACACTATGTGGACAAGATACTTGACAAATTTAGCAAAAATGACACTGACGTGGCCAAAACACCAATTGATATGAGTCAACATCTATCCAAAAATAAAAGAGAAAGTATATCCTAGGTGGAGTTTAACGTACTTAATAAGTTATACAAGACCAGATATTGCCTATGCTGTGAGTAGTCTAAGTAGATTCATGAGTAATCTAGGAGATGAAAACTGGAAAGCGATTA
This sequence comes from Artocarpus heterophyllus, assembly GCA_025403435.1. Classification (NCBI taxonomy): domain Eukaryota; kingdom Viridiplantae; phylum Streptophyta; class Magnoliopsida; order Rosales; family Moraceae; genus Artocarpus; species Artocarpus heterophyllus. The sequence continues at coordinate 7,038,651 of CM046331.1, forward strand.
TTAGAGTAATTAGATACTTACGATATACTCATGATTATGGGCTACACAACACCAAAGATCTTGTTGTTCTTGAAGGGTATTCTGACGCAAGTTGGATATTTGATATACAAGATTCTAAGGCTACAAGTGGATATGTATTCATTTTGGGAGGCATAGTAGTTTTATGGAAGTCCTCAAAGAAGGCTATAATAATCAGATCCACTATGGATTGCAAATTTGTAGCCTTAGATAAAAGTGGTGAAGAGGTTGAATGGATAAGGCATTTCTTAGAGGATATTCCTGCATGGCTCTGCTATTGGCAAGGCACAGAATGTGATGTACAATGGTAAGTCAAGACATATACGTTGTCGACATAATATCGTTAGACAACTGATCTCAACTGGAGTCATGACAAAAGACTATGTAAGGTCTAAAGAAAATATTGTGGATCCATTAACCAAAGGACTAAATAGAGATCAAGTTGAGAAAACATCAAGAGGAATGGGACTTAAGCCCATGAAAGAAATGGATGAAACAATGGAAACCCAACCTCGTTGACTGGAGATCCTAAGATCTAGGTTCAATGGGATAACTAAATTGAATAGACTGAGTAAGATTACTATGAGGGTCACCCCAACCCATTCCTATAATAAAAACAGTAATACCTGTAGGGGAAAAGTTAAGCAATTTGCTTTTAATGTTCTTCTGCATCAAATACGATGGGAATTCGAGCGAAGTAATGCGAGTTACTCTGAAAGTAAGAAATCACCTATGTGAGACAGAAGTGGGGCCGCTTTAAAGGAAAATTGCTAAGGCTCAATTCTTTAGAAACTCTTGTAGAACTAGGGAGATGTTTATGGCTAAAATGAACATAACCATAAGAATTGAAACTGTGTCAGGAAAATTCCTGTGTGAGATATGTTATTGTTTACACAAACGACAGAACAATTCAAGGAAATCACATCTACTGGTTAGCCAGTAAAGTAAATATACTTTCACAAGGAAAGGTTCAAGGGTTAACGCCTACCTATCCTATGCAAGTATTAACTGTAGAACTCTATCACCATGTACTGTCTTTGTTTTCCCTTGTCGTCGATCAATTTCATTCATGTGGAGGATTGTTGGAAAAAAAATGGTTAACAACCATTTTGAGAGCCATTTTGAGGCCTAAGTTTTAGTAGTACCCACTTTGTAAAAGTGATGGGTCTTGGCAGATTTGCGTTCTCCATCACTAAGAGATCGAAATCATATATTTATATGCTCAAAATGATAATCGGGTGAGTGAGAAATTGATGCTCAAAGTGTGCTCATTGACATTTAGATTTTGTTGGAAAAAGCCTAAATGTGGAGTCCCATATTGATTAGTTATTAAAGCTTGACATCCCCTGACATATATAAGTACTAAGGTAGTTCCACATTGGTTAGGCATTAAAGCTTGACATCCCTTGACATGTATAACTACTAGGGTCTTTCTCTACATCTAGCCACCCACAAAATTGCACACAGAAAATAACACAAAGCTTTTCTCTTGTTTTTAAGTCTTCTTGCTCTCTTCCTTTTCGAGTCTTGTCTACTGTTGTCGTAGACTTTTTTTTTAGTGATAGAAGAAGATGTTGTTTCAAGTTCGCCAGAGGCAGTGTTCAATCGTGTGTAGACCATCATCATTTGTTGTTGTATCTTAGGAGACAAATGTCTGTTGAATCCTCGTGCACAACTAGAGGGGACAAATCTATTTTAGGAAAAGCGTGAGCCACATGTGCCTCGACTGCCATTTTCGTTCTAATTGAGATTCGGTTTGAAGGTTGAATTTCATTGTAATATTTTATTTCTAATTTTGTTCAAACATTCTTTCCTTTATATTGTACTTGTTCGTTGTAGCTCCTATATTTTGTTAACATGTTCCATCTAGCTTGAAAATGCCCTAATTACACGCCCACCAAACACCCCAGGTGGTCATCATGAAAATTTCTAGTTCATTAATACTTAAAGCCTTTCCCACGAACACAAATAGGCCATCAAAAGAAAAGGCTTTATGCGGCTTCAGTTTTCCCCATATTGACGACTTATCCTACATCTCCCTTTCAAAGTTGTAGCTCCAAAGAACATGCTACACTGACTTAACTTCCACATCATACTTCCCACAAGTGGTCCTACATGTAACTCCACGCTTTGTCATTTTAACCGAACAAGGAAGTGGATTGTGAAACGCTCTTCAAGCAAAAATCTTTATTTTACATGTTATGTTAACCTTCAAAAGACCAACCCATAAACTCTCATCCTTACCACTCCCTGATGAGCTATCAATGACACTTAGACTCCATTGCAAGCTACTAACCAGATTTAACTATGTAAATTCTTTGTCATTGTAGTGCCAAATCAACCATCCCCTAAATTCTTCTCCCAAGCAGAATGGTCAAAACCAAATCAACATCAAGCGGTTACAAAACATCTTTTAACATTGCCCATCCCAATGACCACTGCTAATAAGATTCGCCATGGAGAAATTCAAAACCACCTCATAAGGAATAGTAATTGGTTTAAAGGAACTTGGTCTAGGAAGCCAAGAAGAATTAAAGATCAAGATGTCCTGCCCATTACCGACCCTCCTTCTAACACCATTCTGTAATAGCTCCCTTTCCAAAAGAATTTCTGTCACGTATAAGAAAAATTTTGCCCACCTTGTAGCTTCTAAGAAAATGGTCATGTGAAAGCACTTTGCCTTAAGAATCCAGTTTACTAGCGAATCTAAAACTAGAGAAGACATCACCCCTACTTAGCAAGGAGAGCTTGATTAAAGTGTCCAATATCCCAGAGCCCCATCCCTCGATATCATTTATGCTTTGCACATTTGCTCCCATTGCATCCAATCTTCCTATTGGTTTCTGATCTTCCCCAACAAAACCTAGCAACGAGAGTTTTGAGATCATAACATAATCCCACCCGTGGAGAAATTCAAAACCGCGTCATAAGGAATAGTAATTGGTTTAAAGGAACTTGGTCTAGGAAGCCAAGAAGAATTAAAGATCGAGATGTACTGCCCATTACTGACCCTCCATCTAACACCATTATGTAACAACTCCCTTTCCTAAACAATTTCTATCATGTATAAGGCATATTTTGGCCACCCTATGGCTTCTAAGAAAATGGTCATGGGAAAGTAATTTGCCTTGAGAATCTGGCTTACTAGCGAATCTGAAAACTGGAGAAGACATCACACCTACTTAGCAAGGAGAGCTTGATTAAAGTGTCCAATATCCCAGAACCCTATCCCTTTATATCTTTTACACTTTGTACATTTGCTCCCACTGCATCCCATCTTCCTATTGGTTTCTGACCCTCCCCAACAAAACCTAGCAACAAGAGTTTTAAGATCATAACATAACCCCACAAGTGGAGAAATCCAAAACCGCCTCATAAGGAATAGTAATTGGTTTGAAGGAACTTGGTCTAGGAAGCCAAAAAGAATTAAAGATCGAGATATCCTGCCCATTACTGACCCTCCATTTAACACCATTCTATAACAGCTCCCTTTCCTAAAGAATTTCTGTCATGTATAAAACATATTTTGCCCACCTTGTAGCTTCTAAGAAAATGGTCATGGGAAAGTACTTTGCCTTGAGAATCTGGCTTACTAGCTAATCTGAAAACTGGAGAAGACATCACCCCTGCTTAGCAAGGAGAGCTTGATTAAAGAGTCCAATATCTAGAAACCCCATCGCTTTATATCGTTCACACTTTGCACATTTGCTCCCACTGCATCCAATCTTCTTATTAGTTTCCAATCCTCCCCTATAAAACTTAGCGACAAGAGTTTTGAGATCATAACATAACCCCACCCATGGAGAAATTGAAAACCGCCTCATAAGGAATAGTAATTGTTTTGAAAAAACTTGGTCTAGGAAGCCAAGAAGAGTTAAAGATCGAGATGTCCTTGTTGGAAAAAATAGTACGCAGTGGAATTTTAAAAATTTTACATCAGAGTAATTTCTAAAACACAAGTTTGACATGCTATATGCATAAATTAACCAGATCTTACTAACCCTTGTGTGTCAAAGAACCCTCGCAAAACGTGAAGAGAAGTAACGTTCTAGAAGAGCCTCAACCAACTTGTCTTCTTTGCTATTCTCTTTCCACGATCTGAGTGAGTGTGGGCTCACACGTACAACTCTTCCACTAGGTAACTCTCCTTCCAACCAATCGAGAGAACCTAAAGCAAGTGTTCGTGATTTGTGAACAAAAGCTCTCAGGGAGTTTTTAGATTCTCACTAGCAGAGTATCACTCTTAATCTCTCAATTGATCTAAATAACTTGTGTGACTATGGATTCTGTATCTATGAGGATATGTTGGATATCATTACTTCAAAAGAAGAGCTATGGATTTCGTATCTATGAATAGCATGTCTACGCTATCAAGAGTCATGCCTCCAGCATACTGGCATACATACCACTATTAAGATGTGGGTGTCACCTTTTGGTACATCAAAAGACACAAGCCAAGACAATGGGCCCACTATTCATCTCAGGATTAAGATACAACACAAATGATTGTCTAAAGTGAATCGATTTGTCGAGACAAAATTATTTATCCAAATCAATTCACTTTATGTCCCGATCCAACACATCGCCACCTATGACAACGTGCCAATGTTTCTATTCACGGAGTCCACCTCTGATGGTCAAGACAAACCATCTCCCAAAAGGGATATAGACAACATAACAATCTTTGCAAGAATAAAGCACCCAACTTTATTCCCTTGATTGTAGATCTTATGATTTAGACCATCACCTTAAGAATCGTGTCTTCCGCATAATCCGTCCATCATATGCCGAATTCTTAAGGTTTAGACCGACAGTCTCAGACTTTTGTTTGCTTAACATACATTCAACAAATATAAACATAAAGAGGATAAGATTTGGTATATAAATAATGAATAAATTCTTCATTGATAAAAATGTCTCCAAAAATTTATTACATTTTTACTCCTTGGGCAAACATGTCTAACAATCTCCCACTTGCACTAAGTGAGTAAATATTACAAATCTCACATCCCCATGGCTTCCACATGCCTCTCGAAGACTTTCCCAGTAAGTGTCTTAAATGGATCAACTAAATTGTCCTCTGACGCGATCTTGCACACCGTGACATGCCCGCCCTCAGCAAAGCCCTTTATCACATGATACTTTCAATCAATATGCTTACTCTTCTTGTGAAATCTTGGTTCCTTAGCATTGGCTACCGCCGCACTGTTATCACAATACAGTGATACCGCCTTATCCATGCCAGGAACTACCTCAAGATCCTCAAGGAACTTGCAGAGCCACACTGCTTCTTTCAAAGCATCACTAGCTGCCACATACTCGGCCTCCATCGTTGAATCTGAAGTGCAATCTTGCTTAGCACTTCTCCAACTGATGGCACCGTCGCCTAGAGTAAACACAAAACCCGAAGTCGATTTCCTAGAATCCAGACAGGATTGAAAATCTAAGTCAGTGTATCCTAGAGGAGTCAAGTCCTCACCTGAATACACAAGCATATACCCTCGAGTCCTTCTTAGGTACTTGAAAATATGCTTTATCGCAACCCATTGGTTCGATCCTAGATTCGCCTGAAATCGACTTACAATCCCAACTGTAGAACTAATATCCGGTCGTGTGCAAAGCATGGCATACATGAGACTACCCACTGCTGAAGCATAAGGCACCTTCTTCATGTATTCTCTTTCTTCATAAGACTTTGGAGAGTCTTTCTTAGAAAGAGTAATTCCAGACCTAGATGGTTGCCCACCTTTCTTGGAATCCTACATTGCAAACCTTCTGAGAATTTTATCTATGTAGCCGGTCTGGGACAAAGCTATCATTTTGTTCTTCCTATTTCGAAAGATCTGGATACCGAGAAAAAAATTAGCCTCACCCAAGTCCTTTATGTCAACTACTTGGTCAACCATAATTTGAGCGATGACAACGCCCCAACGTCATTGCCAATTAGCAGTATGTCATCTACATAGAGTAGTAGAAAAACCACCTTCCTATCCCTAATGTGTTTGTAAACACATGGTTCATCCACATTTTGTGAGAACCCATAATTCTTGATCACTTGATCAAATCTTATGTTCCAAGAACGAGAAACCTACTTAAGTCCATAAATTGACTTTAGCAGCCTACAAACCTTACCCTCTTGACCCGTGACCTTGAACCTGTCTGGTTGTTCCATATAAATGGACACATCAAGATGGCCATTCAGAAAAGCCGTCTTAACATCCATCTGCCAAATCTTATAGTCGAGAGCAGCAACTATGGACAAGAGAATCTAGATGGACTTAAGCATGGCTACAGGCGAAAAGGTTTCCTCATAATCGATTCCTTCCTTTTGCATATAACCCTTAGCTACCAGTCTAGCCCTAAAGGTTTTGACCTTTCCATCCACCCCTCTTTTCCTCTTGTAGATCCATTTACACCATATGGGTTTTACCCCTTCGGGAAGATCCACAAGCTCCTAGACCTGATTAGTCTCCATAGACTTCATCTCAATGTTCATGGCCTCTGTCCAAAATTTTGAATCAACATCCTCCATAGCTTTTGCGTAAGTATAAGGATCCCTATCATGTTCATCTGGTTCAGCCAAGAAGACCTCCCCATTGAACATATACCTCTCAGGTTGACGCTCGATCGTACCACTACGGGGAAGCCCCTAAGGTTGTTGTTCAGGTTTGTTTGGTTTTTCTACACTGATAGGAATGGTTTCATTCGGAACATCTGGAGTGATTGGATCACTCCTTAACTCCTCAAGCACCACTTTGCTTCCAGGTTTAAAGTTGTCTATTTAACTCTCCTCAAGGAAAGTTGCATTAGTTGAAACCACGACTTTATTTTCCTTTGGGTTATAAAAATAACCCCGCTAGTCCCTTTTGGATATCCTACAAACACGCAAACTTTCAAATGTGCTTCCAACTTACTCGGATCCTTAAACAGGACATGAGCTGGACATCCCCATATGCGAATATGGTTTAAGGATGTCTTCCTACTCGTCCACAACTCGTGAGGAGTTTTAGGGACCAATTTTGAAGGCACATTGTTCAAAAGATAACATGCGGTTTGTAGTGCAAACCCCCAAAAGGATAAAGGTAATGATGAATAACTCATCATGGACCTAACCATGTCCAATAAAGTCCTATTTTTTCTCTCCGCTACTCCATTCTGCTTGCGGAGTGCACGGCGCAGTCAAATGGAAAAAAATCCCATTCTCTAATAAGTGTACCAAGAACTCATTAGACAGGTATTCCCCACCTCGATCCGATCGAAGTGCCTTTATGGGTCTACCCAATTACTTTTCCACTTCAGCCCGAAACTCCCTGAACTTGTCAAAAGTTTCAGTTTTGTGGTGCATCAGGTACACATACCTATATCTTGAGTAATCGTCAATAAAAGTGACGAAGTACTCATACCCTCCTCGTGCCTAGATGTTCACCAGTCCGCAAATATTACTATGCACAAGTTCTAGAACCCCTTCGGCCCTATTGCCCTTAGACCCGAATGATCTTTTGGTCATTTTACCCTCCAAGCAAGATTCACATTGAGGTATAGATTCCACCTTTAAGTGACTTAAAGGTCTATCACTTACCAACCTTTGAATCCTATTCAGGTTAATATGACCAAGGCGCAAATGCCAAAGATAAGTTTTATTAGAGTGAGAAGTTTTAAGTTTTTTAGAGTTATTATCATTCATCTTAGCATTAAGCAATAAGTCCATCTTAGGTTTGATAAAATATAGATTATTTTGCATCCATCCAGAACAGATAAAAGATTTGTTTTTACGAATCACCACTTTATCATTAAAAGAAACCAAGTAGGAGTCTTTAAATAAATAAGCTACAGAAATTAAATTCCTTTTAAATTGAGGAACATAAAAACAATCTTGCAAAAATAAATTCCTATAATTATCAAAATAAAGATGGACGTGTCCCACTTCTTCCGTTGAGACCAAGGATCCATCGCCCATCCAAAGCGTGAGGTCCTCATGCAATAGACTTCTCGTTTCTTTAAACCCCTGTAGAGAAACACAAACATGATTAGTTGTACCGGAATCTATGGCCCAAATGTCACTTGATTCCTCAACCAAACAAGTTTCTAAATACAGAAGATCACACCTATCTCCTTTGGAAAGGAAGTCCTTGCAATGCTTCTTGATATGCTCGACCTTTCCACAGAAGAAACACTTAAGCTTCTTTGGGTTCTTCTTCTTCTTCTTCCTGCTCTTGGTGCTAGCAAGAATAGAAGACTTCTCATTCTTGGCCCGTTGCTTCTTTCCATTCCTAGAGTTGAGATTGGAACCAGAAGCAGCTACCATGTTGGCCTCACTACCTGCAGGAGACTCCCTGATCAACAGTTCAAACTCCTGTAATTGTTTCATCAATTCTGTCAAGGTCATATCCCGTCTATTGCTTAAATTAAAAGTAGCTCTAAACGAAATAAATTCCTTAGACAGAGTCTCAAAGACCATAGTCATTTGAGTTTCAGCATCGATGTCGGCTCCATTGGTTTGAGCCTCAGTGAGGTAACCCATGACCAACATCAAATGCTCCCTTACAGATGTCCTCAGCCTCTGTCTATAGTTAGAAGTTTCTGAAGCGCCCCTTGCCGCTTTGTTATGGCTTGGCCTCCAAACATATCTTCAAGATTATCCAAGATCTGTTTTGCAGTCTCATAATCCTGATGTTGAGCCTACAGCATGTTATTCATGCTAGCCATAACATAGCAGCAGGCCTGATCATTAGCATCTTTCCAGTGATCATACGCTTGGAATTGCTCATTAGTTTAGTCTCCCTTAGGCTTCGGAGGGTAAGGGATTGTCAGTACATTTCAGTTGCTCAAAGGACAAGACGATATCCAGGTTTCATTTCCAATCATTATAATTCTCTCTAGTTAATAGGTTTTTATCAAGTATCAATGATAAAGCGTTTTTAGACATTTTTAATCTACAATAAAGAATCATATACCAAACATAAGCAAACATATAATAATAATTTAGTAAGATAACACAATCATATAAAAAAATACAAATGTGTTTATGTGTCATAACCTTGAAAATATCACAACCTTACAATGATAATTCACAACTCAAATTCAACAAGCTCCTAGGGGAGTCATGCCAAATTCAATCAGGAATGCAGATCCCCTCCTGATTAATATATGCCATCCAAGACCTGTATGATGCAGCATATATTAATAATCATTTCTTTGGCCATTAATTTTATTAACAGAGCTCCTAGGGGAGGTTAATAACAAAATTAACGTGAGTGTATAACCATCGTTTCAATATTTTATCCATGATTTATAATCACCACCTAGGGTTGTGCAACCATAAATCATGCTAAAATACCTTATCTTCTCAGAGATCCAATCTGGTACATAATAGAAATCCCTTCCTAGGGGTCGGGACTACCATGTTTTGCCTATGGACCAACGATGGAGGCCTTAGGTTCTCTCTTCGAAAACCTTCTCCCTCTCAATCTTTTGAAATCAAGGTTTTATTTTAAGAATATGCATGAACAATTTTAATGTGAGCGGCACTTCCTATTCTACATGACATGTTATCAATATACATGGCAAATCATATTATAATGCAAACAAGCAAAGCAATCGAGCAAAGCTACAAGCAAAATAATAAAAAACAGTAATATTATGGCTCCACCCTCGAGAATAGAAAACTAAGATTACAAAAGAATAATCGAGACATATTATCGATTCTTCATCCTTGAATCCTCAAGTTGTATCCTTCTTCATGTAATTCCCACCTTCAAGTCTTCAATCCCGTATGAATCGAATATTTCATATTTCCGGTCATATCCAAATTTAATGTTTCTCAAAATTGTCCCAAAAATAAAATTAAAACTGCATCGAAAAAACTGCACCTTTTTTGGAAATTTTCCAGTTCTCGGTCGGTAGGCCAATCTGGGTGATCGGCCTACTAGTCATGCAGGTTCGGCCTGCCGCCAGAGCCTCTTGATTTTTGCCCCACTGACGGCCTATCGAACCTCAAGTTCGGCCTACCAATCTGTGACCATCGACCTGCCGCCAGAGCCTCTTGATTTTTGCCCCACTGACGGCCTATCGAACCTCAAGTTCGGCCTACCAATCTGTGACCATCGACCTACCGAACTGGTGAGTTCGGCATGTCGACCAAGTAGAAATCTCCTATTCCAAAAATACAATTTTTAATACAATTCATCAATTTTATTTTTAACAATTCAAAAACATAAAATTAGAGACTCAGGAAATACCTTGGAGCGCCTATCATCATTCTTCTAGATTCGACTTCTAAATCCATCTTCTCGATCCGTCTTCTCCGAATAATTATTTAAAAAATCTTACAAATTTAAAAGTAAATAATAATTCCTAGACGGAGATGATAGTCCGTCATCTAATTACATGAAAAACCTAGATACACATTCTAACCTCTACGGAACCATAACTGATATAAATTAATTAATAATTAACTAAGAATTTAATCAACCATAATTAATTAATAAACATTCACCACATAATCCATGACAACATATATAATATATAGAAACCTAGAGTGCCAACTCTCTATAAAATTAAATTCAAGTATATGAGAGATTAAGATCACAAAATTTATACATATAACATAATCATAAACTCGTAAATTTATGTAAAAACTTGTCTTTGATGTCAATTGTTGGAAAAAATAGTACGCAGTAGAATTTTAAAAATTTTACATCAGAGTAATTTCTAAAACACAAGTTTGGCATGCTATATGCATAAATTAACCAGATCTTACTAACCTTTGTGTGCCAAAGAACCCTCGCAAAACATGAAGAGAAGTGACGTTCCAGAAGAGCCTCAACCAACTGGACTTCTTTGCTATTCTCTTTCCATGACCGGAGTGAGTGTGGGCTCACACATATAGCTCTTCCACTAGGTGACTCTCCTTCCAACCAATTGAGAGAACCCAAAGCAAGTGTTTGTGATTTGTGAACAAAAGGTCTCAGGGAGTTTTCAGATTCTTACTAGCAGAGTATCACTCTTAATCTCTCAATTGATCTAAATAACTTGTGTGCCTTACCCCCTGTTTATAGAGGTTAGGTCTAGGGTCACTCCTTATCAGATTAGGTCTCAAAAATTCGAATCAGAATCAAATTTGGATCAATATCGGATGAAATCCGCGTGAAAACGCGTGATCTTTTTACTACGTGATAGGCAGGCCGAACTTGCCCCGTCGGCAGGCCGAACTTAAGGATCGGCATGCCGAACTGCTGATAAAATATCTCAGTGAATCTTTTATTTTCCACCCAAGATTCTATAGGATAAAGTTTCAGTTTTAATTCAAATAACCCAATAGAAATGTTATGTAATTAAAACAACTTTATCTAGATAATCTCTAAGAAAATAAATGAATTCCTAATAATTCTACAATTTATCTTGATCTAATTTATCCAAAAATCAAATCAACCGATAAACAGACAAGAATTATCCGATCCTTACAATTCAAGAAGTTTATCTTGAATTAATTTTTACCATAAAATTAATTCAACCGATAAACAGACATGAATTATTTGATTCTTCCAAATTTCAACCAATCTAATAAATCTGACATAAGTTACCAATTATTGGAAAAGCACGTTGTGTCATTACAGGATGTTGTGAGCTAGCAAAGGGGACCAAATGGACCTATATAGCTCAAGCTCCCGATAATTATGAAACCCAATATCTTAAATATACATTTCATAATTATCAACTTCAACGCTACTCCACTAAAAGCTTGGAGCTGCACTCTCGAACTACATAAAATTACAAAGCTCATATAGCTAAGTCTCCATGACATATCATAGTGTATCGTATCCCTATATGATAATCCATAATCGGCTTAAGGATAAGTTCTGTCTTACTTTCCATATCTATGAATAACAGGCCTACGCTATCAAGAGTCATGCCTCCAATGTACCGGCATGCATACCACTATTAAGATGTGGGTGTCACCCTTTGGTACATCAAAAGACACAAGCCAAGACAACAGATCCACTATTCATCTCAGGATTAAGATACAACACAAATGATTGTCTAAAGTGAATCGATTTGCCGAGACAGAATTATTAATCCAAATCAATTCACTTTATGTCCCGATCTAACACATCGTCACCTATGACAATGTGCCAATGTTTTTATTCACAGAGTCCACCTCTGATGGTCAAGACAAATTATCTCCCAAAAGGGACATAGACAAAATAACAATCTTTGCATGAATAAAGCGCCTAACTTTATTCCATCGATTGTGGATCTTATGATATAGACCATCACCTTAAGAATCATGTCTTCCGCATAATCCGTCCATCATGTGCCTAATTCTTAAGGTTTAGACCGACAGTCTCAGACTTTTGTTTGCTTAACATACATTTAACAAATATAAACATAAAGAGGATAAGATTTGGTATATAAATAATGAATAAATTCTTCATTGATAAAAATGTCTCCAAGAACTTATTACATTTTTACTCCTTAAGGCATGCATGTCTAACAATCCTACCCATTACCGACCCTCCATCTAACACCATTCTGCAACAGCTTCCTTTCCTAAAGAATTTTTGTCATGTCTAAGACATATTTTGCCCACCTTGTAGCTTCTAAGAAAATGGTCATGGGAAAGTATTTTGCCTTGAGAATCCGGCTTACTAGAGAATCTGAAAACTGGAGAAGACATCACCCCCAGCTTAGCAAGGAGAGCTTGATTAAAGTGTCCAATATCTTAGAACTCCATCCATCTATATCATTTACACTTTGCACATTTGCTCCCACTGCATCCAATCTTCCTATTGGTTTCCGATCCTCCCCAACAAAACCTAGCAACAAGAGTTTTGAGATCATGACATAACCCCACCAGAATCTTGAAGACACTCATGGTATAGATAGCTATCGCCTCCTGCAACCCCCACCCCCCCCCCCCAAAAAAAAAAAAAAGCTTTTGCGTCACATCTCTACCTTCTTGATGACTCTCGTCTTAATACCATTAAAAATGTTGTGCTTGTTCTTGCCAATAAAAGATGATTGCCCTAGTTATTTATCATGATTAGGCACATCTTCAAGTCTCCGATGAATTCCCCCTTCATCTCATCGACAACATTAGGGAATATAATATTATTAATGTCATTTGTTCTCAACTTTAATGACACTTAACATATTTACCACTAATGGCAATTAAGGTTTAACTTTTACGTTCCTTTCCCTCTCTCTAAGTGCCCGAAGCAAAGAATTTAAACATTAAAAAATAATGTCATAAAAAAAATTGTTTTGATGATATCATGTATAATAAAAAATGTTAGATCTAATAGACAAACTAATGTTCTGTGTATACAAAATAACACAAAAATACCCTGTTAGAATAATAACCGAAAAGTCACCAAATGTAAATAAGAAATGATAGCTAAGTTTAATATTGGGGAACTACATGAGTTTTGCGTGGATTCACTACAAGTCATTTTCGTGCACTACATTTTTCTTCTTCAGAAAACGACATACCAAAACTACAGGCTTAGCCATGGCCACAAGTATCTCGCTTTCGACAACTCTCATGTCCACACAGAGTTACATTTGCAGAGCTTTATTTCTTATTGAATTTGCATTTTCAGAATATTTATAAAGTATATGAAAAAATATACTTGTTTTCATTTGCTGAAAATACATATAACGAGACAGTATTAGTAGGTAAATGCCAACTTTTTTTAGTCAACAGTCAATTTCACCTTCGAAAATGATCGAAATTTCCCAAAGGAAAAATATAAAAAATTTAAAAATAAATGGAAGTTCCTTAATCTTCATAAAAAAGAGAATCAATTAGCCTAAACTCTTGCGAAAACCTAACAAAATTCAACTAAGAAAGCACCCAACAAAGCTAAAAGAACCAACAGATCTCCACAGCTTAAGTAAAACCAGATCTTTGTACATAAAGCAGATAAATAAATAGCATTATTGAAAAAAAAAAAAAAAAAAACAGAACAAGAATTATTATCAAGTGCTCACAGAAAATGCAGTATTCTTGCTAGCAGAGTAAAGGCCCACAAGAAAAAAACAAAAAACAAAAAACAAAAAACGCAATAGATCATTATTCAAGTGCTCACAAAAGAATTTTGGAGTGTTCAAACTCTTTAATGTAGTAGTGGAGACAGAATTTTGTTTTAGGCGACATAAGGCAAGAACATGAAACACTTTAAAAACCATCAACTCATCAACTTTTAATGCTATAAAATAGTTAGGAGGACATTCATATTCAATTTGTTGATTTTACGCAATTCCCCTGTTCATCTATCGATCAGGTGAGTACACATCCAATCAGCAAGGTGGGCTACCCTAACGATCGATGCTCTACCTTGGGCTTTTGTTCTTGGTCGGAATCTCATTTCCTAGAGCGCTAAGAAGTAGCCCTTACTGACCTCTTAATCTAGTTGGAAAATCAGCCCTCTAGAGCCTTTGACTTCGCCCTGTTCTTATGGCGGACAATTGCAACAACACAATCTCTCAAAAAAAAAAAAAAAGACTATAGCCCTATTCCCACCAATCAAAAAGAGCGCTATAGAGCTCTCAACGGATAAAAGTTACTCTAGGGATAATAGGCTGATCTTTCCCAAGAGCTCACATCGATGGGAAGGTTTGGCACGTCGATGTCGGCTCTTCGCCACTTGGGGTTGTAGTACCTTCCAAGGGTTAAGCTGTTCGCCCATTAAAGCGGTAAGTGAGCTGGGTTTAGAACATCGTGGGATAGTTTGGTCCATATTCGATGTGGGCGTGAGAGCATTAAGAGGACCTTTCTTAGTATGAGAGGACTCGGAAACAACACTAGCCGATCATATAGAGTGCTCCGCCCGCCACCGCATATGTAGAAAAAGTGGGAGTGGGTAAGAAAGAATAACCGTTTGATTTTGGCACATGAGGTGGCAGATTTGACTAGGTAACATAATAAAATGTATTAGACTACAAATCCTGGAATGACAGTTCGACCCCGTCCTTGGCCTCGGCAGTGGCGAGCAGCACGAAATTTTAATTAATCAAATGGCATAACATAAGGAGGCTTTTCTTTGTTATAAATCCACAGACAACATTCTAGAACTTTTAAACCGAAGAAATGCAACATGAGAAGGACTTTTTACACTTCAATAGAATGAATTCGGTAAGGGTAGAATACGTTCTATTGTTGATCGAAGGTCCTACGCCACTTGAACTCAAGTCTATCTTACCTTCAGTCCATCTTTGTCCAGCCAGCTTATAACAAAAATGTTAGATCGGGATGACACAATCGAATTAGTTGAGAAAAAGGAAACCCCAGCGACCAAGCAGTGCCGCCCCCAAAAGCGGAGACCAAACAACCGCCAGGTTGTCGAGGACACGTCTGAAGAGGAGGTGGGCACTCTCTAAATTTATCACCCGACTAATTTTACGTCTGAATGTAAAATTGTCTTAAAACTAGGATGTTTGGGAGAGTGGTTTAAACTCCAAAATTCAAACTGCAAACATTATAAGGCTCTTACATGCTATGGTGTGTGGTTTTATAGACAAAAAAAATCTTCTCCCAAATACCCGATTAGTTTCTTCTTGATTTATTCTTCTCTTTTGAGTTAGTACAGTAAAAAAAAAAAAAATAAAACATTTAAAAAAATGATTTTAATATTGAGGCAAAACTGACAATAAATTATTTAGGAAGCACATAAAAAAAAATAGGATTTAAAATATTGCATGAAAAAAAGGTTTAAGTATAAACACATTCAAGAAAAAATATTTCAATAAGGCAATTAGGAAAATTTATATGTAAAGGTCATAGTTTATAAAAAAAAGTAATATTACATTAGAGAACTAGTAAAAAAAAGACTTAAATAAAGGCACATTTGAGAAACATTATTGTATTGGAGGCAAATTAGAAACAAAAAAAATAATTATAATAGGAATAAACTAGAGAAAGTTTTTTTAATAAGGGCCATATATAAAATTTTGTGAATAAAAAACATATATAAAAAGTGTTTAAAAAATACATACAATAACATAATCTTTCAAAAATCTCCCCAACACCAAGCCCAACGTTTATAATCCACGATTGATGTTGCAATCGTTCAGTGTGGGCTTTTAGTGTCTGACATTTTATCAGTATCTTCTCTGGCAGCTCATCCGGCTTCAAATTGCGGTACTCTTGTCCAGTAAAATGTGTACTTGATTTTGGCATCACGATTTCAAGTTCGATGATTGACGCGTAATCAAAATCCAGTAACATCGAGCTCTCTCGCCAGGTTTTTAAGATCTTTCTTCACCAAATGTGATATGTTTTACGTCAATCATCAACAGAAATGCCCAAAATGGAATGGGAGGTAAAAGTCTTGATTTGTGAAGAGCAATGATCCCAAAAAAAAAGGCCACTGAACAACATTGTTATGTGATAATAGGTGCAACCATTCCGGGCTGGTCAGATAGAAGAACTGTTTTTTGATTTAATGAAAACCTCGTATGGATTTTCAATCCACTAGCGACCATGGTGGCCGTTGAAAGATCAGAGGATGGGGTACCATAGCAAGATCATCGAGAAGGGGGGCTTGCCAGCGTGCATCTAGGCGAGGGGGTTTAAACGTGTTCTATTTCCTGTTCGAAATTTTAGTTATTTACCTTTTTTTTCTATTCCAGAATTTTTAATTAATTTAATATGTAAATTGTTGATCAAGAAAAGATACACATTTGTTATTGATAGTACATAATTGCAGTAATCGATAAGCATACATTTGATTAACCTTAAAACGCTTCTTTATGCTTGAATCGTTTTAAATGCCAACATCTTCTGTTATGTGTAATAAAACTTTTGCTCCTTGTTTTTCAAAAGGGAAAGACAGTACAACTAAAATAAAAAATTCAAAATCCACGTTGCAATCAGTTAGCCAAAAAAAAAAAAAACCGCTTTCTTGCTTTCTTTTTTCTGCACTTTCTCTTGCCTTGTCATGTATGACTATGACAGAGCTAGATACCAAATACATGCAGGCCAGGCATAAAGAAAAGAAATGGAGATTGTTGAACATACGTGGGAAAGAGCGACTCGCTCAACTTTCAGCTACGGAAATAGAAACAGAACAATAAATTGAGTTCAACACTAGGCCGGCAGAGAAGGAAAAGAAAGAAAAAAGATTGCACGTCCCGAGGGAAAAAGCCATGTAGAACCTATAACTCAGGAAAATAAAATCTTTTAAGTGTTTGACACTTGGTTAGAATCAATTAGTTTAAATCAATATATATTATAAAAATCTCAATAGTTACAATAAAAAATAAAAAAATTATTATAGTATAAACTCTTAAAAAATTACTATAGTATAAACTCTTATATACTACAGTGTTATTAACTAAAATTGATACACTTCCCGTATCAGCAAGAATTTTATTGAGTTCTCAACTCATTTACCGTTTATTGCAACGGTTCTTTGATATATAAATCATTTCCTGAGTGTTCCAAAATCTTGATCGCGTGTACAAACAAAAGATGATAAACTGAAAATGCGAGACAATCTTAATTAAGATCAAGAATAAATGGCCAAAGAGAAAAGGAAAGAATTTCAGTTAAAGGACAATCTTCCATACAAGCTCAGTGTCAAAAAGAATGATACAAACAGATCATAACAGAAAACCTCCTCACTGGAAAGTGAAGAACGGAAAAACACCAACAATCCACTATGAAACAACCATATTTATTGTGTATCAATTGCACATGTACACCCCACTCTCATACTTGTGGCAAACCTCATAAAAGTCGGTCTTTCCCTCAGTGGCAGGCCGTAGGCAAATCCCAGACAACGATTTAGTCCCTTGTACCGAGAATTTCACATAAGCAACAACCTCCATCTCTTCCCTACCGTCATTCTCAACAGAATCCACACACATTCTTGCCCTCAGCCTTCCAGGAGACCCCTTCAACGGGATCTCCGAAACATGCCATTTCAAGTCTCTCTCGGCCCTATTCAACACTGCCTTAGGCGAAACCTTCAACAATGAAGGATCGACAGGTAGTTTCAAGATAAATGTCACATCATTCAATGGCGCAGCCAAATCGGGGTTCGATAAATACTGTATCATTACAGAGAGTAAGGTTCCACTGAGACGTTTTATAAGACGAACCCTCAATGGCAATGGTGTCGACCTAGGAAGCAGACTATACTTCAAAACCGGCAAAGGCTCACCAGAAGCTGCTGTCCTAACATGGAATAATCCATTGCCTAGACTACTAATGCAAGAACTCTGCATAACAAATCTCTTAACTGGACTTGTGCCCTCAACCCGGAATGAGAACTCTGTTTCCTTATTATCACCAGATGCTTTAGGGAGCAAAGTTTTCAAATAGACAGTTCCCATTAATCCTACTCTAGCAAGCAATGATTCTCTAAACTCAACACTAATATGTTCTGAAATGTACATCTCAGGTCCTTTCATTTCAGTTGATTTCACGAGGTTATCAAGAGGATTAGGTGAAGCAGCAGGGGCAGCATCTGCTTCCACAGCGGGATCGCTTTGCCCGGTCTGCAGCAATTCAAGCCCTCCAAGACCCTGTGGCTTTGCAGCTTTCGTTGGTCCAACAAACTCCGAGGGGTCCAATCCCCCACCCCAAGCCTCGCTGAAACCCTCAAAAGTCTCTCCCAGAGAAGCCTGCTCATTCCCGAACTCAATTCCACCGTATTCTCCTTCAAATCCTTCGACAGCAATGTGCGTCGACTGAGTCGCTTCTGCAGGTGGCAACGTCGTCACTTCGAGAGTCGCCAATGCCTTCGTCAAATCGGTGGCCGAAGGATCCCTCGTCTTCTTGAACCCACTCACCAGTTCCTCTGGCTGGTTGATCTTATCGCTAGCCGCAAACGGATCCTTCTCGGCTTCGCTCTCCTCCACTTTCTCCTCCGTCCGATCTGGCTGCTCGCTCTGTGCAACCGGAGCAAGCGTCGCTGCAACCTCATCCCCCGCCGCAATAGTTTCCACCGGCAATTCAAACACCGCATTCGAAAACACCTCAATGTTTGCAAGGTGTTCAACGGAATTCCCCTCCACGCTGCTCCAACTATCCGCGCCACGGATCTTATTCTCGGTTTCAAGTGCCGAGTGCACCATCTTCGCAATGCTGTCACCGTGCAGCGATCCGAGCATTGCTGCGAGGCGGATATTACTAACTCCCCTAAGAACAATGTCCAGCGCCATGTAGATCTCTGCGTATTTTCTTCCGAGCTTCTCCGGCGTCACGTCGACGCCGCGGCAGGCGGCGACGACGACACTGACGGCCTGATTAACGACGTGGATGCATTCGAACACATTGATCGAGTTGTCCTGATCGGCGGTGGTGATTCCAAGAACGTAGATGGAGTTCACGAGGCGGTAAACGACTCGGTACCGGCTCTCGACGCCGACAATAACCTGGCCGCTGGAGGCCGCCAAGGGATCGTCACCGATAGAATCGACGGCGGGATCGGAGTCGGAGGAGGTGGAATGGCGTTGGTGATGGTTGTTTTTGGTGGCGGCGAAGGCGAGGCGAGTCTGGCGGAAGGCGGAGAGGGCGACGAGGGCGCGGGCGGGAGGAAACCACTCGCGAGTCTGGAGAAGGATGTCAGAGCCATTGGCGGGTTGGAGAGAGAGCGCTAAGCACGACATGGCTAGGGTTTAGTGGTCGAATTCGGAGCTGATGATAATGGATCTGAAATTCCACGCCCTAGGGTTTCCGTTTTGTTATCGGAATTGCTCTCTCACGACATGGTTTTTTTGGGTTTCGAATCAGAAGAAATGGATCTGATCAACTAGGCTTTGAGATCTAAAATCACTTCAAATTCGAGAGAGAGAGACAGAGACGGAAACAGAGGGAGAGAATTTTTGTTCGTTTTTCGCCTGCGTAGAGAGATGGTTTTATCTGGGACTCAGTCGACCCGGTGGGTGGACTCGGTTCACACTCGTTAGTGAAGAAAGAATGGGGAAATTATGGGCCAAATTTAAACTTAAGGTCTGTGGCTCTTAGTGAGAGTCGCACCAAGCCCACTTTCATAAAGGAGAATTTTATTTGCACACCCCTAGTTTTTATTAGGCACTCCAAAGTTTTTAAAATTTAAAAATATTTTTCTTTTTAACTATTATGATCTTATAAAATTCTACAAATGCCCTTATATACACCCGATGCTTAATCTATTTTGTTAAAAGAAAACTTCTACTTCCCTTTTTTTTTTACTTACTTTTTTTTCAATTTCATTTGAAGTTGAATGATTTGGTTGAAATCAAAATCGTTTAACTTCATGAAACTTGAGAAACAACTTTAACGAATACACAAGGACAATGAACTAGCTTTGATAAAAAAAATTTAATAATCATAATAATAAAAAGCCAACTTACATTGTGATGAAATTATATCAAGACATTTAAGGAAAAAGTATAAAAAATACGTTCTGGAAAAAAAAAAACTCAAAATATAATAAAAAAATCTTTGAATACGAGATTGAAAGATTTTGATTTCAAGGAAATCATGAATTTCAAATGAAAAAAAAAAAAAAGAAGAAAAGTTAGCCAAAAAGGGGAGTAAAAATCTTGTTAACAAAATGTGGTTTATACATATGGGGTATATACAAGGGTGATTAGGAAATTATATGAAATCTTAATATTAAAAAGAAAATAATTTTAAATTTTAAATAGTTTTGGGGTGCCTTAATAAAAATTTAGGGTGTAAATAAAATTTCCCTTTCATCGCATTGCACTAACCCAAATCTAATGTAATTTATTACTCTTAACGAGTCACTTTGAGAAATAACACCTGCATGGGATTTTTTTTTATTTTCACCACTTCTATAATAAAGTTTGAAACATGCCACTTGTGAAGAATATAAAGACATCATCGATTATAAGTATTTTGGTTTGGGGTTGGATAAACATGTGTTATTCAAGGGTATTTAGGTCTTTTATGCTATGAAAAATGGTATGAATCAAATGAAAAAAAATGAAAAGACACAATAGTGGTAGTGAAAAAGTGGTGTACCACTTGATTTACTCTTCACCCTGAGGTTATTGGGTTAATTTGACAAATATGACTTTGGATCAATTAAAAAAATAACATTTGTAGAGATGTGGGATTGAGAAACAACACTTTTTGCTCTACTATGAAAACATACCATTTTTTAATAGATCAAAACCCAAACTACCCTCAAAACCCTATCTTCCTCTTCTTCTTTTCTTCTCCCTCCTTCCCTTGTCTTATTGTGTCATTGAAGCTTCGCGCCACCACAGCCAGCAATCTCTTCCTCCTTGATCCTCGTATCTTATTTCTGTTCGAGCACCTACAATGCCATATCGTTGCAAAACTCATGGCTCATGACAGAGATGAAAATCGGGACCATATCTCACTTAGGACGGTTGCATCCAAGAATGATAACGGGACTTAACCAGATATCTATCGAGTGATTCCATCTACAGAAGCTATTGTCAATCACCAACGGTTGTCCCAATCATATATAGAGGCAACAAATTAGATAGAAAGAGAGAGAGTGAGAGTGAGTGTGTAATGCCTGTTATTTTTACATACTTGTTGAGCAATGTATTGCATGATTTTATGGCATTAATTGCACCATATAATGTTTCATATTCATTTAAGATTTGTTTGACTTTATTAATAGTGTGTATCGTGTTTAGAAGTGAATTTTGTGTAATTTGTATTGACTATATAGCTAAATGACTTGGGATTTCTTAAGGATAGATCGGATATGGGAAAAGAGGAAAAGTACATTCATAGAGTGTTTGGTATGCAATTAAATTTGATGAGTTGAAAATAGAAGCTCATTGATGGTTTTAAGACAATTGTAATAGAAAGTGCCATTTTATGCGAAGTGAAATTAAGTATGTGTTTGGAATTATAGGTCAGGGAAACTTTATTTAAGATAAGGAACTTCTTAGAATGTTATTATGAATGATACAAAGTCACTTACAAGAGGATAATATGTGTTTTGGTGGTAAGTTTTGCCTTAAAACCCAAAGTAAGCAATCTTTTTGGCACTTAGGTTTACAGACTCAATTATACTTTGAACAAGGTGGCAATTACTAAAATCATGTAATTCAATGTTTAAGTGTTTTTGTAAGAGATTTAGAAAATTTTGGTTTAGTTTTGGTGAAAAACTATCAAGTCTAGAAATTAGTATCTTTGATATATCAAAATTTTGGTATGAGTGAGTACACCTAAGTTAGTAAGTCAGACGGCTGGCTATGATCTAGCTTTTATTTGGGGCTATGTATGAGTGCTTTAGACACAAGCTAGGTGGGTAATAAATTACAAACAAAGAGACACTGATCAAGCTAATAAGAGGGCACTTAAATGTTATGTGGTACTTTAAAATGATGAAATTAATAGGTGAATTCATTCCAACCCATTTCCTCCTAAGTCTGACCCTCCTCTAAAGAGAAACCTCATTTTTAGCAAGGTTTTAAGAAAAATAAGCCCTTCCTAAGTGGTTTGGTCAAGGTTTGGATGGAGAAATGCAAAGAAATCAAAACTAGATCAAGGTAGGCCTGATTTTTTTTGTTTTGACTTTTAATCTTTCAAAAGAAGGACTGTGCTTGTAATCTCAATATGACCTTTCGAGGGTTTTTTAAGTGTTTAAGAAGATCTTAAGCCTTGGTTTCATCTTTTGGAAGTGAGGAAATTGGAATTAGAGGTAAAGAGTTCAAGCTACTACTCCATGATGATAATTTTATAATTTTTTTTCTAAGTCTCCTTTATATTCATGAAAATTAGTTCTTTGAGGATTATATATATTGATTTTTGAGTGTTCTTCAAGGTCATGAATCATTAAATAAGAGTCTATTAAGAAAGAATTGGTGGTTGACATAAAATTTTTTGGAGTAATATGAATTTTGGTGAATTTGGAGTTAGATTTGTGGTTTTGTGAATATCTTAGAGTTTTAATTCTTTATTGACGGGTTATTTTGATGAACCTTTGGGTAGGGTTACAATTAAGGGAAAATGTTGCCCAAGTTTTTAGAAAAACTTTACCATCATTTAGAAACCAAAAAGGCCACTTTTGGCTATAAAACCAGCTAGTCGTGCCATGTTGCCAATTTTTGTGTTTTTTTTTTGGCACTTTAAGAGTGTTTTGAGATTAAATTTGATATTTTAGCCTTCATATTCTATAAATTTATGATTTTACTAAAATGAATATTTTTAATAATATTTTATAAGCTAAGTTTCTTTACTTTTATTATGAAATAAGAGGAAATTTCAAGAATGTTAGAAGTTGAACTCTTAGTTTTAATTTTGACCATTTTTGCTCCTCTTCATATTGTTGTACTATTATGGATTTATTTAAGAATCTATAAAGTTATATATGATGTGTTTATGGAAAATAAGTATATGTTGTTTAAGTTCAATCTTAAACTTTCAAGTGAGTTATACTGAGATATAAACACTTTGTTTTTTAGAGGGATTAGACACTGAATCTAAAAGAAAAATCCTAACATTAGTATACATTATTTTGTAGAATGACGTAACTAGAATTTCTCCTATATCACTATAAAGATTGTTTATATTTGTATGTTTGATTATGATATTAAGGTACATAAAAGACATGAGCATGTCTTGATTGTGAGCATTATGCAAGCATGTAGAAAATTATTAAAGGCATTGTACCCAAACTATTAATGTCAAAAGTTGAGACATATACGAAGTTTTATGTGATTTTATGGGTTACTTGTGATAGAATATATTTTAGTGGGTTAATCACGATGGAAGCTATTCCATTGTATTGTCTTGATGGAGGCTTATAGATTCACTATGTTTTCTTGATGGAGACTTATAGATCTTATTATTATCTCAATGGAGATTGTTTCAATGGGGATGTAGTGTGGGATGCCACATGATGGTAGTTATGGTCCAAAGAAATTGACAAAAGGAAATCTACCCATTATAAGAAGCCCTAAAAAAATCGTACGCACATTTTATTTTATATGAAAGAGGTACAATGTAAGTTTTCCAAATAGAAATGTGATTTACAAGCTCATGCATAGCATGGTTCACTCTTATTATACATTAATTCTACTTATTGGATCTAGGCTCACTAAGTTATGATGATTCAAATGGGGACATTTCTGAGCATCAATAATAGAATGCTAGATGGTTGGCTTATGCACTCCTCTAAATCTGTGGACTTGTGTACGTGGACAATGTTGACTAGTTCTTAAGACCTTTCAATGCTGCTTCATTTTTATGCCCTATGGGCTATAAATATGGAATAGCTTATCCCATTTTGAGACATATACTATATTATAAATACAAAATCAGCTAGTTCAAGTTTGTAGAGCAAAGTTTTTACTGTAGCTATGAAGAATTTCAAAAGTTTAAATTTTTTGATATTTTTATATTCTTTTTAAACATACTTCATGAAAAAACAAGTAATTGAATAAGAGTAACAATACTTAGTATGAGTAAATTATATGTTTCAAACCTGTATTAATGGTTGTTATAGAGTAAGTGAATGAGAGTAGAGAGAGATAGTTGTTGTGGGTAAAGTTACGTTATGAATTAGGGCTGATTTTTTGCTCTAGGGTTTGTAAACTAGGAATAAATTTAATTTGAGGGTTAGGGTTAAGAATTTAGAAATTACTAAAGGGTAATCTCGAATTGATTATACCTAAAAGTGGTATGAATAAGAGAAAATTTGTAAGAGTGATAAAACTAATAATCTCTTATTAAAGGTGGTATCCAACCTAATTAATTCAATATTTTGTTTTTTAATTTAATAATTCATGTGAGAAACTTCAAAATATATCACTTTTAAAAATATACAATGATAGAATTGAACCCCAAATCTATCACTAATAGATATTAGTCTATCATTGATAGACATAGATTTGAGTTTCTCGTAAGTTTATTAGTGACGAATTAGAGTTCATTAGTGATAAACTTCAATAATATACTAAAAAAAAATAAATGAAATATAGTTTATCAACGATAAACTCTACCATATCCTCGATATGCTAACAAAAAAACTCCACTTACGATGAAAGATTGTAAAGAAACTCTAGTCTCTCCCCTCTTTTCCCCTTTGGCCGTCTCCATCGCTACCTATTCCTTGTTGTGGCATCAACGACTTCGAACGATGATAGATGTCTAGTGACAATTTTATCCAACATCGAAGCTAATCTCTATACGATGCCTCACGTGTTCTCATCCTCTTCAGTCAACCCATCTACACAACCAACACTCGACTTCCTCATTAGCACCAACCAACCCAGTCTCCACGACCAAGCTACCATGACGCAATGAACTCGTGATGATATGGGGACTCGTAATGCCGCCATTAGATTTAGTGGCTCTCTCTTGCGCAATGCCTACTCTCATGATATCAAACTTGCCCTTTTCCTCACAATATCCTGTCATGCCCCGAAGTACGGGAGGTGATATGGCAGATTAATTATATTATGTAAATGAGAATTTAGTTAAAACATGGGTTTAAAATTAAATAAATAATTGTGGGAAATTTAAAACCTTTTTAAGAAAAGCATTTAAATTCATTAAATTAATAATAAAACCACAAAGAAACGCGAGTAGGGGTCCCACTAACCCACAACTTGTGTACACACATTATACTGACAATATAACAATACAACCACAGTCCAAGCACAAAGAAAATTTTAACATTACATGCCTTGTTCAATTATTACAAATAATCTATTAGTCCTTCTATTGCTCCTGAGTTCTGTCCGTTGAGTCCTCTCTGAACCTAAGAGGAAATCCACCGACAGGGGGGGGGGGATTTTGAAAATAAGTAAAATGTGAGCAAAAGGCTCAGTAGGACTACGTCTTAAAAAAAGTCATTTAACTTAAAAGAAATATCATTATTCAAGAGATTGTTTAAAAGAAAACTTGGATAAATAAATTTAAGTAAAATCGTTCTTGCCTAAAATAGTTTATTTAGTCGACCAGAAACACCATCATTTTCTTTTCTAAGGCAAACCATATGAATATCACCACCGTAGTGGCCCAGCTAGGTTTCGGGACCTGCCCCCAAGATTGATCACTTCACGCCCCGATCTCTGTTATGGCATCATGCCCTTATATCCATTTCTAACATTATTCAAGATCCATTTACCAGATGTTTTCATTATCATTCATTATGAAGTTCACTTCAGATCACGGTTTATAAAAACATACCGATAAATTTCATTTTCAATCAACCATTGAAAACATTTTTATAGAAACCCTTTTCACGGCCAAATCATTTAAAATTAGGCTACTAAAGAAGGGGTAGAAGTCCTATCTCGATACTTGTGTCGGTGCACCACACCGTAATCTCGGTCCGCTATACGTTAGTTTCGTAGAACCACGAACGATCCTAAATACAAACTAGGTCGATCAATATCTAGTTTAAGATATCCTACATTGCTAAATCATTCCACGATGTCCTAGTGTGCCATTTGTAGTCTTAAAATCTTTTCATAAAGTTGAAAATTCAATCGGGGTTCAAAACAGTAAAAACGGATGAAAATCACAAAATTTGCCCTAGTTTGGTCAGCCTGTCGGTCCCCTAGTTCGGTCGGCCGAACTGCATAGTTTGGCCTGCCGAAGGACCATGTCCAGTCAGCCGAACATTCCCAGATTCGGCCTGCCGGACGGATGAATCCGGCCTGCCAATCCTTTGAATCTGGCTTGCTGAACACGAAGTTCGGCCTGCCGATCTGAAAAATTTTCAGAAATCTCAAGCACGGGTTTTGGGTCTCCCAAAACTCAAATCTTCATTTTAACCTGTTTTTCTCAATTCTTAGACATGGAAAACAATCATAGATGATAGAAAAACCTAATAGAACACTTGTGAACTCATTTAAACAAGATTTGAACACAAAATCCCAAAAATCCAAAAATAGGGAAAAATGAGAAAAAATAAAAAATCTTGAATCTAATTTGTTTTTCTTCAAACAAAGCATGGATCCTAGTTGTTCTAAGTTCCATTAACTCGAATCAAGAGTTTCTAAGCTCAAACAAACTTAGATTTCAAAAATGCATGAAAAATCAAAATTTTAAAAAAGTGTAGAAATTTCAAAACTAAAATCGAATCGAAGCTTTAAATCACATTTTTGGTTGTCAAATCACGCCCCTGAGCTTCCTACTTGCCAACCCAAAGCTTGGATTCGAATTTGGCTTCAAAATCTTGAAGAATTTTGAGAGAGAAAGAGAGAATCCGAGAGAGAGAGACTCACACGGGAGAGAGAGAACAGAGAGAATGAGAGGAAGAGAGAGTGAGAGAGAGAATAAATAGAGAGAAATAGTGGGCAGTCTTACTGTGTGAAAACCATGTACCGCCCACGATTTTGTAAAACGGAATATATTTGACATTTTACAAATCTTTGTGTCCCAAAGATTCAAAATAACATTTAAAATAATTAAAAACAATTTGAAATCATCAAAATAACCAAAACAACTTTACACCCAAATTTTTATTAAATGATTAGATTAATTTTAAAATATTAACCATGACACACTAATCTATCATTTTATATTATAATATCATTAAATTAATTTTGGGGCGTTACATATCCCCTTGTCGGATTTTCACTATCAATGGATGAGATCTCTTCACAGATCATCCAATCTCCTTCAATCGCCAAATCTCCACTTCTTTTAACCTCTGCTTGTCTTGACTTGCCTGTGGAGAGGGGGAGAGGGAGAGGGGGATGGAGAGGGAGAGAGAGAGCTGGGGAAACGAATCAGAGAGGAGAATAAATCCATTTTATCGGTATCAATGACTGTGACTACGCCTTTGAGACCTACAGGTACTCTATGAATGACATCAAATAAGGTAGCTCAAGTGCTGAAGGAGGTCGCACGGGTCCTTCAGTTGGCAAAGATATCAGTGTCAACAACTTGTGGGCGAGCATTGGGTTCTGGAAGCGCATCACCGTCACAAGCAAAAGCATCAGGATGAAATATTGGAGTTGCATTGTTGACGAAGAAGACAACGCGACCATCGATAAAAAGCAAGAGAGGAAAAAAAAAGATACGAAAAAATTATCCAATTTGTTTTTGAGTTTTGGTTGATACATCAATTTTTAGGTTTTTTTTTTCTTTTTTTTTTTTCAGCTTTGCTATGGTTTAAAGTTACCAATAAATCCACATATTTACACGGATTCATCACGTTGACTACACTTGCGTCATGTTGGTAAATTTGTATATTTACTAGTCGATGATTGTGGCGCTAGCGTTAGAATGAGCGGAGAAAGAGGTGGAGAGGAGAAAGAGTTGAAGGTGTGATTGTGGCACTAGCGTTAGAATGAACGGAGAAAGAGGTGAAGAGGAGAAAGAGTTGAGGGTGTATTGGGTTTTTAATTAATAGTGTTGTTAACTTTATTTATCAAATTATCCGATTTATTACACTTTTGAAAACACTATGCTATTAATAATTTACAAGTCCATGCCTATATTATGCTATTTCCCTATCCCCTAGTATTAGTTAGCATTAATTACAAGTGTATACCTAAAACGGTTGGAGATTCCAAGATTTGTTCTGTTTTTCTTTTTGACATCAATGACTTGAACAAGTCTTTCCTGGTCAGGTTGTGGGAACGTTCCAAAACTATTGAAGGTGTTGGATTGCACAAATGGTCCTCTTGATAATATCCCAAAAACACTAGGAATTTGTTCAACTTGAGAGTCTTATGTTTGAAAGGTTCAAATGTGAAAATGCTTCCAAAATATTCGCATAATTATAACTCAGAATAGAAAGTAAACTTGTATGTTCAGTGGAAAAATGAATTCGGTCATCGGCATTGTCATCACTTACATTGAGCAACTAGAACACTACTTCAGAGCATTTCGGTTTTTTGGCCTCGCAGTGGCAGAAGAAGTTGCACTGAAAAGTATGCGTGTCGAAGACATGGAATTTTGGAGGTGCCTGGTTACGAATGTTGGGTCTTTGATGAGACATCTGCCAAGGAAATACCATGACTTCGAGGTAGTGAAGAAGCCAGAAATTTTATTTAGAGAGGTTTTGAGTTGAATGGAAACTTTGGACTAATGTAATAAAAACTAAAATATCTTTTGTTTTATTTTACTTACATTTTTATTAATCTATAATTTTTTTTATGTTTCTTTCTTCAAATATATAAACTTAAGTGGTATGATATTCTTCTTTATTTGGGTTTTCTATTTGAAATCATAATGGACGCAAGCAATAAAAATGAAATAATAAAGTAGAATCAAAAGTAAAAAAGATGAGTGATGATTCTTTTAAAACTTAAAATTATAAAGAATAGATAGTGGAGGATGAGAGAAGTGCACAAGAAGTGCAACCTTTAAAAATATATGCAAACAATATCAACTTATTAAAATGAGAATTACACAATCTACGAGTCCTTTTTAAATGAGAATTCAAATAAAAATGTCTTTAGTGAGAGTATAAACATGAAACAAAATTAAGAATGATAATGTCTTATTTTTATCTTTACAAGACCTATGTACGAATCATATAGACATAATTCGTCTATTTGACGAAAAGTCAGAGGTTTGATGGCAAGTTGAGGAGCTTTGAAAGTTAATGAAAAAAATGATGATTTTTTAAATTCAAAGGGTAAAGTAAGGATTTTTAAAAGTTAGAGAGACAAAATGATAATTTTAAAATTTAAGGACAAAATTGGAAAGACATCAAAGTTTAGGGGTCATTCGTTTTAATAATTTTAAAATATAAAAAAGAAGTTCACAGTGATTTCAAAATTTTAAAAATTAGAAAAGTTATGAATAGAGACCTACAAGAAAATCTTCGGCCAAGAAGAAGCTCTCTCAAAATTAGCATTTCCAAAGTTGTTTATATGTTAATTGAGGTGAAAAAAAATAAATAAACAAATAAAAAAGAAAAGAAGAAATACGGACAAAGAAAAAGAAAAAAAAAACTTGGGAATTTCTCATCCAATTTCATTTTTTGGCATTATTGCCACCTAGATTTTGAATTCATGTAAGGTTTACAGCAGAACTGCCAAGCTTTTTTGTTTGATGCACCATTATTGACATTTCAAAATCCAGTATTGCTCATCAATAACTTATATTTCTTAGATAATATATGAGGATGAAAATGTAAAAATAATAAACTTGAAAGGGAAACGAATAGAGATGCAACAATGGGCCGTGGGCCAGCCTAGGCCCGTCCTACTACAGTGATAGGTCGGGCCGTACTGTTCAAGGACCTGCTTAGCCCATAAATATTGGTGGGCTAGGCTGGGCCAATATATGTTGGCCTAAGCCCGTCCTATTACAGTGATGGGTCGGGCCGTGCGATTTAAGGCCCGGCCTGGCCCATAAATACCGGTTGGCTGGGCTTGGCCAATATATGTTAGCCTATGGGCTGGCCCGACATGGCCCATGGAAAATCATGGGCTAGCCTGTCTAGGCCCATAATGGGCCGTCCCACCCCTACCCATGTAAGGCCCATACAAGCCCACAATAGGCCAGCCCACCGAAGGCCCATTATAGCCCAATTTTATATATGTATATATATATTTGATATATTTTTACATGTTCATTCACAATTGAACAAGGCTGAGTATGGCCTTCTATAGTAAAAAAGCCGAGACAAGGCCTCACATATCACGTTACAATAGGCCTAGCAAGCGCTTTTTCTTTTCTCTTTTTTTCTTTTCATTTTTTTTTTGTTTATTTTTTTCTTCTGGGCATTCTTTGCTTTTGAAAAACAAAAATAAGGTTTTGTCCCACTTTTCCTTGGAAAGGTTTTTTATAAAATAATCGTAAATAAAATATCCATTTTTTTATATTTCCCTTGACTATTCAAACTTTTATATTTATTAACTTGTCTAAAAATTCAAAAATTAAAAAACAAAAATTAAAAAATTAAAAATTGCATGCTTAGATGGGTTAACCCATCTAAACCCACGATAGGTCAAGATGGGCCAGCCTTCAAGGCCCACGACACGCCCACGTAAAATTGGCCCTCGGGTCGGGCCAGGCCAAGGTAATTCTCTCATTCTTGCATCACTAGAAACGAACCTCAAAACACATGCAATTAGAGAGGCAATTAACAAGTTGGTGTTCTTAGCCTCTAGCTCCTAATTGAAGTATGAGAAACGGCGATTAAATCCCTTATTTGCGGAACTCAACCCATCTGAAGAGACAAAACCTATTTACGGACTTCACAGTGGGGGTGAGACGGATTTCTTCACCAGTAGCTTCCTTCAAGTTTGACATGGTGGCTGGATTGCACCAAACATGAACAAAGGTTTCGAAAGTCAAAAAAAAAAAAAAATCTCAACACTCTTTCAAGCCACTTTTTGGTTCAAATTTAATGATGCAAAAGATTGTAGCTAAAAAACACATGCTTAGACATTTTCTTTTGTTTTCAATCCTTGCAAACCTATACAATCATAGATTTAGGAGGAAAATGTGTACTTTTTGGCCATTTGGATTGCCGGTTTGAACTGATATCATAACAATTTAAATTTTGTTGAAAAAATACTATAGAAATTTGGTTTAAACTGGAATTTTTCTGGTTCGAACTGATTGACCAAACAAACTTCTTGTATTTGTTTGCCAACCTTTGATTTTGAGTGGAAAAAAGAATCAAAATCCTCACAAGAGGGAGAAAATAAAAGGGAAAAAAACAAAGAACAAAAACATTCTAAAAATAAACCCTAAACCAAAGGGTAAGGGTGAGGTATTAAAAATTAATCCTAAAACTAAAGGGTTAGGTTGAGGTAACTTATTAGGGTTTGAATATGCATAATAATGAAAATAGACATATTTTATTTTCACTAGATTTACATTCCTATAATTTTTTTCCATTCAAAATGTAAGAGTATATAGATAATAATTTCAATATTATTATCTTAAATATACCTTAAAATAAATAAATTATTATCATTGTTTTAAAAACCAGGGAAAGATTACAATGAAGAATCGTACGAATTACTCATGGATGAGGCAGGTTGTTTGTGTCATTAGATCAAGATGGTTAATTTCATAATAATATCTGTTAGTTTTAATTATTTCTTAATATATCTTTCTGTTTTAGAAATTACAAAGGTACCCTATGAGTTTTAAAAACTTATTACAATTTTATCTTTATGAATAGAAAAATTTTAGCAAAACAACAAAACTATATTTAAACAGTTATAAAAAAATATTTTATATATTTAAAAACATAAGAAAGTTTAAAACAAAGCATCAATTTAAAAAAAAAAAAAAAAAAAAAAAGAGATCTAAAGTTCTATGAATTTTTTAAAAAAATATATTTTCAAAAATTTTTCTCAAGAAGAAAAATATATTTTAAAAACAAATTCGTTACTAATAAGCGCATTCTTATCTTATCTTTATGAATTTTTTTGTCAAAAAAGTTTTTGATGGATAAAAATGAAACAAATTTTTCAAGTTAAGAAAACAACATTGTAATGTCTAAAAATAAAGAGATAAATTGAGAAATAATTAAATATATAATATATAGTTATGTAATTAACCTAAATCAAAATTAAAGGGTACGATACATAAGATGTAAAGTTACAACACAATTGTTATACATACAAATATTTACCCAAATTAGTGAAGAAAAAAAAATATGAAATAAAAAATTGCTAATCTCCCTGTTCCACAACAAAAGAGAGCCGCCAGACGTGGGGCTTAACCACATCTCTACAGTGGCCCACAACTCAAGACCTCCGTCCGATTGTGAGGTCCTCGTTCTGATGTTGCAACAGTGGCCCACGTGCTCATAATGCAACACTAGATAAACTAATTAAAAGTAATTAATTTAATCTTCTTGTTAATGTTAATTGAATGAAAACTTATACAGTTATGTTATTTCACTATAAATTTTTTGCATAGAAAAAAGTAATTTGCTTAAAACTGACGTTTTAGTTATCTGTTCAGTTTCAATGTCTATGAAATTGATTTTTAAGGCATAAATTAGTTAGGTCACTTTACTTATTTATATTGGGCCATAATTTTAGTTACTTAACTTTCATGAAGGCCTAAATTGAATTTTTTTTTTTTCTCATTTCTTTTTTTCTTTTTTTTCCTTCTCTCTCTCCTTTTCACGTTATTTCTCTTCTCTGCTCTCTATCTCTCACGTATTTCTCCCTCTCTCTACCAGACCTTCTCTCTCTCCTTTTCCCTCAAGAATTTGCCCCACCCAAGTGATAAGATTAGGGTTCATTCTCATAATCCTTTCGATAGTTCAGTTTTGGAGGAGATTTATAAGAGATTAAAGATAGACTTGTGGATTGTAACTCTCTGAGGCATGATTTTCTTCCTTATTCTTTTATTTTAAAAATTAAAACTATTTTTTATGTTTCCTCTTTGATTTATGATCAATCTTTGTTGATAACATGTTTGAGTGCTTGACTTTGTTGGAATTTCATAATTTCTATAATATTTGGTAATGTTGTTCTTCATGCACGTTTTTAATCCGAAAATTTCTTTTTCAAATTTAAAGGTTTTCTTCATCTAATTATGATTTGTATTCTCTGAGGCATGATCTTGAGCTTATTGTATAATATTTATGTGAATTATATTTGTTTCAAAAAAATGGTTGCAAGACTTGTTTGTTTCTTACACTCAAAATTGTGGAGCTTATGTTGAACATAATGATCTATTGCATGCATGTAAAAATGTGAGTTTCATGAATGCTACGCATGTGTTGGAATATGTTTGAAGGAAATTTTAGAATGTTTTGATGTAAGTATTTGAATAAATGATTGCATGTATCAGATTTAGTGCTAACTGTACAAATTAGTAGATCTGTTGTTGTATTTATTTGCTTAGCTTATAATAGGTAAAAAAAAAAGAGCCGTATTACTTAACTTTGAAAGCAAACTATTTTACACTTACTTTGAAAGCATTTTACACTTTTTTGAATGAAGTATTTATAAGAAGTGTCTGTTTTAAAGCTTCATGAGTCTAAAATTGTCTATTTCTAGATGATATTATAATACTATCTTCTTCTTTTTTTAATTTTGATGATTTAAAATGCTCATTATACCCTCTTTTCGTTTTTTGGGGGCTTTTTTTTTTTTTTGGTGATATAATCATTCGTTTCTATATTTGGTTCCTTATATTGATCGCGTTGACTTGATGAATCAATCATACCCTATGTTGTATATGAATAAATGCGTTTTCAACCATTTTCTATTTTTTCTTAATTGCTCATTTATTCACGTCGTTGCAACAATCCAGAATTTTGATCTTTGCAATTATTTTGCATTTGATTTTCATTTTTCAAGTGGATAATTTTTGTATTATTTGGCTTTCCATTTGATTGCAATTAAATGATCACTTTCTCTTAGCTTAAGTAATTTTTTTCACTTAAAAATTCTTTTTAAATGTTTATTCGTTAAAGTTTTAGATCATTTATTTTTATGCTCCTAATGCATATCATCTTTGTCATAACGTGAACATATAATTGTTGTTTTGAGCTAATATTGTTTGTTTAATATATTTATTATAGATTTTATATCTGCAATTTTTATAAACGATATGATGTATTTTTGTGAATTTCCAACTGCTAGTACTATTATATCTTTATTATAACAACGAATCCGTCATTGTGATAATAAAATGATATAATATATCTTTTTTTTGTTGAATTGCCAACTGCTATGTCTATTATATCTCCGTTGTAATAAAGAATCCATCATTATAATTAAAAAAAATAGGAATTCATGCCTTGTTCATAATCACAATTTTTTTTATCATAAAGAAAGGTAAAAATTATAGAACATGATTTCTTTTTATAATAAGTGTAATGTTCCTAGAATAAAAAACAATATGAATTCATGCATTGTTCTTAATGACTTATGTTGAGGGTGAGCTTGGCGCCACCTGCCGAGGAGCCATACTCTGGGTGGTCAGGCCAAACAGCTTGGCGGAGTTACCAATGAGTGAACTATTGACCCTTACGACCCTGGACGTCGTGTCCGAGGTGCTTCTCAAGGCCTCTAGGGCCGCACCTCAGCAGGTTGCCACCTTGCACTAAGTACCAGCTCGAGTCGAATTATTCTCGTTCAAAAGTAGACTGCTACTCGCTACCACAGACCAACAAATGGCAAACAACTCACCGTCTGATGGAAGCCAATCCGTCGATGGAGGGACGTGATACTTGTCACCTACTGCCTGACATGCCTTGATGTGACACCCGGGTTGTGGGTAAAACCCACCTAACACCCGGTTCAAGTGGTAGCCTATAAATAGTATGCATTTATTGCATTTTAGCATGCATGCTCCTTCCCACCTAACAAGCTCCCATCCTTTACCGAGCAACCCCTACCTTGAGCATCGGAGAGCTCTTGTCTGTTGACTGACCCCTTTCTCTTACCTCTGAAGCGTCCCTTTTGTTGCAGGCACACCCGATCAGGCAGAGACGAATCAGGAAGAGCGAAGCACCATGCACATCCGCACGTGGTGTTGATTCGACGCCGGACCTCGGTGAACATCAACAACTTAATTTTTTATCATAACGAAAGATAAAAGATTATAAAACATGATTTCTTTTTATCATAATTGTTATGTTCTTTTTAAAAATGAAACATGTTGCCACAGTTTAAAGATATTGCTTCAACACATGTATTGGAACAATATGAGTTTATGATTGTTTTTAATGGCTTAATACATATCATAATGAAAGATAAAGATTATAAAACGTGATTTCTTTTTGTCGTAATTGTAATGTTCTTTTTAAAAATGAAATATGTTGCAACAGATATTGCTTTATCTATACATTGATTGTTTGAAATCTTTATCATAATTTATTATTCATTTCCGTAGATAATAATATAAAGTTTTGTTAAATTCCAAATTATCAATATGATAAAGAAATTATATAAATTCATTGTTTTGTTAAATTGCTAAATCTACTATATCTTAATGAAGAATCTACTATTTTGAGTTTATTTTACGTCTGATAATGAATATGTAGTTTCTAATTTTTTCTTTTGAAGGGATTTTATATTTTGATGATAATGAAGCATTTTTCACCTGTAAAAATTTTAAAAAGGAAATAAAAAAGCATTAATTGTTTTTTGTTTTCCTTCTGTAGTACTAATTTGATTCATTACGTTGTCTTTGATTTTTTTTCTTTAATTAGATAATGAAGTGTAATATATCTTAACAATGGTGCGTTTGACTTTTACATGTAAAAGAGGAAAATATAGAAGTTAATTATTTTGTGTCGATTTTTCTCTTTAAATTTTACAATTTAAGCATTTATTATTATTTTTATTTATTTCATTATTAATTAAGGTTATATTAGTCTTTACAAGTACTTTTAGAGATAGATTTGTAATTAAAAGAATTTATAGACAATTTTAGATTCAAGGTGCTATAACGAGACACTTACGTGAATCACCCTTTTGGAATTTTCTATAATTAAATATGAATATTTCCATGTAAGAGGACAACATTGCATTTTGAAAAGTTTGACTGGTGTATTAATGTTTTGGGTTTTTATGCTTTTTTTGGAAACATTGTAAAGTTATACATAAATAATCTCAATATGTAATTTTGGTGATATCCATATTATTGAGATCGAAGCATGTGTTTATGCGGTTTTCTTGTTGATTATATTTGACACGTGCCAAAATGCCATATATAACGGTAAGTCAAGACACATACATCGTCGACATAATACCGTTAGACAACTGATCTCAATTGGGGTTATGACCATTGACTATGTACGGTCAAAAGAAAATATTGTGAATCCTTTGACTAAAGGTTTGAATAGAAATTAAGTTAAGAAATCATCGAGGGGAATGGGCCTTAAGCCCATGAAACATTAGGTTGAAGCAGTGGAAACCCAACCTCATTGACTGAATATCCCAAGATCTAAGTTCAATGAGACACTAAACTGTATAGACCAAGTCGAATCACTGTAAGGGGTTACCCCCAACACCATAACTATGATAAAAATAGTGAAACTTGTACGAGTAAGCTTAAGTGATTTTTTTAATGATTCTTATGCGTTGAAATTGAAATTTCAAGTGGAGTAACACGGGTTATTCTTAATTAAAAAATCACCTATGTGAGAGTGAAGGGGGCTGCTTCAAAGGAGAATTGCTAGGGCTCAATTCTTTAGAAATTCTTATAGAACCAGGCAGATGTTTTTAGCCAAAATAAATATAACCATGAGAACTAAAACTGTGTCAAGAAAATATCTGTATAAGGTATATCATCGTTTACACAAACAGTTAAACAGTTTAAGGATCTCGCGTCTGCTGATCAGTTAATAAAGTAATATACTCTCATAAAGCAAGGTTCAAGGGTTAATGCCCACCTTTCCTATGCAAGTATTAACTATGGAACTCTATCACCTCGTCAAGTCTCTATTTTCCCTTGACGTCCAAATTTCCACTTTGATTCGGTTTAAGGTTGAAGGTTTTGTTGTAGTTGTTTCCCTTCATTTTGTAATATTTTGATAATAGTAACTTGTTTGTTTTTGTCCTATATTATATACAATTTTTGGTGACGGTAACTAAAGTCTTTTTAAGCATATTTCACAAGTTCTATTAAATGTGTCTCGATTAGATTTTTGTACATACATTTTCTTATTGTGTGTTTTGTTCTAGTAAGAAGCTTTTAGGATCTTATTGATTTTGTACAGATAATGGTTGAGGAAAAAAATGTATCTTATTTAATTTACTAACTTTTGATGTTCGCAGTAAGTATACTAGCCCATTTGAGAAAGCAGTTTGAATTACAAAATTATGAATTAACTAATTTTGTTACGGTATTTTTTCTTATAAAATTTGACTAACAACTTGTTTAAATCATTGTAGTTCAAATCGTATTTTCAAACAGATTAGTACCTTTATGTATTGTTATTGAGGTATGAAGAAGAATTGACCGTACAATCAAATAGGAGATCAAGATGAACGATAATTTACATTTGTGTACATCGAGGGAAACATCATTACTAACCTCAACAGTACAGTTGTTATGTAACATTAAGACATGAAAATCTACTATATACAAATCATAGTATTTAGTAATTATTAATTTTGCTCAATCAATGATAGTAATTATGTGCCCTACCGTCACTGAACACAACCAATTATATGCTATCATCAATAATATAGCTGAATTCTTTTGTCTATAGCACAATACATAAACAATTCATGTACATTAAATTATTATGTCCATGCGTTTATTTAACTACTTTTTTCCCTCCGCTATTATAGGGCTTGCAGCTTAGACGCGTTTTAATTCTCTTTTTGTTTGGGTTCTTGATTTGAGTATGGTTGGAGAGCATGGTATCTCAAAGGTGCAAGAGATGCCCACCCTTCGTCCGTTTAAAAACAAAAAACAAAAAAAAAATTATTTTTGAGCAATTAACAATAAACTTTCTAGTCAATCATTTTGTTTAAAACCGACATGTGCCAGCTCAATTATAGGATTTTTCTCGAGGATTTGTGGAATAGTTGTCTAAATTCTTTAAGTCCTAATTTCATTTTTTTTTAAGAAATTGCAACGATAATATTACTAGTATGCGAGGAGGAAAATTAATTATTTCTTTCTTTCTCTAAACATTGCTTGCTTTACATTGGAAGCAGATCCTTTCAATAATTTGGCTATCTACTTAATCATCACCACCTTTTCTAGTACTAATATCTAATTTAAGCGTCAGAAAAACATAACTTCCAAAGTCAACTCCAACATACGCAAGATATTCAATGAATCTTGTCGTTAATTACAATAAAAACTTTGTTACTTCCATATGGGAAAGCCCGCCTGCATATATATGTGAAATATTGTTGTATCAATGAACACATTCCTGTGAACTTAAAAAAATTAAAATAAACATCTTCCTGTCATTAATTTGACCACAAACTAGAGGGTTAGCTGTAACCGTGGTTGAACTAACAAAGTGAGGTAAATAAAAATATGTAAAATTTTAAAATGGGTAAAATACAATTTAAGAGAGACAAAATACAATTTTATAGGAGGCAAAACACAGGAATAACCGTCCATTCTTTTATATGGGTGGCTCTGTCCATGCTTGGTCTAAACTGATAGGTTCCAAAAGAAGTTCTTGTTACACCTAATGCACAGAATGATGAAGTGGTGCACAGCAAGCAAAGCTACATTGTCCTTGTCTTAAGGGTTCGGTAATTGTGCACATGCAACATAAGCCATCCAACACTACTAAAATGTCTAACGTATGCTTAATAGCAAAGATACCCTTAAGTCTCTTATGCCCTTTTCATCCTTTGCTTAATTGGTTATCCTCTATAAAAATAAAATAAATTCACGTCAACTCAAAAGAAAATTCATCAAAAAGCTTTATATATAATAACTAAATATCTCTCTTAACATTTCAACTTTCAAAGCAACAGGATCATGCACCCCAATACCCCATCACAACCCTACAAAGCCGGCACTATCAAAAATCTCCTATATATACAAAACTTTCATAATTTTACTTTCCAACATAAGATTAACACTAATTCATCTTCTCCTCAAATACCCAGAAAACCAAACCAATTCTACAAAATCTTAATAGCAATACCAATTTCTTTTTAGTACTGAAAAATGGGTTATAATCTTCGTAGAGTATTTGAGGTGGAAGAGTTTTCCTTCAACGAAATGCTCTCGAGAAACTCTTCTGTTGGTGCTTGCTCTTCTCGAATCTACTACTGCCGGAGCACCGGGGAGGGAATTCCCTTTAAGTGGGAAATGCGGCCGGGGACACCCAAAGATCCGCCAAAGGAAGAGGCAATTCCACCGCTTAGTCCTCCACCGGCAATTCTCAGCAAGAGGCTGCCAAAGCCGTGCATTAATATTGAAGAGCCTAACAAGCCTCGGCGTAGGTCAAAGCTCAAGTTTTGGAGGAAAAATAGCAAGGGAAAAATTACTCTACAAGTTTTTAAGAAAAGTGGTCAAGCAAAAAAAGGTGATCAAAATAGTGATGGTACTGCCTCCAATTATAAAGATGAGAGGTTCGATTTTTATAGCTCGGATTGTGAATTCATGGCATCACCAGCGCGTCATTCAAGCTCTTCGTCTTCATTGTCCTTGTCTTTTTCCAATGGTCTTTCGAGGCAATCGTCGAGATTTCAGAGTCCGGCTTGGCATCCTCCAAACAGGTCAACTTTTAGTTGCAGCCCTTGGAACATCAGTTCTATTCTGGTTAGCCTGGGAAAACATGTTGGAAAATAATAATGTGTAACTAGGATTGGTCTATGAATTTTTGTTTATTAATGTGTGTTATTCATAATCTTCAAATCATATTAGTATTATTTCAAATTCCTTGTATTTATTTTGTTGCATAATGTATACGGTGCTCCAATCCATGACAGAACTTTAGTTCTACTAACAAATTAAACCCCAAAATTTGTAGATCTTCAGTTGGTACGTCTCTAGTAATTGTCTTTATTGGTTGAGATGTCAACGTGAGAAAAATGTGTATTTCGTATAGTTCATTTGGTGCCATGAAAGTTTTAAGTTTGTTTCATATTGTAATTACTTGATTCTCTCGTTATGATTGGCGGTTGGAATTTGGGCGGGACTTCATCTATTTCAATAGGGCATCTTTGAGTGGCTTGGTGATCTATATGACAGGAATATGATCCAACTGAATTAAATTGTCAAAATAATCTTGTAGAATTTAAAGATAATACTGGTGATCATACTAAAAGTTCTCTGATAACATTGTCAATTATTTCAAATCAGTTATTAATTTTCAGGGAGAGTCTGCAGTAGGGCACAATTGAGATGCACTGCCCACAGTGCTCAGTTACTGACAGCTAAAATAAGATCTAAAAGGTCCATTATAGGGAGGGTTCACGATATGTCCGGTGCACACTTCCATACTATATTATATTTCTAAAGTGTAAAAAGTAATTTTCTTATTTCTTTCCCCTCTCTCCTTCTCTGACGAGGAACTTTCCTTCTTGAGCAAGAGCCAAAAAAACGATAGATCTACAAATTCAGAAGTAGATGTAAAGTTTCCCAAAATTAAAGGGGCGAATCACCATTAAGACCCAAAACTAAAGATAGCTCCGCCAAAATGCTTAACCCTAAATAAATTTCTTATAAAACTCAATAGTTACTAAAATAGCAAATGTAAATCAACATCAATTCTTGCCGGTGAATTAAATTTCAATATGGGGATGGATATATGTGGAGTTGGTGAGTTCTAATATT
Organism: Artocarpus heterophyllus; assembly: GCA_025403435.1. Classification (NCBI taxonomy): domain Eukaryota; kingdom Viridiplantae; phylum Streptophyta; class Magnoliopsida; order Rosales; family Moraceae; genus Artocarpus; species Artocarpus heterophyllus. The sequence goes on from CM046331.1 coordinate 7,079,782, forward strand.
TCATTTTGTTTTTTTGCAAGTCCCTGAGTTATTAATAATTGAACCGTTTTGATAAGAAACGAGCAGAAGCTCAGAAAAGAAAATACCGCTAATGACAAGAAGCGAGAGCAGACAGATAAGTTTCAGTCGACCCGCAAAGTCGCCGATAATCGCGGATCCATCGCCAACGAAGGTGAAACAGAATCAAACTCAGACGACGTCGTTTAGAGATACCATTGCATTTGTCATTCACTCGACGAGGAGTTGATCGTCGGAACGAAATTACAACCGACTTACTGAAAACTAGGAGAGAGAGAAAAGAGCAAAGGAAGTATCGATGAAGAAAAGAGATGGGTGGGACATGGAAAGGAGCATTTTTATTTCAGTGCCCATTTTAAACAATGAATACTTTAATCTGAGGGCTCATAATTTTCTTTGAGGGTCATATTTAGTGTAACCCATAACATGATAGTATATCTTGAGCACAACTTGCCAATTGTACACGTCATCAGAACCTCAATAAACACCCTCCGATTAAGCACCACCGGTAGTACGCCAGGCTGGCGCATTATCACAGATGCTCACTAATTTTCAAATGCAAAATTCTACTTTTATTAAAATATATATTTATCAATTAGAAGATGATAATTTATAACTTAGCTGGTTTTTTTGCCCTGTATTGTGTTTTTAACTGCTTGTGCTTCCGTATGAAATTTTTGTGAATTCGGTTGTGTGGTAGCTATGAGTGGCAATTCATGTCAGCATAAATTCATGTGTCGGCACAAATTTGACAGAAAATGATTAGACTTTAATAATGTGTCAAAAACTCGAACATAAACACAAAATGTATTAGTTTAATAGATATAACTTTACATGATATATGAGAGGCCAACTTAACACTCTTAGAATATGTTTGGTTCATATATTTTTGAAATTTAATAGACTTAAATTTAGATTCGAGTATTAAAAATTCTTTAGATACATGTTTGCTTTTTTCAAAATCGGAACTATTTGAGTATCAAGAATCTAAGTTTTTAGAATTCTTATCCCTCTTAAACTTTTGATACTCGGATATTTTTTCTACAGTAAAAACTAAAATTATCTTTCTTATATTTGAGGAAAAAAATCATAACTTCTTCATTTGATATCTAATTGAGATGATTCTTTTTTCACTGTGCTCCTAATGAAGAAAGGAATAAATCAAGATCCATATTGCATATTTTTTAAGATCATTAAAATTAAAATTTTGTTAGATTTATTAATAAATCAAAAACTATCTTCACTACCTCTATAAACACAAATTTTAATTTTATTTTATACTCAGATTAATGTTAGACATGTATGCCCTAAGGAGTAAAAATGTAATATATTTTTGGAGACATTTTTATCAACAAAGAATTTATTCATTTATATATATATATATATATATATACCAAATCTTGTCCCTTTACGTTCATATTTGTTGAATGTATGATAAAAAAACGGTAGTCTAAGACTGTCAGTCTAAACCTTAAGAATTGGGCATATGATGGGATGATTATGCAGAAGACACGATTCTTAAGGTGACGGTCTAAAACATATGATCCGTAATCGAGGGAATAACGTTGGGCGCTTTATTCATGTAAAGATTGTTATGTTGTCTATATCCCTTATTGGGAGATGGTTTGTCTTGGCCATCGGAGTTGGACTCGGTGAAAAGAAACATTGGCACGTTGTCATAGGTGACGATGTGTTAGATCGGGACATAAAGTGAATTGATTTGGATTAATAATTTTGTCTTGGCAAATCGATTCACTTTAGACAGTCATTTGTATTGTATCTTAATCCTGAGATGAATGGTGGGCCCGTTGTCTCGACTTGTGTCTTTTGATGTACCAATGGGTGACTCCCACATCTCTATAGTGGTATGCATGCCGGTACGTTGGAGGCATGACTCTCGATAGCGTAGACTTGTTATTCATAGATATGGAATCCATAGCTCCTCTTTAGGAGTAATGATATCCTCTTATATGCGTTGTCCTGTAATTGGAAAACTGGAGCACTCAACCATTTGGATACATAGGTGTAACCGAATGGTATATTATCTTTGGATGGTAAGTTTTCTAATGGTGAGACAATGAAACGTAAGATAAAAATAATCGAAAGGTAAGACAGAACTTGTCCTTAAGCCGATTATGGATGATTATATGGGGATGCGATACACTATGATATGTCATGGAGACTTAGCTACATAAGCTTTGTAATTCTATAAAGTTCGAGAGTGCAGCTCCAAGCTTTTAGTGGAGTAGCGTTGGAGTTGATAATTGTGAAATGTATATCTGGGATATTGGGTTTCATAGTTATCATGAGCTTGAACTTTATAGGTCCATTTTGGTCCCTTTTGCTAGCTCACAATGTCCTGTAACGACACGGCGTGCTTTTCCAATAATTGGTGACTTATGTCGGATTTATCAGATTGGTTTAAAATTTGTAAGAATCAAATAATTCATGTCTGTTTATCCGTTGAATTAATTTTGTAAGAAATTAGTTCAAGATAAACTTGTTGAATTATTACGATCAGATAATTCTTGTATGTTTATCGCATGATTTAATTTTGGATAAATTAGATCAAGATAAACTTGTAGAATTATTGTGAATTAATTTATTTTCTTAGAGATTATCTTGATAAAGTTTGTTTTGATCAGATATCTTCTCTATTGGGTTATTTGAATCAAAACTAAGACTTTATCCTTTAGAATCTCGGGTGGAAAATAAAAGATTCGCGGAGATTTTTTCTCGGGAGTTCAGCCTGTCGAATGACGTGGTCGGCTTGCCGAACTAGTCTGTTTGGCCTGTCGATCAGAATGTTCGGCCTGCCGATAGCGGGAGATAAGATTACGCGTTTTCACGTGGATCTTATTAGATATTGATCCGAACTTGATTCTGTTTCTAGTTTTTGAGACCTAATCTGATATGGACTGACCCCAGGACCAATAGCTATAAAAAGGGAGTGAGTCTCATGATTTACTCAGATCAATTTGAGAGATTAAGAGTGATACTCTTCTTATGAGCATCTAAAAAAAACTCCCTGAGAGCTTTTGTTCACAAATCACGAACACTAGCTTTGGGTTCTCTCTGTTGGTTGGAAGGAGAGTCACCGGTGGAAGAGCTGAACGTGTGAGCCCACACTTACTCCGGCTGTGGATAGAGAATAGCAAAGAAGACCAATTGGTTGAGGCTCTTCTGAAACGTTACTTCTCTACACAAGTTGCGGAGGTTCTTCGGCACACTAAGGTTAGTAAGATCTGTTTAATTTATACATATAATATGTCAAACTTGTGTTTTGGAAATTACTCTGATGGAAAAATTTTAAAATTCCGCTGCGCACTTTGTTTCCAACAATTGGTATCAGAGCCGAGGCTTTTACATAAATTTGCAAGTTTGTGATCATGTTATATGCATAAATTTTGTGATCTTAATCTCCCCTATGCTTGAATTGAATTTTATCGAGAGATGGCACTCTAGGTTTCTATATAATATATATGTTGTCATGGATTATGTGGTGAATGTTTATGAATTAATTATGGTTGATTAAATCATTGTTTATTTATTTATTAATTAATTAATACCGGTTATGGTTCCTTAGAGGTTAGAATGTGTATCTAGGTTTTTCATGTAATTAGATGGTGGACTATCATCTCCGTCTATGAATTGTTATTTAATTTTTAATTTGTAAGAATTTTGTAATTAAATAATTATTCGGAGAAGACAGATCTAGAAGACGGATCTTGAAGATTGATGATGGCGCCTCTAGGTATTTCCTGAGTCTCTAATTTTATGTTTTTGAATTGTTGAAAATAAAATTGATGAATTGCATTAAAATTGTATTTTCTAGATTGAGGGTTTTCTGCTCGGTCGGCATGCTGAACCTCACAGTTCGACAGGCCGAAGGTCATAGATCGACAGGTCGGACGTGTGGTCAGACAGGCCGACAGTAGGTCAGAAATTTTTGGTGCTCTGCCGGCAGGCCAAACTTTCAGTTCGATACGCCGAACCTTCATGATCAGCAGGCCTATCACCCAGATCAGCCTACCGACCGAGAGCTGCCAAGTGTCCAGAAAATGTGCAATTTTTTCGATACAGTTTTAATTTTATTTTTGGGACGATTCTGAGAAATATTAAAATTGGATATGACTGGAAATATGAAGTATTCGATTCATACGGGATTAAAGACTTGAAGATGGATATTTCATGAAGAATGATACAGCTTGAGGATTCAAGGATGAAGAATCAATAAATGTCTCGATTATTCTCTTGTAATCTTGGTTTTCTATTTTCTAGGGTGGAACCATAATATTACGGTTATTATTATTTTGCTTGTAGCTTTGCTTGATTGCTTTGCTTGTCTGCATTATAATATGATTTACCATGTATATTGACAACATGTCATATAGAATAGGGAGTACCACTTATATTAAAATTGTTCATGCATAATTTTAAAATAAAACCTTGACTTCAAAAGATTGAGTGGGAGAAGGTTTTTGAAGAGAGGACCTAAGGCCTCCATCGTTGGTCCATAGGAAGAATATGGTGGTCCCGACCCCTAGGAAGGGATTTCTATCATGTATCAGATTGGATCTCTGAAAGGATAAGGTATTTTAGTATGATTTATGGTTGCACACCCCTAGGTGGTGATTATAAATCATGGATAAAATATTGAAACGGTGGTTATACACTCATGTTAATTTTATTATTAACCTCCCCTAGGAGCTCTGTTAATGAAATTAATGGCCAAAGAAACGATTATTAGTATATGCTGGATCATACGGGTCCTGGATGGCATATATTAACCAGGAGGGGATCCGTGTTCCTGATTGAATTTGGCATGACTCCCCTAGGAGCTTGTTGAATTCTAAGTTGGGAATTATCGTTGTAAGGTTGTGATATTTTCAAGGTTTTGACACATAAACACATTTGTATGATTTTACATGATTGTGTTATCTTACTAAATTATTATATATGTTTGCTTATATTTGGTGTATGATTCTTTATTGTAGATTGAAAATGTCTAAAAACGCTTTATCATCGATACTTGAAAAAAACCAATTAACCGGTGAGAATTATAACGATTGGAAACGGAACCTGGACATCGTCCTATCCTTTGAGAAACTGAAATATGTACTGACAACTCCTTGTCCTCCCGAGCCTACGGGAGACTCAAGTAATGAGCAATTCCAAGCGTACGATCGCTGGAAAGATGCTAATGATCAGGCCCGCTGCTATGTTATGGCTAACATGAACAACGTGCTGCAGGCTCAACATCAGGATTATGAGACTGCGAAGCAGATCTTGGATAATCTTGAGGACATGTTTGGAGGCCAGGCCATAACGAAGCGGCAAGGGGCGCTTCAGAAACTCTTAAACTATAGACAGAGATCGGGGATATCTGTAAAGGAGCACATGATGTTGGTCATGGGTTACCTCGCTGAGGCTCAAACCAATGGAGCCGACATCGATGCTGAAACTCAGTTGACTATGGTCTTTGAGACTCTGTCTAAGGAATTTATTCCGTTCAGAGCTACTTTTAATTTAAGCAACAGACGGGATATGACCTTGACAGAACTGATGAAACAGTTACAGGAGTTTGAACTGCTGATCAGGGAGTCTCCTGCTGGTGGTGAGGCCAATATGGTAGCTGCTTCTGGTTTCAATCCTAACTCTGAGAATGGAAAGAAGCAACGGGCCAAGAGTGGGAAGTCTTCTATTCCTGCTGCTACCAAGAGCAAGAAGAAGAAGAAGAAGAACCCAAAGAAGCTTAAGTGCTTCTTCTGTGGTAAGGTTGGGCATATAAAGAAGCATTGCAAGGACTTCCTTTCCAAGGGAGGTAGGTGTGATCTTCTATGTTTAGAAACTTGTTTGGTTGAAGAATCCAGTGACATCTGGGTCATAGATTCTGGTGCAACTAATCATGTTTGTGTTTCTCTGCAGGGATTCAAAGAAACGAGAAGTCTACTACGTGAAGACTTAACGCTTCGGATGGGCGATGGATCCTTGGTCTCAGCGAAAGCAGTGGGAGATGTCCATCTTTATTTTGATAATTATAGGAATTTAATTTTGCGAGATTGTTTTTATGTTTCTAAATTTAAAAGAAATTTAATTTTTGTATCTTCTTTATTTAAAGACTCCTACGTGGTATCTTTTAATGAAAAAGTGATGATTCATAAAAACAAATCTTTTATCTATTCTGGATGGATGCAAAACAATCTATATTTTATCAAACCTAAGATGGACTTATTGCTTAATGCTGAGATAAATGATAATAACTCAAAAAGACTTAAAACTTCTCACTCTAATAAGACTTATCTTTGGCATTTACGCCTTGGCCATATTAACCTGAATAGGATTCAAAGGTTGGTAAGGGATGGACCTTTAAGTCACTTAAAGGTGGAATCTATACCTCAATGTGAGTATTGTTTGGAGGGTAAAATGACCAAAAGACCATATGGGTCTAAGGGCAATAGGGCCAAAGGGGTTCTAGAACTTGTGCATAGTGATCTTTGCGGGCCGATGAACATCCGGGCCCGAGGAGGGTATGAGTACTTCGTCACTTTTATTGACGATTACTCAAGATATGGGTATGTGTACCTAATGTACCACAAAAGCGAAACTTATGATAAGTTCAGGGAGTTTTAGGCTGAAGTGGAAAAGCAATTGGGTAGACCCATAAAGGCACTTCAATTTGATCGAGGTGGGGAATACCTTTCTGATGAGTTCTTGGGACACTTGTTAGAGAATGGGATTTTATCCCATTTGACTGCGCCGGGCACTCCGCAGCAGAATGGCGTAGTGGAGAGAAGGAATAGGACTTTGTTGGACATGATTAGGTCCATGATGAGTTATTCATCATTGCCTTTATCCTTTTGGGGATATGCACTACAAACCGCATGTTATCTTTTGAACAATGTGCCTTCAAAATCGGTCCCTAAAACTCCTCACGAGTTGTGGACAAGACGGAAGACATCCTTAAACCATATTCGCATATGGGGATGTCCGGCTCATGCCCTGTTTAAGGATCCGAATAAGTTCGAAGCACGTTCGGAAGTTTGCATGTTTGTAGGATATCCAAAAGGGACTAAAGGGGGGTATTTTTATAACCCAAAGGAAAATAAAGTCGTGGTTTCAACTAATGCAACTTTCCTTGAGGAGAGTTACATGGACGACTTTAAACGTCGAAGCAAAGTGGTGCTTGAGGAGTTAAGGGGTGATCCGTTCACTCCGGAGGTTCCGAACGAAACCATTCCGATCGGTGTAGAAAAACCAAACAAACCTGAACAACGATCTCAGGGGCTTCGGCGTAGTAGGAGGATCGGACGTCAACCTGAGAGGTATATGTTCAATGGGGAGGTATTCTTGGCTGAACCGAATGAACATGACAGGGATCCTTATACTTACGCAGAAGCCATGGAGGATGTTGATTCAAGACTCTGGACAGAGGCCATGAACATAGAGATGAAGTCTATGGAGACTAATCGGGTCTGGGAGCTTGTGGATCTTCCCGAAGGGGTAAAACCCATAGGGTGTAAGTGGATCTACAAGAGGAAAAGAGGAGTGGATGGAAAGGTCGAAACCTTTAAGGCTAGACTGGTAGCTAAGGGTTATACGCAAAAAGAAGGAATCGATTATGAGGAAGCCTTTTCGCTTGTAGCCATGCTTAAGTCCATCCGGATTCTCTTGTCCATAGCTACCGCTCTCGACTACGAGATTTGGCAGATGGATGTCAAGACAGCTTTTCTGAATGGCTATCTTGATGAGTCCATTTATATGGAACAACTAAATGGGTTCAAGGTCGCGGGTCAAGAGGGTAAGGTTTATAAGCTGCTAAAGTCTATTTATGGACTTAAGCAGGCTTCTCGTTCTTGGAACATAAGATTTGATCAAGTGATCAAGACTTATGGGTTCTCACAAAACGTGGATGAACCATGTGTTTACAAACACATTAAGGATGGGAAGGTGGTTTTTCTACTGCTCTATGTAGATGACATTCTGCTAATTGGCAATGATGTTGGGGCGTTGTCATCGGTCAAATTATGGTTGACCAAGCAGTTTGACATGAAGGACTTAGGTGAGGCTAATTTTGTTCTCGGTATCCAGATCTTTCGGGATAGGAAGAACAAAATGATAGCTTTGTCTCAGGCTAGCTACATAGATAAAATTCTCAAGAGGTTTGCAATGCAGGATTCTAAGAAAGGTGGGCAACCATCTAGGTCTGGAATTACTCTTTCTAAGAAAGACTCTCCAAAGTCATGTGAAGAAAGAGAATACATGAAGAAGGTGCATTATGCTTCGGCAGTGGGTAGTCTCATGTATGCCATGCTTTGCACTCGACCGGATATTAGCTATGCAGTCGGGATTGTAAGTCGATTTCAGGCGGATCCAGGACTGAACCATTGGGTTGCGGTAAAGCATATTTTCAAGTACCTGAGAAGGACTCGAGGGTATATGCTTGTGTATTCAGGTGAGGACTTGATTCCTCTAGGATACACTGATTCAGATTTTCAATCTTGGCTGGATTCTAGGAAATCGACTTTAGGGTTTGTGTTTACTCTGGGTGGCGGTGCCATCAGTTGGAGAAGTGCAAAGCAAGATTGCACTTCAGATTCAACGATGGAGGCTGAGTATGTGGCGGCTAGTGATGCTTCGAAAGAAGCAGTGTGGCTCCGCAAGTTCCTTGGGGATCTTGAGGTAGTTCCAGGTATGGATAAAGCGGTATCACTGTATTGTGATAACAGTGCGGCGGTAGCTAATGCTAAGGAACCAAGATTTCACAAGAAGAGTAAGCATATTGATCGAAAGTATCATGTAATAAAGGACTTTGTTGAGGGTGGGCATGTCACGGTGTGCAAGATCGCGTCGGAGGACAATTTAGCTGATCCATTTACGAAGACACTTACCGGGAGAGTCTTCGAGAGGCATGTGGAAGCTATGGGGATGCAAAATTTGCTGTATTTACTCACTTAGTGCAAGTGGGAGATTGTTAGACATGTATGCCCTAAGGAGTAAAAATGCAATATGTTTTTGGAGACATTTTTATCAATAAAGAATTTATTCATTTATATATATATATACCAACTCTTCTCCTCTTTACGTTCATATTTGTTGAATGTATGATAAGCAAACGATAGTCTGAGACTATCAGTCTAAACCTTAAGAATTGGGCATATGATGGGATGATTATGCGGAAGACACAATTCTTAAGGTGACGGTCTAAAACATATGATCCACAATCGAGGGAATAAGGTTGGGTGCTTTATTCATGTAAAGATTGTTATGTTGTCTATATCCCTTACTGGGAGATGGTTTGTCTTGGCCATCAGAGTTAGACTCCATGAATAGAAACATTAGCACGTTGTCATAGGTGACGATGTGTTGGATCGGGACATAAAGTGAATTGATTTGGATTAATAATTCTGTCTTGGCAAATCGATTCACTTTAGACAGTCATTTGTATTGTATCTTAATCCTGAGATGAATGGTGGGCCTGTTGTCTCAACTTGTGTCTTTTGATGTACCAATGGGTGACTCCCATATCTCTATAGTGGTATGCATGCCGGTACATTGGAGGCATGACTCTTGATAGCGTAGACTTGTTATTCTTAGATATGGAATCCATAGCTCCTCTTTAGGAGTAATGATATCCTCTTATATGCGTTGTCCTCTAACTGGAAAACTGGAGCGCTCAACCATTTGGATACATAGGTGTAACCGAATGGTATACTATCTTTGGATGGTAAGTTTTCTAATGGTGAGACAATGGAACGTAAGATAAAAATAATCGGGAAGGTAAGACAGAAGTTGTCCTTAAGCCGATTATGGATGATCATATGGGGTTGTGATATACTATGATATGTCATGAAGACTTAGCTACACAAGCTTCGTAATTCTATAAAGTTCGAGAGTGCAGCTCCAAGCTTTTAGTGGAGTAGCGTTGGAGTTGATAATTGTGAAATGTATATCTTGGATATTGGGTTTCATAGTTATCATGAGCTTGAACTTTATTGGTCCATTTTGGTCCCCTTTGCTAGCTCATAATGTCCTGTAACGACACGGCATGCTTTTCCAATAATTGGTGACTTATGTCGGATTTATCAGATTGGTTTAAAATTTGTAAGAATCAAATAATTCATGTCTGTTTATCGGTTGAATTAATTTTGTAAGAAATTAGTTCAAGATAAACTTGTTGAATTATTGCGATCAGATAATTCATGTCTGTTTATCGCATGATTTAATTATGGATAAATTAGATCAAGATAAACTTGTAGAATTATTGTGAATTAATTTATTTTATTAGAGATTATCTTGATAAAGTTTGTTTGGATCAGATATCTTCTCTATTGGGTTATTTGAATCAAAACTGAGACTTTATCCTTTAGAATCTCAGGTGGAGAATAAAAGATTCGTGGAGATTTTTTCTTGGGAGTTCGGCCTGTCGAATGACGTGGTCAACCTGCCAAACTGGCCTGTTTGGCCTGCCGATCAGAATGTTCAGCCTGCCGATCAGCGGGAGATAAGATTACGCGTTTCCACATGGATCTTATCAGATATTGATTCGAACTTGATTCTGTTTTGAGTTTTTGAGATCTAATATGATATGGACTGACCCCAGAACCAATAGCTATAAAAAGGGAGTGAGTCTCATGATTTACTCAGATCAATTTGAGAGATTAAGAGTGATACGCTTCTAGTGAGCATCTAAAAAAAACTCCCTGAGAGCTTTTGTTCACAAATCACAAACACTAGCTTTGGGTTCTCTCTATTGGTTAGAAGGAGAGTTACCGATGGAAGAGCTGAACATGTGAGCCCACACTCACTCCGGTTGTGGATAGAGAATAGCAAAGAAGATCAGTTGGTTGAGGCTATTCTGGAACGTTACTTCTCTACACAGGTTGCGGAGGTTCTTCGGCACACTGAGGTTAGTAAGATCTGTTTAATTTATACATATAACATGTCAAACTTGTGTTTTGGAAATTACTCTGATGGAAAAATTTTAAAATTCCGTTGCGCATTTTGTTTCCAACAATTAAAACTTAAATGCATATCCAAACGTTAATTCGAATAACATTCAAATCACTAATTCAAATTAAATCACTAATTCGAATCTATTTACCAAACAGACCTTTAATAAATAGTTTGTAACAAGTTAACACAAAAAAAAAAAAAATGATCCATTTATGACCCAATAGACGTGACTATTGAAAACTGATAAAATGATTTGAAGTAACATCAATTTACTACGTGTTGAGGGTGAGCTCGGCGTAGCCGTCGAGGAGCCGTACTTTGGGTAGTCGGTCAAATAGCTCGGCAAAGCTACGGGGGAGCTTACTACTGATCCCGATAAGCTTGGATCTCTTGTCTGAGGTGCTTTTCAGGGTCTCCTAAGCCGTACCTTAACAGGTTGCCTCCTCGGATTGAGTACCAGCTCGGGTCAAATTTTTCTCACTTGAAAGTGGGCTGCTACTCGCCATCACTGGCTAACAGATGGCAAATAACTCACCGTCAGATAGGAAGCAATCCACCGACGGAAGGGGTGACACTTGTCCTTTGCCACCTGTCACGCCTTAATATGACACCCGGGTCATGGGCAAAACCCACCTAACACCTGGTCCAAGTGGTAGCTATAAATAGGATGCATTTATTGTATTCTGGCATGCATGCTCCTTCCCACCTAATCAATTCTCGTTCTCTGTCGAGCAACTCCTACCTTAAGCATCAGAGAGCCCTTGTCTGTTGACTGACCTGTCCTTAACTTGCCTCTAAAGCATCCCTCCTCTCGCTGTAGGTATACCCAATCTGGCAGAGATGAACAGGGAAGAGCTGAGTACCATGCGCAGCCGCACATGGTGTTGATCCGCCGTGAAACTCTAGTAAGCATCAATATTTAAGCGCTAGAAGGAGGGCGCCTACTCCTTCACTTAAAATTACCAGCCACAAGTCTAACCTTAGAACCAAGATGGTAACTCGAGGTAATGCCCGAGACGATGTTGCCTGACAGGCGGGGTCAGGAGATGCTCGAAACCAGCACCAAAATTCAGCTAGACCTAGGGGCCTCCCTCGGGCTACAAGATCCCGATTCGAAGGGTAGGGAAGCACGGCCAGGACCTAACAAGCGTAAGACCCGATCGACCATGATCCAATCTATGAACTAACAAATGCTGTACAGATACTAACTCAGCAGCTCACATAGCAAGCATAGCAGTAGGTGGCACCTGGCCTCCCACCTCCAGCCCCGACTGACGAGGCTAAAGGTCGAGCAGGACGGGATACCAACGACCCTAATGAAGTTGATTCTAAGCGCTCCAGAGGCTCTACACATGGTGTCTCAACTAACAATAGACTCATCGAAGAAGGTCGACTTGGCCTGTAGGGAGCAAGGGTTTTGTCACTGCAAGGTTTACGAGCATTCGTGTTTGACCAGCTTAGACACCTGGGGAGAAGCACAACAAGGTCGCCAGCCTAAGGCAGGTGGCCGTGTTGAGGACGAAGCACCCTATAGGGTCAAACTGCCTGAGGATACGAACAGCCATCAGTTTCAAGAGTTACAACGCCAAATCGATGAGATCTGCAACAATCACTTTGGCTTAGGTGACATTGGTGCCCTAGACCTACCATTCACGGGCACTATTATGCGAGCCCCTAAGCCGCCCAAATTTAAGGTCTCATAAATCAAGGCCTATGACTGGACGGTAGATGCAGATGAGCATGTTGAGTTGTACCGAGGACACATGCTCCTTCAAAATGCTAGCAACGTAGCAATATACAAGGCCTTTCACTAAACCTTACCGAACCAGCTTGACAATGGTTTTAGTAACTCAAGCCAGCCTCCATCACATCTTTTTGGTAGCTCTCAGACGCCTTCTCGGTAGCCTTCTCCACCACCAAGATGAGGAGGAAGAAGATTACCTACATGTACGGCATCAAGTAAGGAGACAACAATGTCTGATATTACATAGACAGGTTTACCCGAGCTGCCCTCGAAGTCAAGCACGTAGAAGACAAGATCCTCAAGCATGCTTTCGTCGGGGGTCTCCGAGACGAGAAGCTTACTTGGTCATTGGCCTTCGAGCAGTCGATCACATTTTCACAAATGCTCGGCTATGGGCAAAGGTACGCTGATGCGGCTGAATATATGAAGAGCCGCAGAGAGGAGGCCGGCATCAATGGGACAAAGAAAGAGAAGAAGCAAAAGAAAGCACCAAAACAGGCCAATGCTGAGTAGACCAAAAAGCAGAAAAAGGAAAAGAAAGCCGAGAAGCCTAAAGCACCGACCGAAAAGTTCCAAAGCTACATGCCCCTAGTGGCCAGCATCGATGAAGTGCTCGCCCAGGTGAACGGGAGGAATTTGCTGGTGGCCTCACCCAAGCTAAAGGCCAGCAAAGCGAAGCGAGATCAAACCAGATATTGTGAGTTCCACAAGAATGTGGGGCACAATACTAGCGATTGTATTCAGCTGAAGGACCAGATTGATAGGCTGGTCCTAGATGGACACCTAAGGGAATTCGTTGAGCAAGTCTTAACTCCAAGCTCTGTAGCCGGGAGGAATGACCCGTCAGGCCGAGACACACCGAACTGCCCATGTAACAACGGTGGGAACACCCTGGAACCCCCAAACATCGTTCACACGATTTCAAAGGGCCGTGTCACCAGGGACACGTCGAGTGGGCGACGGGCTTTCGTCCGAGAAGCTTGGCTGGTCGAACGAGACGAGTTTGTCAACATGTCCAAGCATGTTAACAAGATCTGCCGCCAACAAGACACACCAATCACCTTTACCGAGGAAAAGGCAAATAAATTAATTCACCCGCACAACGATGCTCTCGTGTACGAGCTTGTACATCGCCAACAACATAGTACGGCGTGTACTAATTGACAATAGTAGCTCGACTGACATCCTGTTCAAGCAGGCCTATGACAAATTGAAGATCAGCAATGCTACCTTAGTCTCAATCCAGCGCCTCTTTATAGCTTCACGAGCTAATGCATCCGAGTAGTAGGGAAGGTCGGCCTGCCGGTGACCTTCGGAGAGGGTGCTGCTCGGGTCACATGCATCGTCGACTTCCTAGTCATCGACAAGCCCTCCCAGTATAATATCATTACCGGCCGCCCAACATTAAACGCATTGAAGGCCGTAGTCTCCACTTATCATTTGGCAATGAAATTCCCAACAAAGAGTGCGGTCGGGGTAATCCGTTTGTCACAGAGAGACTCCTGAGCTTGTTATGCCAATGCCGTCAAAGCGGCGTCGGCCCTACAACTAAACGACTCAGCCATTTACAAAGTCGATGAGATAGAGTTTTTTCGCTGACCAGGAGCCCAAGATGCCATCTGACCTCGACCTTCGAATGCCCGAGGAAGAGATGAGGGCTACCCCAGTCGAGGACTTAGTGTCGTTCAGCCTAGACCCCATATATCTTGAGAGCATGGTCCAGCTCAGATCCCAACTAGGACCTAAGATCCGAGCCGACCTCGAGGGGCTCCTTACCGAGTATCAAGACGTATTCATGTGGTCTCATGAGGACATGCTTGGTATCGATCCAAGTGTAATTTGTCACCAGCACAATGTCCGACCCGATCACAAACTGGTAATACAGAAGAGAAGGGCCTTCAATCTAGAAAGATACGTTGCTATTAATGAAGGGTCCAAAAGCTCCTAAAAGTAGGATTCATCTGAAAGGTCAAGTATCCGGAGTGGTTAGCAAACGTTGTCCTCGTCAAGAAGGCGAATGGGAAATGGCGGGTTTGTATAGACTACACTGACCTGAACAAGACCTACCCGAATGACTGCTTTCTACTTCCCCGAGTAGACTAGCTCATTGATGCGATGGTCGGGCACGAGCTGCTAAGCTTCATGGATGCCTATTCCGGATATAACTAGATATGGATGGCCGAGGAAGACCAGATAAAAACGGCTCTCGTTACCGACCAAGGACTATACTACTACGTAGTAATTGCCTTCGGGCTAAAGAATGCCGGGGCAACCTACCAGTGCCTAGTCAACAAGATGTTTGCTCGACTGATCAGCAAACAATGGAGGTCTATGTCGACGACATGCTAGTTAAATCTATCTGAATAGTTGATCACATGGCCAATCTCTGAGCGAGCTTCGACATTCTCTAGAAGTATGAGATGAAACTCAACCTAGCAAAATATGCGTTTGGGGTTAGCTCGGGTAAGTTTTTTCAGATTTTTAGTCAATCAACGAGGCATCGAGGTTAACCCAGCTAAGGCTCAAGCAGTTATTAACATGCATTCACCTCGAACAGTTAAAGAGGTGCAAAAACTTACCGACATGATAGCGGCTCTCTCTAGATTTGTCTCCTAGTCTACTGACAAGTGCCATTCGTTGTTTAAGGCACTCAAGGGGAGGTTTGAGTGGAGCAAGGAGTGTGAAGAAGCTTTTCAAAATTTGAAAAGATACTTGGCCATGCCCCTGCTCCTGTCCAAACCTTTACCAGGAGAAATATTGCACGCATACCTTGCTATATTCGAGAAGGCTATTAGCTCGGTCCTCACTTGAGAAGAAGACAAAGTTTAGAAGCCCGTCTACTATACGAGCCATGCATTCCAGGGTGCCGAGGAGCGGTACCCCCCACTTGAGAAATTGGCATTCACCCTGGTCACCTCTGCTCGAAAGCTGCGGCCCCACAATACGGGTCCCAATGAAATTTCCTCTTCGGCAAGGTTTTTAGAGCCTGGAGATATCAGGACAGATGGCCAAATGGTCGGTCAAGCTCGGCCAACATGACATTCATTTTGTACCAAAGACAGCCATCAAGGCTCAGGCCCTCGCAGATTTTATCGCTGAGTTCACCAATACCGAGCAAGGCACACCATTGGCTGAGAAGGCACCCGTGGAAGTATAGGATGCCCCCGGCTGTAGTGGTCACGCCACGTCAAAACCAGAATAGAAGGTTTTTGTTGATGGATCTTCCTATGTGGAAGGTTCAGGCACCGGGCTAGGTTTTAACAAGCCCGGACGGATACAAGGCAATCTATGCACTAAGATTCGACTTCAAGGCCTCTAACAATGAGGCAGAATACAAAGCACTCTTGGCCAGACTTAGAATCACCAGGGATCTTAGGGTAGGTCGTATAATCATCTATAGAGACTCAATGCTTGTCGTTCAACAAGTTACTGGGATATTTCAAGCCCAAACATAATCAATGTTTGCGTATTTACAATAGGTCAAGACATTGCTCGGGCAGTTTAAGTTTTACTCATTCATGCAGATCCCCAGATCGAAAAACTCCAAGGCCAATGCGCTTGCTCGGCTCACCTTAGGCCTGGGCGACAGTGAACTAACCTCGGTACCCATTGAAAGATTAGCCGAGCTAAGCATTAACAAAGAAGTAGTGAGTGTAGCCGTAGAACAAGAGACCACATGGATGGACCCGATCATCCGATACCTGACCACAACTGAATTGCCTGGCGACTGAGAAGAGACATGTTAGATTCACAACAGCTCGGCTCGGTATTCGATGATCGACTGAAAAGTTATATTGATGAGGCTATATTATGCCATGTTGAAGTGCGTTGGGCCCAAAGAAGCCGAATATCTAATGAGGGAGATCCACGAAGGCCTATGTGGTAACCATTCCAAGGGGCAATCCTTAGCCCAAAAATGTCTTCGATAGGGCTATTACTGACCGACCATGAAGAAGGACTGTAAGGACTTTATGCAAAAATGCCTCAAATGCTAGCAATTCGCAAGACTGCCCAGACACCATGCCAAGCCACTCACCTTAGTAACATCAGCATGGCCATTTGCAAAGTGGGCTATTGATCTGATCGGGCCCCTTCCTTAAGCCCGATCCCAATTTAAGTATTGCATTGTGGCCATTGACTACCTCACCAATGGGTCGAGGTAGAGCCATGCACCAACATGACTGAAGCCAAGAGTACCAACTTTGTTTGGAAAAATATCATTTGCCGATTCAGAATCCCACATACCATCGTGAGCGATAATGCAAAGCAGTTTGAATCCTCAAGTCTTCTCCGCTTGTCCAAGCGGCTCGGCATTAAGAAAGTTTTCTCCTCTCCGAGCTATCCTCAAAGCAACGGGCAGGTAGAAGCTGTCAACAAGACGATCAAGGACAATTTGAAGAAAATGATCAAGGGCCTCAAGGGAGCATAGATCGACGAGCTCCTAAAAGTGCTCTGGGCTTACCGAATGATTGCCCAGACAACTATCAGAGAGACCCCATTCTCGCTCGTGTATAGAGCAGAAGCATTCATCCCGGCAGAGGTGGGACTCTCAAGCTTCAAGGTCGAACAATACGACAAAATTTGAAATACTGAGGTCATGATGTTTGAGCTGGACTTGCTCGAGGAGAAAAAGAACCAGGCAACGATTCGTAATGCAGCTCGAAACTAAGTCGTTGCTCGATACTACAACAAGCGGGTCCAACCGAGGAGTTTTAAGGTTGGAGATTTGGTGCTTAAAAAGGTCATGGTTCAGCAACCCGAGGTGCCTTTGGTTCAAAATGGGATAGACCGTATAAGGTCGTTGGAATCGTCCAGCCAGGCACCTATAAACTATTTGATATGGGAGGCAACTTGCTCAGTTATCCTTGAATACTGAGCTCCTAAAGAGATTCTTTTGTTAATCAACGCCAGAAATCCTTTTTGATCTCTGGCTATATTCTTTTTGTAACTAGGCCTATTAAATAGGACTGGAATGTAAATATTATACATCAATGAAATGTAAATTCTTACATTGTTCCATCGAGCAATACATGTTAAAGGAAGACATAAATCTTGAAGAGGGATACCGTAACTCTAGCCCGGGGGACTAGGCTATAACTCCCCAAGAGGGAGAGTCATCCTGACTAGCCAGACTAGGGGAGCTAATCAGTATTTCGTCGACTATTAGTCTATCCCCATATAGACCATTAGACAGAGTCGCCCTAGCATAACTATGCTTGACCAATATTAGACTTGTAAAAGTTCTCATATACTTAAACAAGTCTAGGGGGCGACAGGGTATAGGGTACCATATGCTGTTGTGCTCTGCCCGACTGAGAAATGGGGGTTTCCTTGCTCTGATAAACTCAGTAATCATCGAGACATTAAGCTCGACAACGATAGAATTGAAAAAGGAAAGCTTGGAATACAACGGTCTAGGAACAATTCTCCAGAGGAACACCAAACTTTGAGTTCCCAATTCAGTCCCGAAGCCGAGGTCTATGCTAACTCGGTGAGACGAAGGTAGCTCTATCCAAGAACAATTGCACTTGGGAAAAATTCTCCCGAAGCCAAGGAACTCCTCACCGAAAGTATGAAAATATCTATCCGAGAACAATTACACTTGGGAAAAATTCAAAAACAAAATAAATAAAAGTCCAAGAAGCAATGAACTTAGAGAAATAAAATTTTCATTACATAAGAGTGATGGGGAGGTACAATTAACCGGGCACCTCCCAAGCCCGGGTAAACAAAAAAGGAAAAAACGAAGCTAAGCTTGGGCCCGTTCTCTAGCATTACCGTCTCCTCCGTCTCCACCTTTTTTGTCCTCGTCATTCTCGTCGTCTACTTCGATGACCTTGTCCTGTTCTGGCTGTTGTGTCGTGCTTTGCTCTAGCTCAATGATCAATGACCAATCAAAGCCTGCAGCCTCGGTAGGGTTACGAATCAGGTAGTCTCTGAGGTCCGTCATGCCGAAGTAGTAGTAGTCAGCGTACTTCGAGGATGCCTTGAACTCCTTCACGGCTTGGGCGAGTCAGCCAGGCAGCTTCTCCTATGAATGCTGGTTCTCAGCCTGTGAAGCTTTCAGCTAGTCCCTGAGTAAAGCAACCTCGTTCCTTACCTGTTCAGCCGATCTCCTCGCCTCCTCCACTGCTGCCTTGGCCTGGTCGACCTCTTTTTTAGCCTTCCTAGCCTCATCCTTGGCCCGGGAAAGAGCTTCCTTGGTTTGTTCTAGCTCGATGTTCTTGGCGCCGAGCTCTTTCTCCACCTCATCCTTTTCAAGGATGGGTTTTTTGTGCTTCTCCTTCTCCAGGTTGAATTCTTTTAGCCTGGCTATATAGGCCAGGTCAAAGAAGATGCATGCCTGAAAAAGCAGGGATTAGCATGTTGAAAAAATACAAATCAAATGAAGCTTGGAACGAAGTAATTACTTACCTTGGTAGCAGGAGCGGAAGGCAGCGCTGGATAGGCCCTCAAAATCCTCTCCCCAGAGGTTTTGCAGGAAAGATTCATCAGGCACTGCATCCCCAAGGTGCTCAAGGACGTGACGGCGGTAGTTAACTTTCCTCCGTCGAAGGGCCTCCCGAGGGAGGCACCATGGTTGTAGCGACAACGGGAGGTTGGGTCTCACTAGACGAAGCTCTAGTCCTCGTCGACGGGGGTGGGGGTACTTGGACTGAACTGGATGGTTGGTCGAACCATGGAGGCAACTCCGATCTCGCTCGGAGTCCTCTTCCGCTTCTTACTGGCCATGACCTTTCCCTTTTGGTAGTGAAGGCGCTCCATCATGGCGTGCCTTTCCTCGGCATTACTTTGTTTGGACGACATCTCTGTGAAATCAAAATCCTCCAAGTCAAGACAAGCTTGGCTAAAAAAAAAAAAACTCAAGGCTAACCTTCAATATAGAGCTGGCCAGGTGGGCACAGGCCAAATCATGTCCTTAAGGTCCTTGTCTGCCACGGGTGGCTCCACATCGAAGGAGCCACTCGACGAGTCCTCGGTGCTGGACGATGATGGCTCCCTCGCCGGCCACCTAGATTTGGAAGTACTTGGCCCTGGGATGTCCACGGCACTTGGCCTTGCGACTATCACCTATCCAACCGACTGGGCAGGTTAGATGTTTAATGGGGGATTGATTCTGTTGGGTTCCCCAAACCAGCCATAATGGGAGAGGGTCTCCTTCCCAAGTAGGAACAATTGTTGTCTTGTCGGCTCTGGCTTCTTGAACAGGTCTTCGACCTCCCTGATTATATGGCTCGGTGCCCACGGCCTCTTAGACCACACGTGCCCTTGTTCAAATGTCCTCGGGATACACTAATCTGGAGGGACGGCCTTGCCAGCTTGGGCTAGATAATTACCCCCGACGTAGAACCACTCGTATTTTTAGAGTTTGTCTGAGTCAGGGTTGCCCAAAATAAAGTCCTTCCTAAAGCCGGTGACGTAGTACTAGCCAGACTGCCAAGGAAGCTTCTTTATTTTATAAACTTGTTTAAATGCTTCCCACGACATCTCGGTAGCCTGGTGGTACCTCCATGGAATGTACATCCTGATCAATGACCTATAACTGTTCGGGTTAAGCTGAGCCGAGCATACATTCAAGTCGTTTAGTACCCGACGGAGGAAAAGATGGAATGACAGGTGCAGCTCAGCCTTGAAAAACTCTACATATAATGTTATACACCCCTCGAGCGGAGTTAGGGCTAAGTCGCTCTCCTCCGACGCGATGAGGACGACATCGTTCAGAATGTTGAACTCGATGTGCAAATCCTCGAGCCGAGACTCCGTCATTGCGCTAGAGTAGGTTGTTGCTGAAGTCTATCCGGGCCAGGTCACTTGATAAGCAGTCACTCCCTGGACTCGAGTGACTCAAACCCTTTCGTCCTCCTCTTCGGCGGCACTCATCACTGGCTCGGTCTCCTCGATGGCTTCCTCATAGGATATGTCCATGGTCACCCTGCCTATGACCTAGATAGGGGCCCTGGTTTCTCAACCGGAGGTGCTTGGTACATTGGCGACTACCTCCAGCTCGACCCATTCTTGTTTCCTAGACATGCCAGCAGTGGCCACCCTGATGTAGGGATCCTCGCCCCTACACAACCTCACTAGGCGCTCCCTATCTAGCAGGTTGAGGAATTCCTGTTCGGGGACTATCGTCGCATTGACCCTTAGTACTTCTGCTAGCCAGTCAGCCCCTTCTTATTCTGAGGATATTCCTTTTATGTTGACCTCTGCGAAAGTCGACTCGGTCTCTAGAATACTTTCCTACTAGGAAACATCAATGTTTTAGGAGTCGGATAGGTCACTCATTTTTTTGCGTTCCTTGGGAAATTACCTATTCGGGTGGTGGAAGCTTGGGAACGAAAAGTTCTCAGGTTGGAAACTACAGCTCGGTAGTTAAAACTCAAGAGTAGTAAATGTGGCCCTGATTGTATATGAAAATGATAGGAAGAAAGGTCCTATTTATAGTCGCTTTCGATGGGAAACTCAGGCAAGAAAAATGATGAGGTGCGATGATTACGCTTGTCAGGGAGGCACTCGCTCGCATTGCGACACGTGTCCCTCTGGGCTTCATTGCGTGGCCTTTCGTCTCACACTACCTCGGGACGTCGCTTGGTCTTCTATCCTAAGCTGACCTCACCCACTCGGCCCGAGCACCGACTAGGTGAACTGGGGGGCTACTGTTGAGGGAGCTCGGCGCTGCCGTCGAACAGCTGTACTCCAGGTGGTCGGCCAAACAGCTCGACAAAGCTACGGGGGAGCTTACTACTGATCCTAATGAGCCTGGATCTCTTGTCTGAGGTGCTTTTCAAGGTCTTCTGGGCCGCACCTCAACAGGCTGCCTCCTCAGATTGAGTACCAGCTTAGGTCAGATTCTTCTCACTTGAAAGTGGGTTGCTACTCGCCATCACTGGCCAACAGATGGCAAACAACTCACCATCGGATGGGAAGTAATCCACCGACGGAGGAGGGTGACACTTGTCCTTTGCCACTTAATACGCCTTTATGTGACACCCAGGTCGTGGGCAAAACCCACCTAACACCTGGTCCAAATGGTAGCCTATAAATAGGATGCATTTATTGTATTCTGGCATGCATGCTCCATCCCACATAACCAATTCCCGTTCTCTACCGAACAACTCCTGCCTTGAGCATCGAAGAGCCCTTATCTGTTGATTGACCTGTCCTTAACTTGCCTCCAAAGCATCCCTTCTCTTACTGCAGGTCTACCCGATCTGGTAGAGACAAACAGGAAAGAGCTGAGCACCGTGCACAGCCGCACATGGTGTTGATCTGCTGTGAAACTTCGGTAAGCATCAACACTACTTATCAAAGATAAATCACGAATGTAGCACATAGGAGGAGGTGTTATGTTGGTTAATTTTGCGATAATTAGCATGTTGCGTCCTTGAATCCACCTGTTCGTCTTATATTTATAACAATTCTCAATTGAGATAACAACTAAAGGGGTGTCACAAGTCACAAACTCGTATATTTCGTTTCGCTTTTAAGTCATACCATTGTGTTGTGTAAAGAATTGTCGGCCCTAGTTGTTCTTTATCAATTTGTTACTTACAGTAGTTCTTAATGCTAATTTGCCCTTTTTAATATGAATTAAACTCATTAATTCTATTGGGTTTGGTGCCCTAAAAGCTGTGACATTGTACATATTGTTAATAAATAAATAAAGTGACATTTATTATTATTTTGGTTGCTTATATGTGTTATGAATACATTTATAAACATTGAGAAAATTCTATGATTATTTATGTTACTATAAATTTAGCATATAAGTGTTATATGCTTAGGGATAAAATTTATAGATAATAATCTAAATAGTTCGTAATAATTAATTAAAGTTTGACATCTTTAATTAAATATTACAAATACGGTCCAATCTCATTTAGAATGAAATAGTCATTATCCGGGTTATTAATGTAGAGACATTAGATTTGAGGTACTTTATATAATGAGATAATATAGGACTGGACCAAATAAATTATAAATCTCTAATAATCATCCATTACAAATAAAGTATTCAAATTTATCACTATGATGATCATATATTTGACAGTCTTAATCCTGAGTATTTATTAGACTCGTATTTATGATATTATATTTTTTGACTTACGTGGTAAGATTTGTCTAAGCACATATCATAACTTAGCATCTTGGAAACATAATGTAATAACTAGCTGGGAATAATATTATACAGATAAGGAATCCATTCCTTCCTTATGGAAGTTAGAAAAATAGTTCTCTTGAGTTATAATTTGAGGTTTGAACAGTAGAGCGCTTGTTCAAAATAAGATTATGAATTAATTGTTCATTAGAGAATTATTGGAACTCAAGGTAAAGATATAATAAGAGAGGTAAACGAAAATTGAACCTAGCTCTTATTATGAACTATTTATGGAGGACTGACTTATATGTAATGATTATATAAATGGGCTACACGTTTATTTTTTTTTGAGTAATTTTACTATAATCTCAAGAGTTCAGTTAAAGGTTTTTAGTGCAACAACACTAAAATTAATAAATTTGGCACATTACTCAAAGAGTTTAATTAATTGTCAAATTTATTGGAGCTTGGGTTATAGGTCTATAGGTCCCTAATACCACCTCTATAACACTATATTGAATTTATGCATAGAATGAATTATACATATTTAGTTTGGAATTATTGAATTCTGAATTAATTATTTCACACTTGAATTATTAATGTGACATAGAAAAATTTCTCTGTGACACATAATGTAATGTGATAAATGTTGTCACATTTAACTGAACATTAGTTAATTAATTAATTGATTATTTTTAAAATCTATTCTTAAGTAAATGTGATTTATTTTTTAATTTAGATTTAGATATATACATATATATATATGGTTTTGAACCAAATCTTTTTATATATAGGATTTTATAATATATTAATATATATATTAATATAAAACAAAAAAAAAAGAAATGTAAAGTTACGTTTCACGTTTTTACTTTTATATATATATATATATATATAAGGAATTACGTGAATCATTTCACGTTTTTACTTTTATATATATATATAAGGAATTACGTGAATCACAACGTGATTCGTTAAAAAAAAAAAGAAGAGGAATTTAGTTTAAGTAAACTTTAACTTATATATATATATATATATATATATATTAAAAAGTTAAACTTTTTTTTTATTTTTTTTTAATTTTTTAAAAAAAAAGGGAAAGAAAAAAGGTTAGAATCATGCAAATATATCATTTCCTTATATATCTGATATGGTGGTTATTTCAAATGGGAAATCAATTGAAAAATTACTAATGGCTCATATATAAAAAGGGAGAGATAACAGTTATCTCAAGATTTTTTTTTTTCATTCACGTAACTTTTGCAGAATACTCAAAGAGAAAAACTGAGAGTTCTTCTCTGAAAAAAAAAAGTCTGCTATCTCATGTGTTGAGTATACAGCTGATTCATAAAAGTATGAGGTTAATTCATTCTTACAGTTTGACGCCTACTCGTCTTTCCATTAGTGTGGAGGCCTGGATTGGAAGATCGTAGTGTCAAAGAGGAAAGCTAGGATACCCTGATAGCCTTCAAAAAGGTTAGTAAAATTCCTAAAGCTTTCTATTATTAAAATTATATATCTATTCCCGATGAACAAAGTTTTTAGAAAATTTTTTGTTTGTCAACGATCTGTTCTTTACGTTGCGTTTCATATTTTAATTCCAACAAATTCTTTCTTCTGATAAATTAGAAGATGACGATTAGCTAATTTCCACGTCTACAAACCATTTTATAAATAATCTGGAATATGTATCTATATCGTTATCTAAGTACTTTTAAATAAGTAAGTAGTGTGCAAGAAATAGTTAGATTATTCACAGGATATAAAAGAAAATAATTTGTATTTTCCTTTTCTTGGTAATGATAATATCGCATCATGTTGCATGTATTTTCATGAATGATCTCTTCAGAACATGCAAAATAAATTTAATATGCTATAGCATTTTAGGTTTTGACTAACATTTTTCTCTGATCTTCTAATTGGGCCAGCTTAAGAGTATCAGTTATACATTGCATTATTATCAATAATTGACTAGCTAATAAGCTAAAGTTTCTCTCTGCGTACACGTATATAGTAAACAATTACAACTATTAATCAGGCAGAAATACTTGCTTGGCTATAGAATTGTTCTTGGAGATCATCTAATTAGTATAATTTTAGTAATTTTAGATTGCAAAACTTAATTGGAAGACGTCATGCTCACAAAAGAGAAAAGCATGCAGTTATTTCTCTTGATAGAGTCACCAATTAGTTTCCTAGAGTATATCGTGGCCCTAGAGCTTTCTATTAAGTTAACCGGAAGTTAATTAAGAATATATATTCAGAGCAGGTTAAATGGAAATATAATTAGCAAGTGATCATGTATTAGACGAAGAGACTTCAAAATCAAGCCCAATAAAAGGCGAAAGCAAAATACATATATATATATATATATATATATATGTATGTATATATAGTAAATCATCTCATCTTGATAAACTAACTTCAATTGATTATTGAAAAAATAGGGTTTATTAAGGATTTTCTTCTATTCTAATGATTAAAGCTAATTAATTAATTGTTTTATGTAACATAACTCTTGAAATGTACAACTTTATCCCTTCAAAATTTATTCCCTTACTAAGTAATCCCTTCCATTCAATTTGAATAATTTTTAGACTTTTTTTTTTGGAATCATTTGTATATATATTTTTTCCCAAAACTATGTTGTTTATGTTACTATGTCTTCTTGATGACTTTAAAGATATACTACTGTATCCTTTCCGTTTTCAAGAAATTCATTATGCCCAATTATGTTGGGTTTAACAAAATAATATCATTTTTCCTCTAATTTTGGGGACTTTCGCATCAACTCTCTCCGTATATCCACAACCTACTTACATATGGCATGCGCCATGCACCCAAAATCCATGCCTACAAAAATGCTAGTTAGGAGTTTTTCCTTGAAAGGCAAACCTAGATCTTGTATGTGTATGCATAAGTACAAACGAAAGTACACAAAAAACCTACACATAAATAATTATACATATAAAAATATTCCTCCAAAATTTCAACTTGATTTTTTCAAACCCAAAAAAAGGGAGAAAAAAAAAAGAATATTACAAGAAAAACATTTCAATAAAAAAGGGAAAAACTCAAATATAGTAAACTTTCAAAGTTTGGGAAGTTTATATATCCGAGATTACATTAGAATTTGAGAGATATTGACCTAAATCTTTGCTGATATCGGTTTGACCAACTTACCATACCAGACTAATTGTTATCACTGCCTCTTACATCTCCACCGTGACTCCGTCCTTATACATATCACAATCAAACCTTATGATAAGCACATAAAATAGAGCTCAAACACAAGAAAACAAAGTCATAAAATATCATGGAGAAAAAATTTCTTCGAAGGGGCCCTAAAAAACCACCAATTTCCGTCTTTCAAGCAGATAAGGTGTTCATTAAGAAGATCCTCTCAAGAAACTCATCAGTTGGCAATTGCTCGTCTCGTTTAGAAAACTTCAGAACTCCAGCTGAAGTCCCCTTCAAATGGGAATCTCAGCCCGGAAAACCCAAAGACCCCCCAAAGGGTGACTTTTTCCACCCTCCGTATGCCGATCCGCCGTCGTCCGCAGAGGCGCGTGCACAACACTTGCCACGGCCACCCCCACGCGCCCCCATGCCTGTGGTGTCCGAGTGGGAGGTTAATAAGGTTCGGTTATGGAAGAAGCTGATTGAGAGAGGCCACAAAACGGTTAAGAAGGTTAGACTGAAGGCGGTGGTGGAGGCGTCAATCACGGCGGCGCGTGGTTCGGTCTTGTTTGGGGGTTTTGATGGAATATTACCCAAATCCAATTATTACCGTGAATATTTCAGTTCATCCATTGCTCCAAGTTCGTCCCACTATTCTTCTTCATCGTCCAACAATTGCCCTTCCTTGGACGGGAATTTAAAACTGCAAAACTTTGCCAAGGGGTTCATTAAATGGATCTTTTAGATCATATATATTCCGTTTATTGCGATGACTATATGTATTGTCATGATGTATTTTATTTTGCTTTTCGTCTGCATTAAGCTTGAATCTTTTGATATGCTAATCTATATTAGCGTGTAAAGTTGTGACTAGTTCACATTGCATGCAATAGTGTTCCTCTTTTTTCTATGCATTTTTTGCATGCAATAGTGTTCCTCTTTTTTCTATGCATTTTGCATTATCCATGTGCAATATGTATTACTCAAGAATGTTTTCGTTTAATATTGGTCGTTAGAAATAACAGTTAATTTGAGATGTGTGCATTTATATATATATAGCATAAATAATGAACAATACATACTTTTTTTCCTCGATGAGTAATACATATATGTGTTTGTAATAGATATGTGCTTGGCGGAGATCAGTTTTTATAAGCACTTTATTGTAATCCTTTTTGGCTTGGAAATATATCTTCTTTTTACAAACAATCGGGGATAGTAAGAAATTTATAAACAAAATAAGTAAAAGCCTTTTCACCCTATATTTTTGTAGTAATCTTGTTTAGTTTAATAGAAAGGTGGTGGTATCTTCAACCTTTTGAAGCTACAAGTACCACATGGCACCAAGTTTCCGAGGTTAGCGTTTAGGTGAAAGGTCATTCAATTTGTAAATTTTGTCGCCTATGATTTCTATTTATCATATTAGAGACTGAAATAGGAACCACCCTCTACTTGCATGGATTAAGAGGGAAGCCACTCCTTCACAGCATACAAATTCCATGTTTGAAGCCAAGATCGGGAGGGGGATAGCTCAATCCAAAGTTAAAAAATACTCTCACTTGTATTGGATTTTATATTCCGTACAAAAGGGAGGGATACATAATTATATAATAGATTTGGCCCACTAATCCTCTTACTGAGGCTATCTCTAACCGGACTCCAAATTGGAGATGGAAAAATAATTGAGCTCCAACCCAACATTAAAAAACTCGAAATTGCAGTTGTGAACAACGCGACATTAAGTATGGCGTTGCATTGTTCACTTGACGCTTACCTTTTCTCTTTAATTGTAAAAGTTTTTTTGAGAGTTTGATAATAAAAAAGTGACCTATTTTGTATTTTTATAATTCTTATTTTACTCCAACTATATACTTTTTAATAAAAATTTCTTCTTTTTGTATCCTTTCTTTACTAATATACGGATTTTTTAATTGAGATTATTTTCATCATCATCATCACCATCATCATCATCATCGTTATTATTATTATATGTTAACATTTATAATGAACTAATTAAAATTAAGGTGTAATGCAAAAAACACAAATGCTAAATACAAGCTTAAAATAAATGTACGCTAATTAGATATCACTAATATTAATTAAAAAAACAACATAATTTTTGTGTTTATGTTTATTATTAAATGTAAGGTATGGTTCGCTTATTTCAATTTATGTAATGCCATATTTAATCAACATAATGTTTAGTAATTGAAATATTTTAGTTAATTAAATGTAATTAATAAATTTATTATTTTTAAGGGTTTGTTGAATAATTAAATATACTATTACGATAATATGTTAAATAATATATAATAAGATAATTAGTGAAATCGATCAATTGTTAGGAATTAATGAAAAGAAAGATAAAGGGAATATTCTTCTTAGGATAATATTTGAATTTATGAGTTGGAGATGGAGATAAAATTTGATGTATTTTTGGCGTTAAAACAACTCTATTTTGAAGCAATAAGTTAGAGATGGTATAATATTTCTTTTTATGTTCTAATAATATTATACTAAGTCAATTAAATTGTTTTAAGTGACATATGACATTTTAAGTAATGTACCTAATATGATATTTTAATTGAAATGTCGTGAGATTATTAGAGGGACTAGAAAGAGAAAAAAATAAGGGGACATGAAATTTAAATCCCCTATATAACATATACTCCTGTTTATTAGCAATAAAATTAAAAATTAAAAAGATAAGAAAAATCCCACTAATTTGAAAATTTCTTGGAATATTAATTGAGGATGTTGATGAAAAAGAGAAATCAAAGGTGTAAAAGAAGCTCAAAATTTTACTTCTTTCAAATTTAGATTAGAAAAAAATACCTGTCCCACTCTAGAAGAACTATCCTTTTTTCATATGTCTTTGAATACACGATTTGACTTGTTCATTGTCTTTCGTATCGTATGTAGATTTGGAAAATGCTTTATGTTGGATAAGTTTTATCGTTTAATACCTTTTCTGTCCAACAAAATGAAGTATCTCTCTTTCAGTCAAAACGCTGACGGTCTTGTAAAAGAAACAAATCAATTTTAAGGGAAGCTTTTACCCCTGGTAAAGAAATTAAAATATCTCGTTTTTTAGGGAAAATATCAAGTTTTTTTAGCTGATGAACAAGGACTATTTTATAAGACCAATAATTAAATGATGTTACTACTATAAGAATACAAAAAGGTAAATTTTTTGTCCCTTTTTAGAGAGAGCAAAATAGAAAGTTTATTGTTATGATTATTATTATTGTGATTATTATTATTATTGAACTTAGAAAGTTTGTTATTGGGATGATTTTGATTATATAATTTGTTCCAAAGAAAGATTTAACAAGGAACAGTTTCTATCTGCTGCGTGAAATATTTTCCCACGGGGATAGAGCGTCAATGTAAATAAATTAAAGTGGTATCTGGAATTTTTAATCCTCATATATACAAGCGATAAATTTTTAACTCCGACTAGATTTGATCATCTTGCATATTAGATTTGGTCACAAGCTCATTATATCATTATTTTATAATCAACAAAATCAAATTCCTTGTAGTTGTTATGTTGGACATTGATTGGCCCACGTGAAACGTTCATATTGAACGTCAACCACCATTAACCGTTTGACATTAATCAGAGACAGGTTTTGGACAAAATTTGGACAAAAATAACCGTCTCACCCGTGTGATAGGAACGGGTATAAAATTGTGATTCCTATTTGGGTCCCTAAGCATACAAAACATTTTCAGAAAATCAGAGCACCATCAAGTGAGTTTTGCAAGTGCTTAGAAACTCAAATACATCGTTGCAGTCGAAGGAAATTCGTGTAAAAAACAGAGCAAGCAAACGACAATAGCTGGAGGTATTTAACGATCCATTTGCTTCCGCATTTATGAATTCAATTGTTTCATATTGTTTTAGAAACAACATTTGGCATCAGAGCCAACTTAAAAAACGCCTCTGCCAATGTTGTTTCTAAAACAATATGAAACAATTGAATTCATATGCGGAAGCAAATGGATCATTAAATACCTCCAGCCATTGTCGTTTGCTTGCTCTGTTTCTTACACGAATTTCCTTCGACTGCAACGATGTATTTGAGTTTTTAAGCACTTGCAAAACTCACTTGATGGTGCTCTGATTTTCTGAAAATGTTTTGTATGCTTAGGGACCCAAATAGGAATCACAATTGTTTCATATTGTTTTAGAAACAACATGTTAATCATGTTTAAGACTTTGTGCTCCAATTACCTCTTTTCCTTAATTTCTCCAGCTAGCATTTTCTTTATCTTTTTTTCCTTTTCGGCCAAAAATTTTATTTAGCTCTTTTACTGTAATTTGTTTGATTAGTTCACACACAAAAACACATGTTGGAGTTCCGGTGCTGAATAGGAATAAATTACCAATCAAAACACAATGGCCTAAAAAAGGCTTATTTGCACTATTGTCCTGTGAATTTGTTGCTCATTTTTAATGTGGCGCTCGCTTCATGAAGTTTTTATTTTGACAATTAGCGATCCCTTGAATTTACGCATATGTTGCAAAACTCTAGTTAAAAGTGGTGTGTCTTTTTTCACATTTCACTGTTTAAACTAAGAAGGTTCAAATTTGATTCTCTTGTGCATAATTGAATCCACTATTGTTTAGATTCTGGAAATTTTGAGCATCTGTAACATCTACATTTAAATTCTGATCCAAACTAGCTGTGTGATAAGTAGATAAACTATGATTTGGAACTATGAATATGTTTGTTTTTGTATATACTGTGTTGCAGCCTATATTGTGGTGCACTGATGGGCTATCAAGAATGTCCTTATTTTACTAAAACGGTTCTCCTTTGTAATAAAATGACCTAAATTTACTGCCAATGCATTTACCAATTTATCTTCATCCTTCAATTTGAAATTTTATGTATAAGTTCTCTCATTTGCCCTTTGAATGTTTTGTTGCTGAATTTGGCATTCTGCTTGTGTCCTCTGAAGTTTCTTCTGTCAGCTTGGGGAGATTTCAGAGGTAGCTGAGAGATTTGGCTTCGTGAACCGTGCTCTTATCGAGTATAATCGTGATTTGTTGCGGAGTCCACTGTAACAAAATAATCAGGATTTGCTGCCGAATACAACGCAATCATAAATGATGACATTTGAGCAGTCATGATTTATCTTTGGGAAAAGGTGCCTAATTGTTTTTATTTGTGAAGCCTTTGATTGTCCAATGCTTTAGAGGAAGAAAAGACTATAGAGCTATTAATTGCAGCAACCAATTTTCTGTGTCTCCATCTCTATTCATTTGAGACTGTTCTCTGTAGAATCATGTAAAATATGCAGTACTTATTTTACAGAGGATCCATACTATAAATGGTCCTTATCCTCAATTATGGCCTCAGGTTATCAGCCATAATTTTTATGCCATATAGAGAAATCTTTTGAAGAAGAAACCATCAGGAAAGAGCTAAAGTTCAGCATATGGTTAAGCTGAAGAAAACTAGTTACCTTGCAGCAAATTAATATTTTAATTGTAACCAATTTCCTTTTCTAACTGATCTATGTGTATGTCACTTATCAGACCAATCTCTTTCACAGATTGCCGCATTCAGACCAATCTCTTTTACATGATTAATGGTCAGCCTCAGAGCAGCAGCCTCTCCCACCTTCAGCATTTGCAAAGAAGCCTTTTTGCAGAAATGATCCACTTAGCAGCGCCTAAATAGTTCCTCGCAGCAGCCACCACCACATGGAAAAGCCACATGATCACAAGTGATCTTCTACCACCAAAAAGGAGGGAGGGAGGCTGCCACTTGACCACCTCCCGCAAGTCTTGAGGGAGACCACTCTGTTGTTGTCAAACATAACTCCCACGTGAATCAGCTCACTTCAAATATGCCAAAGGTGACCACATAGGATAGAGAATAAGAGTAAAAGGTTAATCTTAGATCCGAAAATGAGCACCATAGTCCAACAGATCACCAGAAAGGATGATGGTATTGGCTCAGTATGCAAACCACCCGGCATAGGGAACCACAGACCGCCGAATAGATTTGCAGCAGACTATAATCTTCATGGAAGTTACAGGAAACACCAAAGAGAACACCTCAAACTTCCACTTGGCAATGGAGGGCTCATGCCTATTACACAATGGAATGACCATATAGTAGCAGTTCAAAATGATGCAGGAATTTATAGCGGGTTGCCAAAAAAAAAAAAAATTCCGAGTTGTAGTAGTAAAATGTTGGGTAATGTGTTCCTCTTCTGTCGTGCAAAATAAACATGCTTTGGCAGCCAAAAGTTGCTATATTGTGCTGTGCTAAACGTGTTCCTGTGTTTACTAATATGGGACAACAAAAGTTCAATTCTAGCGCGAAAGAAGCCATAATTAATTAACACATTATCCGGAAAAATCTCAAGAACTTTGATTTAACGAACTATCTTAGATCATTCCCTGTGGTTTTCCCTAGAGATGTTCTCTCCCATAGATTACTCTAATTCTTACAGACTAAGAAGATTATTCTCTAACCAACCCCCAAAAAAAAAAAATAAATAAATAAAAAAGAACTCTTATCTATTTAACCTTAAGGACTTGAATTATTATTCTGAAAAAGACTAAATTTCCCTGCAACCAACAAACTAATCTATGCTAACATCTAATTGGTCATCAGGTTCTTTCATTTTGTATGGTTTCTTTTTCCCAAACTAACAAAAAGTTCACAAGTTGTGTTACCATTACTGAAGTTGGATATTAACATATTCAAGTTAGATATATGTTACTTTGCTTTTGGTCATATCATTATTTGAATGGCATCAAGTCTGAACTGTCAAAAGCAAAGACTAAATACTGAAAAAAAAAGAAGAGTAAGTTTCTACTTCCACTTTTATGCTCCTCAAAGCATATATTTGACTTTAACTTTGTATTCTTTTTCAGAACAAGAAGAAAAGAAAGTATAGTGGTGTGGGCCGTAGGAAAGCTCTTAGTCCTTGACAGCGCCTTAATGAAAGGAACTATAAGGGGTGGGGAATGACTCCTTTGTCCTTTTAATTGAGGAAGTGTAAACTGTAATGAGCAAAGTTCAGAACTTTGCTCTTGAATGAGATAGGAAATAACTATATTGATACTTTTTAATTATTGTTATGCTTCTTGTGATTCTAGTGCTAATGTTGGTTGGTACTCATAGTTATTAAATGACCAAGTAATAATTGTTGTGGTAAAAAGAAATGACTTAACATAAAGTTAAATGTTGTCTGGTTCATTATTGTGAGGTTATAAACAGTAATTAAGTGCCTAAATGAAAGTGTGAAAGGTGCATGGAGTAGCGAAATGGACGATTTCGCTACTCATGAGCTATTCCATAGTCCTTTCCATGGCATGCTGTCAAGAGCCAATTTTGGCAAGACTTGGGAAATACCACCAGTCCACACCTACATGTATGCTTCCCAGGTACAAAAATCACCCTTTTGGTGTGTGTGTACGAAAACTTACTGGATTCGATACTTCCCTGATTAAGGTTGAAACTTCGTTGACTGAAACTCTGTTTGACTGAGAAAGGACATTCTCATAAATTCTTTAATTATCTTCGTCCCTCGCCTAGGGTACTAAGTCGCTTGTTGAACTCCCACAAAAAATAGAAGGAGAAGAAGCAGAAGAAGACGAAGAAGAATTGAAGAGGAAGAAGAAGATACTCCCTTGTGGGATTGCTACAATTGATCGTTGATCGCCTTTAAATTTGTTGTGCATTAAATGATGGCCATAACGCTGACACTCCTTGTAAAATCAATCATAAGCATGATCGACCCTCCAAAGCTGCACTCCTCGATCACAAGGATGATCAACTAATCAGAAGCAAAATTTGAAGTCAACCTCTGAAGCTGCATGACTCTCTCTAGAGTTGCTGCTGTAATGCTAAAATCTCGATTCTAACATGCCAAATACAATATGCATAACAAAAGATTAAAGGAAGCGTGTAAACTTAGTACCTCCTGCCATTGCACTCCACTGTGTAATTCTGCCTTTGGTTGCTGTAGTCGAATATTGCAGCACTAGTTTTGGATGCTTTTATCACTCAAGCACTCAATACGATGGTGTATATTCTAGATGAGAGAGAGGTGATAGGGACCAAAACCTTTTGTTCAACACAATGAATGTGAAAATTTCCTTTTTGTTTCTCTGCTTTACATTTCCTCCCATCAAGGAAATATATAGCACCCAAAAAAAAGAGTTACCAGGTGAACTTAATTTTGAAACCGATGCAACAGTTACAGCTGCAAGCAATCTAGTTCGCTGTGGGAAGCATGTTTTCGGGTCAGGTGTTGGCATGTAGCACTTCTTTGTTCATGTGATGTAATCCCAAGTATGAGATTCTGAAACTAAATTTCCATGATCACAAGTATGAGATACTTTGAAGGCATTCTGAAGTAAAATCTAAAATAGACTCTTCAATTACAAGTAGTCGGCACTGTGAAGCTGCACTTGATCACAAGCATGATCTAATGATGATTCCTAAGCAATCTGCAGGCCTCGACCACATGCATGATTGACTCCAAAGTTGTTATACACCAAAATCACAAGCGTGATAAAACTCTTGAAGCTAAAACTTCTTGATCACAAGGCTTGATCAACTCCAAACCTGGCTGCAAGAAATCCTTAATTGCAAGCCATCTTCAGGAAATCCTCGATCGGTTCCAAGAGCGTGTTTGTTTTGGGAAGCACGTTTTCTGATATGGTTTGCGCGTGTTGCTGGCATATATGTAAGCGCTTTTTGTACATGTGATGACATCCATGGCGTCTTCCACAAATAGAATAACAATTGTTTATTTAGTAAAAAAGAAAAGAGAGAGGAAGAATTTAAATCTCAATGAAAACATGTCATACACGGGAGAACAATATAAAAGAATTTTAGATCAGGAACATGGGAATACCAGTCTTATGCATAGAAAAACAACCTAAGATAAAGAAAACATTATAAATCAGGATAAGAAAAATGACCACATATCATTGTACCCTGAAAACAAATAACACCCCTGAAAATATATGAAGAAGAACGCATTCTTTATGATAATTGATTTGATACAAGAATTACAATATGTTATGCTATTTTTTAAGGAAAAAAAATGCTATGCTATTAATTACAAAAGGCTATTGAATATAACAGAATAAAGAATGCAATAAAAATATATGTATTAAAAAAGACCATAGAAAACATTATGGTAAAAAGATTTCATCACTAAATACAATAACAATTGTTTTCATTCGAAAGAGGAAAGGTGATAACAATGAAAACATTCTCATGACTAAAAAACCATATCAATAAAGTACATAAAAGAATTAGATAAGTAATAATAAAATATTATTCTTAGCATGCAGTGCAAATGTTTAAAAGATGACGAAATGTGTTACTGTATACATCTACATGCAAAGTTCATCAGTAAATGGAAAAACATGTTATGATACTTATTACAATAAAGACATTAGAAACAAAGTAGCAAAAACAATAAAAATATAAGCATTATAAGAAAATGACAAAAGCAATAAAGACATCATAGTATAGCAGTCAACATGTTACATTAGTATAAGAATTAAAGAACATACATATAATAATATAGAAGGGAAAAAAACTTACAATAAAGCCATCTTCATGATAGACTCTAAAACTGAATTTCTTTGATCACAAGCATGATCTTAACAATTCTTGATCACAAGCATGATCAACTCCAAAAGCTAAGGTCATCAGTCATAACAGTCCTTGTCTCCACTCCGAAAGCTAAGGTCCTTTATCATAATAGTCCTTGATCATAAGCATGATCAACTCCGAAAGCTAAGGTCATCGGTCATAACAGTATTTGTATGTTCGGTCATAAGCATGCTCAACTCCTTTATCGTAATAGTCCTTGATCATAAGCATGATCAACACCCAAAGCTAAGGTTGTTCTGAGGCATTGTTGGCTGAAACTTTTTTTTCTTCTCTTCTGATTGTCTTTCTTGGCCCCAAACCTAAGGGACCAAGTCATATTTTGAACTCCTCACCCCAAAATAAAAAAGAAAAAGAAGAAGAAGAAGTAGAAGAAGATACTTCCTGGTTCTGGGAAGAAATGTGCAGACCAAAACTTATTGAATTGCTGCGATCAATCGTTGATCATCTCCAAAGTTGTTGTGCAATCGTTGATCTATGATGCCAACAATCCTCGATCAAAAGTGTGGTAAAATCAATCATAAGCATGATCTATGCTCGAAAGGCTGCACTCCTCAATCATTAACAAACTCTAGAGAGAGAGAGATGAGAGGAACCAAGAGAAATGAGATGAATTTAGTGAGAGATAGTAAATCTGCTCATTCAACTGATTCTTGATACAGAGTTCCTTTTTATATACACTATGACTTGAAACCAACGAAGCAATAAATTACAAATAACAGCTCATCATGCCCACTTAACAGTTACGACTAGCTGATAACCACCTATAACAAACTAGGTGACTTCTAACAACTAATATCTCTATTGCTGTAAAACTCCCCCCCAAGATAGACAGTAAATGTCTTTAACAGCTATCTTGAACAACAATAGAAATAATGAGGACGAAGGCAAGGCTTTGGTAAACACATTTGTAAGTTGATGTTGAGATTTAATAGGCATAACATGGATGTCACCGTCAGTAACTTTGTCACAAACAAAATGGCAATCAATTTCAATATGTTTAGTCCGTTCATGAAAGGTCCGATTAGAGGCATAAACATCAATTGGTGATATTGACTGCTGTTGAGGTTCTGAAAGAAATCTCCAGCCTTGTCACTAGCTTTATTAGATTTGTCCTCGGTCAATCTAATTAGTAAATACATATTGACCAGTGGTAGATTTGACAGGATGATTAGAATTCTTCTGGCATGGTTTGAAACCAAGGGGTAACCATGAAGTTTGTAGCATCTGTCCACAAGATGACCATGATAATTGCAATAAGTACAATAAGGCCTATCCTTCTTTTATGATCTATATCCTTCATTACTCGATCCATCATTATTATTGAACTTCTTAGGAACTTCACTCTTCGCAACAAAAGCTATATTATTAGCAGTAGAATCAACATTACTATAAACTCCAATTTTCCTTCATCTTTCTTCTTGAGAGATTAATGAAAATACTTTCTTTATAGGGGAAGTGGGTCCATTAGCAACAATTATCCTCTGACTTGAGCAAAAGAGTCGTTTAGACTCATGAGAAAGGCCGTAATGTGCTCTATTTGATAGTATAAATTCAATGCTTTGACTCCCTCATAAGTACTTTTGCCACAGTTGCAAACAGGCCTAAAATCACTCAATTCTTCCCACAATATTTTCAATTTTGTGAAGTACACAATAACTGAATTTTGGTGTTAATTGTGATTAACCAATTCTCTTTTTAACTAAAAAATCTGAGGACCATTACTTTGTTGAAACCTATCTTTAAGGTCTAACCAAATCTCATAAGCAGATTTAGAAAAGATGATGCTTGTAGAAATTTCTTTAGACATAGAATTCAAGATCCAAAAAATGACCATATTTTTATTTCTAATCCAAGAACTAAGAAGGTTAGAATCAGTACCTTCAAGTTTATTAGTAGAACTATTTATGAAACGAGCTCATTCTTCACAGAAATAGCGATCTACATTGTACGACTCCAAGAAGCATAATTGTCTCCTATCAATTGCTGCGACATAAGCATGAGGCCAGGAGAATCAAAGTGATGAAGAAAATAGGGACTCGAGGGATCATCGATGGTAGGTTTACCATGTGATGCAGCTGAATCACTAGAATGTTATTTATTATTATTTATTTGGTTTTTTTAAATGGTCATAAATAAATAATAATAAATAACATTCTCTCACTTGGTCCACATATATTTTCTAAATAACCAAAAAACAACCAATCTCAAACTTAAGGAATAAACATATAAATCATAGCGATAGGTCCTCTTATAATGAGTATTATCTTCCATGTATTACAATGTATTATATCCCTTAATACTAACTCATAAATGGTAACATAACTTAATGAATAAACCCTATGTTTATTTCAGGTCCAACGTAATTGATTTTTCTCAAAATAATTGAATATGTGCACAATTGAATATGAGAAAACATCACAACTGAATAAGAGTTTCATAAAAATAACCAAATGTATGTACAATAAAATTTACATCATGGATCCAAGTCTCATTCGTACTACATGATTAAAAATCTTTGGTAGCATGCCTTTAGTTAAAGGATAAGCAATCATCAACTCAGTGCTAACGTGTTCAATGACCACTTTCTTTTCTCTAGCACGTTCTCTTACAGCCAAGTACTTAATGTCGATGTGTTTACTTCGACTACCGCTCTTGTTGTTCTTGGCCATAAATACCGCAGCTGAATTTTCACAGTACAATTTCAATGGTCTAGAAATAAAATCTACAATTCTAAGCCCGGATATGAAACTCTTTAACCATACACCATGCGAAGTAGCTTCAAAACAAGAAACGAACTCGGCCTCCATTGTAGAGGTAGCGGTCAAAGTCTGCTTTGCACTCCTCCAAGATACAATGCCACCGACAAACATGAAAACATAACCAGATGTTGATTTTCTCAAATCAACACAGCCAGCAAAGTCTGCGTTGGAGTATCCAATCACCTCTAGATTATCAGTCCGTCTATACATGAGCATGTAATCTTTAGTCCCTTGAAGGTATCTCATCACCTTCTTTACAACTCTCTAGTGGTCAACACCTGGGTTACTCTGATATCTCCCCAACATTCCCATAACAAATTCAATGTCAGGTCTTGTACAGACTTGAGCATACATTAGGCTTCCAATAACTGAAGCATATGGAATGTTTTCCATTTATTGCCGTTCGAGCTCATTTTTCGGGCACTGGTTCAAATTGAACCTATCACCCTTCACAATGGGTGATACACTTGATGAAGCATACATTAGGCTTCCAATAGCTAAAGCATATGGAATGCTTTCCATTTGTTGCCATTCGAGCTCATTTTTCGGGCACTAGTTCAAATTGAACCTATCACCCTTCACAATGGGTGATACACTTGATGAACAATCTTTTATCCGAAACCTCTCTAGAACCTTGTTGATATAGGTCTCTTGAGACAAACCCAAAATGCCTCAAGATCTGTCCCTATGGATCTTAATGCCAATGACATAAGATGCCTCTCCCATATCCTTCATTTCAAAGTTCTTTGAGAGAAATTGCTCCACCTCATATAACAAACCCTTATCATTAGTTGCAAGTAATATGTCATCCACATATAGCACAAGGAAACAAATCCTACTCCCACTGACCTTTTGGTATATGCATTGATCCATGATATTCTCTTCAAAACCAAATGAAGAGATAACGTCATGGAACTTTAAGTAACACTGACGAGAGGCTTGTTTCAATCCATATATGGATTTCTTAAGCTTGCAGACCAAATGCTCACCATTACTAGAGGAAAATCCTTCTGGTTATTTCATGTAAACCTCTTCCTCTAGATCACCATTAAGAAAGGCTATTTTTACATCCATTTGGTGCAAATCCAGATCAAAATGGGCAACCAATGCCATAATGACTCGAAGAGAATCCTTTTTAGATACAGGAGAAAAAGTCTTCGTATAGTCAATTCCTTCTCTTTGAGTGAATCCTTTGGCAACGAGTCTTGCCTTATGTCTCTTAATGTTGCCCAATGAGTCTTTCTTTGTTTTAAAGACCCATTTACATCCAATGGCTTTTACGCCATCAGGCAACTTAACGAGATCCCAGACTCTATTAGATGCCATAGAATCCATTTCATCTTTCATGGCACTGTACCATAAGTCAGATTCCTTAGAACTTATGGCCTATGAAACGTTTTAGGATCATTTTTGGCTCCAACATTGTAGTCAGACTCTTGTAGATACACAGTATAGTCACTAGGCATCGCCGATCGCTTTTCTCTAGTAGATCTCTTTAATGTTGGTTCCACATTCTCCTGAGGAGCATGTTGTTCAACAAACTGTTCAACAGGTTCCTACATCTGTTGTTCAGTTGGATCTATTTCATGATCAGCAGTCTATGGAACTTGAAGGACTTGTTGTTATTCATCACGCATCTAAACTTTAGGCATGTTGTGCACAACAATCAATCTATCATAAGAAGTGGAAGGTTGAGCATCTATATGATCTTTCTCAAGAACAGTGTTCCAGGATCGATCGCTCCCACTAATTAAGTCATTCTTAAGAAATTTTGCATTTCTTGATTCCACAAATCTAGTACTATGAGATGGACAATAAAATTTGTATCCCTTAGACTGTTTAGCATAACCAACAAAATATCCACTTATGGTCCTTGGGTCTAACTTCTTCTCTTGTGAATTATAAACTCATACCTCCGACGGGCCTCTCCAAACGTGTACATGTCGCAAACTCAGTTTCTAACCTTTGAATAACTCAAAAGGCATCTTGGGGACTGCCTTGGTTGGAACTCGGTTCAATATGTACATTGCCGTCTTAAGAGCTTCAGTCCACAAGAACTC
Organism: Artocarpus heterophyllus; assembly: GCA_025403435.1. Lineage (NCBI taxonomy): Eukaryota > Viridiplantae > Streptophyta > Magnoliopsida > Rosales > Moraceae > Artocarpus > Artocarpus heterophyllus. Next base: position 7,120,266 of record CM046331.1, read on the forward strand.
AGGAAGTTTGGAGCTAGCAAGCATACTTCGCACCATGTCCATTAATGTTCGGTTTCTTCTTTCAGCTACACCATTCTGGTATGAAGAGCCAGGCATAGTGTATTGGGCAATAATCTCATGTTCTTGAAGAAACTTAACAAATGGACTAGGTGCTTGTCCATACTCAGTGTATCTACTATAGTACTCTCCACCTCTATCCGACCTCACGATCTTAATTTGCTTCATGCATTGTTTCTCTACTTCCACTTTAAAGACCTTAAAAGCATCTAGTGCTTCATTTTTATTGTTAAGCAAGTAGAGATACATGTATCGTGAGTAGTCATTTATGAAAGAGACGAAGTACCTTTGAGAGTACGTATCCATGTCTGGACTACAAATATGTGTATGTATGATTTCCAATAAATCAGAACTCCTCTCGACACCCTTCTTTGACTTGTTGGTCTGCTTACCCTTAATGCAGTCCACACAAGTATCAAAATCAATAAAATCTAAAGTACTGAGTACTCCATCATTTACTAATCTTTTAATTCTCTCAATGGAGATATGTCCCAATCTCTAATGCCACAACATAGAGGATTCCTCATTTATAACACATCGCTTAATATCAACATTTTCATGAACGTGCATAGTAGTATAATTGGCATCATTTTGCAAATTAAGACGAAAAAGACCATCAGACAAAGTACCATCTCCAATAAAATCAGATTTATAAAACAAATTGAAAGAAGATTCTGAAAATTTAAAGGAATATCCAACTGATACAAGTCTAGAAACTGAAATTAAATTTCTAGAAAAACTAGGAATATAGAATGTCTTTTCCAAATACAAAATAAAGCCACTACTTAAGATCAGTTTGAATGTTCCTATAGCCTCCACATGTGAGCGCATCTTATTCCCATAATAGATGCTCTGCTCACTTCCCATTGGCTTTCGTAGGTTTTGCAATCCCTGCAGAGAATTGGTAACATGGATTGTAGAACCAGAGTCAATCCACCATGTGTTATAATTAACATCAATCATATTGGATTCATAACAGACAAGTGAGAGTTGAGTACCTTTCTTATCAAGCCATTCTCGAAATTTAGAGCAGTCATCACATGCCCCTACTTCTTACAAAAGAAGCACTTGAACTCCTTCTTAATATCCGGTTGGGCAGGAGCCTTGCCTTTCCCCTTTTGCTTGGTCTAAGACTTTTTCTTATGAACCTGGGTTGCCAAATTTACTTTCTCTCCCTCTTCCATGATGAGTTTTCCCTCCTCCTGAAGACACATGGCCAATAACTCATTAATTGACTTTTGTCCTTATGTGTGTTATAGGAGATCTTAAAGGGACCATACTTAGAGGATAGAGTGTTCAGAATGTAATGTACCAAGAACGAATCAAACATCTCAACCTCAAGCATCTTCGATTGAGCCGCAATGTCCCTCATACGCATGATATGCTCACACACGCCTTTTATACTAGTAAGCTTTAAGGATGAAAACTGCATTATCAGGGTACTTGCCAATGCCTTATCTGAAAACTCAAATTGCTCATCAATAGCCTTCGGTAATGCTCAGACATTGTCATATTGATCAACCGAGCCCCTAACCCAGTAGAGATCTTAGTCTTTATGAACATAACTGAGAGATGATTGGATCGCTCCTATTTTTCATATCGACTAACATCATCTGTAGTGTTGGTCTCAGTGATAGAGGGTGGTCCATCTTTCCTTATGGCATAGTCAATGTCCATCCACCCCAAATGAAGGAGAATCCTCTCCTTTCAAACTTTATAGTTATCACCTTTAACTCAGGAATATCGCATTTCATATCAGATAAATTAACAGGTTGAATTACTGCAATACACCAAACATACATGCTTATGTCAAAAATTTGAAGCTAATAACTATATGTCATGTTTTACCAATGTAAATTATGCGACAAAATTATGAAACATATGACATAAAAAACTGCATGTGGGTTAAGTTTCTAATTCACATTGATTCACATACAACCATATGATTAAACTATTAAACTATATTCCATTTCTTAATCCCTATGGGCAAATTAAGAAAATAGTTTAATATTTCATCCTAACCAATCATATTTAATATAATAAAATTTCCTGTGGGATAAATTTCATTATACTATATATAATTAGTTACAATTAATGCCAGTTTAATTAAATGTGATTTTAAAAACTTAACATATAATTTCAATATAATCTAAGATGCTGTGGCTACTCTTAAATTAATTAAAATTATACAAATCACTCAAGACATTTAATTTTTCATGCATAAAATATTCATGAATTTGCATGTATTAAAAGGAATAACAACTAAAGAATACATGCAAAATAAATTATGCATAAATTCAATAACATATCTAAAATTAATTTCTAAAATTTTATTTAAACATAAATAATAAAATTTTAGATTTCATTATAATTAATTTTAGATTTATTAAAAAAACAATTTTCCAAAATACCCATATTAAAAATCTGAAAAATTTAAAACCTTTTTTTTTTGATTTTTTTTTATTTTTTACCCCTAGAAAACGACATGTCGTTTTGGGCATTAAGCCCTGAAACGACGTGTCGTTCTCACTAACGATGGCCACCCCCCACTAGCAAAACGACGTGTCATTTTTCTTAATTCAAAACGACATGTCGTTTTGAGGTTAGAAAACGGGGGCCTCTAGGGGCCAAAACTACATGTCATTTTTGGCCCCTGATTTTGTTTTTTTTTTTTCGTTATTTTGGGTCTTCTTCGCCGGAATTTGACCCAAATGGGTCTAATTACAGACCCCGTCGTTTCTATACCTTATGGGTACCAAAATTGACGTTTTAAAAACCCAAAAATGTTAGAAAATCAATTTCCTAATGATTTCTAATGTTGGTTTTCATTAAAAAAAATCAAAAAAATGATTTCAAATTCAACAAAGTTTTGGGTATTTTGAAAAACTCCATTAAAACTCCATTCAGATATATCAAGGCAGAGAAAAAACCACGCTCTTGATACCAAATGTAAGAAATTACATATAAACAGAGTTGTGATTTTCATATATATATAAACTAAATTGCATGAAAATCATCTAAATACGGAAGCGTATATAATGAAAAACTAATCTCCAGCCATTAATATTCTGTAGAATGAGTGAAGAGTTTCTTTGCAAGAATTCCTGAAGAAAACAAAACTTGTGAAAGAAGAGGCTCTTCTAAACCTTCTGCAATTTTAAAGATGGTGTATTTTTGAAATAAACTGCACAGTCCTAGGGACCCTCTCTAACGTGATATTTATAGACACCCACCATCAAGGTATGTTACCATCAAGAGATATCTCTAAAACAAGACCTTCTTTCTGAAACTTTATATCAGTTCAGAGATAACCTTTGGTTGATACCCTTTAGAAAAATACGTATATTGGACCAATTAAATTTATTTATTTTTATTTATTTATTTATTACCATTTAAAAAACCAAATAAATAATAATAAATAACATTATTTGGTTTTTTAAAGGGTAATAAATAAATAAAAAATAAATTTAATTGGTCCAATATACGTATTTTTCTAAAGGGTATCAACCAAAGGTTATCTCTGAACTGATATAAAGTTTTAGAAAGAAGGCCTTGTTTCAAAGAGACCTCTTGATGGTAACACACCCTGATGGTGGGCATCTATAAATATCATGTTAGAGAGGGTCCCTAGGCCTGTGTAGTTTATTTCAGAAATACACCATCTCTACAATTGCGGAAGATGTAGAAGAGCCTCTTCTTTCACAAGTTTTGTTTTCTTCAGGAATTCTTGTAGAGAAACTCTCCATTCATTCTACAGAATATCAATGGCTAGAGGTTAGTTTTTTGTTCTTTATGTTTTCGCATTTAGATGATTTTCATGCAATTTGGTTTATGCATTTATGAAAATCACAACTCTGTTTATATGTAAATTTCTTACATAGAACTCAAAGATGCCATGAATGAAGATTGATGAAGCTCAAGAAATCGACTTCAAAATCAGAAGAAATTGGAACAGATTGAACCGAAGAAACTAAAATAGATTGGAATTGTTCGAATCGTCCCAGACATGATGGATAGCAATGACAATCTATCGCTCTGATACCATAACAAAATCTAGAGAGAGATGAGAGGAATTGACAGAAATGAGATGAATTTAGCGAGAGAAAGTAAATTTGCTCATTCAACAGATTCTTGATATAGAGTTGTTCTTTATATACACTATGACTCGAAACCAACAAAGTAATAAATTACAAATAACAGCTCATCATCCCCACTTAGCAGTTACAACTAACTGATAACCACCTGTAACCAACTAGATAACTTCTATCAACTAATATCTATTACTGTAAAATATATAATTCACAAGTATGATAAACTCTGAAACAATTTTCAAGCTAACTTCGATTCGGTGTTGACATGTTTGTTGGTGTATGGCACTTCTTTGTAGATGTGATGCTATTATGTCGTTTAACATTTGTTTTTATTAGAAAGAAACAAAAGTGAAATAGCAATAAAAACATATATACATGGTACTAACAATATCAACACATTAAAGAATTTAGATAAGTAACAGCAAAATAAAATTCTAAGCACAATATAAATCAATAAATGAAGAATATATATATATATATTTAAGCATAAGAGAAATTAATAAAAAAATACTAACATACATGGAAAACGAATAACACATTTGTTATGAAAATTAAATTAATATAAAATAAAACATGCTAATATAGCTGTTACATCACAAACATTAAGAACAGTAAAAACATAAGAAATAAAAAAGACGTTCAAAAAGTTTAATAAAATGACACATTATAATAAAACAACATTATAACATCAGATTCAATGACTAAAATGTTATAATGGTTATTAGTGTACGCAGACAACCGATAACTAATACGACAAAAAAAAAATAAAACAAACAAGAAGAAACAGGCGTAATCTTTGTGTATAATATAGCATGTAGTTAATGTATAACGTACACGGATATCAACCAAGAAAATAAAACACAACTTATTATGCGATGACATTATAGTAATAATAAATAGAGCTTACAAATGAATAAAAACGCAATAATAAATAATAAATAGAACTAAGCCATTGCAATAAAACATTTATTATTCAAACTAAAAAATAAAATAAAATTGTTATTATTTGTGCTAATAAAAGGAAAAGTAGATAAAACTTATAGTAATCATCTTCATCCCGAACCAGAAACGAGGAGATTTTTTATTACTCCATCATAAAGTGATGCCATTCTTAGTGGAAATTTGGAGGGAAAATAGCTCCTAATTGTTTACTTTTTAACCTTAGACTTTTTACTATTCAATGTCACATTTCGTCATGCCACTTTACCCACAAGATTCCTTAATTTAGGAAAACCAGATGAAATTTCATATGCTTGAGGGAGACTAACTAGCTGTCAAGAAACTTCGGCACTGATGGGTTTGCTCAACATAGCCTAAGACTAATATCGGTATAAATTAATACCTGTAAATATTAAATCGTGTAGTAAAATTAAATTGTTTTTAATTTAAAAATCATCCCTAAACTGCGTAAACATAACCTTGATATTTTTTTTACACTTTACCTCAGTATTGACACATTCTTGATATTGTCAATTTTCGAACTCAGGTAGCATTTTTCAATGAAAATGCTACTTGCAAAACTCTGATTTTTAACTAATAGATAATTAAAGATCTATTTTGTGTTAGAGTGTTTCTCAGTATACTACTAACATTGTACTTTACTTAAAAATTCTTATTATTTAAATTATCATGTTATTTATAGATTGAAATTTCTCCTGCCTTAAATCGCGATGGAAATTATGAACCGAATTATTTAATTATTAAAGTGAATAATTTTTAACTTTAATATTTTCTATATAATTTTAGAATATTTTTAATTACAAAACTCTTTTAGTCATAAAATCACACATTTATCCACTATTCCTAAGTATGAGGAAAAATACCTAGTAAGAGTTCAACCTCAACTTGTTTTATGCTAATTAATTTAACATTTAGTAAAAAAGAATTTAAATCTTTTATTCAAAACTTTCCTTTATTATCTAACTAAATATTTGGGTAGTTAAAAGGATTAATTAAATTTAATCCTCATAACTCATAATTCTTGTCTAATTATTTTTTTAATTGCCTTGAAGTAAATCGTACTAACATTGATAATCAATTAATTAATTAATTATGTTCTTCTTATAACTTGATTCACTAATGTTTCATACTACTTATGTTGGGTTTATTATATTAAAAGTCAGTAGGAATCTCGCCTACAGCATAAAAACTATGGTTTTTAAATTTTTGTGCTTTTACATGTTTTTATAAAGATGCATTATCTGTGTTGTTTATGATGTGTATTGTATGTGATGTATGCTATGTAACAAATTATGTTGCATATCACTCTGTGTTAGGAATAGTTTTAATTTATGTTATCAGTTAATATAGTAACATGCCGTATTACATACATACCGTAAGACAAATATAAGAAACAAGATCAGATAAGTTAAGTTAAGAGTGTCATACCAACCTTTCGATCTACAAAGAGGATTCATGGCCCTTTAACCTAGAGTTAGGAATACAAATTCAGTTTAATTTATGATCTAGGGTTGTTAGGGACCTTGCGAGCTCCTAGTGATCACGTGCAATTAGTACGTACACATAGGAGCCCCGTTAAATAATACAGATTAGATCTATAGAATTTGTTCAAAAGGAAACATAATCTGTCAAAGCATCATTTTATAAATGTTTTACACTTGTTTTGTGAGTAAATGTTTCCTACTTGCTAAGTAAAAGCTTACTCAGAATTGTTCATGCTATAGGTAAGTAACCCGTCAGCAACTTGTGATGGACAGGGATGTAGATAACATAACAATCTTAGCATGAATAAAGTGCTCAACTTTCTTTCCTCCATTGCAGACCTTATGATTTAGATTATCACCTTTGGGATTCATATCTTTCACATAATCTGTCCATCATATAAATGATTCTTACAGGTTTAGACCAATAGTCTTAGACTTTTGTTTGCTTATCATACATTTAACATATATGAATGTAAAGAGGACAACATTTGGCATATGAACAATAAATAAACTCTTTATTGATAAAATATCTCCAAAAATATTTTACAATATTTTACTCCTTAAGGGCACCATGTCTAACAGATGAGACCATAAAAGTGTGCATTTTTCAAGGCATAAATTATTTATTCATGCTTTTATTTCTCATTAAATCCTTTAATTAATGGCATTTTTGTATTAATAAGTATTTTTGTATCTTAGTGTGTAAATGTATTTAAAAATATATTTTTAGTGTATTTTTATGTTTAATAATATTTTTAATAATTTTTAGAATCATCTATGCGTGTTTTATAATTGATTTGTTTGAAAATAATTAAAACCATAAAAATAAAGTTGTGCGATTTTATTTTAAGTCTTTAAATATTTGTAAATAATTTTTGAGTTTGTAAATATATTTTATTATTTTTTAATAATTTTTTAAAAAATATTTCCAAATCTTAAAAATCATATCTGTGTCAAACCGAAAGAGACTGTAAATTTTAGAAGTTTGTAATTATTTTTGTGTGTTTTATTGTCAAATAAATATTTTATTAATTATTGTAAAATTTTCTTTGTACAAAATTAATTTTAGTGTGTTTATAATCTCATATTTAAGATATGGAAGAAAAACAGAGCAAAACAAACGCAAAAGGGCAAAAATGGATCTCAAATGCACAAAAAATGAAAAAGAAATTCAAAATTAAAAGAAAAGACACGTGGCAGCCTCTGGATCATCAGATCGCGCTGCCAAAAGAATCACAGCCATATGTGTGTCCCCCAACTAGGTCATAGTCCACGCTAGACCCTATGTTGTAGTGTCCACGTGTGCGCGTCTTCCTACCCATCAGATTAGTTGACATGCGACTTATCCAACGGCTAGCAATCATCCATGCAGTCCCGCCCAGCTTTGCTCGATCACAATTGTAACCTTCGTTTCCAGTGAGCCATCTAACTGTTGTAGTGTGTCCATCCTTAACACACTCAACATCTAATTTCAAAGCCTAACTTGCACGATGCTGAGCTATTACACTCGAAGAAGGAAAAGAAAAATAAAAGTAAATAAATAATGCTAGTATTTTTACTACTATAAAAGGGGTACTCCCCTTCATCAGAGGCACGCATTCTTCAGGCTTTTGGCCAGTTTTCTCAACTCCTAAGTTGACTTAGCAGTGCACCCCTTTTGAGAGAAGATATTGTAAGGATACTCATTCGACCCTACTAAAAATAATAAAATAATGTCTAAATTAGTGTAGAGAGTCTGGTGAGATAGAGAGATGATCTTATATGCATAGTATTCTGGTACGGATTTTAGCTCTATATCTATTTTGTAATGTTTATATTTTTATGGAATAAATTATATTTTCTAAGTTTTTAATAATTATTGTTAATGTTGTTATGCTGTCAATTTTTACATAAATTCAGTCATACTTTTTTTGTGTAATTTAAGTATATTACATAATTAATATTAATAATAATGAAATAATGCTTAATTTTATAGAATGTCTTTTACTGCAACATGACTTGTTATATGTTGATTTTAGATATTTTATAAGACGAAGTACTGTCGGAACTAACGAAAAAATTTATTCCATTTAAATATATTAATTTTGATTTGTTATTATCTTTTCTATCTTAAAATTATGTTAATTATAATTGTAATGACAGCGGTTATAATTTTCATAATTAGTGAACCAAATCATTAGTTAAAGATGATTATTTTGTTACTTTTTATTGAAAGACCCTTACTATATTGGCGCTCTTGGTTGACTTATAAAATTAGTAAAAGTACTTGTAATTAATGAGAGAAGATATAATATAATATATTAAATGCTTTTAATAAAAATTTTATCAGTTGCAAAACATACAAGAGATTCTCGAAGCTTCATGCTTTAATTTTATGTTTTAAATTTTGAATTAAAAAAATTACAAAAATATTTCTTTTATTTTAAACTTTGTTTTGAAAACCCGCTTCCCTTTTTGAACGTTTATTTTTATCAATCTCTTGAGTCACAAATTTTTTCACTTCCCTGTCGATACGACAACCCTTCTATACTATAAACATTCGCTTTTAAGAAAAACATTTTGGGCGATATGAACAAAAATTTGGCGCCGTTTCCTAGGAGGTGCCATTACTTTGTTAGATTGTTAAATTAAGTGCGAAAAGAGGTAAGTAATTTATCCCTATCTTTTGTAAATATTATTTTAATTATTTATATGTTTTAATTAGTGTGTTTATTATTCAAATAAACAAAAAATTCAAAAATTCAAAAATTAAAAATTAAAAAAAGGGCGGATGCTTTTCACTTGCTACTTTATTCTTTCCGGATAAAGAAAAGCTTAGCATCTTGTCTTTTGTTTTGTAAGTTTAGGTAATTATAAAATTTCTTAGAATCTATCAAAAATGCCCACCGTTGGGACTTGATCCCAAACCATAAGGCTAAAACCCTTGCCTTAGAAAGTTGGGAATTTTAAGAGTGTCTAGTGTGACCCCCAACGATCTGGGAATCTGATTAATTGAGCATCATTTAGCTTAAATTTTTCTTTAAAAGTTCTCAAAAAAATTAAAAATTAAAAATTTTAAAAATGTTTTGGAAAATTCATCTATATTTTGTTGCAAGTTTTTCTCAAAAACACTTGAAACCATTTTATAGTGCTTGGCGGAGATATAAAGACTTGCTAAAAAGGTATGTTCACTATGGTCTTTCTAGGGAATATTTGTTAAAAGTCTTCATAGATAGGTTAAGTCCTAAAATAAGAAATTAGGTAGAGAGAGGAGTGGATCCACCATTTTTTAGCAACAAACCATTGACGAACCCTATTTCATGATAGAAGATATAGCAAAGTATGATTATTAAAGATTGAATAGTTCTCAGAGTAACTTAATTTGGGAGAACAATTCAAATTTTTCAAAACCTTGGACTAACACTCAACCTAAAATTTTAGAGTTAAATTTTGAGCTGCAAGAGACATATAGTGACCCAAATAGGGTGAACTAGAGGAAACCTTAGAAAAATTAGAAGAAACCTTAGAAAAATATATGGAAACGATAAAAGGTATAGACCTATATAGGTTTGAAAATGTTGGAAAAATAGTATGCAGCGAAATTTTAAAAATTTTATATCAGAGTAATTTTTAAAAACACAAGTTTGACAAGCTATATGCATAAATTAACCAGATCTTACTAACCTTTGTGTGCCGAAGAACCCTCGCAAAACATAAAGAGAAGTAACGCTCCAAAAGAGCCTCAACCAACTGGTCTTCTTTGCTATTCTCTATCCACGACTGGAGTGAGTGTGGGCTCACACGTCAGCTCTTCCACCGGGGACACTCCTTCCAACCAATTGAAAGAACCCAAAGTAAGTGTTCGTGATTTGTGAACAAAAGCTCTCAGGGAGTTTTCAGATTCTCACTAGTAGAGTATCTCTCTTAATCTCTCAATTGATCTCAGTAACTTGTGAGAATCACTCCCAATTTATAAAGGTTGGTCCTAGGGTCAGTCCTCATCAGATTAGGTCTCAAAATTCATATTAGAATCAAATTCGGATCAATATCTGATAAGATCCACGTGGAAACGCATGATCTTATCCTTCGCTGATCGGCAGGCCGAACAGGCCCCATCGACAGGCCGAACTGTCGAATAAAAAATCTCACGAATCTTTTATTTTCCACCTGAGGTTCTATAGTATAAAGTCTCAGTTTTAATTCAAATAACCCAATAGAGAAATTATCTGATCAAAACAACTTTATCTAGATAATCTCTAAGAAAAAAAATCAATTCTCAATAATTCTATAAGTTTATCTTGATCTAATTGATCCAAAATTAAATCAACCGATAAACAGATAAGAATTATCTGATCCCAATAATTAAACAAGTTTATCTTGAATCAATTTTATCACAAAATTAATTCAACCGATAAACAAACATGAATTATTCAATTCTTCCAAATTTCAACCAATCTAATAAATCTGACATAAGTCATCAATTATTGGAAAAGCACGCTGTGTCGTTACAGGATGTTGTGAGCTAGCAAAGGGGACCAAATGGACCTATATAGTTCAAGCTCCCAAAAATTATGAAACCCAATATCCTAGATATACTTTTCATAATTATCAACTCCAACGCTACTCCACTAAAAGCTTGGAGCTGCATTCTCTAACTACATAGAATTACGAAGCTCGTATAGCTAAGTCTCCATGACATATCATAGTGTATCGTATCCCCATATGATAATCCATAATCGGCTTAAGGACAAGTTCTGTCTTACCTTCCTGATTATTTTTATCTTACGTTCCATTATCTCACCATCAGAAAACTTACTATCCAATGATAGTATACCATTTGGTTACACCTATGTATCCAAATGGTTGAGCGCTCTAGTTTTCCAATTATAGGATAACGCATATAAGAGGATATCATTACTCCGAAAGAGGAGCTATGGATTCCATATCTATGAATAACAGGTCTACGCTATCAAGAGTCATGCCTCCAACGTACCGACATACATACCACTATTAAGATATGGGTGTCACCCTTTGGTACATCAAAAGACACAAGCCAAGACAACGAGCCCACTATTCATCTCAGGATTAAGATACAACACAAATGATTGTCTAAAGTGAATCGATTTGCCGAGACAGAATTATTAATCCAAATTAATTCAATTTATGTCCCGATCCAACACATCGTCACTTATGACAACATGCCAATGTTTCTATTCATGGAGTCCACCTCCGATGGTCAAGACAAACCATCTCCCAAAAGGGATATAGACAACATAACAATCTTTGCATGAATAAAGCGCCCAACTTTATTCCCTCGATTGCAGATCGTACGATTTAGACCATCACCTTAAGAATCGTGTCTTCCGCATAATCCGGCCATCATATGCCCAATTCTTAAGGTTTAGACCGACAGTCTTAGACTATTGTTTGCTTAACATACATTCAACAAATATGAACGTAAAGAGGACAAGATTTGGTATATAAATAATGAATAAATTCTTTATTGATAAAAATGTCTCCAAAAACTTATTACATTTTTACTCCTTAGGGCATACATGTCTAACAATCTCCCACTTGCACTAAGTGAGTAAATATGACAAATCCCGCATCCCCATAGCTTCCACATGCCTCTCGAAAACTCTCCCAATAAGTGTCTTCATAAATGGATCAGCTAAATTATCCTCTGACGCGATCTTGCACATCATGACATGCCCGCCCTCAACGAATTCCTTTATCACATGATACTACCAATCAATGTGCTTACTCTTCTTGTGAAATCTTGGTTCCTTAGCATTAGCTACCGCCGCACTGTTATCATAGTACAATGATACCACTTTATCCATACCAGAAACCACCTCAAGATCCTCAAGGAACTTACAGAGCCATACTGCTTCTTTCGAAGCATCACTAGCTGCCACGTACTCGGCCTCCATCGTTGAATCCAAAGTGCAATCTTGCTTAGTACTTCTCCAACTGATGGCACCGCCGACTAGAGTAAACACAAAACCCGAAGTCGATTTCCTAGAATCCAGACAAAATTAAAAATCCGAGTCAATATATCCTAGAGGAGTTAGGTCCTCACCCGAATATACAAGCACATACCCTTGAGTCCTTCTTAGGCACTTGAAAATATGCTTTACCGCAACCCAATGGTTCGGTCCTGGATCCGCCTGAAATCGACTTACAATCCCAATCGCATAACTAATATCCGGTCGTGTACAAAGCATCACTAGCTGCCACGTACTCGGCCTCCATCGTTGAATCCAAAGTGCAATCTTGCTTAGTACTTCTCCAACTGATGGCACCGCCGACTAGAGTAAACACAAAACCCGAAGTCGATTTCCTAGAATCCAGACAAAATTAAAAATCCGAGTCAATATATCCTAGAGGAGTCAAGTCCTCACCCGAATATACATGCACATACCCTTGAGTCCTTCTTAGGTACTTGAAAATATGCTTTACCGCAACCCAATGGTTCGGTCCTGGATCCGCCTGAAATCAACTTACAATCCCAATCGCATAACTAATATCCGGTCGTGTACAAAGCATGGCATACATGAGACTACCTACTACCGAAGCATAAGGCACCTTATTCATGTATTCTCTTTCTTTATCAGTTTTCGAAGCACCCCTTGCCACTTTTTTATGGCTTGGCCTTCAAACATATCCTCAAGAGTTACTAAGAAAAATGACATTACATCAACATGAAATTCAAAAATCACAACAAAATAATAACACATTAATTGTTTAACTTTATGGACTCCCAAAACATAGGTTTTATTTAACATTTTTATGTGTTTATTTTTAAAGTGTTTGTAAGCCATTTTTTTACACACGCATTGTAATGCTTAATTGTGGTGGCAAGTCAAAGTTATGAATATTTGAATTTTGTTATTTTGTGAAGATGAATAATTAAAGGTAGTAACATTTTCAAAATAAATTAAGTAATTACTTGAAAAAATAAAAAGAGAAGAAAAATAAAAAGAAACAAAAAAAATAAATTGTAAACAAATAAAGTGTTTAATTGTGTAAATTAATGAATAAGCTGGATAAGTTTAGTTTCGTAGCCTCTTTAACTCGAGTAAGTAAGTTCTACCTTAGGCTAATTGGTCTGGGAGTTACTAACTCAAAGCTCGTTAAATGGGTTATGGGAGCTAAACATAGCACTATGTACAATTGTAAAATTTGTTCAATTTTTGTTTATATTTTTGTTTTATATTTCTGCTCTTTAATTGTTTTAAATAATAAATTTAAAGTGCTATTGCCTACAAAAGTGATTTGAAGCAAAATATCATAATAGTTTATTGTTAGTTTTTGATGAAACTTCACAATTATTCATTATCTCTTTTTGCACTAACTTTGGCTTATTTGCATTTTATTAAATAGCATATATATTGTTCAAGTAAAATTTTTGTTTTGTTAGTTTATCTAGTTAGGTTAGTCAAATTATAGTTAAATGTTTTGCATTGTGTGAATATTCAGTAAATCATTTTAAAATTCTATCACTTTAATTACTAAGAACTAGCAATAAGCAGGTTGGAGGGTGTGACAAGACCATAAAAGTATACATTTCCTAAGCTTAAATTATTTATTTATGCTTTTATTTCTCATTAAATCCTTTAATTAATGGTATTTTGTATTAATAAGTATTTTTATGTCTTGTTGCAAATGTGTTTCAAAATGTTTTTTTAGTGTGTTTTTATATTTAATAATATTTTTAGTAACTTTTAGAATAATCTATATGTGTTTTATAATTAATTAGTTTGAAAATAATTAAAACGTAAAAATAAAGTTATGTGATTTTATTTTGAGTCTTAAAATATTTGCAAATAAGTTTTGAGTTTGTAAATATGTTCCATTATATTTTTAATAATTTATAAAAATATTTTCGAGTTTTGAAAATTATATCTGTGTCAAATCAAAGAAGACTAAAAATTTTAAAAGTTTGTAATTATTTTTATGTGTTTTATTGTAAAATAAATACTTTTATTAATTATTGTAAAATTGTGTTTGTAAAATAATTAATTTCAGATTTAAAATATGGAGGAAAAATAGAGCAAAACAACGCAAAAAAGGGTAAAATCAGACCTTAAATGCACAAAAATGAAAAAGAAATTCAAAATTAAAAAGAAAGACACATGGCATCTCTAGACCATTCGATCGCGCTGCCGAATAGGTCACATCATACCCGTGTTCCCCAACTAGGTCAGAGGCTACGCTAGATCTTGTGTTGTAGTTTCCACGTGTTCACGTCTTCCTACCCGTCAAATTAACGAATCTGTGACTCATCCAACAGCTAGCAATCGCCCATGTGGTCTCACCCAGCTTTGCTCGATCTCGGTCGTAATCTCGGTCTCCAGTCAACGATCCAATGGCTATAGTGTGTCCATCCTTTATGCGTGCCACATCTGATGTCAAAGCCCAACTTACGTGATGCTGATCTATTACACGTGGAGAAGGAAAAGAAAAAAAAACTAAAAAATGATGTTAATCAACTTTCAATGATTCACCGGGGCAGCTAAAAAATAATAAAAATAAATAAATAAATAAATAGAATAATAATAATAATAATATTATTATTATTATTATTAAATAATTTGAATATTAGTTTTTTCACTACTATAAAAGGGGTATTCCCCTTCATCAAAGCCATGCCATTCTTTGGCCTTTTGGCCAATTTTCTAAACTACTGAGTTAGACTTAACAGTGTACCCTTTTTGGGAAGTGATATTGCTAGGGTACTTTTACGACCCCACTAAAAATAATAACATAATGTTTAAATTAGTGTAGAGAGTTTAGTGAGGTAGAGAAATGATCTTGTATGTATAGTACTCTGGTATGGATTTTAGCTCTATGTTTGTTTTGTAACGTTTATATTTTTATGGAATAAATTATATTTTCTAAGTTTTTAATAATTATTGTTAGTGTTGTTACGTAGCCAATTTTCACATAAATTCAACCATGTTTTCTTTATGTAATTTAATTGTATTGCATAATTAATATTAATAATAATGAAATAATGCTTTATTTTATGGAATGTCTTTTATTATAGTATGACTTGTTATATTGTCGATTTTAGATATTTCATTAGACGAAGTGCTGTCGGAATTAACGTAAAAAATTATTCCATTTAAATATATTAATTTTAATTTGTTATTATCTTTTCTATCTCAAAATTATGTTAATTATAATTGCAGTGTCATTAGTTATAATTTTCAAAATTAGTGCACTAAATTATTAGTGAGAAATGATTATTTTGCTACTTTTTATAGGAAGACTCTAACTGCATTATGGCTTGCTTTATTATCGCTTTCGATTGACTTATAAAATTAGTAAAAATGCTTATAATTAATGAGAAAAGATATAATATATCAAATGCTTTTGATTAATTATTTAGATTCAAATTTCATATTAGTTGCGAAACATACAAGAGATTCTCGAAGTTTCACCATTTTAATTTTATTTTTTAAATTTTGAATTAAAAAAATCACAAAAATATTTCTTTTATTTTAAACTTTGTTTTGAAAAACCAATTTTTTTGAATGTTTATTTTTATCAATCTCCTCACTTACAAATTTTTTACCTCCCTGTGCATATGATAATCCTTTTATACTATAAATGTCTGCTTTTAAGAAACACTTTTGGGGTGATACAACACATGCTTAATTTGCTCCTTAATTTGTTTAATATGACCACAAGAGTGTCGGGCATAGGTGTTGGCAAGAACATTTCATGCATCACAAGAGGTGGTGGATTGTGTGATAAGAGGAATGAGAGAGGGCGAGAGGGAACCGACTAGCGCATCAAAAATCAAAGTGTCTTAACGAAGCCATGTGTAATATGCTGGATTTGGAGAAGTGTCGTTGTTGGTAGTAATGGTGGCCAGAGGAGGAGGACGAGAGTCATCAATGAATTTTTGTAGGTCACAACCAATAAGAATAGCTTCCATGAAAGATACTTTTGTGGAGGTGAGTTTGACATTGTTATTTACATGAATTACTGTCAATGGTTTGTTCGGCTCTTGTGCATTTGGAATGGTGACTTGAGAATCGTCGGTGGCCATTGGAGAGGTAGAATAAGCAACGACTATGGGGGGAAGCCATGGCAGAGTTCATGATGTTGGCGGTGGCAATAAATGGAGGGCGCTGCTGGCAGAGAGGCCGGTGTCTGGCGATGACGAGGCGTAGTGGCTGGTAGGCAGTACGAAATTGCCAAAAATAGGTACGTAATATATATTTATTGGGCACGACTTATCTATAATATGGCTTTTAGTTGAAGGTTTGAATCTAAGCACTTGAAAAACTATTATGTTTTTTTTTTTATTTGGGTAGGTGCAGGGTGCTACTATAGGGAGGGGGTGGCTCGACAGCGGTGGCGGGTAGTTGGTGGGTAGTGGTGGATGGGAGGCAGCAAACGGTTGGTGGTTGGTGACGACGACAGCCAAAGTGAGATGATTGGAGCAAAGAAAAGAAGAACCCTAGTCTTAAGAAGACTCTCGTAACAATTAAAAAAAAAGAAAACTAAAATCCTAATATTTAATAATGATTGATTTTTATTTTATATATTTGTTATAAATGACGTGTTTTTTAATTTGTGTGTCGTTGATATTTTCTTTTATGATTATTATTGTGTCGCTCTTTAAGTTAAATGTTGTTCTTCTCTTTTTTCAACCACCAAGCAAAGTGTCGTCTCAAGTTCATTTGCTCATGTTCTTGTGATTTTCCAACTTCCAAACGACATGGCGTCTCTAGAGTTTGACGTTGTTTGTCATTTTTCTAAACGACGTGTATCTCCACTTCCTAACAATGTGTTGTTTCTCTGTTTAGGTTAAATGTCGCTCATCCTAATTTGCACCACCAAACGACGTCTCGTTCTAAACCTACTCTTGTTCATTTGAGTTTCCAACAGCCAAGCGACATGTGATCTCCTGTTTGACATTGTTCATCACCTTTCAACGACCTAACAACATGTCATTTTCCATCTTTGATGGTCTGCAAACACCAACATCGTGTTGTCTACATCTTATTTTATGTTTCATGTTGTTTAATCCTTAATCATCATTCCATTTTATGAATTCTCATAATGGAGGGGTGGAGGAATGCCAAGTATCTAATCAATACTGTTGGTGGTGATAACAAAATAAATCCAACTTTAACATAACAACAAATTAAACAGCTCAAAAAAAAATCCATCAAAATAAAGATTGCTAGCTAAGCAAAACTACTGAACAAATTCTTTATGTCACAGACTAGTTATAATTTATAAATAGGTTATGTTATGATAATTAGAATATGCTAGAGAGAAGATTAGTAGCAAGGGAAATGGCAGCCCCAGTTATGGCACAATGTAAAACTTACTCATGTGTGGTGTCCTCTGATGTCGGCACCAACGCCATGCGTGTCAGTGCTCTTGCAACTGCATTGTTTTTCTTCAACAAAAATAATAAAACACAAAATTAAAATTAAAACTTCTATTTATCACCATTAATAGCATATTATTGGGGACATAGTTTTAACTAACTATACGAACTAAAGCATTAACAATTTAAATTCTACGTGTGAAAAGACTATAGCAAAATCAATTCGGAGTACAACTAACCACAACTTTTTAGGATGTGTAACGGCCCTAATCAGGGTTTAACAGTTTTTAATAAATTAAATAATGATCTGAAAATAAAAATAAAGCTTTAAAACAAATTTGCCTGAGACTTAAATGAAAACTCTCAAATCAAAATAAAAACATAAACAATAAATAAACCACAGTTTAACATAGCACATTTAATTTAATAATATAAAAAACATCATCATCATTTCAACCGTCAATATATCTTAATACAGTCACAGAAAGTAACATACGATGCTTACGTTAGTAAGGAGAACATTCTTCAGTAACAAAAGAGATTCTAATTGAACACATATACATAGCTTCCTCAACCATATCTCTCATTGCCACCTCACATTTTGTGAGTCCTAAAAAGATGAAAATAGGGGAATGAGTGACAACATGCTCAGTAGGGAAAACCATTACTCTCCTTTAAGTTTTTGTCATTTTCACATTAAAACCTGCATAATTAGTTATTTCTCAATCATTATAGATCTTATGAGATTCATTATGATCATATTTTATGGATACCTTACATTAATCATTTTCGAGTTCCATACATATACATATGTACAAATATTATAGTTCATCAATGTTCCTAGGTATCCACGTTTTAATGGAGTATTCATCACTTAACTCATCAAAACCCAAATAGGCGCGCTTTTTCACTCTTCAATCATTCCAACAGTGTCGGGTGAGGGGGCATGAAGCCCTGGATCCTTACCAAGTCAATTCCTGTTAGACATGTATGCTCTAAGGAGTAAAAATGTAATACGTTTTTGGAGACATTTTTATCAATAAAGAATTTATTCATTTATATATATACCAAATATTGTCCTCTTTACGTTCATATTTGTTGAATGTATGATAAGCAAACAGTAGTCTGAGACTATCAGTCTAAACCTTAAGAGTTGGGCATATGATGGGATGGTTATGCGGTAGACACGACTCTTAAGGTGATGGTCTAAAATATATGATCCGCAATCGAGGGAATAAAGTTGGGCGCTTTATTCATGTAAAGATTGTTATGTTGTCTATATCCCTTTTGGGAGATGGTTTGTCTTGGCCATCGGAGTTGGACTCCGTGAATAGAAACATTGGCGCGTTGTCATAGGTGACGATGTGTTGGATCGGGACATAAAGTGAATTGATTTGGATTAATAATTCTGTCTTGTCAGATCGATTCACTTTAGACAATCATTTGTATTGTATCTTAATCCTGAGATGAATAATGGGCCCGTTGTCTCGACTTGTGTCTTTTGATGTACCAATGGGTGACTCCCACATCTCTATAGTGGCATGCATGCCGGTACGTTGGAGGCATGACTCTTGGTAGCGTAGACTTGTTATTCATAGATATGGAATCCATAGCTCCTCTTTAGGAGTAATGATATCCTCTTATATGCGTTGTCCTGTAATTGGAAAACTGGAGCGCTCAACCATTTGGATACATAGGTGTAACCGAATGGTATACTATCTTTGGATGGTAAGTTTTCTAATGGTGAGACAATGGAACGTAAGATAAAAATAATCGGGAAGGTAAGACAGAACTTGTCCTTAAGCCGATTATGGATGATCATATGGGGATGCGATACACTATGATATGTCATGGAGACTTAGCTACACGAGCTTCGTAATTCTATAAAGTTCGAGAGTGCAGCTCCAAGCTTTTAGTGGAGTAGCGTTGGAGTTGATAATTGTGAAATGTATATCTGGGATATTGGGTTTCATAGTTATCATGAGCTTGAACTTTATAGGTCCATTTTGGTCCCCTTTGCTAGCTCACAAAATCCTATAACGACACGGCGTGCTTTTCCAATAATTGGTGACTTATGTCGGATTTATCAGATTGGTTTAAAATTTATAAGAATCAAATAATTCATGTCTGTTTATCGGTTGAATTAATTATGTAAGAAATTAGTTCAAGATGAACTTGTTGAATTATGGCGTTCGGATAATTCTTGTCTGTTTATCGGTTGTTTTAATTTTGGACAATTAGAACAAGATAAACTTGTAGAATTATTGTGAATTGATTTATTTTCTTAGAGATTATCTTGATAAAGTTTGTTTTGATCAGATATCTTTTCTATTGGGCTATTTGAATCAAAACTGAGACTTTATCCTTTAGAATCTCGGGTGGAAAATAAAAGATTCGCGGAGATTTTTTCTCGGCAGTTCGGCATGCCGGATGACGTGTTCGGCCTGCCGAACTGGCCAGTTCGGCCTGCCTATCTCACAGTTCGGCATGCCGACCGCGACAGCTAAGATTACGCGTTTTTCACGCGTATCTTATCAGATATTGATCCGAACTTGATTCTGTTTCGATTTTTGAGACCTAATCTGATATGGACTGACCCCAAGGACCAATAGGTATAAAAAGGGAGTGAGTCTAATGATTTACTCAGATCAATTTGAGAGATTAAGAGTGATACTCTTCTAGTGAGCATCAAAAAACTCCCTGAGAGCTTTTGTTCACAAATCACGAACACTAGCTTTGGGTTCTCTCTATTGATTGGAAGGAGAGTCACCGGTGGAAGAGCTGTACGTGTGAGCCCACACTCACTCCGGTTGTGGATAGAGAATAGCAAAGAAGACCAGTTGGTTGAGGCTCTTCTGGAACGTTACTTCTCTACACAGGTCGCGGAGGTTCTTCGGCATACTGAGGTTAGTAAGATCTGTTTAATTTATACATATAACATGTCAAACTTGTGTTTTGAAAAATACTCTGATGAAAAATTTTAAAAATTCCGCTGCGCACTTTGTTTCCAACAATTCCTGTATAGTGCGTTCTGGGACTTTTGACCCAAGGAAGCATCATCACCTCCCCCTATTTTACTTTTTAGGGTATTCATGCCCAAGGATATAATCGCCATCCTCTTCACGTCTAACCATTCCTCTATAAACAATCATTATATATCGAGTTAGTTTTCCTAACCATGTTTCTCAATTGATAACAACACATGTCCAATCAATTTATTCTTTGCTATATAATATAGGACGAGTTCATGTCATTGTCTCATAAGTTATATTCATATAATAGCAGTTCAACATACATATATATCTTGCAATGTAAATAACCAATTTTAATTCTATAAAAACCTTACAAAGGATGAGTAATAGATTCCCTACCTCTTGGCAAATATACTACTGATAACTTTTAGGTCAAGATACCAAGTCACCACCTAAGCTCCAAGTACTTCATTATCCAACGACGTATAAAGTAACCATACTTTAACTTAATTCCTGATCTAAAATCATGTTAATTTACCATCTATTCTTATTAGTGTGCCGTAATCATTGATATAAAATCCTTGGAACATTTTGTAACACAAAACGTTGAAAAACATATGAGTTTGGACTGACTAATTGGCCCACTGATCATTTACTTCTGACCTACCAATCAAACTACACATTTTAGGCCTCTCTGTCGACCAACCGATCCGTAAGATTTAGCCTAGTGGTCTGGTAGAGTTCAGCTTGCCGGTCTACAGGGTTCGGCTTGCAGAACCTATCGACGGGTCTGGCCTACTGATAGAAGAATTTCTTGAATATCAATTTTCCATTTTCAAAAACCTTAAAACTCATTCCGACTCTTTTTATCAACTTCCAAGACATATAAAATGCACAAAAACTATGAAATATCACATTCAAACACATATAGATCATCTTTCTTAAAATTTTCATACCTAATATACAATTCTAAACCAAAAATCAAAATTTTTCAAAACTAAATCAAATCTCATTTTAAACAAAGATTTATGTCAATCAAACTTCAAAATCGTTGTATAATTACCCACAAACATCAAACACACATTTTTCACAAATCTCATGTTAAAACACGAATTTAGATCAAGGTTTTAGCTTTGAAAACCTTACCTTAAGCTTGAAGAAAATTAGTGATTTTGTTTGCGAAAATCCTTGATCTTTGTTCTGTGATTTTGGAAGATCTAAGAAAATAACTTTGGATTTCTCTCTTGATTATCTTGAAGCTGAGTTAATGATCCTTGATCTTGGAGAAATCAAAGAAAAGAAAGAAAAGAGGAAACGAGAGGGAAAAAGAGAGAGATGTGTGAGAGAGAGTGAAGGGAGGAGACTCAAAGAAGATTAAAATAATTGAAAGAGGATAGGTAGGTGAAGGGTGGTCTCCATCAGAGACTTTGTTGCACAAAATGCTAAATGGCATTTTTGTAAACAAATAAAAGTTCGAAGGTATTTCGGTAAACATGTTAAATAGGTGTAGAAAAATTTTAGAAAGTTTGAAAATATTAAGAAATAAATAATGTGGAATAAATTTTAGATGAAATAAAAATTTTAATTGGCATACTAATAATTAATTTAATTATAATGATATCTATTAGAAAAATAACGGGTGTCACAGCTCTACGCTTCTTAAAGAAATTTCATCCCCAAAATTTCAACTTTAATAATACTAGTAAAAATCACAAATCTATTATGATTCCACTTTCCACTCTACACCCTTAGTGTTATTTGTCCCCGAGTGTGGGTTACCATTTCTCCATTCATTTACTTGAAATATCAACCTTACTCTAAATATTAAATCCCTAAACAAAAGTGTTTCTAGCAGGTTCCGAATTGATAACACCACATTAAGGCCTAGGTCTTCTGATCAGAGAAGTACACATACTAATCATACCTTTTTTTCAGTCCTTCATTGTCCATGGATTGTGATTTACAATTATATTAAGGAGATTGCCAAAGAAATTATGTATTCTTCATCCTTGGGTTTCCTTTCCTTTCAAAGTAAGAAAAAGTCTGTAACGCCCCCTACGGACGTCACAGATATCGTTACACTCATACATTACATACTTATTTGGAACATTAATTGTAAACGTAGTTAAGGAAATCGTAACCAGGATCCATACATACTTTTTTTTTTACAGCAGTCAATAATTTAACCCATACTATTAATAATTTAATTGAATATTAAATTGATCATAAACATCCTTTAATAAAGTAAATATACCAAATAGTAAAATCATAACTTATGAAACATCACATCATTTAAAACTATTTGCTCCCACAGTTCGGCAGGCCGAACTGGAGACTTCGACAGGCCAAACATGGTTAGCAGACTGAAAATCGTCAATCGGCAGGCCGACAGAGGCTCTGCAAAACAAGGTTTAAAAACTTTTAAAGTTCGGCAGGCCGAAAATGAGATCGGCAGGCCGAACATTCTTACATCGGCATGCCGACCAATTATGATCGGCAGGCTGACAGAGCCAAAACTTTTAAAAAACTTAATTTTAAGACAAATTCAACTTTTCAAAATGCGGAAGATCAAATTCTTAAAATGATAAAATAAAATATTAAAACATAGTTCTTATATTCTTTAAAACACATCATCAAAATATGTTCAAATAATTAAACCATGGCTTAAATCATAAAACTTGCTTCATTGGCGTTCTTTCGGTTACAATTCATCTTCCTTATGCTCACACGCCTTTCCATGTCCTCCGCCTAATCCATGACTTTCTTACCCTTATCTGCAACATGATATAAACTTGAATAAGCTAAAGCTTAAGCTTAGTAAGTACATATAATTCTCACAATTTAAAAACATTTCATAAACATCATCATCATCATCATCGTCATCATCATCATATCATAATAGTGCATTAAGCATATTTTCATAGAAACATATCTTTCATTACATTGACCGTATTAAAACTTATTCCATTTTATCTTAAGGGCCCAAGTGTTGCACCATAATCATCATTGTAGGCGCGCCGTCATGAGAGGAGAAGGGTAGCTAATCCTATACCAAACATGATATCATAATATATCATATCATAACATTGGTGTGCAACACTTATTAGGTGATACATATATACATAACTTTCATGCTTTGAAATTTGCCATAATCAAACATGCATAACTTTAAATCATGAAAATCTTTCATAAGAAACCCTTTAAGGAAATCATCATAAAATCATCACAAATATCATCATGAACATAGCATCAAACCTTATAAAACATATCATGTTGCAGGTGAGAATGTACTTACATAGAAGCTAGCTTACTTAACCTTATATGTATTGGTGACGACGCCGCGGTCTCGATGTGCTCGTTTCTTTGAGTGTTCATGCCATTTATTCATTTAAAGAAACAAATAAAATTAATACTTATTTTCATAGAATAAAACATCTATTCCATATAACATCACACATACATTCATCTCTTGTAAACATAATTCTTAACATGCATCCAAAACCATAATCATCAAAACTATAAAATCATCATCACATAACACTTTACTGACCTATATGGATTCAAGACTTAAAAACTTAACATTCACACATACTTTGGGCACCATACTTGACAGGGGTAAAGTTAATACATAAACATATTACCATGATTTTTCTTTAGTCATAAAAATTACATTAAGTATCTAAAAACAAACCATACATTTCAAACATAAAATCTACAAGCAATAGTAAGGCAGTGAACAACTTTATTCTCAGGTCCGTTTAACACAGTCTAACATCATAGAAAAATCTACAAAAATTAACACATGTAGTAGACATATAGAACCTTAACATATCCAAAAATTGGCTTCAACGAAAATGGGAGTAGGTCAAAACACACATTTGAAAATTAGTAGTAATACTAACTTAGGTTTGACAGGCAGTGAGTAATCTTTTGAAAACATTTCCTAATAATTAAAACACACATATTTTAATTTTAAAATTCATACTAATGTCTTACTAACATATATTTCAATATCATAAAATTATCTCATCATCAATAAAATCATTTAAACATATAAAACGTCACATAAACAAAAGTCTAAAATTAACATTGTTAAAACAATTTCTTGACCTAGTCTCAATAGAAAATTCATAACACATAATTCACTCATCAAAACATTACCAAACTTTGCAGTCCATAATATAACATATACATGAACATTCATGCAAATTTCTTAGCAAACAAAGCATGTTTACCCCTTGAACAAAAATCACATTTTCATGCATCATAACCAAACAACAATATTTTACTGTGAGTGGTAGAGAATAGAAAATTCATGACTTATCATAGAAAAATCCAATTAAGGTGAAACTTGGAGAAACATCACAAAACTCATACATGAATAACATATTAAAAATTCAGAGCAAACGAAATTTTGTAGAGGAAGATATAGCAATCAAATGTTAAGAAGGATTTCATTGAAACGAGAATGAACTCTTACCTCAAAATGATTCTTCTCAAATTCCTTCAAATTCAACGAGTAAAATTTCAATTTTTCTTTCAATTATATGTAGAGAATTTTGAGGGAGAGGAGGAATAGAAAACATGGAGAAGAGAAGAAGAAGAGAAGAATAAAAGAAACGTCTCAGAATGAGAGAGAGAAAAGACGTGAGAGGAAGAGAGAGAAGAGAATTATCGTGAATGAAGGTAACGTAAAAAATTCAATACCCTCACTTATGTCAGGATTTTTTTTTTCTGACTAATTTGGACTAAATTTTCATGGATAAAGGAGAGGAAATTAGGGAAAGTCAAATCATTTAGATAAACTTACCATACTTTACCGATTTTAAAAGGGGAAACCATATCAATCAATACCAATCAATGCAAAGTGAAACGTTTCCTTTCCTTAAATGATAAAATTACTCCATAATTATACCAATTAATCACATTAAACCACCCAATCAACGTAATTATCTCAACCATAAATTTGGAGAGATTTCTGTTGACTGCTCATCAGCTGTCATCGGCCTGTCGATTCTACAAAGTTCGGCCTGCCGATTCTTGGAAGACTTTTCGGTCTGTCGAACTGTCCTTAAAACATAATACATCATAGCATTCAAGACATCATTGCATCATAATTAAACATACATTATAACTAACATGAACACTTGAGCACATCGATTCCAAGCGATCGTCACCTGTCATAGAACTTAAAATAAATAGTTAGTAACATAAAATCATAAATCATTAATAAAATTACTTAACGTTGTTACTAACTTAGCATAATCCGTTACATAAAAATAGGTAGGTGTTACAATTCTCTCCACCTTATAAAAGTTTCATCCTTGAAACTCGAAATAATTGTAGATACTTAGATCTCATGTCATCTTCACGTTCCCATGTAGCTTCTTCTACTTGATGATTTCGCCATAACACCTTAACCAATGGAATTTCTTTATTCCTCAAGGTCTTGGTTTTCCAATCGAGTATCTCTACTGGCTTTTCTTCATAACTCAAGTCTTCTCGTATCTTGATCACTTGTGGCTCAATCACATGTGTAGGGTCCGAGACATACTTCTTGAGCATAGATACATGAAACACATCGTGCATTGTTGACATTTCTAAAGGCAACTTCAGTTGATAAGCCACCTTGCCTATCCTCTTCACAATTTTATAAGGACCAATGAATCTTGGGCTTAACCTGCCTTTCTTCCTAAACCTCATAACTCCTTTCATCGGTGCAACTTTCAAAAACACATATTCGCCTACGGCGAATTCTAAGGGTCTTCTTCTCTTGTCAGCATAACTCTTCTGACGGCTTTGAGCGGTCTCTATTCTTCTTCTTATCAACTTTATCATCTCAGAAGTTTCGTTAACAAAATTAGTTCTTTCAGCATCGACGCTTTTCATCAACTTTTTCTCACCAGCTTTGTGCCAAAATATAGGCGACCTGCATTTTCGCCCATACAGGGCTTCATAAGGTGCCATCCTAATTGTCGCCTGAAAACTGTTGTTGTAAGCAAACTCTGCTAACGGTAACATTTTACACCAGCTGGTCTTAAAATCGAGAAAACAAGCCCGTAGCATATCTTCTAAAATCAAGTTTGTCCTCTCCGTTTGGCCGTCTGTCTGAGGATGAAAAGCTGTATTGAAATGTAGCTTGGTTCCCATAGCAGTCTGTACACTCTTCCAAAACTTAGATGTGAACCTGCCATCACGATCTGAGATGATTGACTTGGGAATCCCATGAAGTCGTACAATCTCCTTAACATAGAGTTCCGCTAACTGTTCCATAGAGTAAGTGATCTTGATGGAAATGAAATGTGCCGTCTTAGTCAGTCGATCCATGACTACCCAAATTGCATCATAACCATTCATAGTTCTAGGCAAACCGATAATGAAATCCATTGTTATATCCTCCCATTTCTATTCCAGTATCTGAATAGACTATAAATCACCACCAGGTCTCTGGTGTTCAGCTTTGACTTGCTGACATGTCAAACATTTCTTCGTATACAAACCAACATCACGTTTCATTCCAAACCACCGAAAGTTACCCCTTAGATCATTATACATCTTTGTTACACCTGGATGAATAGAGTAAGGAGTGTCATGAATTTTGGTCAAAATCTTTTCCCTTAAGCCATCAACATTGTGAACACATAAGCGGTCATTGAGGTACAAAGTTCTATCATCCGGTATACGAAACTCTTGACATTTTTCTTCTTTCATTTCCTTGCTTAATCCTTACAAGACTTACATCTTCATCTTGTTTTCTCTGAATTTCATCATACATCATCAGAGCAAGAGTGAGTGCTGACAACTGTCATGCTAAAAGCTCCAAACCGAAGTCTAGAATTTCCTTTCTCAAAGGTGGATAGATTGCTTGCATTGACATCAACGTGACAAATGACGTCCTACTTAAAGCATCAGCCACTCGGTTAGCTTTTTCAGGGTGATAAAGGATTTCACAATCGTAATCCTTTACTAACTCTAGCCATCTTCGTTGTCTCATGTTCAAGTCTCTTTGCGTGAAGAAGTACTTCAGACTTTGATGATCAGTGAGGATGTTGCATTGGACCCCATATAAATAGTGTCTCCATATCTTCAACGCAAAAACGACTGCTGCTAACTCGAGATCATGAGTAGGATAGTTCTTTTCATAATCCTTCAGTTGTCTTGACGCATAGGCAATCACCCTTTCATTTTTCATTAAAATAGCTCTGAGGCCCATCTTGGATGCATCATTATAAATTACGAATCCATCATTTCCTTCTGGAATAGCCAATATTGGGGTTATCGTCAATCTCTTCTTTAGTTCTTGAAAACTCTTCTCGCATGCTTCAGTCCATTCATACTTCTTTCCCTTACGAGTCAAATTCATGAGTGGGGCTGCTATCTTGGAGAAGTCTTCTACGAATCTCCGATAATATCCTGCTAGACCCAAGAAGCTCCTTATTTCACTTGCATTCATCGGTTGCTTCCAATTAAGAACAGCCTCTACTTTAGCAGGGTCAACTATAATCCCTTCCTTCGATATAACATGCCCCAAGAAAGACACTTTATCAAGCCAGAACTTGCACTTAGAGAACTTTGCATAAAGCTGGTGTCTTCTTAAAGTCTCCAGCACAATCCTTAAATGCTCCTCATGTTCTTCTTGATTTTTTGAATAGACAAGAATATCATCGATAAATACAACAACAAATTTATCGAGGAAATCCTTGAATACCCAATTCATCAAATCCATGAAGGCTGTAGGTTCATTCGTCATATCGAAAGGCATAACCACAAATTCATAGTGACCATACCTCGACCTGAAGGCAGTTTTGGGGATATCTCCTTCTTTAATCTTCAGCTGGTGATAACCTGACCGTAGATCAATCTTTGAAAACACAGATGCACCCTTGAGCTGATCAAACAAATCATCAATTCAAGGCAGTGGGTACTTGTTCTTGATTGTCACCTTGTTCAGCTCTCTGTAGTCGATGCAGAGTCTCATAGTGCCATCTTTTTTCTTAACAAATAGAACTAGAGCTCCCCATGGAGAGTAGCTCGGCCTGATGAAGCCTTTGTCAAGTAGCTCCTTTAATTGCCTGTGAAGCTCTTTTAACTCTGCTGGGGCCATTCTGTAAGGCGCTTTTGAGATCGGATCGGTGCCAGGAGTGAACTCGATCTCGGATTCAACTTCTCTCTCTAGTGGCAGACTTGACAGATCATCAGGAAACACTTCTGGATATTCATGAACTACAAGCACATCTTCAATTCTTATCTTTTCTTCTTGACTTTTCTGTACAATATTCGCTAGATAGCCCATGCAGCCACTTGTTAATAACTTCCTTGCTTTCATCGCAGATAAAAACATGCTGGGTTTCTTTCTAGACTCGCCGACATACACGAATTTCTGATCACTTTCTGGATGAAAGATCACCTTTCGTTTCTAGCATTCAATAGAAGCATTGTACTTGCTCAAGAAATCCATCCCAAGAATCATATCGTAGTCATGCATGTCAATCACAATGAGGTCGATGAAAAGTTTCCTATCAGAAATCCATAGAGGTACCGTACGCAGATAGTGCGTAGATAATATCACTTCCCCGGAGGGTAGTGTCGTAGTGAATCCCTGTCTCATAGGCTCTAAACGAACCTCTAACTTTTTAACAAATGACGTGGATATAAAAGAATGAGTAGCACCTGTATCAAAGAGAACATAAGCATCATTAGATAAACTTGTTATCTGACCTGTGACCACATTGGAGGCTTCAGCAGCCACTTGTTCCTTCGTCATGGCATAGATTCGGGCATTTGTTGGTGGGGCTTCAAGTCTCCCTTGACTGATTAGTGGCCCTTCAAGGGAAGCTTACATCTAATGGAGCTGGGCTTGAGGAGGAGCTCTTTGAGGGGCATTGGCATTCATTAGTTTGGGGCAGTTTTTGACAAAATGATCTTCACGCCCACAAATAAAGCATTGGTTTGTCCCTAGACGGCATTCTCCTAGATGTTTCTTTCCACATTTGGCTCATGGTTGAAACTACCTGCTATTGTTATTAGGTTGACCACTGTTATGCCTCTTATTGCCTTAGCCCTGCTAGTTCTGAGGATTACCCTTCCTCTTGTTGTTTCTCCAGTTCTGGTTGTTGTTGTTGCTCCGGTGTAGAGGGCGGCTCTGGTTGTTAGCATTATTGGCTGGCTGGCTAGACTGAGGTTGGTTCCTTCTTAGCTTGGACAAGTGGAACTCCACACGTTGGGCCCTCATAACCACCTGTTCCTGAGTCCTAGGTGGACTAGCTCCATCAACGATCGCAGCAATTTCTGGCCTAAGGGCTCTAATCAGTCTTCTGACCCTTTCACTTTCATCTATAACCATCTCTAGGCATAAACAGGCTAGCTGGTCAAACTTTGTCACAACATCTGTGACTGACATATCCCCCTAGTGCAGGTTCTCGAACTCCTCATAATGCTTCCTTGTAACTATTCATGTGGAAAAACTTCGTGTTAAACTCATGAATGAAATCATCCCATGTCATCTCTTCCACATTTCTGCTTTGTTCAATGTCGTCCCACCAAATTCTGGCCTCCATGGTGAGGCAGTACGAGGCATAGAGAACCTTCTCATTGTCCGTGAAATCCATGAGTCTCAGAGTGGCCTCAATTGTCTTCAACCATCCTTGAGCGACTAACTGATCCTTTGAACCCTTGAAGTCTGCTGGCTTAACTCTTCTCCATATGACTAGAAGAGGTTCCTGATAGGCCGCTCTTGGTTCAGCAGTAGGAGCTGGGATTTCATTGACTTATGGCTGAGGAGGAGGAGGCAGTGTCATTGCCTCGACGATCGTCATTCTGGCCATTGGCCCTTAATTCTGCAATTTCTCTTCTTTGATCCTCAAGTTGCCTTTGCAGCTCAGCGATCATTGTCATAAGCCTTTCGTTGGTCAGGGTGTGTGTTTGCATCCTTTTGTGGCCGTCCATTATCAATTTTCCTAAAAGAATTAGGAACTTAGAAATAATCCTCTAATATGAGACAGGTTTACACTACTAGAACATTAATCATTAAACATCTAAACCTCATTCTTATCCTCATACTTGCGTCAAAACATCTGACTTTATAACTTACTTACTTGGAGGACTTGGACTGACATGTGGTGATATGAATTGTAAACGAAAATTTTCTCTGATACCAAAGCCTGTAACGCCACCCTTATGGACGTCACAGATGTCATTACATTCATACATTACATACTTATTTAGAACTTTAATTGTAAACGTAGTTAAGAAAATCGTAACCAGGATCATACATACTTTTTTTTTTTACAACATTCAATAATTTAATCCATACTATTAATAATTTAATTGAATATTAAATTGATCATAAACATCCTTTAATAAAGTAAATATACCAAATAGTAAAATCATAACTTATGAAACATCACATCATTTAAAACTATTTGTTCCCATAGTTCGACAGGCCGAACTGGAGACTTCGGTAGGCCGAACATGGTCGGCAAGCTGAAAATCGTCAACCGGTAGGCCGACAGAGGCTCTACAAAACAGGGTTTAAAAACTTTTAAAGTTCGGCAAACCGAAAATGAGATCGGCAGGCCGAACATTCTTACATCGGCATGTCGACCAACGATGATCAGTAGGCCGTCAGAGCCAAAACTTTTAGAAAACTTAATTTTAAGACAAATTCAACTTTTCAAAATGCAGAAGATCAAATTTTTAAATGATAAAATAAAATATTAAAACATAGTTCTTGTATTCTTTAAAACACATCATAAAAATATGTTCAAATAATGAAACCATGGCTTAAATCATAAAACTTGCTTCATTGGCGTTCTTCTAGTTACAATTCATCTTCCTTATGCTCACACGCCTTCCCATGTCCTTCGCCTAATCCATGACTTTCTTACCCTTATCTGCAACATGATATAAACTTGAATAAGCTAAAGCTTAGTAAGTACATATAATTCTCACAATTTAAAAACATTTCATAAACATCATCATCATCATCGTCATCATCATCATATCATAATAGTGCATTAAGCACATTTTCATAGAAACATATCTTTCATTACATTGACCATATTAAAAGTTATTCCATTTTATCTTAAGGGCCCAAGTGTTGCACCATAATCATCATTGTAGGCGCGACGTCATGAAAGGAGAAGGGTAGCTAATCCTAAACCAAACATGACATCATAACATATCATATCATAACATTGGTGTGCAACACTTATTAGGTGATACATATATACATAACTTTCATGCTTTGAAATTTGCCATAATCAAACATGCATAACTTTAAATCATGAAAATCTTTCATAAGAAACCCATTAAGGAAATCGTCATTAAATCATCACAAATATCATCATGAACATAGTATCAAACCTTATAAAACATATCATGTTGCAGGTGAGAATGTACTTACATAGAAGCTAGCTTACGTAACGTTATATGTATTGGTGACGACGCCGCGGTCTCGATGTGTTCGTTCCTTTGAGTGTTCATGCCATTTATTCATTTAAAGATACAAATAAAATTAATACTTATTTTCATAGAATAAAACATCCATTCCATATAACATCACACATACATTCATCTCTTGTAAACATAATTCTTAACATGCATCCATAACCATAATCATCAAAACTATAAAATCATCATCACATAACACTTCACTGACCTACATGGATTCAAGACTTAAAAACTTAACATTCACACATACTTTAGGCACCATACTTAACAGGGGTAAAGTTAATACATAGACATTTTACCATGATTTTTCTTTAGTCATAAAAATTGCATTAAGTATCTAAAAATAAACCATACATTTCAAACATGAAATCTACCAGCAATAGTAAGGTAGTGAACAACTTTATTCTCAGGTCTGTTTAACATATGCTGACATCATAGGAAAAATTTACAAAAATTAACACATGTAGTAGACATATAGAACCCTAACATATCCAAAAATTGGCTTCAACGAAAATCGGAATACGTCAAAACACACATTTGAAAATCAGTAGTAATACTAGCTTAGGTTTGATAGGCAATGAGTAATATTTTGAAAATATTTCCTAACAATTAAAACACATATATTTTAATTTTAAAATTCATACTAACATCTTACTAACATGTATTTCAGTATCATAAAATTATCTCATCATCAATAAAATCATTTAAACATATAAAACATCACATAAACAAAAGTCCAAAATTAACATTGTTAAAATAGTTTCTTGACCTAGTCTCAATAGAAAATTCATAACACATAATTCACTTATCAAAACATTACCAAACTTTGCAGTCCATAATATAACATATACATGAACATTCTTGCAAATTTTGTAGCAAACAAAGCACGTTTACCCCTTGAACAAAAATCACATTTTCATGCATCATAATCAAACAGCAATATTTTACTATGAGTGGTAGAGAATAGAAAATTCATAACTTATCATAGAAAAATCCTATTAAAGTGAAACTTGGAGAAACATCACAAAACTCATACATGAATAACATATTAAAAATTCAGAGCAAACGAAATTTTGTAGAGGAAGATATGTAAGTCAGATGTTAAGAAGGATTTCATTGAAACGAGAATGAACTCTTACCTCAAAATGATTCTTCTCAAATTCCTTCGAATTCAACTAATAAAATTGGATTATCCATAATTGACTTAAGGATAAATTCTGTCTTACCTTCTCGATTATTTTTATCTTACGTTCCATTATCTCACCATTGGAAAACTTGCCATCCAAAAACGGTATTCCATTCGATTACACCTATATATCTAAATGGTTTTGCACTCTAGTTTTTCAATTATAGAATAACGCATATAAGAGGATATCAACTACTCCTAAAGAGGACCTATGGATTCCATATTTATGAATAACAAGACTACGCTATCAAGAGTCAATCCTCCAATGTACTGGCATGCGCACGTTCGACTATTAAAATATGGATGTCACCCTTTGGTACATCAAAAGACATAAGTCAAGATAATGTGCCCACTATTCATCTCAGGATTAAGATACAATACATATGATTGTCTAAAGTGAATCGATTTGCCGAGATAGAATTATTAATCTAAATCAATCAATTCACTTTATATCCTGATCCAACACATTGTCACCTATGACAATGTGCCAATGTTTCTATTTGTGAAGTCTACCTCCAATGGTCAAGACAAACCATCTCCCATTAAGAATATAGACAACATAACAATCTTTGCATGAATAAAGTGCCTAACTTTATTCCCTTCTTGCGGATTTTATGATTTGGACCGTCACCTTAAGAATCGTGTCTTCCGTTCCATAGGGATACGATACATTATGATATGTCATGGAGACTTAGCTATACGGGATTCATAATTTTATATAGTTTGAGAGTGCAGCTCTAAGCTTTTAGTGGAGTAGTGTTACAGTTGATAATTATAAAATGTATATCTAGGCTATTAGGTTTCATAATTATTGGGAGCTTGAACTATATAGGTCTATCAGGTCCCCTTTGTTAGCTCATAAAAATCCTATAATGATACGACATGATTTTCTAATAATTGGTTACGTGTGTCAAATTATCAGATTGGCTAAAAATTCAATAGAATCAGATAATTCATGTCTATTTATCAGTTAAATTAATTTTGTAAAAATTAATTCAAGACAAACTTGTTGAATTATCGAGATCAAATAATTCATGTCTAGTTTATCGGTTGGATTAATTTTGAATAAATTAATTCAAGATAAACTTGTTGAATTATCAAGAATATTTATTTTCCTAGAGAATATCTAGATATGACTGTTTTAATTGAATAACTTCTCTATTGGGTTATGTGAATTAAAACTAAGGCTCTATTCCCAGAATCTCGGGTGAAAAATAAAGATTCACAGGAATCATTTATCGAAAGTTTAGCAGGCCGATCTTTAAGTTTGGCCTGCCGATCTGGAAATACGGCCTACCGACCGAGTGATAAAAGGATCACGTGTTTTCATGCTGATTTTATCAGATATTGATCCGAATTTGATTCTGATTCAAATTTTTGAGGCCTTATTAATAAGGACTGACTCTTAGGCCCAACCTCTATAAAAGGGAAGTGAAACTCATTATTATTTAGATCAGGTGAGAAATATAGAGTGAGACTCTACTGTTGAGACACTACAACTCCCTAGAGAGTTGTTGTTCACAAATCACAAACTATAGCTTTGGGTTTTTCTCAATTGGTTGGAAGGAAAGCTACCTAGTGGAAAGGCTGAACGATGTGTGCCTACATGCACTCCGATCAGTGGGTAAAGAATAGCAAAGAAGACTAGTTAGTTGAGGCTCTTCTAGAACATTACTTCTCTTCACGGATTGCGTGAGCTTTTTTGCATTTATGAGGTTAGTAAGATCCGGTTAATTTATGCATATAGTATGTCAAATTTATGTTTTAGAAAATACTCTGGTATAAAAACTTTTAAAATTCCGCTGCGTACTATTTTCTCAACACCTCCTACGGAGAAGCAAACCGGGGAGAACAAAGGGGAATTCAAACAAATCTTTCACAAAATGTTCATAAGCAACCTCTCACAGCTTAAGGATCGAGGAAACTTAAACATTTTCAAGATCAAACAACAGATTTGAGCTAAGTTTTGAGGTTAGAATTCTAAAACTTTAACCTTGATTTCAAGTTGTATTTTGGTATGAAAATTGTGAGAATTATGTTTTTGATATTTAGAGATGATTATATATTATTTATATATAGTTTTTATGCTTACAAAGCTGTTAAGAAACTAAGAATTTGAGTAAAAGGTTTAGAATTCAAAAATTTCTAGTGAAAAACGATCCTAGGAACTACGTGTTGTTTTTCCTTAGAAACTACATGTAGTTTTTTTTTAAAAACGACATGTCGTTTCTAAAAAATAAATCAAAGGCGGATTTTATGCTTTAAGTGGGGTTTGGACCCCCAGCCTCAAGGATTAATAAAAGAGACCAAACCATTAAGACAAAGATAGTTATTTGACATTTTATGTTTCGAAAATAATATATGTTTTTCTATGAAGTTTGTAATTCCAAATAATTTTATTTTAATCAATATCAAACTTTTTAATTATTTTATTTATAAATATTTTAAAATTGTATTATTTTATTTTAAAAATTCATTTTAACATATTTCATACTAAAAAAATTCATATACTTTTATTTTATTGTTATTTTAATAAAATTAAGTTAGAAAAATTGATATTCAAAATTTTAGTACATTAATGATTATAGCATACTAATAAAAATAAATGGTAGATTGACATAATTATAAATTAGGATTTAAGTTAAAGTATGGTTATTTTATACGTCATAGGATGACGAAGTATTTGGAGCTTATGTGGTAAATTTGATTGTGTAAGCTGGAAGTTATCGGTGGATATTTTGTAAAGAGATACGGATTCTATTACTCATCTTTTATGAGGTTTTGGTAAATTAAAATTTAGATGTTTTATGTTGCAAGATATGTATGATATTTTGAATGTATATGATTATACCAAAACACGATGATGTGGAATTCATCCTATATTGTACAGCAAGGAAACATAATGATTTGACACCTGTTATTGTAAATTGAGAGCATAGTTAGGAAAACTAACTCTATAAATAACAATTGAATATAGTGGAATAGTGAGATATGAAAACGGCGACGGTTACGTTTTTGGGCATGAATACCCTAAAAGATAAAATAAGAGGAGGTGATGACGCTCTCTTAGGTCGAAAGTTCCAAAACATACTATATAGGAATTGACTTGGTGAGGATTCAGGGTTTGATATCCCTTACTAGAACACCCTTGGAATGATTGGAAGGTGGTCAAGCGTGCCAATTTGGGTTTCGATGAGTTGAGTGATACTCTATTAAATGTGGATACCTAGGAATAATGATGAATTGTAATATTTGTATATATGTATGTGTATGATACTTGGTGATGATTAACTATGATATCTACAGAATATGATCATAATAAATCTCATAATCTGGATAATGATGAGCACTAATTAATTATGTAGGTTTTAATATGGCAATGATAAAAACTACAAGTGAGTAATGGTTTTCCCTACTGAGCATATTGTCCCTAATTCTCATATATTTTCATCTTTTTAAGACTCACAATGTATGAGGTGGTAACAAAAAACATAGCTGAGGAAGCGATATAACTGTATATCTTGAAAATTGCTTCATTTGCTTAAGAATGTACTTCATG
This sequence comes from Artocarpus heterophyllus, assembly GCA_025403435.1. Taxonomy (NCBI): domain Eukaryota; kingdom Viridiplantae; phylum Streptophyta; class Magnoliopsida; order Rosales; family Moraceae; genus Artocarpus; species Artocarpus heterophyllus. Next base: position 7,157,364 of record CM046331.1, read on the forward strand.
ATAATGTAAGCATCAGATGTTACTTTCTGTGACTGTATTAAGATGTGTTAAAGGTTGGAATGATGATGATGACAGTTTTGTATTATTAAATTTATGGTGCTATATTAAGCTGTTGTTTAATTGTTGTTTATATTTTTATTTGTTTTAAGAGTTTTTATTTAAGTCCCAAGCAAATTTCTTTTTATGTTTATTTATAGTTTCTATTCTTTGTTTTATTTATTAAAAACTATTAACCCCTCCTTAGGGGCGTTATAGAGCATAAGAAAATATGGTGGAAAACCATATTTCAAGTTTATCCATCAGATAAAATCCCAACTTAAAAAAAAAAAAAGATTCCACCATCTTAAGGGTGTTTAGTAAACGTGGTTAAAATCAATTTTTGAATTCAAAGTATTTATCATACGAAAGTTTTATATTGTAGTAATTTTTTACTTTTTATTATAATATGTATGGGTTTTTTGTTATTTAGTAATCACAAAGTGGTTTCTAGCCAAAACACCCTATTTGTTTTCTTCGGTAGAAATTAAATTATACATTTTTTACCTACCAATTGCAGTTTTTTTAGTACTTTTTTGAATACTTAAGTTATTGTTTTAGTATTATTAATTATAAATTTATGATTTCGATTATTTTCGAGGGATTACAATTTTACAATCTCGATTTTCAGACTACCGCCTTGTTAGAATTCTATTTATTTTTGAATTTTGCAAAAATCGGTTTAAACCCTTTGAGAAGGAGATAGAGTTTATTTTAGTCGAACTTTTCCAATACGTCTCTCGCCATTTTCGCTCCAATCAGACATTCAAGGGTTTCTAGTTTTACAAACCGATGTACAGCGGCCAATTCGACGGCGCCGCCGCCTTCTCCGGGGGCGGATTCATGCCCTCCCAGACCACCCAGACTCCGGAAGCTTCCTTCTCTCTGGCCAAGGTAAAACCCTACTATTTTTCCCTCTGTTTGGTTCCCCGAAATCCTGGCAAGAAAACAACGGAAAAAGAACTCGAAACGGTCTTTCTTACTCTAGGTTTCAACTAGGGTTTTGATTCCTGGCATGCTAAAAAGCTATGAAGTGTTTAGCAATTGATTTTATCTCAATTGTTTAAGATGATTATTACTTGTTTGATTGCTGAGAAAATCAGGCAAACGGCAAAATTTAGTTATATAATTGGAAAAAGTATTAGAAGTAGAGCAAGTAGAGATTACATTACGCAGAAATTTATAGAACTTGAATTTTTCAATTTGTGACGACTTTCTGGCTGTTCTTCGGCAGAATCGAGATATTCAGGCCTTGCTTCCGCTTACGGTGAAGCAGATAAACGACGCGCATATGTCGGTCAATGAGAAATCGGAGTTTCTGATTGATGGTGTAGATGTGAACAATGTAGGTATTAAGAACTTGACTTTTAGCATTAAAATTATTTTGGGCTTTCTTCCGTTGGTGAGAGTTGAGATTTTGATTTTCTGTTTAGGTCAAACTGGTGGGAATTTTACGTGACCAAGTTGGAAGAGTTTCCGATGTTGCCTTCGTGCTTGATGATGGTACAGGACGGATTGATTGTAACAAGTGGTGAGTTTATCAATTATATTATATTTTTTTTTGTTCATAATTTTACCTTGATATCTTTTGTTAGTTGTTTATTATTTGATGAAGTGTAATTTCTTGTTCTTTGTTATAGGCTTGATCAAGCGGCAGCCGCAAATGAAATGGAGGGAATTTTGTACGCCGTCTCTGTTGCTTGACTTGTCACTCTCCCGTTCAGCTTATGTGTCAATTAAACTTAGCTTAATCTGGTTAATTTTTGATGTTACATACGTACAAGTGGCATGAAAAGAGTTCAGGTTTCTTTTCTGTGTGTTTCTTCATATTAAAAAACTCATATATGTTATTATATATTCAAATGTTTTCTGTTTTCGTTTCGAAATATAGAAGTTGAAAGAAAAGCTTTGAAATATATCACGGGCTTAAGTTTAATTTGAAGATTTTGGTACCTGAGTTTTCTTCTACAGTTCCGTATTTTCTTTTCAAGCAATTACAGTTTAAGGGTTTTGGATTATTCGTGCAATGTTGACCGTTCTTGAGTCAAAATGGTGCATTTAAGTTGCCTCTCTCTTTCTTCCTTTTACATTCTTCTTTTTTTTAATTTAGGGAAGGAATGTATGTCTGCGCCCATGGACGCTTGACAAACTTTCAGGGTAAAAGGACTGTAAATGTCTTCTCTATTAGGTACAGATTCCATTATTTTTTATATTATTTCAGATTCCATTATTTTTTATATTATTTCAATTATTTTCTGCTTGTTTTTTGGTTAAATCCTATCCAGGAGCTTGTGGTTTGATGGGTAGATTATATGAGACATGTAGTGGCTTATTTATATAGACATAATAGCGACAAAATTTCCTTCCTTGTGTTAACTGTTCCCATGAAGGTTTTATTATATATTAAGTATTAAAATAGAAAACAAATTTTAAAGCCCCGTGGATTTTACATTGCTAGCTTTCTTATAGTTGGTTGATGTGTCTATCTATTTAGTCAGGTCCAAAAGCTGTGGCCCATAGAAACGTCCTGATTTTGATATTAGGCAGAGCCAACTCCATGGCCGATATATGTAGCTATAAAGTAGTGGACTAGTGGCTTTCATCTTTTTGTTACCGATGAACTTATGTTGACTTGAACCGGATATCTTATATTTGGCTTTGTTGTTTAGTAAGGTTTATTTGTGGTGCTGTTAAATGTTGTTGGGAATTTGTTTAACGGTATCCTAGGAAAGATCTTAGTTCTGTGAGTTACGCATATTGTTTTTCATTAATGCATCATTCCTAGTATTAATTGTAAACACTTGAGTATCTTGGCCACGAAACTAACGCATGAATCCGCTAAGCTGGTTCTTTTCTTGTCCTTTCTCTTATATGTTTGATTTTATGTCATTCCAGTGTTACTTTAATACCTATGTGGTGGCTCCTTTTCTCGCCCACCTTTTCATAGTTAGCTTTTATATACCATGTTAGTTTTTTGTCTTGTAGTAGAGTTTTGACATTGTACATTGTGCGGTTTTCAGACCTGTGGAGGACTACAATGAGATTGCAAGCCACTTTATTGAGTGCATATATGTCCATTTTTACAACAACAGGTCTCGGGTATTGGTCTGCATACTAATTGATTTGGAAGTTTACGTGTAACATTGCATAGTGGGTTTTTCTCGTCTTGGGAATTCCATGGTAGTTACATGCATACAAATACTCTTATTGATTCTGATGTTGTCCATTTGGTGATAGAAACTACAAGGTGGTGTGAATACTCAGCCACAAGTGACACACACAACCAATCAGGTAAGAGGCCGAACTATGAAATTCAATTGGTTGAAATTTTAATCGTTTTCTTTAGTGGTTTCATGTACTTGTATTTCTCTTCTTCAGTCATTTTCCCAGTATAATGTGGCTGGATCAAACAGCACTGAAGAAATGGTGTTAGCCTTTTTGAACCAGCCTATGTACCTGTGAGTGTCTCCAATCTTACACCTTTTGTTTATTCTTCACGTACAATGTTACAAATAAAACTTCTCGGCTGTCAGGTTTCCAAATGATGCAAGGAGGCATTGTCCAATGCTCCTTTGAAATTCTTCCCTTGTGCTTTCATGGATATTTTTCTTAACTCTCCTAATCAAGTTTGTTGTGTCTTCAATTCTTTTGATCGTGATGCTACTTTTAGTGGCTTTGTAGAAAGTGTGTATTCTCGAAATATATCTATGCTTTAAGCATTTAAACTGAGGCCTTGTTGCTGTTTCTCGAGAAAGACGGTAATGAAATTATCACACTTTTCAAGGTTTTGCCCAACTTTAAATATTGGTCTTTTTTTTTTTGAGAAACTTTTCTTTTTTGAGTTAAACGTATAAGAGGTCTTGAACTTTTTTTTTTCTTTCTAAAATTAGTCCTTGTATTGAAAAGTGTTTCGATTTAGACCCTGAACTCTTTATATGTCTCAAATTTAGTCCCTTAGTTAAAAGACCTGTTAAAATTTAGATGGAAAATGTTAAAATAATGGTGGTTAAGCTACAAAAAAAAAAAATAGTGAATGCTCTTGCCCACCATTTCCTAAAAAAAGGCACTATAAAATCTAAAGTCATTTCATAAGAAAGTTCCCACATTTAAATTTATCAATAATAAAGTAAACTGGAACTTTTAAACATGAACTCCCACTTCTAAGGACAAAAAATAAACTAGCAAAAAAAAAAATTTATGAATTTTTTTGTAATTTGACCTTTCTAAAGAAAAAAAAAAAGATAAAAGACTTATCTAAAATAGAAAGTAATTATCTCTTTTTGTACTTTTCAAGTAGTATAGAGGGGGGAAAAATTGTAGTCCATCCTTTTCTTGTTGCCGATCTCATAGCAATGCAATCTCCTTCTTTAAATTCATATGTAATATATATATATATAAATATATATTACAACTTCAATTTATATTTTATAAAGAGAACATTTTTACCATGTCTTTTATATTCAATGAACTCAAAACGTTGGACATAAAACAAAAATAATAATAATAAAATAAAGACCCCGACAACAATAAATCAAAAGAAGCATATAAGATATAATGCATTAACAATAAAGCACAAAAAAAAATTACAATTTCGTTTTTTATGCATTATTTAATATATATATATATAGAGAGAGAGAGAGAGAGAAGCATAATATGAGAAAATAAATAAACAACAAAAACATATGGTAAATTTAGAAGATTGTCCATTTTTTAAGGTCAAATTAAGAGATTATCATTGTTTTCTATCTAAATTTTAACGGAATTTTTAACTAAAGAACTAAATTTGAGACATTTGAAGAGTTTAGGGTTTATTTGGAACCCTTTTTAGTGCAAAGACTAATTTTAAAAAGAGAAGAAAGTTAAGGGACTTCTCGTGAATTTAACTCTTCTTTTTCTCCTTTACCTTAGTTCTTAAATTCAAGAAAAAAAACATGCATCTCCCTGTAATTCTGTTGTATTGATAATTATTTTTTATTGCTGAAGATGTGTGACTTTATTGCCTTTCCTCTTTTCGTTTATTGTGTTTGGCTGTCCCATTTTGCTGAAGTACTTCCATGTTTCAGTTCCAGAGAAGAAGGGGCTAACATTGAACTTATTACCAGCCAGCTGAAAATTCCACAGGCTAAGATCAGGTCTCTCTCTCTCAAACGCACATACACAGCACAAGGCGTAGAATTCTGCCCAGTCAAACTGAAATATATATATATTTTTTAACTTCTGTTGTTGACAGGATAGCACTTGACAATCTTGTGAGCGACGGAACTGCTTACTCAACAATTGATGATAGTCACTTCAAGTCAGCTATAAATGGTTGAGTAAATGTTGACGAGGAGTGGACACAATGCCAGCTTTTAGACTTGGATTCTCTTCATCTTCTTTCTATTTTTTTTTAACTTGTTTGAGAGTTTAAGGGCCCGTTTGTTTCGATATTCGAATCACAGTTTGAATCATTTTGTTATAGTATTTTCTCTAACAAAAATTTAAATCTGCATTCAAATACTCTATTCAAATACTCGAATTAAACGGGCCCTAAGTAACTCTTGTTTGTATAGTGAACGGTCGTCATAATATCTAGTTACTTTAGCACTACATTTTAGGATCGGAATGTATCTTATATTGCCTTGTGTTATAGAAAAGAACATATTTTAACATGTTCATGTATTGCTGTTTATGTGGTGTGGTGGTGCGGCAAATGAGCCGCATTGCAAAACGTATTATAGCAGAATATCTCGTACTACTGCGTGGCAGTTCTCATATGAAGTTTACGAATTTTATCACAAAAGTTTCAATAAATGTTAAAAAGAAAAACATATTTAAATTAAAGAAATTTGATTGGAAACTTTAGAGAATTTTAATCCTTGTGAAAAATCGAGGCCAATGAAATAAAATGATCATTTTTAGTTCGGGGTAAAATTGTCAAAATTTTTATAATTTAAGTTAAAATTATAAAGTTTTGTTAAAATAGATTTTTACCTCAAAAAAAAAAGCTAATGTCTTGTTTTTCTTGACCTGTAGTCAATAAGTAATGTTTTGCAATAATTTAGTAAAAAAAGGCTCGGAATGAAACAGTAGGACAACAAAGGCTTATCAGCTCTCTGTACATTATAGAATTAGAATGAAATTTTTTTATCTTTCTAAGATTAAAACTCCACTATTTAAAAAGAGTAGGTCCCAATTTAATAGGTAATGTGTTTATTATACTGCAAGTCTGGAACTCATTGTTTAGCGAAAAAATAAATTTTAACCCTATGTGGGGAGTTTCCTACAGAATAGACTCGGGCTTCGAACAGGGACAATGCTCTTAACAGACAAAGAAGGACAAGACTAGCATTTAGAACCTTTGACATTTGTTCTACTAAATGAATGAAGTACGAAGTTTGACTATGGTTTCTCAACTCAGTACAATTCTAAGTTTCAATGTGACATTTTGTATAACGCAGCTCAGGAAAGCACATTATTTACCATGTTTAGGTACTTCTACTCCGAAAGTATGCTAGTCGTGACTGACGTTGGTATTTCCTCCGATCTAATTTTGGTTTAGACTGGAAGCTTTTTAACCAACTATTTAAACTGTTTACCAAAGCTACTGAAGTGCACCTTTATGCAGCATCATTCACGTTGATAGGGGCCTTCTCATAAATAACATTTTTGAAATTTATTTTATAAATACGGTACATGTTAAACATTTGATATGAGTGGTAATGTGAAAAAAAGTGATATAACATCTAATTTTCTCTAAGTTTATTTAATAGAAATATTCGCGTGTTAGTTATTCAGTTCTGTTTCATGACATTTTTGTCGAGATATATAACCTCATAGCTTATATATAGATTGTCATATCTGTAAGGCCGAGTACTTTTGCTTGAACGGAGAGATAACATAACAGACTTTCTTAATATATATGTATGTGTGTGTATATATATATATATGTATATGTGAGGATTAAATCCAATTATAATGCGCAGCAGCAAGAACAAAAAAAAAGGTCAGAAAGAATCAAGGAGAAAGCAACACAGGAAGAATTTTATACTTGGTTTGGATCAAAGATCCTACATCCAAGTCAGGGCATTCTTGTCCTAGTTGAATCCACTATAAGAGTAGGAATTACACCCTCAATGAGCACAACTATCAACTAGCTCTCAGTACAAGAAGGAATTTTCTCAGGAAAATTCTAATTCCTCACCCCTTGCACATTGAAGAACCTAGAGCCCCTTTTCTTTTGCGCTAGAAGACAACTGTTGTTTCTTTTCACTCTCTTAACCTTCTACATACTCGTCTCTTCCCTTTTATAAACCTCAATGCTCTCAAATATGTACAGGATAATAATCCTACATAATATAACTCATGTACAACTTCAAGTAGAACCAATAAATACCCTACATGTCAATAAAGAGAAATGTTGCCCCACGCTGCAGTGTTGAACAACACACCACAAGATAAAATCCCTTGTAACTCCTGCTAGCTGTTATAACTTCTTGAAATTAGAGACAAAACTTCACAATTCTCCACCTTTGTCTCTAGATTGAAAGTTGCAATATACCATAGGATCCAACTTTGAGCAGCCCTTATAACTGAGAATTAATTTAACACCTTGAGCAAGTTCAAGGCTTCCTTGAACTTGCTCATTGGAATTACCTTAGTTAACAAATCTGCAGGATTCTCCACAGTGGATATTTTTTCAACACTCACCAATTTTCTTGCCACAATGTCTCTAAGAAAATGGTGCTTAACATCTATGTGCTTTGTCCTTTCATGAAACACTGTATTCTTGGACAGGTGAATGGCACTTTGAGAATCACAAAATACTACCACCTTCTTCTGCTTCACTCCCAGTTCACAAATCAACCCCTTCAACCAAAGAGTCTCTTTTACAGCTTCAGTCATAGAGAAATACTCTGCCTCAGTAGTCGAAAGAGCTACCACATGTTGTAAGCTTGACTTCAGCTTACAGTATTATTACCTAAGGTAAACACATAACCCGATAAAGACCTTCTCTTGTCTAGATCCCCTGCAAAGTCTAAGTCACAATACCCCTTTAACTCACAATCATTTTCTGAGTCAATGGAGTAAGTTAGCTTCAAGTTTACAGAACCATTGATGTATCTAAGGAGCCATTTGATAGCCTGCTAGTGTTGTCTTCCAGGTCTGCTCATGAACCTACTAATCAGGTTGACACCATATGCAATATCAGGTCTAGTGGACACCATTGCATACATGAGACTCCCAATCGCAGTTGAGTAAGGTACATTTTTCATATAAGCAGCTTCCACCTTGGAATCTTGTTCTTTAACTAAAACAAGTTTGAAATGTGCCCCAATAGGCGTATTAACTGCCTTTGCATGTTTCATACCAAATACTTCAGTTACCTTATTCAAGTAACCAGTTTGAGATAAAGTTAATATGCCTAACTTCTTGTCTCTCGTGATGTCCACTCCAAGTATCCTTTTTGCTGCTCCAAGATCCTTCATTTTGAACTCAGAACTTAGCTCCACCTTCAGCTTCTCAATTTCAAACTTGTGCTTACATGCTATAAGCATGTCATCAACATAAATCAACAAGTAGATAAAAAGACATATCACCTAACCTTGCCAGGTAAACACAGCTGTCATACTTCGATCTTGAAAATCCTTTTGCAATCATGAACTGATCAAACCTATGATACCATTGTCTAGGTGATTGTTTTAGCCCATATAAGGACCTCTGGAGAAGACAAACCTTGAGTGGATCCTCCTTCTTGATGAACCCCTCAGGCTGGCTCATATAGATCTTCTCATCAAGTCTTCCATGTAAGAAAGCAGTCTTAACATCTAGTTGCTCCAATTCCAAGTCTTGGATTGCTGTTAGAGCCAAAATGACTCTAATTGAAGTGTGTTTCACCACAGTTGAGAATACTTCATGGAAGTCTACTCCTTCTACCTGAGGTACCCTTTTGCCACGAGTCTTGTTTTGAATCTAGCTTCCTCAACTCTAGGAATCCTAGGCTTCCTTTTGAAAATCCACTTGCAGCTAATTAATCTTTCCTTTTGGTCTATCCACTAGGATCCAAGTGTCATTTTTTAATAATGACTTCATCTCTTCCTCCATGGCCCTTTTCCAATGGAAACAATCTGGACTTTTTCTTACTTTAAAATAGTTTGCAGGTTCATTTAACTCGATATCATCAGCTACAGTTAGAGCATAGACAATCAAATCTGCTGTTGCAAACCTTGAAAGAGGTTTTATTTGTCTTCTTGTCCTGTCCCTTGTCAATAAATAGTCTCTGAGCTGTTCATTTGTTCCTGCCTCAGTTTCCATGTCACCATCTTGTGAATCTTCATTATGAATTTCTTCAAGGTCTAGCTCACTGGATGGTTGTTCCTGCTCTTGCACAACAGCTCCACCTTCTTTGGATACATCTGAGACATATTCTTGTACTTCACCCTGTGACAATGGAGCTTGCTCAGCTTGTTCAGAGCTGGCTGTACTTTGAGAGGTGTTGTTAGTTTTATAAAAAACATTTTCATTAAAAACCACATCTCTATTTACTACACATTTTTTTCATCAAGTAACCAGACCTTATATCATTTCATTCCATAGGGGTAACCTAGAAAAAACCCCTTTTTTGCCCTTGGATTTAATTTACCTTGACTAAAATGGACATAGGCTATACATCCAAAGGTTTTAATATAATCATAATGAGGCTTCTCATTTGACCATTCTGTTCAGGAACCATAAAGTTCAAAGCAGCATGGGGAGATCTATTTATTAAATGGCAAGCAGTGGAGGCAGCTTCTGCCCAAAACTTATTCGGAAGACCAAATTCATTATGCATGCATCTCACTTTGTTCATAAATAGTTTTATTCATATGTTCAGCCAAGCCGTTTTGTTGTGGTGTGTCAGTGTAGGTATGGTGTTTAGATATACCATTTTCAGAATAATATGAATTAAATTGGTTATTACAAAATTCTAACCCATTATCTATTCTGAGTCTTTTATTTTTCTTGTTAGTTTGATTTTTAATCAGACTTTACCATTCAACAAACTTATTAAAGGCCTCATCTTTGGTCTTCAGGAAATAAATCCATACTTTTCTAGAATAATACTCTAAGAAAGTAATGAAATATTGACAATTAGATAAAGATAGAGGTACCTTTGGAGAGCCCCATAAATCTGAATGAATATAATCAAGGGTGGATTTGGTCATGTGAATTGCAGCTGCAAATCTAAGTCTTTGTGCCTTTCCGAGTACATAGCTTTCACAGAAATCTAGATTGGTGACTTGTTTTTGATTCAGTAGACCTTGCCTGCAAAGTTCTTGTAGGCCTTTGATGCTCATGTGTCCAAGCCTCCTATGCCACAAAGTTGTTTGATCTTGATTTGTAATTGATACAGCCACCTCTCCATTCATTATTGATGCTTGAAGCACGTATAGACCTTGTTTCAGAGTGCCTTTCATCACCACCATTGACCCCTTTATAACCTTTAAATGACCCTTCTCAGCTTTAAAGGAAAAATCTTTTGAGTCTAAGCTTCCAAGTGAGATTGGATTTCTCTTTAAATTAGGTATATATCTGACTCCTGTAAGAACTTTGATTGTGCCATCCCACATTTTTAATTTCACAGATCCTTTCCCATGGATATTACACGCCACATTGTTTCCCATCAAGACCTTTCCTGTAGAAACTTCTTTATAATCAAAGAGCCAGTCCTTCTTGGGTATCATGTGAAACGTACACGTAGAATCCATGACCCATTCCTCATTTGGATCATCACAGGTTACAAGCAAGGACATCCACAGTCTCATAACAATCCGAGACATTAGCAGCTTCTAGAGTGCTTAATTGATCAGTCTTAGAAGAACTAACCTTTCTTTGGAGACAGTTTCTTCTAAAGTGATCATCTTTCTTGCAAATCCAGCAGGGTTTTTTTGTTCTTGACTTTGATCTTGATGGGTTCTTGTTTCTTCCTGGTTGACTTTTTCTTTCCATAGACCTACCTCTGATATTCAATCCTTCTGCGTTTGTTTTGGAATACTTGGGATTGGCTCTCAAATCTAATTCTTTCGAGTAAGCAGTTCCCATGACTTCTTCAAGAGAGAGTGTTTCTCTTCCATACTTGAGCGTGTTTCTGAGTTGTTCATATTGCCTAGGCAATGAGTTTAGCAAAAATACTGCCTGATCCTCTTCCTCAATCTTGACTTCAAGATTTTCTAGGTCTGATAACAGCTTGGTGAACTCATCTGTATTTTCATCAATGGTTTTGGATTCATCCATTTTAAAACCATAAAAACACTGTTTCAAATAGATCATATTGGGAAGGGATTTAGTCATAAATAATTGTTCTAACTTGTTCCACATTTCACAGGCTGATTTTTCTTTGACAACCTTCCTGAGGATTTGATCACTTAGACTTAAAACAATAGTGTTTCTAGCCTTTTTTAGAATCTCACCTTTGTTCAGCACAGTGTCTGGGATCTTTAATTCTCCTTTCAGTGCTTCGTCGAGACCAAGATTGCCGAAATGTGCAATCATTTTTTCCCTCCATAGATTGAAGTCGTTCTTCCCGTCAAACTTTTTGATCTCATATTTGGAAGTCGTCATAGTTGATTGAGGCTTCTGGCCAGGAAGAGCTCAATCAAGATTAATGGATGGTGAAATCTTGATAATCGATGAAGTTCTTGATCGATGAAGATCAGCAACAATCTCTGCTTCGGAACAGTTCTTGAAAAAAAAAATTTCTTGAATCTTCAAGGAATCCTAGCTCTAATACCAATTTGTGAGGATTAAATCCAATTATAACGTGCAGTAGCAAGAACAAAAAAAAGGTCAGAAAGAATCAAGAGAAAGCAACACAGGAAGAATTTTATACTTAGTTCGAATCAAAGATCCTACATTCAAGTCAGGGCATTGTTGCCCTAGTTGAATCCACTATAAGAGTAGAATTACACCCACAATGAGCACAACTATCAACCAACTCTCAGTACAAGAAGGAATTTTCTCAGGAAAATTCTAATTCCTCATCCCTTGCACATCGAAGAACCTAGAGCCCCTTTTCTTTTGCGCGAGAAGACAACTGTTGTTTCTTTTCACTCTCTTAACCTTCTACATACTCGTCTCTTCCCTTTTATAAACCTCAATGCTCTCAGATATGTACAGGATAATAATCCTACATAATATAACTCATGTACAACTTCAAGTAGAACCAATAGATACCCTACACGTCAATATCGAGAAATGTTGCCCCACGCTGCAGTGTTGAACAGCACACCACAAGATAAAATCCCTTGTAACTCCTGCTAGCTGTTATAACTTCTTGAAATTAGAGACAAAACTTCACAGTATATATATTCTTTTTTTGTATAACATATATATTATGTGTCGAGACATTGAATGGTATTTGGTCTTGTTTTCGTTTTGGTTTTGTTGTGTTTTGCTTGTTTAAAGGCAAATTGCAATGACTTTACCATGTGGCACCATATTGTGGAATACACAAACGATTTCAAAATATAAGATTTGAGAAACTGTATTCACACTAATGATACTTTCTTTATCAGCATGAAAGCAATAGCCGCAATTTCCCATCTAAAAGCAGGATTTTTCACACTTCATCAACCCCATCCCGTGGTTTTTGGTCTCTTTCCTCCTTTTCAACCAATCAAAAATAAATTTTAGCGTTTTTATAGTGACAAAAAAGTTTATTGGGAAAGAATTTTGGACAAGAAAATGAAATATAGTCGCATTGTTCTTCTGCAACAAGAATTTTATTAAAAAGAGAATCTCTTTTGAGTACGCCCAACATTAGTTAATTAAGATAAATCCCACATCAAATGAAAAAACAATTAATTGGTCAATCTCATGTTACGGCCGCAACGCGGGATTTGGATGTCACGTGTAATCTTAGCCACCGCCCCTAACAGTTGTGTCGACAGCTGACTGTAGCATCTCATGACAGCTGCGAGTTGTTCATGCACTTGGAAGTTGGCACGTGCGCTGGCACGTGTAAGCTCCCCATGAGATTTTTATTTATTATTTATTATTTTAATTCATTTATTTATTTCTACCATTGCTTCAAGTACACTGTCTGCAGCTTAATTAACGCATATGTAAAATAAGTAGTGAATTAGGTGTATCTTCCACCTACAATATTCTTGTTGAATATCCAGGCAACAGGATTATTATTATTTTTAGTATTATTATTGAGGGAACGGTGAATTTGAATTACCGATTGACTAAGAAAAAAAAAAAAGTTGAACGGTCAGAGTTAATGTAACCATCTTCTAACTTGATTTCCAACCACTCTACGTGGGATAATTTTACTTTTATTTTTTTTTTCATAGAAACAATTCTATTGTGAGTCCTAGGTAGGTTTTAGGGCCTGTTTGGTTTGAGTATTTGAATAAAATATTTGAATAAAGATTTAAATTTTTATGAAAAAAATACTGTAGCAAAATGATTCAAACCTGTGATTCGTATTGAAACAAACGGCCCTTATACCTTTCATACTACTTGAAGTGACAGAAATATTATTTTATTTTTATTTTTATTTAACCTTCTCTCTTCTAATTAATTGCTTCTTCACTGTTCGACATGGGCTTCTTTTTTGTCTTCTTTTCTAATGAATGGTTATTTGACATCAGCTTGGAGAAATACAACAAAACCAAAAAGAGAACTGATTTTCATTATAAATTTTATAAGGTATTTAGTACATTGGTTGACACCAATTGATTTAAAATGTTGTAACATGTAAGAGTTTTATACTATTTTTTTTGTTTTATATTACAACATGTTAATTTTACCTTGTTTAAAATCAATTAGTTAAAACTAATCCTTCAAACACATGTTCTTTTAGTGCTCGTGAAACCTAACATGAGTTCACATTTGTATTACAGGATGATATGTTGTATCAATGCCTATAAGAACAGGCATGCAGTTATAAATAAAAAAGGGAAAAGCTACAAATATTGAACTCATATATTTGAATATTATGAAAAGTTTTTAGGATTGTTTGGAAACATGTCCTCAATTCAAACGGCCTTTTCATAGAACAAATTAAACAGTGGAACTGCCGGTGGACTGTCAAAATGATTGCATTTTTTGTCTAATCAGTTCAAGTTCTTTGGTAAAAGTTGCTTAAAAAAAAAAAGGAATAAACCATTGTGACACACTACTTCACTCTCAACCAAAATTCTATCCATCAAGTGGTTGAGAATTATTGCAATCACAAAGGGCCCACATGCCCACATAAAGAAACACATGTTTCAAATTATTTGAAATCAAATGCAGTGCCTTTATCGCAAACAGAATGTAAATAAAATATAAAATATAAAATAAAATAAAACCACAACAATATGACAATAATGGAACATAAATTAAAAAATTAATTGCAAGTGAAAATAAAATAAAAGGGGTCATGTGAGAGGTGATCATGAATTAATAATATAAAATTGGGTGACGAACGTGAGGAAGGATTCGTTTCCCTGACCACAAACCCACTCCCATTTAACTTTAAAAGAACTCCTTTACGACACAATTTGACCGTGGACAAAATTTGGCCTTGAATTATGAAAGCCAGCGAATTTTTTACTATATTTTAGTTTGTTTTCTAGTGGGATTGTTTATTCTGTAATACGTTTTCATTGTTATCTATTTGTACTGTTAAAAGAGAATCCAAAAAGAAAAAGAAAAGAAAAGAGAAAAATCAAATGCAAACACACTCCCGCCGAACTCTCTGCCAATCTGCTTTTTTCTCTCTTTTTCTTTTCCTTCTTTTTTTTTTTTGGTCAAAATCTTCATTTTTGCATCATCCCTTTTGTATGTTTTCGGATTGGCCCTTTAGTGTGCGTTGGTCCAAAAGCATTTTTAACTCCTTGTATCCGGGTTTTGAGGCCCTCTGCACCGTCTGCCAACCTTTTACAGCTTAAAAAATTCATAATATATATATATATATATATATATCTACATCCGAATTAGAAGCATTTGTAGTATTTTTTTTATTTTTTATTATAACATCCAACGTTGATATAACATTTAATTTATTTTAATATAACATTTTTAGTATGACATTTAATAAATATAGCCCAGCATACTTGTAACATTAGATGTTACACAAGCATATCAACAAAATTACAATGACAAAGAAAAAATGTTACAAATATCGAATTTGAATTTTTGCACGTACATGTTTGTGTGTTACTTTTTTCCCTTTTCAAAAATTGTAGAAAATATTATTTTTAAAACTAATTGTAGTAAATAAAATATTTTTAAAATATTTATAATAAATGTAAAATTTATTGTATAAATAGTTTATTTATCTATTTATTTACAATGTAAAGAATTCTAATTGAGACAATAAATAAATTTATAGTACAAATAATATATTTACCGTAGAAGATGTGTCTTCAACTATGCGAGATTAGTATATGTCTCCACATACTCCATGTGTATCTTATAAGGTTGATTGTGATCTATATAATATGTCCACTATATACAGTGTGACTAGAATCTATGACTCTAACAAGGAGAACAAATAGCTATATATCCTACCAGATGATCCAGTGGTTTCTTTTTGTCGACGCTATTAGTCATTTCAAGATTAAGACACAACACATATGATTGTCTAAAGTGAAATTTGCATAAACGGAATTATTAACATAAATCAATTCAACTTTATGTCTCGATCTAATACATTGTCACCTATGACAATGCACTAATGTTTCTGCTCATAGAGTCTCACTCCAATGACCAAGACAAGTTATCTTTCATTAGGGATGTAGACAACATAACAATCTTAGCATGAATAAAGCGCCTAACTTTATTACCTCGATTGCAGATCTTATGATTTAGACTATCACTTTTAAGATTCATATCTTTCGCATCATTTGTCCATTATATGCACTCTTTTTAAAGGTTTAGACCGACAGTCTCAGACTTTTGTTTGCTTATCATATATTCAACAGAAGTGAACATAAAGAGGACAACATTTGGTATATAAATAATCAATAAACTCTTTATTGATAAAAAGTCTCCAAAAAACTAATTACAACATTTTACTCCTTAGGGCTTCATGTTTAACATAAACCCACCAATTTGGCTTTGCCACCAGTCTTCCGTTAGATATGGATCACTTCAAAGGCAACCACAACATTATCCATAATAAGGTGTCTTGATACAAAAGCACTTTGTTCAACAGAAATGATCGACAGAAGGATGCATGTAAAACGACTAGCCATTGTCTTCGCAATGACCTTACAGGAGACATTACACAAAGACTAATTGGTCTGAAAGTTGCCATCTTTTTCCTACTATTAACTTTAGGTATGAGCACAAAATGAGCTTCATTGAGATCCTATATAGAATGTGAGCCATTAAGAACACCCAACACAATGTCCATTAGCTTTGGGCCTACTACCTCTTAGTTTTTTTGAAAAATGATGCATGAAAACCATCTAGCATTGGGGCTTTACTTACCTATATCGAACAATTCAGCCTTCACTTTGGCGATAGTGAAAGGAGCGTCTAACATCCCTTTTAGCTCATTAGATATCCATGGCTCTACTGTGAAACATAAAACCAATTCAAGCATGCTATAAACTATATGCATATCAAGAATTGAAATGGTAAACGGAAGCGTGAAAACATATTTACTTCCTGCCATTGCTGTCCAACGGTATCCTGTGACTTCCTGCACTTGGGATACTTCCAAGTTCTCACAAAAACTCAATTGATGGTGTAAGATTCTTAAGAGAATTTTCGGAACTTGGGGACCCAATATTTTGTTCAATGAACGAACAAAGAAAATTTTCTCTCTGTTTTTCTTGTTTCTCTGCTGCAGAAAAATCCTTCCATCAAGGATTATTATACAGCCATAAAAAACAACAGTTACCAAGGCATTTTAATGGGCATAAATATGAGCCAATAATTGCAACAAAATAAATTGGTTTCAATTCCTTATTGAAACCGTTAAAGATTGCAACGGTTACATTCTCCCACTTGGTCTCCATATTTATCTTTATATTCATTAAACCCAAACTTTCAGGAAACAAATACATGAATCATGGCGATAGTTCCTCTAAATTGTGAGTATTATCTTCCATGTATTACAATGTATTATTTCTCAGACTTTATTCCTTATATGGTAACTTAACTTTATGAATAAACCCAATGTTTATTCTTGGTCCTACTATATGTGAATTTTTCTCTAATAACTTTATGCGCAAAACAAATATGAGAAAATATCACAACTGAATAAGAGTTTCATTAAAACTGTAAATTGTATGTACAAACAAATTTATATTATGGAACCAAGTCTCATTTGTACAACATGATCCTTAAATGACTTCGATGGCATTCCTTTTGTCGGAGGATCTGCGATCATCAATTCAGTGCTTATATGCTCAATGACCACTTTATTTTCCTTAATGCGTTCCCTTATGGCTAAGTACTTAATGTCTATATGTTTACTTCGACTGCCACTCTTATTATTCTTAGCCATAAAGACAGCAGCTGAATTATCACAATATATCCTTAATGGCCCAGACACAGAATCTACAATTCTAAGGCCTGTCATGAAACTCTTCAACCATACACCATGCGAAGTAGCCTCAAAAAAAGAAACGAACTCTGCCTCCATCGTGGAAGTAGCAACCAACGTTTGCTTTTCACTCCTCCAAGATACAGCTCCTCCGGCTAGCATGAAAATATAACCTAAAGTTGATTTTCTCGAATCAACACAGCCAGCAAAATCTGAATTGGAGTAGCCAATCACCTCTAGAATGTCAGTTCGTCTATACATAAGCATGTAATCCTTTGTACCTTGAAGGTACCTCATCACTTTCTTTGCAGCCCTCTAGTGGTCAATGCCTGGGTTACTCTGATATCTTCCCAACATTCCCACAGCAAATGCAATGTCAGGTCTTGTGCAGACCTGAGCATACATAAGGCTTCCGACAGTTGAAGCATAAGGAATGTTGCTCATTGGAACTTTCTCGAAATCATTCTTTGGACATTGGTTCAAACTGAACTTATCACCCTTCACAATGGGTGCTACACTTGGTGAACAATCTTTCATCCGAAATCTGTCTAAGACTTTATTGATATAGGTTTCCTGCGATAGTCCCAAAATACATCGAGATCTATCCCTATGGATCTTTATGCCAATGTCATAAGATGCCTCACCCATATCCTTCATATCAAAGTTCTTAGAAAGAAATTGTTTCAGCTCATATAGAAACCCCTTATCATTGGTTGCAAGAAGGATATCATCCACATACAAAACAAGGAAACAAATCTTGCTCCCACTAACCTTCTGGTATATACATTGATCCATGATGTTCTCTTCAAAACCAAATGAAGTGATGACATCGTGGAATTTCAAATACCATTGACGGGAAGCCTGTTTCAAACCATATATGGATTTGTTGAGTTTGCACACCAATTGCTCACCATCACTAGGTGAGAATCCTTCAGGTTGTTTCATATAAACCTCTTCTTCTAGATCACCATTGAGGAATGCCGTTTTCACATCCATCTGATGTAACTCAAAATCAAAATGAGCTACTAATGCCATGATCACACGAAGGGAGTCCTTTTTAGATATAGGAGAAAAAGTCTCAGTATAATCTATACATTCCCTTTGAGTGAATCCTTTAGCAACGAGTCTTGCCTTATGTCTCTCAATGTTGCCTAATGAGTCTTTCTTTGTCTTGAAGACCCATTTGCATCCAATGGCTTTTACACCATCAGGCAACTTGACAAGATCCCAGACTCCATTAGATGACATAGAGTTCATCTCATCTTTCATGGCATCATACCACAAGTTAGATTCCTTACAACTCATGGCTTGTGAAAACATTTTTGGATCATTTTCGGCTCCAATGTTGTAGTCAGACTCTTATAGATACACAATATAGTCACTAGGAATAGCTGATCGCCTTACTCTAGTAGATCTCCTTAATGCTGGTTCAACATCTTCTTGAGGAGCATGTTGATCAACTGACTGTTCAACAGGTTCTTGTATCTGTTGTTCAGCTGGATCTACTGCTTCTTGATCAGCAATCTGTGAAACTTGAATGACTGGCTATTGTTCAACACGCGTTTGAACTGTAGGCGTGTCGCGTATAACAATCACTCTATCATATGAAGTGGAAGCTTGAGCATCTGTATGATCTTTCTCTGGAACGGTGTTCCAAGATCGATCGCTCCCACTAATCAAGTCATTCTCAAGAAATTTCGCATTCCTTGATTCCACAAACCTAGTGGTATGTGATGGACAATAAAATCTATATCCCTTAGACCGTTCAGCATATCTAGCGAAATACCCACTTATGGTCCTTGGGTCTAGCTTCTTTTCTTATGGATTATAGACTCTCACTTCAGACGGGCATCCCCAAACGCGTATATGTCGCAAACTTGGTTTCCAACCTTTCCATAACTCAAACGGTGTCTTTGAGATAGCCTTGGTTGGAACTCGGTTTAATATATACACAGTCGTCTTGAGAGCTTCAGTCCACAAAGACCTAGGAAGCTTGGAGCTATTAAGCATGCTCCGCAACATATCCAACAATGTTCGGTTTCTTCTTTCTGCCACACCATTTTGATCTGGAGAACCGGGCATAGTATATTAGGCAACTATCCCATGTTCTTGAAGAAACTTCACAAATGGACCAGGCGCTTGTCCATCTTCGGTGTATCTACCATAGTATTCACCACATCTATCAGATCTCACTATCTTTATTTGCTTACCACATTGTTTCTCTACTTCTACCTTAAACACCTTAAAGGCATCTATAGCTTCATTTTTGTTATGAAGCAAGTAGAGATACATATATCGTGAGTAATCATTAATAAAAGTAATGAAATACTTTTGACCATACGCGGCTATATCTGGACTACAAATATCTGTATGTATGATCTCTAATATGTCTGAACTCCTCTTGGCACCTTTCTTTGACATATTGGTCTGCTTTCCCTTTATGCAGTCTACACAAGTGTCAAAGTCAGCAAAATCTAGAGTACTAAGTACTCCATCATTCACTAGTCTCTTTATTCTCTCAATAGAGATATGACCCAATCTACGGTGCCACAATATAGAGGAATCTTCATTCATAACACATCTCTTAATGCCAGCAGTGTCTTGAACATGCATAGAAGTATAAGAAGTTTTATCTTGTAAATTAATTTTGAAAAGACCATTTGACAATATACCATTTCCAGTAAGTTCAGATCTATAAAACAAATTAAATATAGTATCTAAAAAATTAAAGGAAAATCCCAATGGTACAAGCCTTGAAACTGAAATTAAATTCCTAGAAAAACTAGGAATATAAAATGTTTTTTCTAATTTTAAAATAAAACCATTAGATAAAACTAAATTACATGTTCCGACAGCCTCTACATGTGAGCGCATCTTGTTGCCTGAATAGATGCACAGCTCACTTCCCACTGGCTTCCTTAGGCCTTGCAATCCCTGCAAGGAATTAGTGACATGGATTGAAGAACCATAATCAATCCACCATGTGTTATGTTCAACGTCAACCATATTAGATTCATAACAGACAAGTGAGAATTGAGTACCTTTTTTTTGTCAAGCCATCTCTGATATTTAGGACAATCCTTCTTTATGTGCCCCTTCTTTTTACAAAAGAAGCACTTGGATTCCTTCTTGATATCAGCTTGAGCGGACAGTTTGCCTTTTCCCTTATTGTTGGCTTGGCCCTTATTCTTCCTTTGAGTTGCCAGATGCACACTCTGTCCCGCTTCCATAACAAGCCTTCTTTCTTCCTGGACACACATGGTCATCAATTCATTGATGGACCACTTATCCTTATGTGTGTTGTAGGATATCTTGCAAGGTCCATATTGATGTGGAAGAGTGTTGAGGATGTAGTGCACAAGGAAGGTTTCAGACATCTCAACCTCAAGTGTCTTTAGCTGAGCTGCTATATCCCTCATTTGCATGATGTGCTCACGCACACCATGAATTCCAGTAAGCTTCATGGATGAAAATTTCAATATCAATGTGCTAGCCAAGGCTTTGTCTGATGTAGCAAATTGCTCATCAATTGCCTTCATCAGAGCTCGCACTTTGTCATATTGCTCCAATGAACCACGTATGCCAGCCGAGATCTTTGTCTTTATGAACGTTACGCACGGGTTAAAATTTTTTGATTTTTGGGTTTTGTTTTTTAGCGTTTCTTAATTGAAACTAAGATTAGAAATCATTTAGACATTAGATTTCTATGAATTTTGCAATTTGAAACGTCAAAATTGGTGTTTAGAGGGTGAAAAATGAGCCGGGTCTAAAACGGGTCAAAATCGGGTTGAAACCGGGTCGTTTGGGTGAAGAAGACCCAGATTCAAGGTTGAAGACGAGAAAAATGACATGTCGTTTGGCTTGGGTCAGCCAAAAATGACACGTCGTTTCAGGCGTTGAGGGGCTCGTTTCAACGATAAAAAAAGGACAAATTGTTTTGGACATTTATGACCAAAACGACATGTCGTTTGGTATGTTGACAGGCTGCCCTCTCTGTAAATGACGTGTCGTTTACGCCGGGCGGGGGGGGGCCTCTCCAAACGACGCCGTTTTTAAATATGCAGAAAATAAATAAAATAAAAACCCAAAAATAAAAAAAAATAATAATTTTTTTTTTCAGATTTAATAAAATGATGGTTTTGGGGAAATTTCATAAAATTTTCAGTTTTTTTATAATTTTTATGAAATTTTCATAATATCCACAATTTTGGTATATTTTTATAAAATTTTTCATATTATGGAATAATTTATGAAAAATTCATAATTTTGAATATTCATAATTTTTGGTGTTTGTTATGAATATTATACAGTATTTGTGTGGATATAATTTTGTAAATTTATATGCATATAGTGTTCATTATGTATAATTTGTGATTTAAAATTATGCATGCAATATTAAGTTAAATAATTTAGTACATTTAATTTTGTGCAATAATGTGCTAAATTATATTTTTGAATGCATAATTTTAATCTATACATAATGAAAATTAGTACAAAAATTATGGTTCTTTGTTGATATTTATTTATTGCTTAAGGTAAATGCAATTTATTTTATGAGCAAAAATTTTCTCTCTGTTTTTCTTGTTTCTCTGCTGCAGAAAAATCCTTCCATCAAGGATTATTATACAGCCATAAAAAACAACAGTTACCAAGGCATTTTAATGGGCATAAATATGAGCCAATAATTGCAACAAAATAAATTGGTTTCAATTCCTTATTGAAACCGTTAAAGATTGCAACGGTTACATTCTCCCACTTGGTCTCCATATTTATCTTTATATTCATTAAACCCAAACTTTCAGGAAACAAATACATGAATCATGGCGATAGTTTCTCTAAATTGTGAGTATTATCTTCCATGTATTACAATGTATTATTTCTCAGACTTTATTCCTTATATGGTAACTTAACTTTATGAATAAACCCAATGTTTATTCTTGGTCCTACTATATGTGAATTTTTCTCTAATAACTTTATGCGCAAAACAAATATGAGAAAACATCACAACTGAATAAGAGTTTTATTAAAACTGTAAATTGTATGTACAAACAAATTTACATTATGGAACCAAGTCCCATTTGTACAACATGATCCTTAAATGACTTCGATGGCATTCCTTTTGTTAGAGGATCTGCGATCATCAATTCAGTGCTTATATGCTCTGATACCAAATGTGAAACATAAAACCCATTCAAGCATGCTATAAACTATATGCATATCAAGAATTGAAACGGTAAACGGAAGCGTGAAAACATATTTACCTCCTACCATTGCTGTCCAATGGTATCCTGTGACTTCCTGCACTTGGGATGCTTCCAAGTTCTCACAAAAACTCAATTGATGGTGTAAGATTCTTAAGAGAATTTTCGAAACTTGGGGACCCAATATTTTGTTCAATGAACAAACAAAGAAAATTTTCTCTCTGTTTTTCTTGTTTCTCTGCTGCAGAAAAATCCTTCCATCTAGGATTATTATGCAGCCATAAAAAACAACAGTTACCAAGGTATTTTAATGGGCATAAATATGAGCCAATAATTGCAACAAAATAAATTGGTTTTAATTCCTTATTGAAACCGTTAAAGATTGCAACGGTTACATCTACTAGTTCCACCACTGCATCCAAATCATGTTGCGAGGGTGATGTCATTGAAAAAACATGTTAGAAATGAGACTCAACTTCATCAACTATATCCTCCTCTCTCTCAAGCCAAATAACACTAGAATCCTTTAAGCCCGTAATTCAGTTCCGTTTCCTTCTTTTCGATGCTGTGGAAAAGAAGAACTTTGTATTTCTGTATACTTTCTAAAGCCAATCGACATGGGCTCGTTGCTTCCAATAGTACTCTTCAAGGGCTAAAATTTTGTTAAGCTCTATCTTTTTCATTTTCACCATAAGCTTCACTTTTTTGTGAATGTCCAAATTGTTGAGAGCTTCAATCTCTTGCTGTAGGTTCTTGGCCTTCCTTGAGAGGTTCCCTAATGTAATAGAACGTATTCCTTAAGGTCAGCTGCACATTTCTCCAATATTTGCATGAAGCCTCTCCCATCTACACACTCACTTTCCTAACCTTAGGTGCTTCTAACAACTTGTTTAAAGTCCTTACTAGCCATCCACAATGGGTTAAATAGAAAACGTCTTCTCTTCTTAGGACTACTACCAAATCCAGCAACATTACATGATGATCGGATCCAAAAAAGTCCAAATCTCAACCTTAAAATTGGGAAATAAATCCCTCTAATCCCTGTTCCCACTGAATCTGTTGGGACCTATCCAGTCGTTCATGTATATTATTCTTGTCATCTTAAAAGCTATTCCACGTTAACTCAGGCCTAATAAACCCCAAATCTGCTAAACCACACTCTCAAGTGTCTCACAAAATTGGCTCATAGTTGTATAGGGTCTGTTACTTCCTCCTAACACTTCGAAGGGAACATTATCTCACTAAACTACCCACCAATCACCCATGAAAGAGAAAATAGATCACTAAGGCGTTTGAGTAGAGTCCAATATTGACCTCTTTGATTATGCACTGACACACCATGAACTCCTATGATCTCCACATGCTAGCTATAGGGTTGGAGACGAAACAGTTAATATGAGAACGAGAAGCTTTTAACATCCACATCCATATCACTATTCAACATTAGAAACCACCACTCATACTAGTACAATTTACATGGATACCATAAGGAAAACCAACCCTCAATTTAACCAACTCCGTCAAAGCACCATATAACCTTGTTTTCGATCAAACATAATACATGGGGAAAAGCTTGTAACCACCAATCGTAACTTGTCTACCACACGGGGTCCCCAAGTCCCTATGCATTCCAACAAAGGAGACTCATTGGGCCCGACAGAGGTTGCAAAATTTTCCAAGTTCAAAATGTCATCGAGAACCACCTTTTGTTTCATATCCACCTCCAGCCAACTCCTACTGCTAGAACTTTTCCTTTTAACAATGCCATTATCCTAATCTATCGGAGTCGAGTTGAGGTCTAGGCCTCCTTTCTTTTGAGATTTGGGAACAACTGTCTTTCCTTTCTTAATTATGCTTCCAAAACCCGTCCCAGCTAAAAAAAGAAAAGATCCAACCATCACCTCCTATATTTTTCCAACAACACCCATAACCAAATCATCTTCTTTCAATCTCATTGTCGTTGTTGAGCTTCCATGTGCTCTCCTTATGCAAACAGGAGCTCTCCTTTTCACTTTCAGACAGAGTCACATGAATAGGCACATGCGTTTTTAATATATTAGAAGTAAAATTACCATTTACCCATGAGTCCAAAAACGAATGAGGTACCGAAACTTGAGTCAAATCTTCCCATGTGATTTACTTATCACATCAGACATAATATCAGCATTTGAGTTATCACCTTAAAAATCAGACTCTAAGGAAAGAATAATTGACTTCCTCAAAAAAAAAACTATTCTCCTTAATTCTGGCTCATGATTCTAAGAATCCTGGCATTCAAACTTTTCATCAATAGTGGAGGCATTTGATGTGCGAACCATTGCTGTCATCTGCTCATCGACTGGTACAACCACCACCCTCAAGGCATCATCATCATTTTTCGCCTCTTGCCAAATTTGACTCTTACCTTCCTCCTGAGCATCATCTGCCTTCCTCCAACCTCCATCACTCCTAGTTTGCAGACGATGAGAATCGCTCCTAAAACCTCTGCCGCTATGTCACGAATCCAAAACCGGGTAATGACATGGCAAATTAATTAAATAAATTTTAAATAAACAAGCCAATTAATTATTTGGGTTATTTATAAAAATGTAGTAAATCTAAAAATTTTTAGATATTTATCATATATTAAAATCCTAATAGATAATTTCGTAAAATTACCCTTATATTAAATTAAATTAAAATGTAAATATTAGCGAGAATAGGTTGGGCCGCACCTGGCCAACATTGTACACACATACGTAGTACCGACATATACAAGATACAAACCACAGTCCAAAAATAAATAAATAACACCCAAATATTACATGCCTTAATTAAATAAACAGATAAATAAATCAAACTCCTATGGTCACATGTACAATTAGCAGTGTCCTAGTTGGTGGTGTGCTGCGAACCACCTGGAGGGGGGAAAAAGTTTAAAACAATAAAATCGTGAACGGAAGGCTCAATAGGACTAAGAGTTTGAAAACATTAACTTAAATAAACAAATCCTTCGTTAATACAAAAACTATAAAAGGCAAAATAAATTCCATCGTACTTAGCATTTCGCTCTAATGACCATTTAATATCAGGTTTATCGTTTTACCTTGTGCAAGCCATCTAGAATCACCACTGTAGTGGCCTAGCTAAATTTCGAGACCTGCCTTCAAGGTCGCTCTTTGCACAACCCGATTTCTGTACATGGCATCATGCACTGATGTCTCATTCTGAATGAAATTCTTGACTCATTCGGTACTAATTATTGTAGTGCTTATACCATTGCTAGAGTCTCATGTTACCAAGTTTCCTTATTTACATTTATTATTCTGTTCATTACGACCATTCAATTACTCAATAGTTACTGAAAATAATTGAGTAAATTCATCAAATTAGTCCTGAAAATCATGGCTAACAAAGGAGATGATCTAGAATCCTACCTTGTTGTTTAGCATGATATCATGTGCACCGCAGTCCCAGCCCATTATACGTTAGCTCCTTGGAACCGCGAACAATCTTAGACGTGGACTAGATTCCTTAATATCAAATTTAGAATATTCTACGTTAGTATGTTACTTCATGATACCTTAGTGTGCCTTTAAAGTCTATAAAATCATGTCATAAAAATAATAAAAAAAATGATTTTTATTATTAAATGAGGAAAACTAGTGACAAACTATTACTTTTATGCAGCTCAGTCGGCCTACCTATCTCTTAAGTCTGGCCTATCGAACTGTTGTGTTCGGCCTACCGACCAGCTGAGTCCAGCGTACTGAATTGCTTGAATTTGGCCTACTGACCAGTTGAGTTTGGCCTGCCGAATACTTGAATCCGGCCTACTGAAGATGAGTTCAGCCTATCGATCTATCAAAATCTAAAAAATTCCAAACTTCAAATCTTGGCCAACTTAAGCTCAAGTGCTCTTTTAACTTGTTCTTTTACAATCCCAGAGCATGGATAACACTCAGAAAGGGTAGAATAGCATAATAAAACACATTTAAACACTTTCTTATGGATTTTCATGCAAATCAACAATTTGTTTCAAAAATGTGAAGAAAACATAAAAACTTTTTTGTTCTGATTCTTGCTCAAATAAAGCTCAAATTTGTGTTGGTTTAAGTTATATAAACTCAGATCATGCATGTATGGAGGTTAAAACAAATTCAAATTGAAAACTAGGAACTTAAAGAGGGAGAGCTAACCTTGAGTTAGGAATTTGGGGAAGGAACTTGGGTCAGTACAACTTAGCTCCTTGGCTCTCGATTAGCTAGGATTGAAGCTAAGATTAGTCTAGATTTTGAGCTCTTGGAATGGCGTGCTCTCTAGTCAAGCAGAAAGAGAGAAAAAGATGGATGAGAGAGAGAAAGAGTGAGAGTGGGTGTGATGAAGAAGAAGAAGGTAAGATAGAGCAGAGTGAGATATGGAGAGAGGTGGGAAAAAGAAATAAGAAGGCCAGTTCTTTATCTTAGGAGGGCAAAGGTTGGTTTCACAAGTAAACTATGTTAAGCACACAGTTTCGATGTTGGCCTAGTTTCAAGGCATTTTTGAGTTTCCAAAGTTCTATTGCACATGATAAGGTCTGAAAGAAAAAGGGAATGGGGACCTGTTTAGTATTTGGAATTTGTTTTGTTTCAAAAAATCTTATTAAATCTGTTTTTTGGAAAAATGAATTTAAACTAAATAGAAATTACCAAAGTTTGTTTAAAAAGAATGAACAAAATGCTAAAATCCATTCATGGTAAATCTTAACAAATTTTAAAATTAAGATAAGTAACAAATAATTAAAAGTAAAATTAATTTGTAATATACCACAAAATGATTAAATTATTCTTAATTTGAATTTGGGCACACTAATCCACCGTATCACATGCAAATCTTACTTAATTAATTTTGGACCTTACACACTATCATTCCATGGTGTCTTCAACCATCTGCCAAATGATAACAAAGAAAGATCAGACACCAACGATACTCTTTCCACTAGGCACTCCCTCATACCATTCCCTAACATGCCATAGTCGTAGCAAAAGTCAGGCAATTTTTCATATTTTAGATCCATCCAAATTAATTAATTTACCTTAATTTCCCAAGCTAAACCTAACCCAGCTTTGAAGAGTTTTGGTAATGTCTATAAGAACTCAAACACAAAGGAATTGCCCCGCACAAAGTCTGTTAGCATTGGTTTAAATTAAAATGGAATTGCAAATGACAGCCCCAACTTATTATCTAACCTGACGAAGTCTTCCATCAAGCGTAAGACCATAAAGTTAGATATGGAATTTAATGTAACAAAAATCCTCACTCTCTGCCATATCCCTAATCTCCATCGGCTTTAACACAATCAAAGCCCAAACAAAACTCCAAGGTTCAAGATCATGCACCTTGTTTTTCATGCCCCGGAGTACAGGAGGCGACGTAGCCGCTTAATTAGGTTAATTAAATAAAAATTTAATTAAAATATAGGTTAAAGAATTTAATTAGTTATGAGAATTGTGATAATTTAAAACCCTTTTAGGCAAATGTTTATAATAATTAAACAAATAGGTTTAATAAAATAAAGAATAAGAAAACCATTATAGGGAAAGGAAGAGAATACGACTTGGGTCCCACTAGCCCACAACTTGTGCACACACATAGGACTATATTAAATTACAACCGCAGTCCAAAATAGAAAGAAAGTTAAGGTAATACATGCCTTGATATTGTAATCCAAATAACCTACTTGGTACTTCTACGGCTCGCTGGTCCGGTCAATGGACTCTTCTCTGATCCTAAGCTGAAATCCACCTAGAGGGGAGAAAGATTTTAAAATAAATAAAAATGTAAGTGAAAGACTCAGTAGGACTATATTTTAAAAACATTTAACTTTAAAAAGAAAATTTCATTATTCAAGGGATTATTAAAAAAATAGACTTGAATAAAAGAATAAATAAAACCCATTAAAATTAATCTTACCAAAACCATTTGTTGGTCGACCAAAAAGGATATCATTTTCTTTTCCTAGGCAAACCATATATATAACATTATTGTAGTGGCCCAGCTGGGTTTGGAGACTTGCCTCCAAGGTTGCACGCTACATGACCCGATCTTTGATATGACATCATGCCCATATATACATATTTCTATAATTATAAAAATTCCATTTTTACCAAGTATTTTTATTTACATTCATTATGAGGTTTATTATGAGAATCACCTTAATCTACTGTTTATGAAAACCGACAATAAAAATCCTTTTTCAATCAATCATTGAAAACATTTGGAATGAAAATTCCTTTGAGGCCAAAATCATTTTAAAATCAGGTTACCAAAGAAAGGGGTAGAATTCTAACCTCAATACTCGTGCTGGTGCTCCACACTGTAATCCTGATCCGTTACGCGTTAGCTTCGCGGAACCACGAACAACCTTAATTTTATATAAACTACGTCTATCAGTATCTAGTTTAAGATATTTTATGTTGCTAAACTATTTCATGGCATCCTAGTGTGCCATTTGTATTTATAAAATCATTTTATAAGGTTAAAATTTCAATCAGGGTTTAAAATAGTAAAAACAGATGAAAAATCATAAAATTCCACCATGCCCGGTCAGCCTGCCGGTCACCCTGGTTCGACCAACCAAACTGTGCAATTCGGTCTGCCAGAAAACCATATCTGGTCGGCCGAACTTTTCCAGGTTCGGTAGAGAATTCAGCCTGTCGAACTGAAAAATTCCAGAATTTTTTTGGCACGGGTTCTCAGCCTCTTGAGCCCAAATCTTCATTTCAACCTGTTTTTCTCAGTTCTCAAGCATGAAAAATAATCATAGATGATAGAAAAACACTATAAAACACTTTTGAACTAAATTAAACAAGATTTGCACAATGATTTTGAAAAATTTCAAAAATGGAGAAAAATAGAAAATCTTTGATTCAAATTTGTTTTTGTTCAAACAAAGCTTAGATTCTAGTTATATTATATTTCTCTAACTTAGATCATAGGCTTTCTAAGCTCAAATAAACTTAGATTTTAAAATACCAAGAAAATTAAAATGTTTTGAAAAGTTTTAAAATTTGACAACTAACATCGGATAGAAGCTTTAAATCGCATTTATAGCCATCTAAACTCATTCCCAAGCTTCCAACCCACTAAACTGAAGCTTGGGCTTGATTTTGATTCAAAAATTTTGACAAAAACAGGGAGAAAGAGAGAGGCAGTAAAGAGAGAATGAGAGAGACAAGAGAGAGAACTGAGAGAGAGTGAATGAAAGGAAGAGAGGGAGAGGGAAAATAAATAGAGGAAAGGGGGAGCAAAACCATCGAATGAAACCGTGTACTGCTCACGGTTTTGCAAAACAAGATGTATTTAGCATTTGACAAATTGTTTGTTCCAAATATTCAAAATACAAATTAAAACAACTAAAAAATAATTTTTAAAAAAATCTATTTGATTAGAAAATAATTACAGAACACTTAGATTAAAATTAAACCATAATTTGTCACACTATTACACCATTTTTACTCACTAATATTACTTAATTAATTTCAGGGCGTTACATTGTCCCTATCCTGGACATCTTAATAGTAAATAGGAAGATATCATTTGACACATCCCTCGATTCAACACCCTTCACTTGCCATACGTCAATCATAGTACATTGAAAAACTGCTTGTTGTAGGGTTTAGATGATAGCAATTTTCCCAATAAATCGCACTTCATCATTTTTCGGCCCTCTTCTGTAACAATATTATCAATACCAATAAACTTTTCCTCTTTTGCCTCAATGGTGAAGTTTCTCTACCTCTCAATTATTTCCTCCATTAAAAAAACCCAAAAAACAACCAAAACATAGCCAAAATTCTACATGGATGGTGAGTGTCACCTCTCGCAAAAGCCTTAGTAGCAAACCCTAGTAGAGGAACAGTCCTTTTCTTTAATTAGTTTAGTTAATTATTATAAAAGTTTTATTCACTAAACGGATACCAATTATAAATTATTACATTGATTTGATAAGCTTAAAAGCATTCTTTCAAAATTAATTTAGTTAGTATTTTAAAAAATAAAGCTATCAAAAAGTAAATTTTAGTTATTACTATGCAATTTCCACTGATAAATACATTCAATATATCGAAAAGATTAAAAACTAGGACTTCTTTTCATTGACTAACAAGTTCTATCTACTTATTTCTCCTTTCTTCCTTTTCTTTTTTTTCCCCCCTATCCCGCTATATTCATTTTCCTTGATTTATGTATATGTTATAATTAATATTATTATTTTGGATTATAAAGACCAATCGTCTTTAAACTTTAAGATCTCCCACACTTTTCTCCTTGAACATTAAAAATCATCACTTTGTCCCCTGAACTTTTAAAACTTCTCACTTTACTCTTGAACTTTTAAAGCTCTTTATTTTGTCCCTAAATCTCCAATTTTTCATTCAAATAGTCAAAATTAAGCTTATATGATTCGCATATGGTCTCCTGTAAGAGGAAAATGAAATTTTATTGCTCTCAAGTTTTGTTTAATATTTATACTCTCACTTAGGGCGTTTTTTTTTTAATCTCTACTCTCATTTAGGAAAAAATTATATACATATTTCTTTTTATTTTTATTATGTAACTCTTATTTAATAAGTTAATATTGTTCGCTGATATCTCCTCATCTTTAATGTGTAACTCACTTTCTTTATTATTCAAATTTAAATATCAACAAACAATTTTGACTTATTAAATAAGTTATATATTAAAAACGAGAAGAAATATGTAGACAAATCCTTCCTAAATGAGAGTTCATTTATATATATATATGAGCCTTATGTAAAAGTGTAACAATAAAAAAAAGCTTGAGAGTGATAAAATGAGTGCCTATATAGGTGACCCATGTACGGATCACATAGGCTTAATTCCTATTCGAACGAAAAATTTATAAGTTTTGAGGACAAAATGAGAAGTTTTAAAAGTTCAAGGAGTAAAGTAGTTATTTTTAAAATTTAAAGAACAAAGTGACAAATTTTGAAAGTTCAAGAAGTAAAATGAAGATTTTTAAAGCTTATGAGGATAAGTGCAGGAGACCATAAAAGTTTTAAAGACATTCGTGTTAATAACTTTTTTTAATTTTTTTTTATCAATGTTATATATCCACTTCAGTAAAGAAAAAGAAAAAAGGAAATAGGAAATATCCACTTTGAATAGGACTTTACGTGGATAACTCATACGTAACTCTAATAGACAATGTTTCCCTTTGGCGTGGGTATTCACATTAAATTATTTAGCAAACAGATCATACAAATAAATCACATGCTTCAAAGCATAAGGATAAACAGAAATTTACATAAGCAAAATGTTTTCACTCGGATTTTATTTACTTACTAATTAATATTTTTGGTGACAATGGTATCATTGAGAGTAGAATCAATTTAGTTAATGATTGATCACCTGAATTTATCATGCAGAATTGAAGCTTGAACAAGTATCCCAATACATACATGAACGAGTTTTAATACTTATGTTGTTTGTATTTATCAACTAAATTATAAAAATAAATTTATATTTTAATTACAAATAATAATTTAGCATTACATATACTTTAATTATCCAATTTATTACAACCATTTAATTCATATCATAAACTAAAACAACAATACTTATTGATAGCTAGAGTAACTATTAAAACGACAGCTGATCAATTTATATTTCACCTGTTAGCTTCCTCTTTTTCTAATGCATATGGAACCTAATTCTGAAAGAAAAAGCAAAAAAAAAAGAAAAAGAAGAAAAGAAGAAATGAACACAAGAAATCAATTATGCAATGTTGGCAGTTATAATCTGGCAGATCAACAAGCTCTTCCATACTCAAGGCTCCACATACTCACAATAATATAGATAATACAATATAATAAATATAATGATATATGCAACATGGCCTTGGCGTCTTAGTGATCTAGTCAAGACACATGCGCGAGATATTTAAGAGAAAATAATATTAGTTTAATGCACACGTGTCCCAACTATGACATGCAAGCATGTGGAAGCCATTAGGAAATCTATCCTCTTCGTAGTAGCCAGATAGCCCTATACCCTCCATGCCCTTTGTGCCCTATTGTTCAATTCTTAGCTCCTGCCCTTGGATGCTATTAAGGTCACGTTCCAATAGATGACAATTTTACTTACCCACTCGCATTTTCTGTTATCCTTCACCACGCTCCAAGTTACAATTAGCACTCAAACTGTCGTACCGACGTTGAGCTGGCTTTTTCGAATTGACAAAAAAATTGACTCAACGATTACCAGTTTTTCTTTTTATTCTCTTGATAATCAAGACGACGCCGAGCTTGATTGGCAAGCTAGAATGCTGATGGTAAATTTAAACCGGCCCTGAAAATTATAAGAACCTTTTTTTTTATAGAACTATCTTTTAAAATTGATTAAAATGAAGATATAAGGATGCACTTTGAATTTAGTTGAATTAAGGGTGATATTAATGAATATTATTTAAGATATTAACTATACTTATTTATAGGTTTGTATTAATTATTCCATAGGAAAGTTCCAAGTGATTTTTTTGACACCTAGATTTTGTGCAATTTTTTTAGATATAGTGGAATGCCTAGCGTCATAGTGAATATAACTCTCATGTTAAAAACTTTAAATTCATTATATTCTTTAGTTTTTGAACTTTTCTGTACAATTTATACACGAGAGATCAACTTTTGATGAAGTAACATAGGAGGTCATGCAACATATACGTTGTGACAAAAATGTATATTAATTGCATATTTTGTTCTGGCTAAAAGTTTTGTTAAAAACTGTTGTAATTAAAAGTCTAGTTTTCTATGGTGAATTATTATCATTGTAAGTGTGTATAAATTAGTTTGCACCTAAAAATGTGTAGTGTCTTTAACTTCCAAGTTCTCATGAGTAATTTATTCCCTGTTCCGTATTGTAAAAATGTAGAAACTAAAGTACTGTATTAAGTTTAAAAATGATAATTTTAAAAGATTAAAATATTATTTATTTCTAAAATATCATTTTTCATTGACTTAAAGTAAAATTTTTTATGTATTTTAAATCACGATAACCGATTAAAATTCTTTTATGATGTTTTGGAATATAAGAGAACATAGCTCATGCTTATTATATTTTTCTATATTTTCATTCATGTTATTTTTTTTCTCAAGCTTAATTTTCTTTTACATTTTTTATTTTAATAAAATTTTAGAATTTTTTAAAAAATGATAGTTAATTTTACAAATGGACTCAAAACTTTTTACCACGTGAATGTTTATTTTAATTAGACGTTTAGATAGAGCAAACCAAATCTAGACCAATTCATTAAAAACTATTTGGTTACTCTCGAAGTTTTGAACAGCTCAAACCAATTAAAAATGGATTATCATTCGTTTGATAAGTGTTTTTTTTTTTTTTTTGGTTGCTTCAAATTGATCAAAGTGACCATTGGCAGTTCAACTAGCATTTGATGATTAATGCGCTTCCGGTTAAATTAAAAGGAACTCCCGTCCTTAAAAGGAGAATTGTCTTTCCCTTTAGGTGAATAAAAATTGAAAGTGTCTTCGCTACAATGTCTATCAAAAGAAAATTTCTGATCAGAAAAGTATCAAGAAATCTCAGCTGAAAAAAGAAAAAGTAAACAAAGAAGAAATATGGGGGAGTACGATTCCAGTCAAATAAGAGGACAAAAGGAGAGACACGCGGCAAACGAATGGGCCAACTGAAATCATTTTAAAGAAGTTTATTATCCCCCTTCCCTTATATGGGTTAATTGTTTGGTGTCTCCTTTCTGTACCCGTTGCTTCCCTACTTTCATACACATATACAAGTCTCTTCTTCCCATTTATATTTTTTAAAAACTAAAAAAAAAGAAAGATAAAACGAATACCCAATATCACTTTTTTTTTTTCTTTTTTTTTTTAGTGTGTTTCGTAGAATAGAAAACGAAGGAAGGGAGAGGGATGGAGGGAGAATGATAAAGGAAGAGGGTCAATCTGTTATTTAGTTGGACGGAAGAGAGAAGGAAGAATAGTTGGAAGGAAGAGAGAGGGAAAAATAGACATGACGGCAGAGAGTCTTGTTCAAAATCCACAATTTTAAACGCTTTTGTCAGCGAAAGGATTAAAAAAAAATCCATATATAAATTATAAGTTAAATATAGATTGTTCTTCCCTCATAAAGAATTTAATAGAAAATAATAAAATGGACATTATTTATTTATAATAAAAAGTTAAATAGCTATACATCATCCATAATTAATTTACCAAAAATATAAAAGACTTGTTTGTAGAGTTTTTGTTTGTGTTTTTAGTCAGTAAAAGAAAAAAAAAAAACAAAAGTTATGGCTTTTCTATAGTTGTTTGGAATTATATTTTCAAAAGAGCTAAGTTTATGGATCAAAATAGCATTAAAATTTCATAATAAATAGTAAAAATGTTACAATGAAGTTTGTAATGTCTTATTGACACTCTTATTAAAACTTTAGCAGAAGTTTCAAAATTTATTCGTTAACTCCTTTTTAAAAAACTATATTTTATACTTTTGACTGGAAGAACCTTTGAAGAAGCAAAACTTTTTTGACTAATTATTTAAACACTTTTAGAAGCAATTTTTACAGTTTATTTGTGTGCCGGTATGGAAATGTATGGTTTAAATTGTAGGTTTTAAACTGTGTAGTTTAAACAGTAAATTTGAACTAATGTTTAGGATGTAAATGTTTAAAATGAGAATAAAAACCACATTAAGTTTAAAATAAGAACTAGTGTTTAGAAAATTATAGTTTATAAAAGAAAAAGGAGAATATAAATAGTTTTTACTGTAGAAAATAATTCAAACTGTGTAAATTTAAAAGAGGACAAAGTTTAAATTTTAGATCTTTTGAGTAGTTTAAAACCACCTCTATAATTTAAATTGACCTCAATTATTACTTAATCAAATGTCAATTTAACCATCTTTATGATTTATATTGATATAAACTGTTTTAAATCGATATACCAAACGAGCTATTAGACTCAAAAAGCAACAGACAACTCCTAAATAACCCTTTTAAACAAACAAAAAGTTATAATTCAAACCATGCAAATTTAAAAGAGGACAAAATTTAAATTTTAGATCTTTTGACTAGTTTAAAACCACCTTTATAATTTAAATTGACATTAATTATTACTTAATTAAATATCAATTTAAATCATCTTTATGATTTATATTGATATAAACCGTTTTAAATCGATATACCAAACGATCTATTAAACTCAAAAAGCTAAAGACAACTCCCAAACAACCCTTTTAAACAAACAAAAAGTATTATTATAATGCTCTTATCTTTCACGTCCCCTCTCCTTCGACTATTTTCACCTTCATTCTCTCCGTCACTTTTATCAAACGGAACGTGAATTAAAAGAAAAACAATGCTTTCTTTGGTCAAGGGGAGGGAGAATTAAGGACACCGCTCGGTTATCCCATAAAAAGCTTCCACTTTGCAGTGTTAACTCACCGCTCTCTCTCTCTCCCAATGAATTTAAATAAATACCATTGATATTCACCATATTTTCCACCTCTCTCTCTCTCTCTCTGAGTGAAAAGGAAGACCCTCGATCCTCGTGCAAACCCTCCTAGACTCTCTCTCTCTTTGTTAAATTATATCAATCAATATCTCCTCCCTCCTCGCCTCCTTGGTTCTTTCTTCTTCTGCTTCTTCTTCTTCCTTATTTCTACCTCTATATTTGTGTCGCTCTCCTCTCTCAAACCATTTACCTTCTCTCACTCTTCTTCCCCACTTTCACATTCATATTTACTCTCTCTGTACCCCTTGTTCTTAGGGTTCAAACTTCAATACATCATATTCTCTCTCTTTCTCTCTCAAAATTCTAAAACTCAAGTCTATGGTTTGATATTTCCAAAGACAAATAACATCTCTTTCACGCTCACCGACGAGAACGACAAACACAGCCCAACACAAACCACCAAAAACGACATCATGGATTCATCCTCATCATCATCAACACCTCAGAAGTGGCTTGCCTTCTCTCTTCTCCAACCACCCGCACTTGCACCTCTCTCTCTTCGAGGCCTTCTCCTCTCCCACTCCCGGTAACTCACCCCCCCTCTCTCTTTCTCTCTACCTCTCTCTCTGTCACTCTACGTTTTCCAATATATTTATTTTTTCTTTTCATATATATGTTACAGCTAGTGTAGTGGATACTAATACAAATACGGCAATAGAAGATCATCATCATCATCATGTTTCTGCCGGTGCAACCGACCTGGCCATGTTCACTGCAGGCGGCTGCGGAGGTCCTAAGCTGGAGGACTTTCTCGGCGGCGCCGGGGGGGCTGCACCGCCACCGCTGGCTCAGTTCTCTGCCGAAACGATGACGGTGGCCTTGTCGTCTAACAACAGTGCTACTACCGCAGCCGAGATATACGAGTCCGAGCTCAAAACCATAGCCGCTAGCTTCCTTCGCGATTATGATGATAACAATAAGATGGATGAACAAATCGAAGCTCAACAACCGCCGGCTATGGCTGTGGCTGTGGCTGCTCCGGCGGAGCCCGCCGCCAAGAAGACCGTCGACACCTTTGGACAACGCACCTCTGTATATCGTGGCGTTACACGGTGTGTGTATTTATATGAGTATATGTTTATTTGGATACTATTATTGTGTATATACATAAAAAAAAATCGCGCAACCAAAAGTTAAAAAAAAAAAATCTAGCATTATAAGATAGGAAATGTGATGTATGTTATGTAAGATTTAAGAATATTAAATATATATTTTTGTTTTGTGATCTTATCACGTTGTTATAGTAGATAACAATTATTGAATTTTTGTAATTTTTTTTTTTGGTTTTAAAATTTAGGCATAGATGGACGGGAAGATACGAGGCTCATTTGTGGGATAACAGCTGCCGACGAGAAGGCCAAAGTAGAAAAGGAAGACAAGGTGATTTGTTATACAATTTTATTTTATTTTCTCTTGCTTTTTTTTTAAAAAAATTATTTATTTTTGTTTTTGTACAAAATTTTTTTTTGGTCGAACCGTGTCTAACGTGCGCCATCGTGTAGTAAATGCCTGAACCGGATCAATTATTCGTAGATCTGTTTCTGAGCCTCCGTGAATGCTGAATGATCCTGATTGGGAGAATAGTCGGTGAGAGACAGACAGTGTCTCTCTCTCTAAATGCCCGGTATAGACGGGGGTTAAAAATGCATATCCCAAGAGGGAGATATTTATTCGTGTAATTTTTGTGCAAAATCTAAGGGCTCAGATTAGATCTTTATCCAACTATATACGCTACAGGCGCACGTTAGATTTGGAGTAGATAGTTGTGCTACTGTGCGCTTTGTAGATTTAATTATATTTCGAGGAAAAATGATGAGAGAGAGAGATTCTGACACGGGGGTGTTTTTGTTTTCTTTTGCTGTTTCATTGAACATTGGACGACGACCATTCCAATCATTGCTGCCATGGATATGGAAACTCTTCGCAATAATCATCACCAGTTTATTTAGGTGATTTTTTTCCTTCTGTCTTTTCAACATTTTGTAATTTTTTAAATTATTATTACTTAAAAATAAAATCATCATTTTGTTTTGGAGAATCTTTCTTCCTTAGTACATCATTATCATCAAAGTTCAGATTGGTCTATGTTGATAGATTTTGTAGTTTCTGTCGGAAGAAAAATATTCTTTGCACGAATGCATCATATCTTGCATAGATTCTTTACATTCAGATCAATAGTGATTTTCTTTCCTATAAAATAAAAAAATAGGAGGATATGATAAGGAAGTGAAAGCAGCGAGAGCTTATGATCTGGCTGCACTAAAGTACTGGGGTCCGACCACCACTACAAATTTTCCGGTATGCTTTTATAACTTGCTTATCATTAGTTTTATTTGTTTATTATTTGTGTGTATATATACACATTTATATATGTATATGTATACTTTTTTGGTTATGGCGTTGGATCTAATTATATACTTTTTTTTAAGGTTTCTAACTACGAGAAGGAACTGGAGGAGATGAAGAACATGACTAGGCAAGAGTTTGTTGCTTCTCTTCGAAGGTAAAAAAAAAAAAAAAAAATCAATTCTGAGTATTTACATTTTATATCACTTTTTTTTTTTTTTTGGTTTTTGTCCTCTCTCTCCCTCAAAGAAATCTCTTAAAAATATTTTTGTAATGGATCTTTATGCAATCTATATGTAGGAAAAGTAGTGGGTTCTCTAGAGGAGCCTCTATCTACAGAGGCGTCACAAGGTATATGTTGTGTCATCATCATCATCATCATCATCATCACCATTATTGTTATTGTTATTGTTATTATATGGTTTTGGAGTAGAACCAAACACTAAAAGAACACATTCTACTCGATCGTTTTGTTTTTGCAGGCACCATCAACATGGTAGATGGCAGGCAAGAATAGGAAGGGTTGCAGGCAACAAAGATCTCTATCTTGGCACCTTTAGTAAGTCCAATATTCATGATCACTTCTAAGTATGTTATCATATATAACTATATCACTTTATAATGTTATCTTTGTCCACTTGATATTATAATAACGTTACTTCTATGTTTTGTTTATTACCATAAATTTATGTTTTGTTCATCATCAACGAAAACTATCCATTTTCCTCTAAGAAGAATAGCATAAAGTTTAATCATCTTTAATTCGCTTTTCAAATATTAGGCACCCAAGAGGAAGCAGCGGAGGCATACGACATTGCCGCCATAAAGTTCCGAGGCCTAAATGCCGTGACCAACTTCGACATGAGCCGCTACGATGTCAAAAGCATTGCCAACTGCAACCTCCCCATCGGAGGAATGTCCACCACAAACAAGTCGAGAAATTCGGCCGATCAATCCCTCTCTGCCGACGGCAAGAGTGGCACCACCGCCTCCGACATCGACCGAGACGGCCTCTCCTCGGCCTCCTCCTCCACCATCAGCTTCGTACTCCCCCCCATCAAACCAGACCCCTCGGAGAATTACTGGTCCAACATTTTCGGCTTCCAAAACCCTAGCAGTACTACTTCTATCGCCAAAAACCCAAGCAATACCACTGCCTTGTTTCACAATTACCCTAACAATTCCTCAATGCCTCTCAACATGGATTTCTCCACAACCACTACATCTACTGATCATAACAGTGGAGGGTTTTTTGCACAAAGTGGTAATGGCACTTCTAGTGTTGCCAATATGGTGCCGTTTGCTATGTCGATTTCCGTACATACCAACAACAACAATAGTTATGAAACATCTTCGTCTGGGTACAATGGGAATAATAATAATAATAGTAATATTACAAGCTGGAATAACACTGGACTTCACACATTTCATCATCATCAAGTTCATGCGAAGCCCAACACACTTTTTCAGACGCCAATCTTTGGCATGGAATGATAGTAGGTGTTTATTTTATTTTATTTTTTTCTTTTTATTTTTAGCTTTTGCATGTGAAGATGGATGAGAATCTCATGTGCAGTTTAGTAGTAGTAGTAGAAGACGAAATCAGAAATGATGTTGAAGGACAATGTAATTTTGGAGTTTTTTCATGCAAAAAGGAGGAAAGAAAAATAAGAGAATTTAAAGGGGGCTCGAACTTTAGTAGAGAAAGGGATGAATATGGGGACATGCTTTTTTGTTTGTTTGTTTGTTGTGGTGGAACTGACAATCATAATTCACACAGGACCAGAGGGCTGACACTGTACCAACTAAGGTTGTTCCTTCAGGACCATGTTTTTTCCCCCCTCTTTTTTCCCTCTTGCCTTTTTTTTTTT
The DNA here is from genome assembly GCA_025403435.1 of Artocarpus heterophyllus. Taxonomy (NCBI): domain Eukaryota; kingdom Viridiplantae; phylum Streptophyta; class Magnoliopsida; order Rosales; family Moraceae; genus Artocarpus; species Artocarpus heterophyllus. The sequence goes on from CM046331.1 coordinate 7,197,853, forward strand.
TGGCCTCCTTTCTTTTTTTCTTTTTACTGACGTGATCTTATTTGGGTATAATTCGGAAGAAATCACTTTGTAATCCTTTCATCTTGTTAGTACTAAAATTATATCATGCGAAAAAAAAATTCCTTTGCTTTTCTTTTTTTAAATATATGCACATGGCAAATAATCTTTCGTCCTCGCTATTATCTTGAGTTATATGAGTTTATAATTGATCCTTATAATGACATCAATTATGATTATCATGTTGTTTGAATAATATATATGCTTGTACATAAAGTCGGGAATACAGCAAAAAAAATATATATATATATTTATATATAAATATATATTTAAGGGTGCGTTCAGCACTAATGTATCACTTAAAAAATTCTAGCTAATTATACCTATTGAACTTTGTGGCATTTATCGAGTGAAGATACAACTAAAAAAAGAGAATTTACAAATCATGTATATGCATATTGTTAAATCGAGTGAACTCGAGTACTGCCTTGTTTTTTTTTCACTTATAACGTATACACCATATATGGATTTCATATGTCGGCAACATATTTTTAGTTTCATTTTTAAGAACTACAAAGATATTATGCATATTATGCATGTACATTTGAGAAATATGTTTCAATTTTATTCCTCTTCCACTTTTTGGATTAAAAAACAAAGTAACCTGAAAAAAAAAAAAAAAAAAACTTTGATGTTTCATTTTATGATTTTGATATTTTAAAATGTTTAAACTAGTTTGTAGAAACTATTTCAAATAGTATATTTTCTTGTTATTCTGGGTTTTCCCCAAAAATGCATATGAGGATGAATTTGAAACAAATATATTTTATCAAGTTAAAAAATATCCTTGTTTTTTTGGGGAAACATAAAGATATAAATTGGAAAAAAAAAGCGCAACTTACTTTCAATTTTATAGATATTATTCAAGTTCATTTAACTTACTGTGTGTGCAGCCTCATATATATTACAAGTAAATAATACAATGAAATTTGAATAAGATATTTGGTTTAATTTTATTGGGAGAATTGCGTGGTAACATATGGAAAAAATATTTTATATTTTACTAGTAGGATACAGTTTAATTTTAACAGTTGAATTATTAAAATAATATTAAATTAAAGAAAATTAACTCAACAGAACAATATGACTGTAAAAATCTCGTCATATCAGTATGTACCCTCCAAAAAAAAAAAAAAGATTATATTTTTTTATTCCCAACATAGCATGAAATTTAAAGTGAGGCTCTCTAGAATCGATCATAAAAGAAGAGTTCATGAGTGATGACTCATAATTAAACGCTGCACTTGCTTGCACACCAGTTTAATGTTTAGTAATAAATTCTCCGATGTATTGATAGGGAACTTTATTAATTTTTTATTGGACTGAAGGTAATAAAAAACCGATAATGTTAAACTATACATTACTAGAGAGGTTCAGCAGCATTAGACCCACATATAGGACCCATCATATTTGTTGTGGTGTTTTATAAAGAAAAACTTTAATAATAGAAATGTTGATGATCTCCTTAGATTTTATTATTTCTTTCATTCTAGCAAAAGATATTAGTACTAGAATAAATTGAACCTAGCTAGCTAGCTTAGCATGAGACTTTTAAATACGCTACTCTCTATACGTAGAAAGTAAGAAGGAATTCTAAGCTCTTGATTAGAGGGGTCACTAGCTGACTCTTTGCTCTGACCAAAATTGAGAGATCAAACCAAAAGCAAGATAACAAACAAACTTTAACAAGATAATAATATACAAGGGGACAAAGAACAAAGCACATCAACAGTAGTACTACCCTAACTTATTGTGTTTTATGTGAGGCTCTTTTTGAGGAACTGAGATTCAAAAACTCTTTTTTTTTTTTTTTGAGAAAAAAATAAAAAAGAAGTGTCTTTTCTTATCCGTCTCATATATCCCCTACCCCTTTAAGATGATGGCATGCCACTTTGTACCTTTCGGCGCCATTAGATCCTCACCCCACTAGGGCCACTAACTCGGTCTTAAAATATATAATATGATATAACCGTAAGTATAAGGTTGTCTCAAATAATAAATACTCAATGAATCTAAGGTTGAACCCATAAGAAAGGTTTTGTTTAGTATCAGCATATTTATTATATTAAATTTTTATTTATTTAAAAGCTAAAAAATATGAGGCTTAATTTTTTACAACATTTTTTTATTTTCAGAATTTCGTTATTTTGAAACTTCAATAATTAGAAATGTAGCTTAAATTAAAATGAAACTTTAACAATAAGTGCAATTAATTTAAAATAACTTAGCAAAATAACAACAATAATGACAACAAATTAAAGGGGTAAAACAGTAATTATAATAGAGCTAAGGTTCAAAGGTTCCATTTTGGTAATTAAATTAAACAAATTTTAGTTTTTCTAATTATATAACACCTCGAAATTAATTAAGTGAGATTAATGTGTAACATGGTGTATTAGTGTGCCCAAATGTAATTTAAACTTAATTTAATTAATTGTAATGTTTTTTCAATTTATTTCATCTTTTATTATTTAAATTATTATTTTAAATTTTTGAAACAAAACAATTTGCCAGATACCAAACAAGTCTTTTTGCTAAAAACTTGAACACCTTGGGAGTTACTTAGGAGAACCAGGAGCAGCCCATGGTTTTCTCCAAAAACAGCTGTTTCCTCCCCCTTTATTTATCTCCCTCTCTCACTCTCTCTCCCTCACTCTCAGACTCACTCTCTCTTTCTCTCCTCGCTCTCTCTCTCTCATCTCTCACTATCTCTCTCTTTCTCTCTTCCCTCTCAATTTCACTTCAAAATTTTGAGTTTAAGCTTTAATCTCTAGTTGTATTGGAAGCTAGGAAGCAAGATTAAGCCTCCATAAATGTGATTCAAAGCTTGAATTCGAGGTTGGTTTACTAAACTTTCAAACTTTTAAACTTTTTCTCAATTTTTTCTATTTTTCTTGTATTTTGAAATCCAAGCTTATTAAGCTTAGGAAACCACCCTTAATCTAAGTTTGTGGAACCTAGATTATTATGAATCTACGCTAAATCAAACAAAGACCAAGTTAAATCAAAATTTTCCCTTTTCTCTATTTTTGGATTTCTTTAAAAATTTTTATGTAATCTTGTTTAAATGTGCTTAAAAGTGTTCTAGTATGTTTTTATATTATTTATGATCATTGTGCATGCTCTGGGAATTGAAAAGCAGGTTGGAAATAAAGATTCGAGCTCGGGGAGGCCAAAGCTCAAATTTAGAAGTCTATAGATTTTTTAGTTTGGTAGGCCGAACTTCAAGTTTGGCAAGCCAGATTCATGAGTTCGACAAGCCGGATTCATATCATTGGCAGGTCGGACTCATAGTGGGTTCAATAGGCCAGACCAAGATGGTCGGCAGACCGAACTCAGCAATTCGACAGGCCGGACTAAGGAATCTGACAGGCCGATCGAGCTTTACAAAAATTTGTTATTTTTCACCGGTTTCCACTATTTAAGGCCTAAACAAAGAATTTAACCTAATGGCTTGATTTTATGAACCTTAATGGCACACTAAGGGGGTGTTTGGCAGTGGTGGGAACCACTCAGTTCCCACCACAATCTCAGTTATGAACAGTGTAAAGTTCTCACACGCTACAGTAACAATAAAAAAATATGGTACAGTATAAAACTCTCACATGCTACAGTAAAAGTGGTTCCCACACTGGTTCTCACCACCTTTCCAAACACCCTATAAGACAACATAAGATAGCAATGTAGAGTAGTATACTCTAAAATAGATGTTAACAAACATAGTTCATATTTAAGGTTGTTCATGGTTCTGTGGAGCTGACGTATAGCAGAATGGGATTGCACTGCTAAGTTGCGGTGCCAGATATCGAGGTAGGACTTCTACCTCTTCCTTTGGTAGCTAGTTTTTAAAGGAGTTTTGGCCTCAAAATTATTTATTTCAAGATGTGTTCAATGAATGATTGAAAAAGATTTTTTATTAGTGTTTTCTTAAACATTTGAATGATGATATTCATAACAAACTGCATAATGAATGTGAATAAATACACATGGTAAAAGGAGATTTGACTAAAAATAGAAATGCATAAATGGGCATGATGCCATATTCAGAGATCAGGTCGTTTAGAGTGCTACCTTGGGGGCAGGTTTCGAAACCCAACTGGGCCACTCCAGTAGTAATACCTATGGTTTGCCCAAGAAAAGATAATATAATCCTTTTTGGACGAACAATGAACTGTTTTTGGTAAGAAAAACCTAATTGAAATTATTTATTTAATTCTGTTTACTAAATATTTTCTTGTACATTAAACTTTATATTCAAATTAAATGTTTTTAAAACCTAGTCCTATTGAGCCCTTCGCTCATATTTTTCTTGTCTTAAACTTTTCCCTCCTTTAGGTGGAGTTTAGCTTAGGACTGATTGGGAATACACGACCGGACTTGTGAGCAGTAGAAGATTTTGAATAGGTTCTTTGTATTGACTAATTAAGGCATGTAATATTTTAATTTTCTATTTAGTATATTGGACTGTGGTTGTAATTTTAATTATTGTCGATACTAAGTGTGTATACAAGTTGTGGGCTCGGTGGGACCCAACATGTATTTCTCTCTTTACTATTTATTTTCTCTTATCTGTTTTATTATTTTTCATAACTATTTAAAAAGTTTTAAATTTAACCTTTTTCATAATCAACTAAATTCTTTAAATTGGTGATTGTAATTAAAATTTAATTTAATTAACCTAATAAATTTGATTTAATTAACTTAACTAATCTGTCATGTCACCCTTCGGATTTCGAGGCATGACAAATTATTTATTAATTAGTTTAAAAATAAATTTTGTCATCCTATATCGACAATAAATCAAGCATTACTAAGCATTTACTGTACCATTTCACGTCTATAATGCAAGAAAAACTCAACTTAATAAACAAGTAGAATTTCAATATAGCTTAACTAAAATAACAACCAAGATAATAAATTAAGCATTTACTGAGCCATTCTCTGTCTAAGGCTAATCAAGGTCCTCCTAAGTATTATCGTGCCAGTCTATGTTGTCAAAAAATCAAAATCAGAATTTTGGCAGAGTTTTAGCTAAGAAAATATTAAAATCCTAAGTTTTTTAGAAAAATTTTTGGCATTATAACAGCTTAAAAACTAAGAAAAACAAAAGATATTTAAAGTGATTTTACCAGAGTTTCCCCCTCTTACCTCAACTAAAAAGAAAAATTAAAAAATTTATATTTAATATAATACTAGAAATATTATTGAGCATAATTTTTATAACATAATCTAAGAAATATTTTGCAAAAACTTAAACTGAAAACTGAAACAAAAAATAAACTTAAAAAAATAACTATCTAAACAAACATTATTTTTCATACCGCGTAAGGGGTGTAGAGCCGAAGAACCCTCCCCCCTTCTATAGGCAAATTTTGCAAATATTCACTAATTTTTTAAAATATATTTACTATACATTCTTTAAAAAGCTCGGCCAACAAATTGGCCATTTGCAACATTTTTTATAATATTTTTTATTGTATTTGGGTTGACATTTTCAAAGGGCATCACACATTTTTTCAAACTTTTCTTCACACATTTTTTCAAACTTTTCTTTCTTTTTTTTCCTTCGCTCTTGGCTCTTTAGAACACATGTTTCCGGTGAAAATCCTCTGCAGCTAGGCACAGGTGGGTGCAATGCAATCTAAGCTTCGATCGCGAGATCCAACGGTCAAAATTTGAGGAGAAGAACTGGGACCAGTGGGACCATGTATGCCTTTGAGCTGAGTAATGGGCATCCTTAGATCTGGAAATGAAAGACTCAGATAATGAGCTTACAAGCAAACATTGAAGATGCACACCTATGATTTCACAGGCGAATCAGACATGGGACCCACTGGCGGCTCTTGTCTGGGGCCTACATTGAGGCAACACGCAGCATGGATCCAACGGTCTGCAATGAATGGCGACACGATCCAAGGGCTACAGAGCTGCCACATTGCACCTCTAGATTAAAATTCAAATCTTCACTATTTTTGAGGCATTTGTTGTACGATTTTACTCATTTTGGTGGCGATTTGCCCCATTTTATTGCTTTATTTCAAATCTAAATTCAGAAAACTTAAAAAAATTATTATTTTACAAACATATTAGTTACAATAGTATTAAAAATAATTGTTTTATATTAAAACGTATAAAAATAATTACAAACTTTTAAAATTTTAGTCTCTTTTGGTTTGACATAAATACGATTTTTAAGACTTAAAAATATTTTTAGAAATTACTATAAATACTATAGAACATATTTGCAAACTTAAAACATACTATCAAACACATTAAAACTTAGAATAAAATTACCACTCATTATTTTTACATTTTAAATTAATTTCAAACTAAACACGTATTTAACATACAAAAATGATTCTCAAAATTACCGAAAATATCAGTAAAAACTTATAATTAAACATGTTTTCCCACTAAGATACTAAAATACTCTTTATCATTTAAATGTTATGATTAAAGAGTTTAACAAAAAAATATTAATGCAAAATTATTGATTTTAGCTTAAGAAATATGTATTTTCTAAGTCTCATCATACCCCAACTAGCTTATTGCTAGTCTTGAGCAATTAAAGCGATAGAACTTAAAAACAGAATAAAGATTTTCGTTTTCAAAAACTAGTGATTCCTCATTGATTTTCCTCATGGATTATTTCATATTCATGCCTCAAAATAAAAATACAAATATTAATTAAGTTTATGGTGCATTTCTAGAGTATGAATTTATAATTAAGATGGATTTCCCTACGAGTGTGTGATTTAGCATAAATCCAATTACACTTAAAAGATCAAATGCCTTATGAGTGAAAGGTAAAAGTAAAGATTATGAATTTATTAAAAAGTCTAGGCTAAATATCTGGGTTACAAAGAAAAATAGAAATATTATGCTCAACAAGGTGCCTAGGGATATAAAATGTAAACAAACTCAAATGATCCAAAGATGACCTAAATTATATCTATAACTTAGTGTTATCTAGGATTTCGCCTCAAGAGAGATTTAAACAAGTTATAAGATTTTATAAAAAAAACCAGATTATATTAAATAGTCTCTAAATTAGTATAACAAATCATAGTTTAAGATTAAATGCTCAAATTTTAGGAAAAATCACAACCTAAGTATAAGGCAGACTAAAGAAAATGGCATAAACTTTAACAATATTTAAATTTTACCATAAGTCATGAAAAATGATATAATTTTTGATTTCGTCATTGGACATGAGGCAATTCACTGAAAAACAAAAATGTTTACATATATTACAAAATATTTTTTAAGGTTTTTGAAATTTTCTTCTTTTTTTTTTTTTATATTTTCAGGGTATGTTTGGTTCATACATTCTTTGAACTCAATAGACTCAAATTTGAATTCGAGTATAAAAAATCTTTCGAATACATGTTTGTTTCCCCAAAATCAAATCCAAGTTTCTAGAATTCTCATCCCCTTAAACTTTTAATACTCAGATATCTTTGCTATAGTAAAAATTAAAATTCTCTCTCTTATAATTGAAGAAAAAAATCATAACTTCTTCATTTGATATCTAATTGAGATGATTCTTTTTTCACTGTGTTCTTAATGAAGAGAGGAATAAATCAAGATCCATATTGCATATTTTTTAAGATTATTAACATTAAGATTTTATTAGATTTATTAATAAATCAAAAACTATCTTCATTACCTTTTCAAACACAAATTCTAATTTTATTTTATACTCAAATTAAAACTTAAATTCACATCCAAACGTCAATTCGATCAATTCAAATCACTAACTCAAATCCTAATTCAAATCACACTAACTCAAATTAAATCATTAATTTAAATCTATTTACCAAACAAACCCTCAATTTTTCAATTTTTTAATTTTTTTTGAAAACAGTCAGATGCAATGTAGACACAATTTTTATAAACATGTAGAAATGCATTTCAAACACGCAGAAAGTATTCCTTACCTCAGCCACTTTCAAATATGCATGCTACAAAAAGAAGATGCAAAGATGAGAATATACAAACATGCAAGACTACATTATCGGACCACATCGAGACGTGTTTCAAGATAAATCCTTCACTTACCTATCCCGAGCTTCAAAAATATCAATCATAATGTTTTACAAACAATATATATCATTTTTTATTTTTTTTTGAAATTTTAAATTTTTTTTTCAATTTTCAAATTTTTTCGCCTAGTTTTTAAAGTTAGTCCCACACTAACACAGACATAGAATTGAAAAATTTTGAAAACTTTTAATACAAACCTCTCCTTTTAGCCTAAATTGAACATTGTCCCTAATGTTTAACAAGATTAAGTAGGAAGAGTAAAAGCATATATATATATATATATATATATGTGAGCGGTTATTCAAAACATACAAAGAAAAATAAACAAATTATAAAGAAACATGTTGTATGTAAAACTAAAAGATTAAAGAGTTTAGAGAGATCCAAATCTTGAGAACGTTTTTTGCTTTCTTCCTTCTTCCAATCTAGTTTCGAAGTTGCAGTATTAGTCTCAGGAGTGACAATTTGTATCTTCTTAAGCAATTCTTCCACAGTTGGGGTAGAGACAAAGATCTTCCAACTTGACTCCTCAAAAAACCTTTGATCTACAGCATTATCTAGAAACCTAAGCAAACTGTCAATGTAACTATTTATATTTAACAAACCAATAGGTTTAGCGTGTAGTCCAACAATTTCTAACTAGTAATAGCAAAAAGTTCTTCTAGAGTTCCTAGACCTTTAGAGGCACACTCCATATCTCTTATTCACTCAAGGATACCTATAACTATTTTTTCAACACCAATGGTTGGACCACACAAACGATTTTGAGCAAAGATACCTAGAATAATACCTAAGGCTCTAGCACCTCCAAAACGACTTCCTGCAGCAACAATACCCATTAAACCTAGACTACAACGTCCATATACAAGATTCATCATTTTCTTAGCCAAGACATAACCTAAATGGAATGCAGCTTCTATGTAACTAGTACACTTTTCTAAACTAGAACCACAAAACACATGGACATTTGTAAATCTTTGACATGATTTAGATGAAGTAGCCATAATGGTCACTAAAACTAAGACTCTTTTTTATGTTTTATTTTTTAGACTGACTCTATTTTTACACCGCTTTGAGTAAACCTAAGACAAAAAAAAGGGAACTTATACTCATCTAAGTAAAATGTTGGGTAAAATTAGGTAAAGATAGTTGTGAGGACATGAATGAACAAATGGATAGATGTGACACAACTATAAAACTTTTGAAAATTTTCACCCGATAAAACTATTTACTTTTGACAAACAAGACACTACTGTACAACTTTTGGCAAAATGGGACCAAATTTTAAAAATCAAGAGAAAACTTATCTTACACAACACACAACATACCTACCGAAGAAAATAATGCATCTGACAGAAAAGTCAAAATATTATTATTAAAAGATAAACAATACACTTACAACTATTAAACAACTACTATAAAAATCACACAAAAACAAAAAAAAAAAAAACTTTTTGTTGAAATTTCATCAGAATGTGTTTTTAGAAATTTTGTCACTTAACCATTCTGATAATTTTTTCAATAAAACCAAGGGCATTTCTCAAATAAATTTGCAACAATTTTTTTCTTTTAAAAGGAAAAGCATATAAAAACAAAGAAAAAACTTTACAAAACTTGTTTCAAACTAGAGGGATCTAGAGTCTGCTTCCCTTCTAACATCCTCGTAAAATAAACAGTTGGGTCTTTTAATGTTAGATTCCTGAGACGTTCTTTTTCAGCATGAAATTGAGGCTAGAGTCTAGAGATTGCTTCTTGAACATATTCACTTGGATGGTTTAGAAGAGAATCGTGAAGATCATCTAAATTTTCTTTTGAAGGGTCATCCTTGTATAAAAAGTGTCTTATCCTCTCTATTAATAGACACAAGACCTTTTGATTTACAATCACGCTTACAAGTTTAATGCGAACACTTAGAACACTTTAAAGCTTTGGCTCAGGCTCTTCTTTTCCTAGCATATAAACTCATACCCATCCCAGGCAGACCTATATTATTTGTATCACTAGGATGAACAAGACCTTCTATATATACTTTAAATTCAATTGGAAGTTTAAAACGTGAAAGCACCCAAAGAGGACTGATTCTAGTTTTGTACTTCTTTTTAATTTCTTTTTGAAAAAGAGAAGGAAAATATTTCTTAAGATGCTCGTACTTAGGATCCATGATGAAAGAAAGAGAAAGATGAGATTCTTAAGAGTGAATTGAAAAACTGGGAAATTTTTGAGATATTTGAAAGCTTTGAGTGGATTTGAAAGTGTTAGAGAAGTTTTTGTAGGAGTAAGAGAAAAAAGATTGAAGGATTTTTGGAAAATTTCAAGGAATTTTAGAGAAAAGACATAAAGAATTCGAGAGTTTAGAAAGAGAATGAGAAATCTAGAGAGAGAATGAGCAAAGAGATTTGAGCATAGATGCAGAGTGACAGGATATATAGATAAAAGATAGTTTACTATTTAGACATAGGGAAAAACTATACTGATGCGTTTAACACTATTCTAAACAGTGGTGGGCTAAATTAAAAACAACTAAATAAAAGTAACCTAACAAATTACTAAACACTATTAACAGTTTATTAACAAACTGACTTAAAATATTTTTGTGTTTTTTTAATTTTTTTTTATTTTTATGTGTTTTTAAAATTTTCAATTTTTTATGTTTTGACTAAAACTAAAATTAATAAAAGTCTAAAATTCATAAAAAATCAATTCATAACCATTTCGTTAAAATGCCATTTTTAGAGGCCGTTGATTAAAAAAACCAAAGAATCCAACCTGACTACATCCTCCATAACATTAGCCACTTAAATGAGTTTTTCCAAAAATCATTTTTCTAAATTTTAAGAAAAATGACACACAATATAAAAACAAAATGATAGATAAAAAAACAAAAACAAAAATAAAAGAAAATAATAGGTTATAGTTCAAGATGGGTCAACATCTGTACTATCTAAACCAAAAAGATATTCAAAATAACATGAATAATGTTTATATATATATGGACTCTTTTCAAAAATTTTCCAAGCACTTTCTTCACATTTTTTAGATTTACAACAATTTTCTTTTAAAATAGAATCTTTATTCACATAATTATCTTTTCCAGAATTAGATTTACAAGTGTCACCTTTTTTTAAATCAAATTTGTAAGTTTATATGCTTCATAAATCAAATACTGATCTTTCTCAATAGGTCCAGTTTCACAATTTTCCAAATTAACAGATTATTTTTAACATATTGACCACATGGAATTCAAAAGTCATATTTCTAAAGACAATTTCGAGAAACCATTTCCACAATTAATCAAGACATTTGAAGTTGCAAGAAATGGATGACCTAAAAGAATAGGAACTTGAAAATTTGAAGTGGAAACGGGTTATGTATCCAAAACAATAAAGTCTACTAAGAAGTAAAAAAGAAAAAGCTTCAGCTTAATAATTTCATTTGAAACATCTAGATTAGTGAAGGTAGCACAAACATCTTCAGACTTTTTAGGGTGCAAATAAGGATTTTTAGATTCTAAACCATGAAAATATAGAAGCAAATTGATCATTGCTAGTTTAAACCTAAAGTTATGGGCATTAGGAAGAAAAACTATACATGATGGAGTGGATTCTCAGGGTGGTTGCAAATAATCTCACATTAATTGAATATGATTAATGATTTGTTGATTAACAATGTTTTCATTGTGAATACTTTCATCATCAGTTATTTCAGGTGATCTGAAGACACAACAAAGACTAAAGGTGATTCTAAACTTTTCTTGATCAATTTAAAAGTTTTAGAAAAACTAGACCAAACAAGCATACAGATAATTTCAAATATTTACAGAATTTTATAGACGAGACACTAAGCTTTTCTTTATTCAAAAAGAATAAAGTAGTAAGTGAAAGCATCTACCTTATTTATTTTATAGATTTTGAGAATTGTATCCTTTAAGAATGTTCACAGAAAAGATTGGTGGGACAAAGGCTCCTTAAAAACTAACCTCCTAGCCAGAACAACATTCTTGGAATAATTTGTGTTGGGCGAATCTCCAAAAGTAATTGGTTATGGGAAAAGGGTTCCAAACCAATACTAGTCCCCCAACATAACTTCCTTAAAGAATACATTTCACCAAAACATAGTTTATTATTAAGTGTTATGAAAAACCTAATATAAAATTTTATGAACTTTTATTTCTAAGTCAAAAACTTAAAACTAACAAAATAAATATATTACAAAGAAAAGAAAATGAAATAAAATTTTTATTATTTCTAGAATTTTTAGTTTTTTATTATAAGTAGTAAAGTGAATAGTATCTGACATGAATAGTAACAACATAAATTGTAACTTATAGAAAACACATGTAGATTTATGTGAATAGAACTTAACTCCTTCAAAACAACAACTATTAGAAAAAGAAACAAATAAAAAAAGGACTTAGTAAAATAGAAAAGAAAAGATAATAGACAAAATATACTGCATTGAAAACAATTTTGTTATCCAGCAACAATGTTAAAAATTTGACTCGGTCTTAAAATGTACAATTCGATATAACCCCAAGTATAAAGTTGTCTCAAGTAATAAATACACGGTGAATCTGAGGTCGAACCTATAGAGAAAGATTTTGTTTAGTTCCTGTATATTTATTAAATTAATTAATTATTTATTTAAAAGTTGAAAAATATGATGATTAATATTTATTATTTACAATATATATTTACAATATTTCACACATTTTTATAGCATTTTTTTATTTTTAGAAATTCATTTTTAGAACTTCAATAACAAAAAATGCAGCTTAAATTAAAATGCAACTTTAACAATAAGTGGAATTGATTTAAAATAACTTTAACAAAATAACAACAATAATAACAACAAATTAAAGGGGCAAAACAATAATTATAACGGAGCTAAAGTCCAAAGGTTTTGTTTTGGCAATCAACTTATACAAATTTTAGTTTTTTCTAACTATTTATTATTTGGTTTAAGAATACATTATGTCATTCTATGTCAACAATAAATCAAGTATTAATAAGCATTAACTATATCATTTCATGTCTATAATGCAACAGAAACTCAACTTAATAAACGAGCAGAATTTCAACATAACTTAACTAAAATAACAACCAAAATAATAAGTTAAACATTTTCCGAGGTATATTCTGTCTACGGCTAATCAAGGTCCTCCCAAACATTATCCGTGTCAGTCTATGTCGTTAGAAAATTAGAACCAAAATTTTGGCAGAGTTCTAGATAAGAAAATATTAAAATTCTAAGTTTTCTAAAAAATATTTTACATTATAACAACTTAGAAAATTAAAAAAAACTAAAATATTCAAACTGATTTTGCTAGAATTTCCCTTTCTTACCTTAGCTAAAAAGAAAAATTTAATATAATGTTAGAAATATTATTGAGCATAATTTTTACAATATAATCTGAGAAATATTTTACACAAACTTAAATTGAAGACTGAAATAAAAACTAAACTTAAAAAAAAAACTAACTATTTAAACAAATAGCATTTTTTATAATAGATAGAGGTGCAGAGTCAAAGAATCCTCCCCCTTTTTATAGGCAAAATTTGACGCTATTCACTAATTTTTTAGATATTTTTACTGTACATTCTATAAAAAAATCTCAGCTAACAAATTGCCCATTTGCAACATTTTTTAATAATATTTTGTACTGTATTTGCTGACAATTTCAAAGGGAATTACACATTTTTTTCAAACTTTTCTTTCTTTTTTTCCCTCTGTTCTTAGCTCTTTAGAATGCGTGTTTCTAGCTGAAATCCTTTGTAGCACGATGACAGGAGGTATAAGTGCAACACAATCTAAGGTGTCGATTATAAGATCCAACAACCAAAATTTGAGGAGAAGAATTAGGACCAGTGGGACCGTGTGGGCCCTTGAGTTGAGTAATAGGCATCATTAAATCTGGAAATGAACGGCTTAGATGATGAATTTATGAGCAAACATTGAAGATGCTCACGCATATGATGTGACAAGCGAAACAGACATGGGACCCACTAGTGGCTGCGCTGAGAAGATGACACACGGCACAAGTCCAATGATCTACAATGAATGGTGGTGCAATCCATGGTATACGGAGTTGCCACGTGTCACCTTCTAGATTAAAATTTGAATCTTTGATGTTTTTGAGGCATTTGTTGTCTGATATTGCCAGTTTTGATGTCGATTTGCTTCGTTTTCCATTACATTTCAAATCTAAAGTTATAAAATTAAAACAAAATTAATTATTTTACAAATATGTTGTTTAAAATAATATTAAAAATAATTATTTTATATTGAACACATAAAAATAATTGCAAACTTTTAAAATTTCAGTCTCTTTTAGTTTGACAATGATTTAATTTTTAAGACTTAGAAATATTTTTAGAAATTATTAAAAATATTATAAAACATATTTATAAACTTGAAACATACTATCAAACACATTGAGACTCAAAATAACATTACCACTCATTAATTTTATGGTTTAGATTAATTTTAAACTAAATACATATTTAACATACACAAATGATTCTAAAAATTACCTAAAATATTAGTAAACATAAAAACACATTAAAAACTTATAACTAAACATATTTTCACACTAAGACACTAAAATACTATTTATCATTTAATTGTTACAATTAAGGAGTTTAACGAGAAATATTAATGCAAAATGATTGATTTTAGCTTTAAGAAATGTGCATTTTCTTAGTCTCATCAGCCACCATCTATTTGACCACTATTTTGACTCTTCTTTCATATACCATCTTCATGATCTGCCATTATATATGCTTAATTTTAATACCATTATAATATATAATAGTTCTTGTGGGAGACCTCAGGGATACACATACATATGTATGTATGTATGAATGAATGAATGTATGTATGTGTGTGCACGCGTGTGTGTGTGTGTATGCATGTATGTGTGTATGTGTGTGTGTGTGTGTGTGTAAAACTAAAAGATATTACGATATTTATTTTACATAACAATGATATTAGAAGATATTACTTTATGCATTTTATATGCTGTTGGAAATCTGAAATGAAGACTTACAACACATAATAAAATATGCTTTTCTTAAAGTGTTATTTGCCTCTCTTTCGGTTGAGATTATTTATGGAAATCATAACAAACCACTTAAAAGATATGACAAGCCTTTTTAAATTTCTATACTAAACAATAATGAAGAATACACAGAATATTTGAACACATTATTTCTAAAAGAGAAGAAAGAACGTAAAAAAAACAAACGGATTTTTCTGATCATGCTTTTTTTTATTTTTTAATTAAATGACAATCCTTGATTACACCTTTTAGAAATAATTACTGCGTCTTCAGAAAGGTTTTAACTTTTTTGATAAGCCAAATTTTGAATTTTACACTTTTTATGAAAGGTGCTCAAAACATTTGAATTTAATTAATTAAATCCAAAAAAAATAAAAATTGAATTCAAATTTAATTAAATAAAATAAAATATTATGTTTATAGGTGCCACATATCATGCATCCGTGCCTAAGCCCCAAATGCGTCTAATAAGCGTCAAAAGAAGAATCTTTACAACCTCACTGCCTGTGACACGTGCACGTGTGTGTGTGTATGCAAGCTTAAAGTGAGGCTTAGGTGTACAAAACATAAACCTTTCAAAAGGGTAATGTCTTATAAAGTCCTACAAGCCTTTATAAGTTTCTCGTGAGGGATCATGTGGTTGTCATAACACTTACCTTACATTTGAACTTCAACAATTCCAACATATACTACATGTAAAATATATCTAAGCAAGGACATTTGATTGGTTATTCATTTGAAATACAAATTAAACTTTCCGTTCCGTAGGATTTTTGTAATGCGCCAAGATTTAATTAAGTGTTATTAGTGTGTAAAATGGTAGATTAGTGTAACATGATGAATGTTTTAAACTTAACTTGACTATTTTGTAGTATTTCTAAAATTCCCGGTTTTGCTCTCCCCTTCCCCCTATTTATCTCTTTCTTCCTCTCTTTCCCTCATTCACTCTCACACACACTCTCTTTACTCTCTCGTTCTCTCTCTCTCCCTCTCTTTCTTTTCTCTGCCCGTCACCCTCTCTCATTCTCTCTCAAAATTCTGATTCAAAAATCAAACCCAAACTTTAGTATTCAGTGGATTAGAGGCTCGAAAACATGTTTGGGTGATCAAAAATTACGATTAAAAGACTAAATCAAGGTTAGTTTTTGAAATTTTAAAACTTTTTGAATTTTTCAATTTTCTTTGTATTTTGAAATATAGGATCGTTTAAGCTTAGAAAACCTTTAATCTAAGTTAGAGAAACTTAAAATAGCAAAAATCTAAGCTTAGTTTGAAGAAAAAGGGATTTGAATCAAGATTTTCTATTTTCTCTATTTTTCTCCATTTTTAGAATTTCTCAAAATATTTGTGCAAATCTTGTTTAAATTAGTTCAAAAGTGTTTTATAATGTTTTTCTACCATCTATAGATGTTTTCTATGCCTGGGAGTTGAGAAAACAGGTTGAAATTAAGGATTGGAGCTTGGGAAGCCGAGGCTCGGGTTCTAAAAAATTCTAGAATTTTTTAGTTTGGCAGGCCGAACTTCGTGTTTGGTAGGTCGGATTCATACGATCGGAGGCCAAACTTGGAAATGTTCGGCCGATTGGACCTAGCTTGTCGGCAGGCCGAACTAGGGAGACCGATAGGCTGACCAGACGTAGTAAAAATTTATCGTTTTTTACCCGTTTTCACTGTTTTAAACCCCGATTGAGAATTTAAACTTTATAGTATGATTTTGTGAACTAAATGGCACACTAGGACACCATGAGGTAGGTTAGTAATGTAAAATATCCTAGGCCATAAATTAATTAGCTTAGTTTATGTTTAAGGTTGTTTGAGGTTTTGCTGGAGCCAACATGTAGCGGACCAGATTACGGTATGGGATAGCGGCACGAGTATTGAGGTAGACTTTTGCCCCTTCTTTGGTAGCTAGGTTTTCAATGATTTTGGCCTCAAAAGGACTCTTTCAAAAAGTTTTTAATAATTGACATAATGTTTTTAAATGTCTTCAAAAAGGGGCTTTTGGCCAACAATGATTTCTTTCAAAATAATTTCCTTCAAGATGATATTCTACAAAATGATTTTCTTTAGAATGAATTTCAAGGAACGGTTTAGATAAACTTTTTAACAATTTTCATTACTTATCAAGAATTGTATGATCATAATGCATCGAATAATAAATGTAATTAAGAATACTCGGTAACATGGGATTTAAATAATAATAAATATACATAAGGACATGATGCCATAATCAGAGATCGGGTCGTGTAGTGTGCGACCTTGGGGGCAGGTCCCGAAACCTAGCTGGGCCACTACGGTGGTGATATATATATATGGTTTGCCTAAGGAAGATAAAAGGTACTTTCTTGACAAACTGTTTTCAATAAAATCTGTTTAAATGAATTTATTCATCTAACTCTGTTTTTTTAATTAATACCTTGAGAGGTAAGCTTCGTATTTAAATTAATTATTAGTTTTTAAAACATAGTCCTACTGAGCCTTTTGCTCACTTTTTACTTGTTTTCAAACCTTTTTCCCCTCTAGGTAGAATCCAGCTTAGGACCGATGGAGAGTCCACTGCTTGGACTCGCGAGCAATAGAGGATCTTGAGTAGGTTAGTAGCTGTAGTGAATCAAGGCATGTATTATTTAAATTTTATTTTTTATGTTGCACTATGACTGTAATGATTTATTGTCGATACTATGTGTATGCACACGTTGTGGGCCCAGTGGGACCCAACACGTACCCTCCTTGCCCTCTCTATTATTTTATTTCTTTTATTTCCTTCTTATCCATTTTTACTATTTTTAATATTTGATCAAAAGTTTTAAATTTTATCATATTTTTAATATAATTAATTAATTCCTTAAACTAAAAATTTTAACAAAAACTCAATTAAATTAATATAATCAATCACCACGTCACCTTTCGTACTCCAGGGCGTGACAGAATGGTATCAGAGCTTCAGGTTATGAACCTTAGGAATCTTGTACACATAAGTACAACAGTGAAAAGCCTTTAACAGTCCAATTTTGTCCTTAGAATTGAGAGAGAGTGGCACCTGGGCGTCATCCAGCTGTGGCTGACGTAAGTCCCGACGATTGAGGAATGTATGATAGGGGCATCATTTTCCCTTTTTGGCAAATGGTGGTGAGGGTTAGGCCTGAAATTTCTAAGGGGAGTTGCGAGCATGAGTGCCTTAAGGAGCTTAGGTGTGTGTTTACCCCCAGTTTTTAATGGAAAACAGTGGGTCTGCAGGTGGCTGAAAACGGTTAGACTTTGTAGTAGAATGTTTAGATATCTTTGGTGTACCGGTAGTGTGTCGAGTGGAATTTGTGACTTGTAAGTTGACTGGTAGTGCTGATACCTGTAAAGGTAAGTGAAGCATATGGAGAATGGTGGGAACATCGATGGGGAAAGGTTCAAGAAGTTGTTACGTGAGCGTCATTTCTGCAGGGATGTAGAGACCAAAGGATCATCGGATTCTAGTGGTTGGAATAGGATGATAAGACGGTTCGAGAACATGAGGTTAAGTTTGATGAGTTGGCCAAGTTTGTTCCGTTCGCCATGTTATCTAAACGTGAAAAGTGTATCAAGTTCCAGAAAGGGCTTAAGGCATTTATTCAAGGTAGGAGATACTATTCTCTTAACGGTTTTGCCATGCAGGGTGAGTTTCGTGTTTCGGTGTAAGCGAGGAACTTGTACTAAGGTACGATGGATCATTCGAGATTTCTTGACGTGTTGGAGTGATTGCTTTTCACCGTCGATCTTCCTCTCAAACTCTCATGTTCATGTCGTACTCCGTGTGTCGATGCCTGGAGGTGTTTGCTCAAACCAGGCAAGATTGTCTCAATTTACGGTGTGCAGGTAAGAGGTGACTGTTTAGAATATCGGTTAAAAAGTGATAAGTTTGTGACGTTATGAAATTCCGTTAGTGCATGTGGTGTGGCAGCACCATAGGGTTAATGAAGTCACCTGGGAATTAGAGTCGACCATGCGGGAGTTGTATCCGCATTTGTTTTGTTTCTAAACCGATTTGCAAATTTTGAAGACGAAATTTCTTTTAGGGGTGGAGAGTTGTAACGCCCCAAGATTTAATTAAGTGTTATTAGTGTGTAAAATGGTGGATTAGTGTGCCATGATGAATGTTTTAAACTTAACTTGATTATTTTGTGGTATTTCTAAATTAATGTTATTTTTTATTATTTTAATGGTTTTTAATTACCTTTAATTCTTTTTATTTGTCATTTTGAATTACAAAAAAAAAAAAGAAAAAACAAACAAAACAATTTGTCAAATGACCAACAGGTCCCACTTGGAAAACCATGTGCAGGACATGGTTACTCCTTCCCGGTTTTGCTCTCCCCTTCCCCCTATTTATCTCTTTCTTCCTCTATTTCCCTTATTCACTCTCACACATTCTCTCGTTCTCTCTCTCCCTCTCTCTTTCTTTTCTCTGCCCGTCAACCTCTCTCATTCTCTCTCAAAATTTTGATTCAAAAATCAAACCCAAACTTCAATATTCAGTGGATTGGAGGCTCGGAAATGTATTTGGGTGATCAAAAACACAATTTAAAGACTAAATCAAGGTTAGTGTTCAAAATTCAAAACTTTTTCAATTTTTCAAATTTCTTTGTGTTTTGAAATATAGGTTCGTTTAAGCTTAGAAAACCTTTAATCTAAGTTAGAGAAACTTAAAATAGCAAGAATCTAAGCTTAGTTTGAAGAAAAACGGATTTGAATCAAGATTTTTTATTTTTATTTTCTCTATTTTTCTCCATTTTTGAAATTTCTCAAAATATTTGTACAAATCTTGTTTAAATTAGTTCAAAAGTGTTTTATAATGTTTTTCTACCATCTGTAGATGTTTTCTATGCCTGGGAATTGAGAAAACAGGTTGAAATTGAGGATTGGAGATTGGGAGATCGAGGCTCGGGTTCTAAAAAATTCTAAAATTTTTCAGTTCGACAGGCTGAACTTCGTGTTCGGTAGGTCAGATTCATGAGTTTGACAGGTTGGATTCATACGACCGGCAGGCCGAACCTAGAAAAGTTCGGCCAACCAGACTTGGCTTATCGGCAGGCCGAACTGCACAGTTTGGCAGGCCGAACCAGGGAGACTGGCAGGCCGACCGGGCATAGTGAAAATTTGCCCTTTTTCACGTGTTTTCACTGTTTTAAACACCGATTGAGAATTTAAACTTTATAGTATTATTTTGCGAACTAAATGACACACTAGGACACCGTGAGGTAGGCTAGAAACGTAAAATATCATAAGCTAGAAATTGATGAGCTTAGTTTATGTTTAAGGTTGTTCGAGGTTCTGCGGAGCCAACGTGTAGCGGACCAGGATTACGGTGTGGGACACCGGCATGAGTATTGAGGTATGACTTCTACCCTTTCTTTGGTAGCTAGGTTTTTAATGATTTTGGCCTCAAAAGGACTCTTTCAAAAAGTTTTTAATAATTGACATAATGTTTTTAAATGTCTTCAAAAAGGGGCTTTTGGCCACATAATGATTTCTTTCAAAATGATTTCCTTCAAGATGATTTTCTACAGAATGATTTTCTTTAGAATGAATTTCAAGGAACGGTTTAGATAAACTTCTCAACAATTTTCATTACTTATCAAGAATTGTATGATCATAATGAATCGAATAATAAATGTAATTGAGAACACTCGGTAACATGGGATTTAAATAATAATAAATACACATAAGGGCATGATGCCATAATCAGAGATCGGGTCGTATAGCATGCGATCTTGGGGGCAAGTCCCGAAACCCAGCTGGGCCACTACGGTGATGATATGTATATATGGTTTGCCCAAGGAAGATAAAAGGTACTTTCTGGACAAGTTGTTTTCAATAAAATCTGTTTAAATGAATTTATTCATCTAACTCTGTTTTTTTAATTAATACCTTGAGAGGTAAGCTTTGTAGTTAAATTAATTATTAGTTTTTAAAACATAGGCCTACTGAGCTTTTCACTCACTTTTTATTTGTTTTCAAATCTTTTTCCCCTCTAGGTAGAATCCAGGTTAGGACTGATGGAGAGTCCACTGCTTGGACTCGCGAGCAATAGAGGATCTTGAGTAGTTTAGTAGCTGTAGTGAATCAAGACATGTATTATTTAAATTTAATTTTTTATGTTGCACTGTGACTGTAATGATTTATTGTCGATACTATGTGTGTGCATACGTTGTGGACCCGGTGGGACCCAACACGTACCCTCCTTGCCCTCATTATTATTTTATTTCTTTTATTTCCTTCTTATCTGTTTTTACTATTTTTAATATTTGATCAAAAGTTTTAAATTTTATCACATTTTTAATATAATTAATCAATTCCTTAAATTGAAAATTTTAACCAAAACTCAATTAAATTAATCTAATCAATCACCACGTCACCTCTCATACTCCGGGGCATGACAGAATGGTATCAGAGCTTCAGGTTATGACCTTGCAAATCGTGCACACATAGGTACGACAGCGAAAAGCCTCTGACAGTCCAATTTTGTCCCTAGAATTGAGAAAGAGTGGCACCTGGGAGCCATCCAGCTGTGGCTGATGTAAGTCCCACGATTGAGGAATGTATGCTAGGGGTGGCAAGGGTTTGGCCCAAAATTTCTAAGGGGAGTCGCGAGCATGAGCACCTTAAGGAGCTTAGGTGTGTGTTTACCCCAGCTTTCAATGGAAAACGAGGGTCTGTAGGTGGCTGAAAACCAGTTAAACTGTGTAGTAGAACGTTTGGATATCTTTGGTGTACCGGTAGTCTGTCGAGTGGAATTTGTGGCTTGTAAGTTGACTGGCAGTGCTGATACCTGTAAAGGTAAGCAAAGCATCTGGAGAATGGTGGGAACATCGACGGGGAAAGATTCAAGAAATTGTTCTGTGAGCATCATTTTCGCAGGGATGTAGAGACCAAAGGGTCATCGGATTCTATTGGTTGGAATAGGATGATAAGACGGTTCGAGAACACGAGTTTAAGTTTGATGAGCTGGCCAAGTTTGGTTTGTTCGCCATGTTATCTGAACGTGAAAAGTGTATCAAGTTCCATGAAGGGTTTAAGGCATTCATTCAACGACAATTGGTGGTATTGCACCTTCAGAATTCTTGTAGGTTAGAGTTGTCAGCCTTATCGATAGGAGTAGATCACGCTCACTACTGCTAGGATCGGGCGAGAACATCAGGAGGACCCTAGCGTGTAACACCCGAGATTTCTAATACATTAAAAATGCATCAAGTTAAAGATTATATTAAGATAAAAAGTACAGTTTAAAGAAAAATACTGTATAATAATATGGAAAATTATATAGTATTAGAGAAATGCAGTGTAAGAATTAGATTGTTTAAGGTCATGCAATACAAAATTGGACTATGTAGACCATAAATTTCTTTATAAAAGTGCAAAAAGAAAAGAGCAAAACAAAAATCCTAAAAAAAAGAAATTAGCTCTCTCTCTACTTTCTCTCTCTAGATTTTCTCTCTCTCTCCTCAAATCTCGTTCGAGATTCCGGCATTTGTTTTCGACACCTCCTGCACCAATGGAAAGCTCTCGATGAGCTGAGTCCAACGAGGTGCTGTGCCACCCAAAAAGCCACCGGAGGAAGCCACATGCACCGCCCAAAGTGACAGAGAAACCCAAACTTTTCGACGAGATATCTTTGCTGTCCGACGTCTGATCGACATGATTCTTGTTCCTACACGACCACCGTGATGAGAGGAACAAAACCCACCCTTGGTGGCAACTCAACAACCACCAGATTGCTCCGCCCGCCTACCACCACCATGCACCGCCACACCACAGTGGAACTCCACCTTGCCAGAGAAGGTGGCCGACACCACCCCTCCCAATGGACTCAGAGGGCCAAGGCGAGCTAGAAGCCCCACCCAATTGCGCCTTAGCACCACCACCCATTGAAGCTCAATGCTACCATCGCTAACCCATTGTGGGGACTTCAAATTCACCATTCTAAGTAACGTCAACCCAAATTGATTGGGGGAAATATTCAAAGGAGGATGGGGAAGCTTTCCCCCACCTCAATTGCAATAATCCGTCAACGATCGAAGGAGTTCAAGGCCCACCGCTGTCAACCTCCACAGGAG
The DNA here is from genome assembly GCA_025403435.1 of Artocarpus heterophyllus. Classification (NCBI taxonomy): domain Eukaryota; kingdom Viridiplantae; phylum Streptophyta; class Magnoliopsida; order Rosales; family Moraceae; genus Artocarpus; species Artocarpus heterophyllus. The sequence continues at coordinate 7,221,096 of CM046331.1, forward strand.
CCTCTGTCCTTGCCCTTCCTAGCCACATTGCTTCAAATTGGATGAGGGGAAATGGTCATAGGAGAATGGGTAGCAAAAGCCCTCAGCCAATTCCGAGTTTCCATAGCCGGAAAGCCATGATCGGAGTCTCCATTTTTGCCATCAATATCGAGCTCCGACCTACTATGTCAGAGGCAGAATTAGGCAAATTTGACACCGCTTTTGGACTCAGAAGGGTCGATTTAGGGGGGTAGGCCCGAGCCCAGCCACCAACGGACCCCGATTGACACCGGTCAATGCCGATCAAAGTCGGTCAACGGCCGGTCAATATCCGATCAATGGTCAATTTGGATTTTTGTGATCCGGACCTCCGATCGAAGATCCGAGACCTTCTTCTGACTCGTTTTGATGCTCTGAACACGATGGTGACCTCTGTTTGAGCTAATTTTACTCCGGTAAAAATCATCTGGTACCGACTACACGTGAATCGAGGCGATTCAAACAGTAGTAACGGAGTCCAGAATGACAGTTCTAGTGACGTATGATCTCCAGGAAGCATTCTTAGCCATTCATGGTCGCTCGAGGAGCACTGCAGAGGATGCTTTGCATACTGTAGATACAACGAGGTATAACTAGACCTGCTTAGCTTGGAGTCCAAGTAAGTAGGAATCTTGCCTACAGTATAAACCATTTTAAAATAAATTATTTTAGATGCTTTCATAAAAATTTATGAAAATACATGACTAGTGATTTTTACACTGTTTTATGTGAGAATGAGTTTTATAAGGTTACGAGGGTGACGAAAAACCCGTTAAGGGTAAAATCGTCATTATCAAGGAAACGACTAGAACGGAGTCAAACACTCCGATTCAACATAACGTTCTTGGATGAAAAATATTCCGTAATATGTTAAGTAATAAAATCGTCAGTAAGATGGGAGATTTAATAAGGGATGTTTAAGTAAACGAGAGATAAACCGATAGGTTACAAGGTTAAAAGGAAAAGTAACCCCGGTGGGTTACAAAGCTAAGTGAAGGAAAGGTAAACTGATGGTTTATAATGTTAAGTAAAGACAACGGTAAACGAAAGTATACTAGTCAAGTTAAAAGGAAAGAATGGTTAATGTTTACGTTTTATTATCAATCGAGTGGATTGATAATAAAGATAGTTAACTAATTAGTCGGTTGTCGTTTGATCAGGACATAGAGGCCGACTAATGCAAGGAAAAGGATCGAAATAGAGAACGCTAGAGCATAGTTCGGGTAAGTTTCAAATCTCACCTACAGCATGAAGTAAATGATTTTTAAATGCTTATTTATATAATTTGCAAATGAGTTTGCAATTATTATGCAAGTTTCTTTTAAAGTATGTTTGCATTTATTATTCAAAAAGTTTTAAAGTTCAAGAAAAATATTTTCAATGAATTTGCAATTGTTATGTTTAAAGTCTATTTGCATATTGATATGCATAACGTTTTTTAAAAGTTTAAGTTATGATTTTCAAAGTATTTAAAGTATGTTTTGCATTATGACAATGCATAATGTTTTATAGTTTAAGTTATAAGTTTCATGATGCATTTGTTATACAATAAGTTGCATTTGTTGTGCAATAAGTTTTAGAATAAAAGTTATAATTTGCAAAATGTGATTTCATTATATGTTGCATTTGTTATGTAATAAGTGTTAGAATACAAGTTATGATTTGTAAAATATGTTTGCGTTTTATGATGCATTTGTTAAGCAATATGTTGCGTTTGTTATGCAATAGGTTTTATAGTACAAGCTATGAATTGCAAGTGTGTTTGCATATGATGTGATTTCATTTGGAATGCTCACTAAATTTAATAAGAAGGTAGCGTAAAGAGAAAAAGAAAGTGTCGTATCAGCCTTCTTGTTATAAGGCAATAAAAGTAAAGTTAAAGTTTGACCTCCTAGATGTAAGGTACATGACCACAAAGTTCGATGGTCTTAAGTCTCCCACAAGGGGAGCATCACGTTTATGATCTCTTGATTAAAAATGTAGGTACAAACACTAAAGGTTATAAAGTAGGGAAAGATAAGGAACAATGATAGAAGTTAAAGTAAGATAAGAAAAGTTAAGGAACGAAAATAGAAAGTTAAAGTAAAAAAAAAATATTCATAAAATGCTCATAATTGAAGTTATAATTGAGCATAAGTGGAGTCATGCATTCTGATGTTGCTTGAATGTCTTTTTATGAAATATTTATATGTTATGTTATGGAAAACATTCAGAGAAATGTTTTATGATAAATATTTATGAAAAACATTTTCATGTTTTCACGAAAAGGTTTATGAACGACGTTTTAAGAAAAACGTTCAAGAAATGTTTTACAAAAAACGTTTATGCAAAACGCTTCAGAAATGTTTTATGGAAAACGTTTATGAAAAACGTTTTAAGAAATGTTTATGGAAAACATTTTTGAAAATGTGTCAAGAGAAAGGTTTTTATGAGAAAAGTTTTAAAGCATGATTAAATGATTTGTGAGTTTATGCTTGAACTTACTAAGCGAAAGCTCATTAAAAGTTTCTTCATGCTGTAGGTAATTTAAGGTGACCAGTAGGACTTGTTAGAAGAGCTGGGTGCTACGGAGGACAGATGTAAAGATTTGGGTATGGATACCATCATTGTTTGCTTCCGCTATGCAAAGAAAAGGTTTTCCATTGTTTAATGTAGTGTTTGTAAAGTTTTAAGAAAATCAGAGTTCTAATAATTGTATTCAAAGTTTTAAGATACAGTTTACGAACTGTTTTATGTAATTATAAAGTAAAGTTTTAAGCTATGATTTAATAAATGTTTCTTATTAAGTTTTAAGAAACAATTTGAAATGATTTTAAGGGCAAGTGTTGAGCGAGGTTTGAACTTGAAATGCGACAGAGGTCGCATCAGTTTCAAAAAATATTTTTTAAAAAAATTATTTCAGTATTTTTTTTACTAAGTAAGTAAGATTACTATTTATAAAACGATGTTTAAGAAAGTAAAGTGACTACCGAAAAGGCGAGTCGTCACATAGCGGAGCAATGGGAGAGGTAGCGATCGTCAAGCTTAGGCAAAAAATCAGCATGGTAGCATAGCGATGGAAGCAGCAAATCATCTAGCAGTTGACGAAGCAACCCTTGCCATTTCTGCAGCAGTTGGGAAGCATCGAAAGGAGCTGTCTAGAAAGAAATGCTTGACAAACATCTCAGACTGGAGAAGGTGCAAGCCATCAGCCTCAACCTCAGTCTTTATCTCCACCTCAGCGAATTCTTTGGTTTCAACTTCATCAGTTTCCTTCACAGCAGTATCGGCTGATGAACCCAGGACGTGGCATCGCTAGCAGAGGAAAAGGAAGAGACTCCAGTTCGAGTTCACATAGTAACTTTAGGGAGTTCTAGTACTCAGACCTGTGACTTGACGATCGACAATACGATCCCAGTTTCTTAGTCTTTAGTTTTGATTCTCTTTAATATTGGTGCCATTCATTCTCTTATTTCAAGTTTATTTGTACATGCCTTGGAAATTGGAATAGGAGAATTTGATGAACCCTTAGTAAATACCCCATCCTTGGAGCGGGTGTGTGTGTGAACCATTGGTGTAAACCTTGTGAGGTAATGATTGAGGATGGGACTTTGAGAAATAATTTGGTTATGATCCCCATGAGTACTCATGATTGATCTTAGGAATGGACGGGTTGTCCAGGAATACGCAACTGTAGTTGTCGCACTAAATGGGTAACCCTAGGGATCGATAGGGGGACGATGATCATTTACCAGGGTGGTAACGATAGAGTAATGAGTGAGTAACTTATGAAAATATGTCTAGGTATACGAGGGAGACCTAGCATGCTATATATCAATATATACATAAATACATACATACATATGTTTCTCTTAGATCTAGGGGAGAAATCTGATGCCGCAAGAAGAAATGTAGTAACATCGGTGGCTAGTGAGTTCAAGGATGTTTTCCCTAATAGGTTATCGTGATTAGCACTGCATCAGGAGGAGTAAGTTGGTATCAAGTTATTCCTGAGGACCACTTCAATTTTCATAGCACTGTGTCATTTAGCGCTAGCAAAAATAATGGAATTAAGGAAATAGCTTCAAGAACTTACGGGTAAAAGATATATCTAGGACTGCGTAGGATACGTCAGTTTCGTTTGCCAAGAGGCACAATGGTGTGCTCAGGTTGCACGTTGGTTATCGATAGCTAAATCAGGTCACCGTGAAGGACAAATATCCAGGCCCAGAATCGATGAGTTAGTTGACCAGCGAGGAAGTTTTCAATATTTCTCGAGAACCGATTTGCGCTCCAAAAACACCAGCTGCATGCCTAGAAAGTTGAGTTGAAGCATACCATTTTGAGCAAGGCATCTTAGTATATTCGTCTAGGATTGAGGCTACAGTGCGGTGGGGGGACTGAAGATCGCGGTCGAGATTCACAGCTTTTTAGGACTTGTCGGGTACTGTAGAAAAGTTCACGAAGGGTTTTCCCAAAGGTAATGGCTCCATTAACACAGTTGATCGGGACAAGTGATAGGTTTGAATAGGACGAGGAATATAGATGCGCTTTCTAATAGTTGAGAGATCGGTTGACTGCCACTTCTACACTGGCTACATCAAGCAGTGACGAGTTTTATGAGATCTGCACTGCTACAATAGGGTAAAGGCTTAGATGTGTGTTGATGCGACATGGACGAGTTGTGACTTATGGATTGCAATAGTAAAAGCCTCGTAAGTAGGACTTCCCTATTCATGATTTAGAGCTCGTCGTAATGATTTACGCTTCGAGGGATCTGGAGAAGCCACTTGTTGGAGTGATATTTCAGGTATTCTCGGATCAAAGGGGCTCAAGGTATTGTTCACTCATAGAGGTCCGAATTGAGGCAGCAATGGTAGGTGAAATGTATAGAGGGCCAGGATATCTTGCTGCGGTATCATCTGGGTAGGGCCATTGTGGTTGTAGACGTACTCAGCAAGAGGTCTTGGGAGATTCGCACATATCTGGCACTAAATGACTGGTGAGAAATGCTACCATAAGCAAGAATGGGCCGTAGTACCATGAAGACTTCGATTAGGCAATGGCATATTTCAGGGATTCGATTTTAGCACTTGTTTGGATGGTGAGGCAAAATCAATGGTGAGACTAATATTTTTGGGGAGCGTACACGCGAATGCGGACTAGGGAGCAGTTTGAAGACCAGAGATATTTCTATAGGTAAATAATTGTAGTCTTAGGGAACGTCTAGCAGTGTTGCAATTAAGGTAGTGATGAAAGCCTTGATGAATGAAGCTCGCAAGTTTTAGTTCGCCATTTATTCGAGAAGCATGAAGATGCATCACGTTTTTCGGGGACAATGTTTAAGCGTACATGGCCAAGTGCATAATTTGTCTGTAGGTTGCGGCTAAGCATCAGAAGCCCGCTGGTCAGCTTCAGCATGAGAGCATGTCGTGGTAGATTTCTTCTCTCGGTTGCCGAGGATGGAGCAAGGACGTTATGTGACTTAGGTCATTGTTGGCAAGTCAAAAAGATCGATGCATTTTATTCCCATTAGGCCCTAGTGTTTGCAACAAGTTCTTGGAGGAGCTTTCTGGAAGCTTTGGGCTCATACATGGGTTCCAGCATGACTTTTCATTCTCAGACCGATAGGCAGTTTGCTTGAGGTATTCATATTTTAGAGGTACATTGAATGCACGTGTATTGGATTTTGGCAGGAATTGGAAACGACATTTGCGTTTGGCGGAGTTGGGTACAACAGTAACTATCAAGTGGGCATCGGGATGATTTCGCTCGAAGTACCATGTGGTCGGCCTTGTCGATCGTCGGTGAATTGGGTAGGGCCAAAAGACGAGACCATTATTGGACCCAGAACCTAGAGAGACCCACAAGAACAACGAAAAGGGCCACTGTGTTATGCAATCGGTTGAGAGCAGCTCGAGGTAGGCAGAAGAGTTATGCGAATGAGAGACGTTAACCTTTAGAATTCAAGGTAGGAGATACTGTTCTCTTAACAGTTTTGCCGTGTGGGTGAGTTTCGTGTTTCAGTGTGAGGGAGGAACTTGCACTAAGGTACGGTGGATCATTCGAGATTTCTCGACGTGTTGGAGTGATTGCTAGTCGCCTCGATCTTCCTCTCAAACTCTCATGTTCATGTCATCCTCTGTGTGTCGATGCCTAGAGGTGTCCGCTCAAACCAGGCAAGATTGTCTTAATTCACGGTGTGCAGGTAAGAGGTGACGGTTTAGAATATCGGTTAAAAGGTGCTAAGTTTGTGATGTTATGAAATTCCGTTAGTGCATGTGGTGTGGCAGCACCACAAGGTTGATGAAGCCACCTAGAAATTAGAGTCGATCATGCAGGAGTTGTATCCGCATTTGTTTTGTTTCTAAACCAATTTGCAAATTTCAAGGACGAAATTTCTTTTAGGGGTGGAGAGTTGTATCGCCCCAAGATTTAATTAAGTGTTATAAGTGTGTAAAATGGTGGATTAGTGTGCCATGATGAATGTTTTAAATGTAACTTGATTATTTTGTGGTATTTCTAAATTAATGTTATTTTTTATTATTTTAATGATTTTTAATTACCTTTAATTATTTTTATTTGTTATTTTGAATTATAAAAAAAAAGGAAAAACAAACAAAATAATCTGTCAAATGACCAACAGGTCCCACTTGGAAAACCATGTGCAGGACATGGTTACTCCTTCCCGGTTTTGCTCTCCCCTTCCCCCTATTTATCTCACTCTTCCTCTATTTCCCTTATTCACTCTTACACACTCTCTCGTTCTCTCTTCTCCCTCTCTCTTTCTTTTCTCTGCCCCTCACCCTCTCTCATTCTCTCTCAAAATTTTGATTCAAAAATCAAACCCAAACTTCAATATTCAATGGATTGGAGGCTCGGAAATGTGTCTGGGTGATCAAAAACACGATTTAAAGACTAAATCAAGGTTAGTGTTCAAAATTTCAAAACTTTTTTAACTTTTCAATTTTCTTTGTATTTTGAAATATAGGTTCGTTTAAGTTTAGAAAACCTTTAATCTAAGTTAAAGAAACTTAAAATAGCAACAATCTAAGCTTAGTTTGAAGAAAAGCGGATTTGAATCAAGATTTTTTATTCTTTATTTTCTCTATTTTTCTCCATTTTCAGAATTTCTCAAAATATTTGTGTAAATCTTGTTTAAATTAGTTCAAAAGTGTTTTATAATGTTTTTCTACCATCTATAGATGTTTTCTATGCCTAGGATTTGAGAAAATAGGTTGAAATTGAGGATTGGAGCTTGGGAAGTCTAGGCTCAGGTTCTAAAAAATTCTAGAATTTTCCAGTTCAGCAGGCCGAACTTTGTGTTCAGTAGGCCAGATTCATGAGTTCGGCAGGTTGGATTCATACGACCGGTAGGCCGAACCTGAAAAAGTTTGGCTGACCGGACCTGGCTTATCGGCAGGCCGAACCAGGGAGACCGGCAGGCTGACTGGGCATAGTGAAAATATGTCATTTTTTACCCTTTTTCACTGTTTTAAATCCCGATTGAGAGTTTAAACTTTATAGTATGATTTTGCGAACTAAATGGCACACTAGGACACCGTGAGTTAGGTTAGTAATGTAAAATATCCTAAGCTAGAAATTGATGAGCTTAGTTTATGTTTAAGGTTGTTCGAGGTCCTACGGAGCGAACGTGTAGCGGACCAGGATTACGGTGTGGGACACCGATATGAGTATTGAGGTAGGACTTCTACCCCTTATTTGGTAGCTAGGTTTTCAATGATTTTGGCCTCAAAAGGACTCTTTCAAAAAGTTTTTAATAATTGACATAATGTTTTTAAATGTCTTCTAAAAGGGGCTTTTGGCCACATAATGATTTCTTTCAAAATGATTTCCTTCAAGATGATTTTCTACAAAATGATTTTCTTTAGAATGAATTTCAAGGAACGGTTTAGATAAACTTCTTAGCAATTTTCATTACTTATCAAGAATTGTATGATCATAATGAATCGAATAACAAATGTAATTGAGAATACTCTTTAACATGGGATTTAAATAATAATAAATACACATAAGGGCATGATGCCATAATCAGAGATCGGGTCGTGTAGCGTGCGACCTTAGGGGCAGGTCCCGAAACCTAGCTGGGCCACTACGGTGGTGATATATATATATATATATGGTTTGCCTAAGGAAGATAAAAGGTACTTTCTGGACAAATGGATAATAGCAGTTCCACCATTTTTTCCTAAGTCTCTAAATTTTTATGTTTTTGAATTATTGAAAATAAGATTAAAAGCTGCGCAAAAACTATTTTTTTAGAAAACATGAATTCAACTTGGTCGGCAGGCCGAACCCTTAGCTTTGGCAAGCCGATGGTCGCTGACAGGCTCGCCGTCCGTGGGGTAGGATTCGGCCAGCTCTAGTGGCAGGCCGAATTATCAAGTTCAGCAAGTTGATGGGTTATGATCGGTAGGTCGATCACACAGATTGGTAGGCCAACAGAGAGTTGTAGGTTTTCTAAAAAGGTGCATTTTTTGGTGTAGTTTTGTTTTTATTTTTGAGACAATTCTAAGAAACATGAAATTTTGTGATGACCAAAAGGTGAAGTATTTGATCTATGCAGAATTGAAGTCTTGAAGATAGATACCACATGAAGATGAATACAACTTAAAGATACAAAGATGAAGAATCGATAATATGTTTCGATTGATCTCTTGTAATCATTAATTTCTTTTCTTTAGGATGGAACCATAACATTACCGTTGTTTATTATTATTTTGCCTGTGGCTTTACATGATTGCTTTGCTTGTCTGCATTATTATATGATTTGTCATGTATGTTGATAACATGTCATATAGAACTGGGAGTGTCACTCATTAAAAATTGTTCATGCATGTTTTTAAAAGAAGACCTTAGTCTTTCAAAAGATTGAGTGGGAGAAGGTTTTTGAAGAGAGGACCTATAGCTTCCATCGTTGGTCCATAGGTAGCACATAGTGGTTCTGACCCCTAGGAAGGGATTTTATCATGCACTTTGTTGAATCTTTGATAGGATAATTTATTTTAGCATGATGTATCATTGCATACCCCTACGTGACGATTATAGATCATAGATAAAATAGTTGAAACGATAGGTTGTACACTTAAGTTAATTTTATTATTAACCTCCCATAGGAGCTTTGTTAATAAATTAATGGCCAAAGAGAATGATTATTAATATATGCTAGATCAGACAGGTCTTGGATGGCATATATTAATCAGAGGGGATCCATGTTCCTAATTGAATTTGGCGAGTCTCCTCTAGGCAGCTTGTTGAATTCTAAGTTAGGAATTATCGTTGTAAGGTTATGGTTTTTTCAAGGTTTTAACGCATAAACACAATTGCTTGTTTACTTGATTGTGTTATCTTGCCAAAATGTTATGGAATGTTTGCTTATATTTGGTATATGAATCTTTATTGTAGATCAAAATGTCTTAAAATGATTTGTCTTCGATACTCGATTAAAACCAATTAACTAGTGAAAATTACAATGATTGGAAGAGGAACCTGAACATCGTCCTTTCCTTTGAGAAACTGAAATTTGTGCTCAGAACACCATGTCCTCTCGAACCTAACAAGGAATCAATTAATGAACAAATCCAAGTATATGATCGTTGGAAAAATGCTAATGATCAGGCCCGCTAGCATAAATAACATGCTGCAGGCTCAACATGATGATTATGAGACTACGAAGCAGATCATGGATAATCTTGAAGATATGTTTGGAGGCCAAGCCATAACAAAATAGCAAGGGGCACTTTGGAAACTTTTGAATTGCAAACAAAATCCAGAGACTCCTATAAAGGAGCATATGATGTTAGTCATAGATTACCTCGCTAAGGCTCAAGCCCATGGAGCTGATGTCGATGTTGACTCACAAATGACTGTGGTTTTTAAGACACTATCAAAGGAATTCCTCCCATTTAGAGCTTCATACAATTTGAGAAGTAGACAAGATGTGACCTTAATGGAGTTAACGAAGCAGTTATAAGAGTTCAAAAATCTGATCAAGGAAACTCTATAGGTGGCAAGGCCAACTTTGCAGCTACATCTTGTTCCAATCCTAATGAAGGGAATGGAAGGAAGCACAAGGCTAAGAGGAAAAAATCTTCTATTCTTGCAAACGGCAAGAATAGGAAGAAGAAAAATAAGAACCCAAAGACGCTGAAGTGCTTTTATTGTGGGAAGGTAGGGCACATAAAGAAGAATTGCAAGGACTTCCTTTCTTGAGGAGGTAGGTGTGATCTTTTGGTTATTGAAACTTGTTTGGTTGAGGAATCAAGTGACACTTGGGTCATAGATTCAGGAGAAACTAATTTTGTTTGTGTTTCTCTACAGAGGTTCAAAGAAACAAGAAGTCTGCTACATGAAGACTTCATGCTTTGGATGGACGATGGATCCTTGGTGTTGGCTGAAGCAGTGGGAGACATCTATCTTTATTTTGATAATTGTAGGATTTTAGTTTTGCTAGATTGTTTTTATGTTCCTTGACTTAAAAGGAATTTAATATCTATAGCTTGTTTATTTAAAGATTCTTATTAAGTTTCTTTTAATAATAAAGTGGTGAGTAAAGACAAATCTTTTATCTATGATGGATGGATGCAAAACAATTTGTATTTTATCAAACCTAAGATGGACTTACTACTTAACACTGAGGTTAATGATAATAACTCTAAAAGACTTAAGACTTCGCATTCTAATAAAACCTATCTTTGGCATTTACGATTAGGTCATATTAGCCTAAATAGGATTCAAAGGTTGGTCAGGGATGGACCTTTAAGTCACTTAAAGGTGGAATCTATACCATAATATGAACCTTGTTTGGTGGGCAAAATGACTAAAAGACCATTCGGGTCTAAGGGTAATAGGGCCGAAGGGGTTCAAGAACATGTGTATAATGATGTTTGTGGTCCCATGAACATTCGGGCATGAGGAGGGTATGAGCACTTCGTCACTTTTATGGATGGTTACTCAAGATATGGGTATATCTACCTAATGCATCATAAAAGTGAAACTTTTGATAAGTTTAAGGAGTTTCAGGCTAAAGCAGAAAAGCAATTAGGTAAACCCATAAAACCACTTTGACCCTATTAAGGTGGTGAATATCTCACTGATGAGTTCTTGGAACACTTATTAGACAATAGGATTTTATCCCATTTGACTGCACCTAGCACTCCGCAGTAGAATGGCGTAGTTGAGAGAAGGAATAGGACTTTGTTAGACATGGTCAGGTATATGATGAGTTATTTGTAATTGCCTTTATCCTTTTGGGGATATGCACTACAAACCGTATGTTATCTTTTGAACAATGTGTTGTCAAAATAGGTTCCTAAAACTCGTCACGAGTTGTGGATGGGGAAGAAGACATCCTTAAACCATTTTCACATATAGGGATGTCTAGCTCATGTCCTGTATAAGGAAGCGAATAAGTTGAAAGCACGTTTGAAAGTTTGTGTGTTTGTAGGATATCCAAAAGGGACTAAAGGGGGTTATTTTTATAACCCAAAGGAAAACAAAGTCATAGTTTCTACAAATACAACTTTCCTTAAGGAAAGTTACATGAACGCCTTTAAGCCTCGAAGTAAAGTGGTACTCGAGTAGTTAGGGAGTGATTCGATCACTCTAAAGGTTCTGGTAGAAACAAATCCAATGAATGTAGAAAAATCAACCAAACAACAATCTAAGGGGCTTTGGCATAGTGAGAGGATCAAGTGTCAACCCGAGAGGTATATGTTCAATGGTGAGATCTTTTTGGCTGAACCAGATGAACATGAAAGAGATCCTTACCTTATGAAGAAACTATAGAGGATGTTGATTCAAAACTCTAGGCAGAAGCCATGAACACTAAGATAAAGTCTATGGAGATTAATTAGGTCTAGGAGCTTTTGGATTTTCCAAAAGGGGTAAAACCCATAGGGTGTAAATGGATCTGCAAGAGAAAGAGATGAGCATATAGGGATAGTCAAAACCTATAAGGCCAGACTGGTAGCTAAGGGATACACGTAAAAGGAAGGAATCGATTATGAGGAACCTTTTTGCCTGTAGCCATGCTTAAGTCCATTTGTATTCTTTTGTACATAGGTGCCGCTCTTGACTATGAGTTTTGACAGATGGATGTCAAGTCGGCCTTTCTGAATGGCATCTTGATGAGTCCATATATATGATACAGCTAGACGGGTTCAAGGCTAGGGGCCAAGAGGATAAGGTTTGCAAGCTACTGCAATCAATTTATAGGCTTAATCAGGCTTCTCGTTCTTAGAACATAAGATTTAATTAGGTGATCAAGACTTATGGGTTCGAACAAAATAGGGACGAGTTATGTGTTTACAAACACATTAAGGATGAAAAGGTAGTTTTTCTACTGCTCTATGTAGATGAAATTATGCTAATTGACAATGAAGTTGGGGCATTGTCATTGGTCAAATTATGGTTGACCAAGCAGTTTGATATGAAAGATTTGGATGAAACTACTTATGTTCTCGGTATCCAGACTTTCGGGAAAAGAAGAACAGAATGATAGTTTTGTCCCAAGCGGCCTACATAGATAAAATTCTCAAGAGGTTTACAATGTAAGATTCCTAAAAAGGTGGGCAACCATCTAGGTCTGGAATTACTCTTTCTAAGAAAGACTCGCCAAAGTCTAATGAAGAAAGAGAATACATGAAGAAGGTGCCTTATGCTTCGACTGTGGGTAGTCTCATGTATGCCATACTTTGCACATTACTGGATATTTGTTATGTTGTTGGGATAGTAAGTTGGTTTCAGTCGGATCCAGACTGAACCACTGGGTTGCGGTCAAGCATATTTTCAAGTACTTGAGAAGGACTCGAGGGCAAATGCTTGTATATTCGAGTGAGGATTTAACACCTCTAGGATATACTAATTCAGATTTTCAATCCTATCAGGATTTGAGTAGATCGACTTCTAGTTTTGTGTTTACTCTAGGCAGCGGCGCCGTGTCAAGCAAGATTGCACTTTGGATTCAACAATGGAAGCCGAATATATGGCAGCTAGTGATGCTTCGAAAGGAGTAGTGTGACTCTACAAATTCTCTAGGAATCTTGAGGTAATTCTTAGCATGGATAAGGCAGTATCGCTATATTGTGATAACACTATAGCGATAGCTAATGCTAAGGAACCAAGATTTCATAAGAAGAGTAAGCATATTCATAGGAAGTATCATGTGATAAAGGACTTCGTTGAGAGTGGGCATGTTGTTGTATGCAAAATCACATCTAAGGACAATTTAGCTGATCCATTCATGAAGACGCTAACTGCAAGGGTTTTCGAGAGGCATGTAGAAGTTATGGGGATGCGTGACTTACTTACTTAGTACAAGTGAGAGATTGTTAGACATGTATGCCCTAAGCAGTAAAATGTTGTAATATGTTTTTGAAGATATTTTGTTAATAAAGAATTTATTTATTGTTCATATACCAAATGTTGTCCTCTTTACTTTCGTATTTGTTGAATGTATGTTAAGCAAACAAAAGTCTGAGATTATCAGTCCAAGCCTTTAAAAATCAGACATATGATGGACAGATTATGTGGAAGACATGATTCTAAAGGTGATGATCTAAATAATAAGATCTACAATTGAGGGTGTTGTCCACATCCCTCACGAGAGATGGCTTGTCTTGGCTATCGAAGTTAAACTCTATGAGTAGAAACATTGGTACATTGTCATATGTATTGATGTGTTAGATCGGGATATAAAGTGAAATTGATTTTGATAAATAATTCCATTTGTGCAAATAAATTCACTTTAGACAATTATATGTGTTGTATCTTAATCTTTAAATGACTAATAGGCCAGTTATTTTGACTTATGTCTTTTGATGTGCTAAAGGGTGACATCCTGACTTTGTGATGGTGCACATACCGGTATGTTAGAGACATGATTCTTGATAGCGTAGACTTGTTATTCATAGATATGGAATCTATAGTTCCATTGGTGGAGTCAATGATATTCTCTTATATGTGTTATCTAGTAACTGAAAAACTAGAGCACTTAACCATTTGGATGCATAAGTGTAACTAATGGTATACGATCATTAGATAGTAAGTTTTCTAATAGTGAGATAACGAAATGTAAGATAAAAGGTAATCGGGGTGATAAGATGGAATTTATCCTTAAACCGATTATGAATATCCTATAAGGATACGACACATTATGATATGTCATGGACATTTAATTAATTTAGAGCTTTGTAATTTTATATAGTTCAAGAGTGCAGCTCCAAGCTTTTAGTAGAGTAGCGTTAGAGTTGATAATTATAAATGTGTATCTAGGATATTATATTTTATAATTATCAGAGCTTGAACTATATAGGTTCATCAGGTCCCCTTTGCTAGCTCATAATAAATCCTGTAATGATACGGCATACTTTTTCAATAAATTGGTGACTTATTTTAAATTATTAGATTAACTAAAATTCGATAGGATCAGATAATTCATGTTTGTTTATCGGTTAAGTTAATTTTGTAAATTAATTCAAGATAAACTTGTTGAATTATCGAGAATATTTTATTTTCTATGAGATTATCTAGATATGACTATTTTGATCATATAACTTCTCTATTGGGTTATTTAAATCAAAACTGAGGCTCTATCCAAAGAATCTCGGATGAAAAATACAAGATTCTCAAGGATCATATAGTTGCAAGTTCGGTAGGTCGATCTGATAGTTCGGTTTGCCGATGGAGTAAGTTCGATAGGCCGATCTAGAAGTTTGGCCTGTTGATCTAACGATAATCTAATTACACATTTTTTGATGCGATTTTATCAGAAGTTGATCTAGATTTAAATTTTTGAGGCATTTTCTGATAATGACTAATAGGGGTGAACGGTGGGTGGTTTGATGGTTTTTGGGCTGGTGCGGTGCGGTTTTTTTGGATGGCGGGTTGACGATTAACCAACCCGCAAACCGCCCACCACATGGCGGGTGGTTTCGGTTTGGTTTTGAGTGGTTTGAGGGCGGGTGCGGGCGGGTTGAAGCGGTTTAGACCTATGCTATTGCCCAATGTAATTTTTTAGACCTTTTTTTTAGAAAGTGAAGAAAATTTATAGAAAATATAAGATGATAATACATAAAGCATTCCCAACAAGTTTGATGCTTAAAGACAGTGACCATATTCAAAAGTACAAATTAAGAAACATAATCATTCACTGCAACAAGAAACATCAACTACAGATGAAGTGATAAACAAAATCAAGAGTCCATAAAGATTAAAGCCTATTCACTAGGTTCGAAAATAATAGAATGCTACAAATGAAATGATGAACAAAGTCAAGTGTTCTTTTTCTTTTAGGGCTTTCTCTATTAACTTACTTAATTTGAATTTTGATCACTTCACAAAATAATAGGAGAATTTCTAGTTTCTAATATGTCAAGAGACAGCCGAGCCCATGCTTGGAGTGTTGGATTGTTCAATCATCTCTAAAATGAGAACAAAATCAAATAAATGATAAGTTTTTTTCTAAATATATAGGCGGGCGGGTGCGGGTTGAACCTGCCCTCAAAAACTTAAAACCAAACCCGCCCATCGAATATATTGGTGGGTTGTTAACGTAAACCTGCTTTTTTCGAGATGGGCAGGCGCGGGCGCGGACGATTAGCTGGTGCGGGGCGGTTTTTGTATAGCCCTAATGACTAACACCTTGGATCCAACATTTATAAAGAGGGAGTGAGTTTTCTCAGTTATTCAGATAAGTTGAGAAATTAAGAATGAGTACTCTAGTGTTAGATACTTTGAAACTCCCTGAGCGCTATTGTTCACAATCACGAACCTTGGCTCAAAGTCTTCTTAATTGGTTGGAAGGAGAGTCACCAAGGAAGAGCTGTACGACGTGTACCCATACACACTTCGATCATGGATAGAGAATAGCAAAGAAGACCAGTTGGTTGAAAATATTTTGGATTGTTCTTCTCTTCACTAATTGTAGAAGCTTCGGCGTGCAAAGATTAGTAAGATCTGATTAATTTATATAGATAGCCTGCCAAACTTGTGTTTTGATAAAACACTGATTTAAATTTTTTTAAAAATTCTGCTGCATACTTTTTTTCAACAAATATTTATTAAAGAAAAGATATGAAAATAATCCTATATGTCCATGTGTTTTTATTAAGAAAACAACATGTGGATATGTGATTATTGCTTTCTATGTTGATGATTTAAACATCATTAGGACTCATAAAGAAATTCTTGAAACAGTGACATACTTAAAAAGGAATTCGAAATGAAAAGACCTTGGAAAAACCAAGTATTGTCTTGGTTTACAGAGTGAGCATTCACAAAGTGGAATACTTTTGTATCAAATAAATTATACCGAAAAGGTCTTAAAATGCTTTAATATGGACAAAGCAAATCCTTTAAGTACCCCAATAGTAAATAAACTACTCAAAGTGGTAATGGATCTATTCTATCCTTGTGAAGATAATGAAGAGGTTATTAGTCCTAAAGTACCAAACCTAAGTGCAATTAGAGCTCTTATGTATTTTGTTAATTGTATATGACCAGATATTGCTTTCACTCTTAAATTATTAGGAAGATTTAGCTCAGCTCCTATACGGAAACATTGGAATGGAATTAAGCATATATTTCGTTATCTTCAAGGAATAATTAACTTGGGTTTATTTTATCCCAAAGGATCAAAAGAAGGTCTAATTATGCAGACGCAGGTTATTTGTTAGATCTACAAAAAGCTAGATCTTAGACTGGATATGCATTCATAAGTAGAGGTATTGCGATTTCTTCGCGTTCCCAAAAGCAGACACTAGTCGCTACTTTATCAAATCATGCTAAAGTTATCACACTCCATGAAGCGAGTCGAGAATGTGTGTGGTTGAGGTCCATATCCAAGCCACTTGTAGATTACCACTCAATAAGGATCTAATGGTATTGTTTGAAGAAAACAATGCATATGTCACTCAGATAAAAGAAGGATATATCAAGAGCGGTAGAACAAAACACATACCTCCAAAATTCTTTTCATTTACCCAAGAGCTTGAAAAAAAAAAGGATATTAATGTTCAATACATTTGTTCAGGTGACAACGTTGCAGATTTCTTCACGAAGGCACTTCCCACATCAACTTTCAAATGACATGTACACAATATTGGGATATGTTATTTAAGAGATTTGTAAAGAACGACTAATGTCAACTTCAGGGGGAGTTTACACCTTCTGTACTCTTTTTCCCTTACTATGGTTTTAATCGATAGGTTTTCTAGTAAGGTTCTTAACGAGGCAGCATAGAGCACCTATACAAAAATAATATAGTCTTTTTCCTTTCGCTATGGTTTTTGTCCTACTGGTTGTTTTTAGCCAAGGTTTTTAATGAGGCATCATAAATGGTAGACATCCAAGGGAGGGTGTTATAAACTTGTTCAAGAATGATATGTTAGAAACTTATCAAAAAAATATGGTTGTCCGCCAATAGACTTTGTGAAAATAAAGATCTTAGGTAAATAGTAATAATTAATGATAAAAAGATAAAGTCATAGATAAATAATCATAGTAAATAGTGCTGTAAATTTTTCTATAAATACACTCTCACTCACTCATTAATATACTTCTATTTCATAATATATAAAAGATTCTCTTTATTTTTTATCTCTTTAAAAATTCTCACTAAATTTTTTTAATTTTATAATTTTAGTCTAGCATTTCTTGTTATTCATAGCACCAACCACCTTCTACTTGATGTCTACATAATTTTTGTCTTTCTTTTTCTAATTCTTTTGAGAAAGCAGATCACACAATCACATGCCGTTTCCTGAAAAGGCGACATTATAAAATTATCGCAGGTACTGGTCAAATATTGTAAACACTGCAAAAGACGACCCCTTTACCTTTTCTTTAGTTTCCCTTTAAGCTCGTGGGGGACCCTTTCTTTTCATTTTTCGGTAAGTTTAGTCTCAGTCCATGTTCCCCTTTTGTCTTGCTGTCAGACAAGTCTTGTCGGCCACCCCTCTCTTAAAATATTGTTTTCTTCAAAATTAATTTACTTGTTGCTTTGACTAAGGTTAGACATTGACTAAAGAAAAAGTATGTATCATGTAAACTAGATTGCTATACAAATATACAAGAATTATTATTATTATTTTTATTGATCATGTAATCACATTTCTTAATATGGAGATATCTACAGTTCAAATTTCTGACCCCCTTTTGGCCAAAAAAAAAAGGAAAAAACATGCTGTTGACGTTTAATCTAATCCCCTTCAAGAGAAATATTTTATTTAATCACGTTGGATTAAGTGGTTTTGCATTGGATGTGAACAAGCTAGAAATATACTTATCTCTCAAAGTACCCTTTGCTTGCTTTTTTTATCTTTGCTTTGGAAATTCTTCTCTTTTTTTTCCCCCTCTACTGATCATTTTAATAATGGTGTTGCTACAATTATTGTATGATTTGTTTGTGGAGTTCGAATTATAATAATGAGGTGTTAATGAGGCCACACGTGCTTGCTGACTGAGGAGCTCGGCGGCATGTGCGGTTGAATGTTGGACTTAGAATCCTTTGAAAGAGTATAGAATTTTACTTAATTGCTCTTATAGGACGGCTGATTATTTTGATACACTGAGCAGGTTCTCTCTTAAAAGTTAAGTTATTCCAGTTGGCTTTGTCTATCATATAAAATTTGTATATGTAAAGCTAATTTGGCATATATATGTAGCGAATTATTTTATACGTCAACTTTTTGGCATTTCAAATAGGAAATTATGTATCGCCAGTGATTGTGGCATGGTAACAGGAAAATAATTTATTTGGACTCTCTTTCGTCTAATGATCAATTTCTTTTCTCACAGTATAGTAGATTTCTCTTAAAATATTGAGGGGGGCATAAGTGATTCTTTTTTTGTTTAGCAAAAAAAAGGGAGGGGCGAGAGAGGGTAATATTTTGAAATGATTTTATGGGTTTTGCATATTTCTTGTTATATTAGAAAGCTATTTAATTTTTGTTTTCTTGAAATTTTTCTTCTATAGAACCTTAATTTTTAAAAGATAGGAAGCTATGACTTTTGTAACCTA
This sequence comes from Artocarpus heterophyllus, assembly GCA_025403435.1. Taxonomy (NCBI): domain Eukaryota; kingdom Viridiplantae; phylum Streptophyta; class Magnoliopsida; order Rosales; family Moraceae; genus Artocarpus; species Artocarpus heterophyllus. Next base: position 7,240,135 of record CM046331.1, read on the forward strand.
GATATCTATAAAAAGGTTTGAACCTCAGATTTTGCAGGACCAAACCACAAGCTTTAACTATTTTAACCAACGCCCCTTGGGTATGAGAAAGCTCTTGTGTTATGTGGTGTAAAACCAATTTACGTTGTGTCAATTATTGCAGCCGACGTCAGTTTACTATTCAATTTAATAAAATGGGAATCTCAAAATTCCAATCTGGTTACTGGTTACAAATAAAGATTACTTGCAGAGTTCGTTGGAATTTAGAAGTATAGCGACTCAGATAGTTTGAATTTATCAGGTTTATTACTCTCGTCCTTTTTTTTTTTTTCCTTCGAGTAATGCAAATGCATCAAGTATAATCCATGACTATCTCATCTTACTTGGTAGTTGACTTGTTTAGTATGTTTAGTACCTTTGGTTTTAACTAAATATTGTAATGTATGATAACTTTATTTTATAACTTATTTTTTATTTTACATTGTAATATTTAAGAGTTTTAAACTGTTAATTGTTGAAACTAGTTTGTACTAATTTTTCCAAATGCCACAATTATTTATTTTAGTTATCAATTATTTATTTACTAAAACACGCCCTTGTTATGTTTTGGGAATGCACATAGTGTTTTTGACAAATTGACAAGTGAAAGCATAAATTGGCTGCTAACAGCAATGTTGGCTGACAAAAAATTTTCATTTGCTACAAAACTGTCAAAAATTAGTGGTCTATATCTTTTCTTCAAATAATTAACTAAGAATTACAAGATTATTAGTAAAGAGAAAAAAAAAAAAAAAAGGGTGTTAGGGAGATAAGTTGAAATTGAGAGTTAGAAAGAGCTTTATATTGTAGCATATTTTTACTTTATGATATGATAGTTTTACACTGTTTAAGTTAGAAACGAGTTTACCAAACACTACATAAAGAGGGACACGATTTACTTTTACTATACTGAAAATGGTATGCATCATTAAGGAGAAAAACAAAATCAAGCATTATTCACAAAAAAAGGGGCAATTCAAGGTTGACTGGCGTTATTTGACAACTAACTAACATATTAGATTTTGAAGTAAACAACAATATTCAACATATATTTATTTAGTAAGAAGTAAATAACTTATCTACTAACTCGGCAATATATATATATATACACACACACACACTATTAAATATGATTTACTTCAAAATTACTTAAAACCTGCTATTATAGTAGAAAAAAAAGTTTTAAGATCATAATAGTGTTTATTGAAATTTCCATTGTTTTGAAGATGTTTAACGTTTGTTTGGACATTGAGAAGAGATATATAGTTGGGCTTGTAATGAAAACTAAGGATAGGACACTCAGAAGATGGGAGATTCTCTGGCCTTCAGTTAAATGTAAAAACTAGAGGCTAAATTCCTTCCAAAAAAAAAAAAAAAAAGTTAAATTTCAACTCCACTATAGAAATTTTGTTGAGTAATGTAACTTTCTCAAAACAAGGAACCCTCCATATAGTTGGGCTTGTAATGAAAACTAAGGAGAGGACACTCAGAAGATGGGCCATTCTCTGGCCTTCAGTTAAATGTAAAAACTAGAGGCTAAATTCCTTCCAAAAAAAAAAAAGTTAAATTTCAACTCCACTATAGAAATTTTGTTGAGTAATGTAACTTTCTCAAAACAAGGAACCCTACATGGAGTGTAAAGACCCTTTCTTATTTTTGCCTCACTTACTTTATTTTAAGGAACTGGCCTCACATATTCCTTTTTTTTATATATTAACTCAGAAGGCAAAATTATGAAAGGAAAACTCGAAACTAAAGAAACGAGTTAAAAGGAACACATTGCCCAATTTTCTCTAGTTAAATTAAGGAAATCATCTTTCTTAGTTAATTAATTTACCTATTTATTTCTAGTTTTGTGTTTCTCTCTTAGAATTCTAGCCTTATTGATCTAGTATAAAATGAGAGAATGATAGCAAAGATATTCATGTTAATCGTCATGTCTTTCTAACAAGGGGATTCCTTTAAGTTGCTTAGAATAAAATTAATAAAGGTAAAACAGCCAAGCAATGATGAGACAATTGAAGAAAATATAACAACTACAAAACTAACATACTAAGCCTTCGATTGATTTTTATTCATTTAAAAGTTTTTTTCATTTAGTGCAACGTTTCCTCAAACTTTTATTTACTACTAAACATTTCAAGTGTTACATTTGGAATTTGATTTTCTCCTCTCAGTCTCTCTCCCATGCCCCAGTGGTAGGTACTACCGAGACGAGTTTACCCCACATGAGGGCTGCCCCGGTGAGGTCTTCCCCACTCGACGGCCGCCTCAGCTAGGGTGCCATCACGCTTCAATCTTCCCCATGTGAGACTCATCGTGGCAAGATGTCCATCACAACTATTGGTGCTTTGCTCGAGCCTGCACTTTGGGTTCTATTGCTGTCTAACTTGTTTTTGTTTCTGACTGGTACACGGTAGGATATTACCATTGCAATAGTTGCTGAAATTTTCAATAACACAACGGTCTACCTCTAGTATCATCTTAAATTACTTTCAATATCATTGAATGATATAATCAGTCGCACAATACACTATTGTAATTTTTTATAACTAGTCGAAAACTACGCGCGTAAGAATTCTCTTTATTATATATTTATTTTGAGTAAGATGATAATAGACACATAAACACTTTATAAATTTATATAACAGTCATTTCAAAAATAAAAATTAATACAACATAATAGATACGTTTAAAATACATAAATGTTACAAGGATGAAAAGAAAAGGAAAATAATTGGGGATATATAGTTATATAAACGAAAATTGAAAAAAAAAAAAAAAAAGACCAAAGAAAGAGAAAGAAAAAAAGGATAAAAGAAAAAAAATTATTTAAAAAATAAAAAGGTGAGAGAGCGATGTCACATGAAGATTGTGTATATGTGTAACGTCCCCAAGTGGAGATTAACAGTATTTAATAAATTAAATAAAGATCAAAAACAAAAATAAAACTTTAAAAATAAAGTTGTCTAGGACTTAAATGAAAACTCTCAAATTAAATAAAAATATAAATAACAAATAAACCACAATTTAATGTAGCGCCTTAAATTTTATAATTTAAAACTGTTATCATCATCATTCCAACCTCAACATATCTTAATACAGTCTCCAAAAGTAACACATGATGCTTATATTATCATGATACACATTCTTAACAAATGAAGCAAATCTAACGTTATACAACTACATAGCTTCCTCAACTATTTTCTCGTAGCCACCTCATACTCGGAGAATCCTAAAAAGATAGAAATATAGGGGAATAAGCAACAACATGCTTAGTAGGAAAAACCATTACTCACCTTTAGGTTTTTATCATGGCCATATTAAAACCTACATGATTAGTTAGTTCACAATATTATTCATCAATATTATCATGTTCAACTCCGGTGGATACCTTATGGTTATTCTTACCAAGTTCCATACATATATGTATACATATTAGTTTAAGATTCAATTATGCTCATCTGTATCACCGTGCAATAAAATATCATATCACTCAACTCAACGGAACTCAAATAGGAGCGCTTGACCACCCTATATTCATTCCAAGGGTGTCCGGTGAGGGGACATCAAGCTTCAGATCCTTACCAAGTCGATTCCTGTACCGTGCGTTCTGGGACTTTCGACCTAAGGGAGCGTCGTCGCCACCCTCCTATTTTACCTTTTAGGTATTCGTGCCCAATGACATAACTGTGCCCTCTTTACATCTTACCATTCCTCTATAATCAATCATTATTTATAGAGTTAGATTTCCTAATCATGCTTCTCAATTTACAACAACATATGTCAAATCAATTTATTCCTCGCTGTATATAATATAGGACGAGTTCATATTATTATCTCATATGTGATACTCATACAATAGTAGTTTAACATATATATATATATATATATATATATATTGCAATAGAACAACCAATTTTAATTTCATAAAAACCTCACAAAAAATGAGTAATAGATTCCCTACTCTCGGTGAATACAATGTTGATAACATCCAACTCATGATTCCAAACTCACCACATAAGCTCCAAGTACTTTGTTATCCTACAACGTATAAAATAGCCATACTCTAACTTAATTCCTATTCTATAAGCATGCTAACTTACAATCTATTCTTATTAGTGTGCCATAATCATTAATATAAAATCCTTGAAACATTTCATAACACAAAATGTTGAAACACAAACGAGCTTGGACTGACTAATCAGCCCGCCAATCTTTTACATCCGGCCTACTAATCAAACTACACATTCTAGGCCTCTTTGTTGGCTTGTCGATTCGTAGGGTTCAACCTACCGGTTTGGCAGAGTTTGGCTTGCTGGTTTACAGGGTTCGGCTTACAGAACCTGTCGATGGGTCCAGCCTGCCAACAGAAGAATTTCTTGATATTCAATTTTCTTTTTTCAAAGGTTTCAAACTTTAAAACTCAATTCAACCATCAACTTCCAAGACATATAAAATGCATAAAAACTATGAAAGATCATATTCAAACACATATAGATCATCTTTCTTAAAATTTTCATAGTTAGCATACAATTCTAAACTAAAAATCAAAACTTTTTAAAACTAATTCAAATTTTATTTTAAACAAAGATTTATGTAAATTAAACTTCAAAATCGTTGTATAATTACCCACAAACATCAAATCCACATTTTTCACAAATCTTATGCTAAAACATGAATTTAGATCAAAGTTTTAGCTTAGAAAACCTTATCTCAAGCTTGAAGAAAATTAGTGATTTTGTTTGCAAAAATCTTTGATCTTTGTTCTGTGATAAGATTTAAGAACATGACTTTGGATTTCTCTCTTGATTATCATGAAGCTGAGTTGATGATCCTCGATCTTGGAGAAATCAAAGAGAAGAAAGAAGAGAGGAAATGAGAGAGAGAAAGAGAAAGAGTGAAGGGATGAGACTCAAAGGAGATGAAAATAATTGAAGGAGAATAGGTAGGTGAAGGATGGTCTCCATCAGAGACTTTGGGGCATATAATGCCAAATGGCATTTTTGAAATAATTTAGAAGTTATAAGGGCATTTTGGTTAATATACTAATAAGTATAGAAAAATTTTAAAAAATTTTAAAAGAGGTAGAAATAAATAATATGACATATATTTTAGGTAAAACAAATTTTTAATTAGCACACTAATAATTAATGTAATTATAATGATACCCGTTAGAAAAATAACGGGTGTCACAACTCTACCCCTTTTAAAGAAATTTCGTTCTCGAAATTTCAAATCTAACAATACTCGTAAAAATCACAGTTCTGTTGTGACTTCGCCTTCAACTCTATACCCTCAGTGTTATTTGTCCCCAGATGTGGGTTACCACATCTCTATTCATTTGTTTGGGATATCAAGCTTCCTCTAAATACTAAATCCCTCAACAAGAGTATTTCTAGCAGGTTCCAAATTTATAACACTATATTATTGTTTAGGAATCTAATCAGAAAAGCACACATGCTAATCATACTATTTTTTTTTCTAGTCCTTCACTGTCCATGTTCCGTGATTTACAATTACAGTAAAGGGAATTGCCAAAGAAATTCTATATACTTCATCTTTGGGTTCCTTTTCCTTTCTAAGTAAGAAAAAGTCAAGGATGGTTGATTTCATATTCCAACTAATAAACTAAAACATAATCATAAAATATATAACACAAGCACTTCTATTCAAAGTCATACATTAAACTCTTACATAGAGATATTAGAAGGGATCTTGTAGTTGTAAACAAACTTGATAGATTCTTCATTAAACTACTACCTTCATGACACACAAACATTTCACCCACATAACACACTCATATTTTCTATGAAGTATCCCCCACAATTGACTTTGGTACTTCCACAAAACATTAATAAAATACTACACATTACGAACATGACATGGATACATTTTGAGAGTACAAGGCACTCCGTATATATAGCTACCCATATCATGCATGCTCAGAGAATGCAAAAACATCGACAAACAAAAGATCAGACCTTAAGTAGGATGTGTTTCAAGAGCATCAAGTACTTTGTATCACCAGCCATCCTGGCATTAAGGTTAATGAATCTAAAAGTTTTAACAACAACATACCACAAGAAATACAGAGTGTGGGGAAAATGGTTATTCGTGGCACATGAAATACGATCATACATGCCTACATGCTATGGATAAAACCAAAATATTACACATAGAGATTCAAATCAAATGGTTGTTCCTGGCTTTCCTTCTCCTATTCAAGCTTGGATGTTGTAGTGTCAGATTCTAGTTGTATGATTTGTATCCTATCTAGCAATTCCTCAACTGTTGAAGCAGTTGCAAAGATTTGTCTCCTCGATTCTGCAATGAAGTTTTCTTCCATAACGTAATCTAGAAATTTTAAAAGACCATCATAAAAACTATTTACATTTAAAAGTCCTAAGGATTTGGTGTGAATACCCAATAAATGCCTACTAACAACCACGAATATTTCCTCAAGGGTACATAGACTACTAGGTAATACTATAAAAGGATCAGAATTATCAATCATGGTTTTATGATGTTTAGGGGTGTCCAAAACTCTTTTATCCCTAACTATTGTTTTTCCACAAAGGTTCCTCTCAGCTAGGAGTTGAAGAATAATCCCTAGGACTTCGACACCACCAGACTTAGCAACTGTTGTTACATTTCCCATTAATCCTAAACTACTACCCCTATAGGTCAGGTTAGTCTTCCTACGTGCTAAGGCTTGCTCTAAGTGTTTTGTGGCTTCTAGATAGACTTTATCTTTTCTAAGGCTAGATCCAGAAAAGACATAGACATTCTTTATTTTCTTAGTGGACTGGGAGGTAGACATATTTGATTTGCATGAGTGATTGCTTTATGTCTACTCCATTTAGACTAGTGGTTCCACATGAGATTTTAAAGACAAAGTATATGTAAAAGGACTAAAGAGACAGACTAAAAGGTAACGAAAAGGCAATCCAAATGTCCAAACAAAATATTGTGCAAGTAAAAAAGCAAGAAAAGTGGTTGACAATTTTTGGAAAGTCCGATTTACTTTTTGAAAAAAGATTAGACTCGAACCGTGTAACTTTTGACAATTGAGAATGGTTTGACAAAAGAAACATTTCGACACAACTATAGACCTTTTGACAAATGTACTCCGAATATAGAAAATAAATATAAATGACAAACTATTGTAGAACTTTTGAAATTTGAGACACAAATCTTGAAATATCTAGACAAGTTTCAAAAATTCAAACATGTTACAGTACCACATATGATGTGTTTGGCAGGATAATATATTTTATTATATGTATATTAAAGAAAACCATAAATTAAATGAGATACTAACACTTACTGTGTCAATCTAATAATCACAATTATTTTGAACACAAAGGCAAATATTTTAAGTACAAAATAGTTTTTATCGAAGAGAAAGACACAGGTTATTGAATACCAATTGAAACGATTTCAAACAAACAAAGATTAAACAACCTTTATAAAGCGATGACTTATTCCCCATCCAGTTTTCTTTTGATTTAGTAAATATGATCTTGAAATACCATATTCCTAAGACGTTGACTTTCTACATGAAATTTAGGCCAGAGTTTAAAGATGGCACCTTGAACGTATCCACTAGGGCGATCTTGAAAAGAAGGATAGAGGTTATCTAAGTTCTCCTTAGAAAATCCATCCCTGTAAAACCTTATTTTATCCTCTCTATTTATAGACACAAATCTAGGTGAAGTAAATTTACCGTTACAATTTTATCATCCACATTTATTGCAAGTGACCGTGATAGCACAAGCTCTTCTTTTCATCGCACTATGACTAGTACCCGTACTTGGTAAACCAACATCTTTATTGAAGTCACTCGGACGGATCTTTCCCTCTATCAACATCCTCACGTTACCAGTGATGCCAAAATGCATAAGAATCTACAACCGAGTGATCCTAGTCTTGTATTTCTTTCTGAGAACCTTCTAGAAGAGTGATGGAAAACACTTTTTCAAGTGTTGGTACTTTGGGTCCATGATAAGATGAAAGAAGAGTAAATAGAAAAGAAAAAATAGAGACAGTAAGTTGTAGAATCATGGAAATCCTTCTTCTTTGAGAGAAAGAAAGAAGAAGTTCTAGAGAAAAGGGAGAGGATTTGCGATTTAGAGCGAGAATGATAAGTTTAGAGAGAGTGTGAGCTAAGAGGAATGAGCTTCGATGCACAGTAGACGTATGTAGACAATGATTAAACTACTGTAGATGACACATGTAAAGACCACAGTGCGAAAGACAATGTGGATCGAATTGATTTACGATATGGACTCGACCCAAATGTTCTAAGCTGAAATGAGTTAGGTTGTTTCAGGCTTTAACACATTTGGAACGAGTTAAGCAATTAACATGATAATTGAAGTCTAACTTGTACAAATCTTAAGCCTAATTCAAAGCCCACTTAAAACAAAATTTACCAAAATAAATGACAAAACCGAATTTGATAAAAATCAAAAGTCCTCCTAAATGTTTTCCAAATCGTTCCATAACAACAAAATCCTCTTGTAACTCAAATAATTTGTTTTAATCAAAACCTTGCTGAACAATACATACACTTCTATCTTATCCTTAATACTTAGCATTTGTAAATAGATATTCACCATTAACACTACTAAGGGTTTGAATGCAACTATCCGTGAAATCAATATATTTTCTATCTTCTAACATAGACCACATCAATGAGCATAGACCATTGATGTTACTACTTAAGGACATCTACTATCTTTACAATCCCACTTATGCAATCTTTAATTTCGTCATATAACAACACCTTAAGTAGTCAAAATATTTAACATCTAAATGTCTAGAATCAAATGCCTTCATCTTCAAGTCCAAAATTATCGCATATGCCTTAAGTATTATGATTTACTTAAGGAAACTTCTATTGGTCACTTTTACATTGCATCCATTTGTAAAGACTATTGACATCACTTAGATAGAACATATGCAACATAAAAATTCCAACCTTGAAATTCATGCATTCTTTGACTTTACAAAATCCCAACAAACCTAAAAGATTATCATTTATCTTTCTTAAGGTTCAATACCATAGATTCCTCACTTAACTCATATTCTTCAAGTAAATAAAACTTTTCAAAAAAGTTATCGACACTTAAATACTCCATCAAGTCCACACACGATCACTATATAGGTTTAAATCAATTATGAAAAATTTGGCACAACTGTACCGAACTTTGAAATCAACAACTCAAGCCTTATATTTCTTATTATTTCTCACAAGATAAAAGGCTCTTCAATCCTTATATCTATACTAATCTCTCTTAAACAATCTATGTATAATTTCATTCCTTATAATTATCATACTTACATAACCATTAATGTTTTCATTCTAGGGTCTTTCCATGTTACATCTTCCTAGACTATATAAATTAACCTGAAGGTTTATTTTGATGATGATATTGAAAATTCAACTTTAAAACCATCTCGAAAACATATATTTTAAAGTGGTGCTACACTCTTTAGGTTAACTAAACCTAGGCTCTAATACCAAAAATTCTGTAATGCCCTTAAGTGGGGGTTAACAATATTTAATAAATTATATAAAGATTAGAAACAAAAATAAAACTTTAAAAATAAAGTTGTCAGAGACTTAAATGAAAACTCTCAAATAAACAACAAATAAACTATAGTTTAATGTAGCACTATCGTTGCTACCTCACACTTGGTGAGCCTTGAAAAGATAGAAATATAGAGGAATGAGCAACAACATGCTCAGTAGAGAAAACCATTGCTCATATTTAGGTTTTTATCATTGCCATATTAAAGCCAGCATGTTTAGTTAGTTCTCAATATTATTTATCAATAGTATCATGTTCAATTTTAATAGATACCTTATGATCATTCTTACCAAGTTCCATACATATATGTATACATATTAGTTCAAGATTCAATTATGCTCATCTATATTCACTGCACAGTAGAATATCATATCACTCAACTCAACAAAACCCAAATAGGCATGCTTGACCAATCTACATTCATTCCAAGGGTGTCCGGTGAGGGGACATCAAGCCCTAGATCCTCACCAAATTGATTCTTGTGCAGTGCATTCTGGGTCTTTTAACCCAAGGGAGCGTCGTCGCCTCCCCCTATTTTACCTTTTAGGGTATTTGTACCTAAGCATGTAACTACCACCCTCTTCATGTCTTACTATTCCTCTATAATCAATTATTATTTATAGAGTTAGATTTCCTAACTATGCTTCTCAATCTATAACAACATATGTCAAATCAATTTATTCCTCATTGTATAATATAGGACGAGTTCATATCATTGTCTCATATGTGATACTTATATAACAACAATTCAACATATATATATATATATATCTTGCAATAGAATAACCAATTTTAATTCCATAAAAACCTCACAAAAGATGAGTAATAGATTCCCTACCTCTTGGCGAATACAATGCTGATAACTTTCTGCTCATGATTTCAAACTCACCATGTAAGCTTCAAGTATTTTTTCATCCTACGACGTATAAAATAGCCATACCTTAGCTTAATTCCTATTCTATAATCATGCTAATTTACAATCTATTCTTATTAGTGTGCCATAATTATTAATATAAAATCCTTCGGACATTTCGTAACAAAAAATGTTGAAAAATAGACGAGCTTAGACTAAACCAATCAGCCCGCCAAACATTTACTTCCGACCTACCGATCAAACTATACATTCTAGGCCTCTTTGTCGGCCTGCCGATCTATAGGGTTCAGCTTGCCGGTTTGACAGAGTTCAGCTTTCTAGTCTACAGGGTTCAGCTTGCAAACCTATCAACGGGTCCGGCCTGTCGACAGAAGATTGTCTTGAAATTTAATTTTTCATTTACGAAGGTTTCAAACTTTAAAACTCAATCCGACCCCTTTTTATCAACTTCCAAGACATATACAATGTATAAAAACTATGAAAGATCACATTCAAACACATATAGATCATCTTTCTTAAAATTTTCATACCTAGCATACAATTCTAAACCAAAAATCAAAACTTTTCAAAACTAGTTCAAATCTCATTTTAAACAAAGATTTATGTAAAGCAAACTTCCAACATCGTTGGATAATTACCCACAAACAAACATGAAATACACATTTTTCACAAATCTCATGCTAAAACACGAATTTAGATTAAAGTTTTAGCTTAGAAAACCTTACCTCAAGCTTGAAGAAAATTAGTAATTTCATTTGCAAAAATCTTTGATCTTTGTTCTGTGATTTTGGAAAATCTAAGAAAATAACTTTGGGTTTCTCTCTTGATTATCTTAAAGCTGAATTGATGATCGTCGATCTTGGAGAAATAAAAGAGAAGAAAGAAGAGAGGAATGAGAGAGATAAAGAGAGAGAGACGTCTGAGAGAGAGTGAAGGTATGAGACTCAAAAAAGATCAAAATAATTAAAGGAGAATAGGTAGGTGAAGGGTGGTCTCAATCAGAGACTTTGGGGCATATAATGCCAAATGGCATTTTTGAAATAATTTAGAAGTTCCAAGGGCATTTTGGTCAATATACAACTAAGCATAGAAAAATTTTAAAAAATTTAAAAAGAGGTAGAAATAAATAAAATGAAATAGATTTTAGATGAAACCAATTTTCAATTGGTACACTAATGATACCCATTAGGAAGATAAAATGTATCACAATATGTATATATATTATAAATCTAGATGTTATAGATTGTAGATAAAAGTGTTTTAGCAAAATAAATTATTTATAGGGATCACCTACTAAAATTAATAGAGAAAAAAATAAAGAAAAAAGTGGATAAAAAGTAAGAAAAATATATGAAAAGAAAGGCAAATAAAAAAGAAAAAGCATTGAGAAAGTGACACTTGTTCTGTGGTGAGGAGATAACTAAAAGTTGCATTCTTATTTTATATATGTACTGGTTAGAGTGGTGTGCAAAGTGCTTCGCACCCATGAGACTCTATATGGATGTAGAATTATTATGTTCATTTTAAGTTCTAGCCAAAAAAAAAAAAAGGAAAAAAGTGTTCGTTTTAGGTTTAATTTTAATCTTCATAAGTATATGTTAAAAATAAGATTTTTGATTTTTGCATCCACAATAAATACTGAGATTGCGATAAAAACAATAGATACTAAGTAAAATAATAAATGAATCTTGAAAGAAGAAAAATGAACCAATTTTTAAATAGTAATTTATATGTCATGACATATTTTAATATTGTAGAGGAAAAATTCAAGATAAATAACATATTTTAGCAAAATGGATACATGGGAAAAGAATAGGATGTTATAACCAAATTTAGAACAAAAACAAAGAAAACAAAAACATATCTTGATGGAAGAATTTAGTAGGAACTTTTAGACTTCTAGTTGACTTTTTTATTAAAGAAAAAGAAAAAAGATAAGGAAAAAAAACTATACACATTTTAAACAAGTTCTATCATTGGCTTTAGACATCAATTCAAAGCACATGTTTAAAAATATATATTTTTGAATTTTTGATTTTTTTTATGCCATACCCCTAAACTTAAACTGAACATTGGCCTCAATGTTTTAACAATAAAAGGAATATTAAGTGAAGAAGACTTAACTAATTGGTGGAGGTTTGATATTTTCATTTTTTTTTCATTTTTTATTATTTTTATTTTATTTTATTATATATATATATATATATATATATTTTGAAGACTATGAAAACAAACACAAAAATAAAAAGATAGAATGGATGGGACAAAGAGAGATCAAATCTGTTATAGCGTGCATTCCATTAGTTGGGTTGCCTCCCAATAAGCGTTTGGTTTAGCGTCTTCAACCTGGGTGGACCCACTTCATTTATCAAGGTAAACTGGCTCGTCGAATGGTACCTTCTCTACATCGTGTGTCGCAAAAAGCTCATAGTATGGCTTCAAGCAGTGTCCATTCACCTTGAACACGCTTCCTATCTTCATGCTTTGTATTTCAACTACACTATGAGAGAAGACATTGATAACAACAAATGGTTCAAGCCAATGAGAACATAACTTACCTAGAAACAACTTAAGGCATGCATAGAATATAAGAACTTGTTGTTCCATAACAAAAGTTTTGCAAGAGATCATCTTGTCATGAAAGGCCTTAGTTTTCTTCTTGTAAATTCTCAAGCTCTAGAAGGCATCATTCTGAATTTCCTCTAGCTCTTGTAGTTGAAGTTTCCTTTGTTGTCCCATGGCCTCCATCTCCATGTTGCATTGCTTCACTGCCCAAAATGCTTTGTGTTCTAGCTCAACTAGAAGATGAAATAGCATACCGTATACCAACCAATAAGGGGACATTTCAATGGGTGTCTTATATGTTGTCCTATATGCCCAAAGTACATCATCGAGTCACAGACTCTAATCTTTTCGATTTGCGTTAACCATCTTCCCAAGCATGGATTTTACTTCTTGGTTGGATACTTCAGCTTGTCGGCTTGTTTGTGGATGGTATGCAGTGAAGACTTTGTGTGTGATGTTGTATTTTTTAACAGAGCTTCAACTGACCTATTGTAGAAATGTGTACCTTTATCACTGATCATAGCTCTCGGTGTTACAAACCTTGCAAAGATGTTAGACTCTACAAAATCTACTAAAACTTTAGAATCATCAGTCTTGGTGGCTTTTGTTTCCACCCATTTCGAAACATAATCAGCTGCAGGTGCAATGTAAAGATTACCAAAAAAAAAGAGGAAAAAGGTCCCATGAAATCAACGCCCCAAAGCTCAAAGATTTCAATAACAAAAATAATAGTTAGTGGCATTTGATTTTAGGCACCCAAATTACCTGCCCTTTGGCAATGATCACATGATTTGCAGAAGAGGTATGAATCTTTGAACAATGATGGCCAATAGAAACCACAATCAAGGACTTTATATGCCATCCTCTTTGATCCAAAGTGTCCTCCACATGCATAAGAGTGACAAAAGGTGTGTATAGAGTGAAATTTAGTTTCAGGAACGCACCTTCTTATCACCTGATCGGAACAATGTTTCCATAGATATAGGTTGTCCCAAATGTAGTACTTGGCATCACTTTTCAGCTTCTCTTTTCCAGCTCGAGTTAAGTCATTTTGCATCTTCCTGGCAACCAAATAGTTGACAATGTTTACATACCAGGGGCTTGTTGTACTCATAGAAAGTAGTTGCTCATCTAGGAAGTTCTCTTGCAAAGGCAAAGCCACCTCTCATGAACAAGGTGGCTAAGATGATCCACCACCAAGTTTTCAGTTCCCTTTTTGTCTTTGATTTCCAAGTTGAATTCTTACAAGAGGAGAATCCATCTTATGAGCCTCAATTCTATATCCTTCTTGGTGAGCAAGTACCTGAGAGCTACATGATCAGAGTAAACAGTTACTTTTGGTCCTATTAAATAGGATCAAAAATTTTCCAAAGCAAAACATAAGGAAGTCGTCCAACCTGCTGTCCTGAAATGACTCCTATTGTATAGTCGCTAACATCACACATGATTTCAAAAGGGAGATCCCAATTTGGTGGTTGGATCATAGGTGCTAAGGTGAGGACCTCCTTCAACTTCTCAAATACCTCCTTGCACTTGTCATTAAAGTTGAATGCCATATCATTTTGAAGCAATTTATAAAAGGGCAATGCTATCTTCGAGAAATCCTTGATAAACCTGTGGTAGAAACCTATATGTCCAAGAAAAGAACAAATCTCCCACACACTTATGGGAGGTGGTAAAGAATGCACAAGGTCTACTTTAGACTTATCAACCTCAAGACCCCTAGAAGAAACAATATGCCCCAAAACTATCCCTTCGTTTACCATAAAGTGACACTTTTCCTAGTTCAACACAAGGTTAGTCTCCATGCATTTTTTTAGCACCAGTATAAGGTTATGTAAGCAGTTATCCAATGAATCACCATGGACACTAAAATCATCCATAAAGACCTCTATGATGTTTTCCAAATAATCAAAAACGATACTTACCATATATCTTTGAAATGTGGCTGGAGCATTATATAGATCGAATAACAAGCGTTGGTAGGCAAATGTTCCGAAAGGGCAAGTGAATGTTGTCTTCTCTTGGTCCTCTGGTGTGATGACAATTTGATTATAACTTGAGTAACCATCAAGAAAACAATAGTGAGAGTAACCAGCTAACCTTTCAAGCATTTGGTTGATGAATGGTAGGGGAAAGTGATCCTTGTGAGTTGTCATGTTGAGCTTTCGATAGTTAATGCAAACACGCCACCTGGTTTGAACTTGAGTGAAAATCAGCTTGTTATCTTCATTTTTGACCATGGTGACCCCAAATTTCTTTGGTACAACTTAGATCAGGCTCACCCACTTGCTATTTGAAATGGGGTATATCACCCCAACATCTAGGAGCTTCAGTATCTCCTTCTTTGTAACTTCCATCATAGAAGGGTTCAACCTGCATTGAGCCTCCCTCGTTGGCTTCGATCCTTCTTCACGTAGGATCCGATGCATGCACATAGATGTACTTATGACTTTAATGTCAGCAATAGTTTACCCAATCGCCACCTTATGGTCTCTAAGAACCCAGATAAGGTTCTCCTCTTGTGTTGGTGTAAGATTGTTGGCGATGATGGCTAGCAGTGTTTCTTTTTCTCCCAAGTATACATATTTCAAGTGATCCAGGAGAGATTTCATTTTTAGTGTTGGAGCCTGTATGATAAAAGGTAGAAGTTTCTCATAAGTAAATGGCAATTCAATATAAGAAACATCATACCTGTAATTTTGTGGCAGAGATTCCAAACTTCCCACAACCTCCTCCACTTCTTCACTCCATAGCAAGCGTCGTTTTCAATCCTTAAGGTCAGTCATCTTGAAGTTTTCAGTGATAGTTACTTCTAATCTATCTTTGCTTGTTAACTTAAACATTTCCTGTGAAAAAGTATCAATCAAGTCAATTGCAAGAACTGAATGCAAGTCACTAGGATACCTCATTGCTTTGAAGATATTGAATCGAATTATTTCACTATTGAACTCCATGTTTAAGGTCCCGTTGTGTACATCTATCTTGGTCCGAGAGGTCTTTTAGAATGGTCTTCCTAATAAGATGGGTGTTGGGTTGGGAGAAGATTCATCCTCTATCTCAAGAACATAGAAATTTACTGGGAAGACCAATTCGTTTACCTACACCAAAACATCCTCTATAACTCCCCTAGGATAGGCATTAGAATGATCAGCGAGTTGTATAATAACACCGGTTTCTTGTAGTGGTCTGAGATTCAAAGACACATAACTAGAATATAGCATAACATTTATGGATGCTCCTAAATCTAACATTGCTTTCTCAAACCTGGTGTTTTTGATAGTGCATAGAATCCTTGCACTTAGGTGGGATCTTCTTCTGTAGTACCGCCAATGCATTCTCACTCACACTTAGTCTTTCATTTCCTTTGAGCTTGCATTTTGTGGTGTACAATTCTTTGAGAAATTTGGCACACCAAGGCACTTGTTGGATAGTATCCAAGAGAGGTATGTTTACCTCTACTTGCGGAATGTCTCTAGGATTTTCTTCTCTTGTTCCTCCTTTTGGGATTTTACAAACCTGCTAGGAAAAGGGTGAAGAGTGACATGAGAAGGAATGAGAGCTTTGGTATTTACCTCAGGGATGATGTGTTTTGAACATGAGGATCAACTTCTTCATGTCGTGTGGTTGCTTGCTTCTAGTTGTCTTTATCTTCGAGTGACGCCTTTTGTGGTGGGGTTGAAGTTTCCACAGTTTGTTTTCCACTCCTCAACATCATTGCACAAGCATTTTTCCTTGGATTTTCAACATTTGGGATGGCAATTTCCCCTAATTATATGCCTCTAACTAGCTCACAGCACTAGCCAATTGACCAACTTGAGTTTCCAAATTCTAAATGCTTGCTCTAGTATCTTGTTGAAACTGCACAATGTTGTCCGTAAGCGTTTAACAAGATCTTCTAAGGATGGACCTGAATTTTGTGGAGCCAATTATTATGGTCGGACTTGATGTGGTTGTTGCGCCCTTGGTTAGTTGAAGCCCAGTGGTTGGCTGATCATGGGGTTCGACATTGCCTGCTGTTGTGTTCTCCTGTAACTAAAATTTGGATGATTCCTCCATCCTTCGTTGTAAGTGTTAGCGAAAGGGTCATACTTTCTTGGTTGTCCCAGGAATCTGCCTATGGCATTTGCTTGGTCCATGTTGCCATCTTGCAGAGTTAGTCACATATCGATAGGATGGCCCGCAACATAACTTATCCCACACACCTTTCCTTGTTGAAAACTTCATAAAGCCATTTGTTTAATGAGAGAGGTAAGTTGTATAAGTTGTTATTCAAGGCAGAAGACATAGACCTCGTTCGCTTTTTTTGGTAGTGGTGGTGGTCGTTGTTCATGTCGATGGCTAAACTGTTGGGAGTTTGCCACCATGTTTGAAATTAGAGCTCTTGCAACTTTTGAAGCCCCATCACCTAGTGTTCCTCCACTTGCAGCATCGATTATACTTCTATCCATCAATAG
The DNA here is from genome assembly GCA_025403435.1 of Artocarpus heterophyllus. NCBI lineage: Eukaryota > Viridiplantae > Streptophyta > Magnoliopsida > Rosales > Moraceae > Artocarpus > Artocarpus heterophyllus. The sequence continues at coordinate 7,257,648 of CM046331.1, forward strand.
GAGTCCTTAATAGAAGTATTGTATTTTTTAGATTTAAATCTTCAAGATGCAAGGTATGAGAAAAACTCAAATTTTGCACTCAAAACTCATAAAAGATTCGAATTGAGATTCGAATATTAATATCACTAAACGCATATTCAAGCTTAATCCAAAATTATGAATCCACAAAAAGAAGTTATGTTTTTTTTTTTCTTAAGTATTAAAGAGAACTTGAAAGAAAGAAATGTTGTTCAGTAGGTTTTGGATTTAAATCTTGAAAATTTAAGGGGAGAGCAAAACTCAAATTTTGCACTTAAAACTCAATATTGATGTTACTAAACGCGTATTCAAGCCCAATCCAAAACTCTAAATTCAAATCATCCATTCAACCCACTAAACAAACGTACCCATAGATACTCGATATTATCATCAAAATCAGTCATCCAACAGAACATAAGCCATGCAGCAAAATCCAGTTCTCTCCAAACACTAGAACAATAAACTGCCGCAGAATACTTCTTAAGACGGGTGGATAAAACACGAACAGACGCAAACAGTGAAGAAAAACAGCCTTGAGATATGCTAGTTGATAGAACTAGATCATGGCCAAATCAGAACTTGCGGGGTGGCAAACTTGAACCCCGCATCTCCCATGCGGGTCTACTCTCCCTTGCAATATCACTCCTGATTGCTCGCTCAATTGGTTTAATGGCAAAGAAGAACTGCAAAGAACACAAATTGGAACAATTAATTGAATCAGGCAAAGAAATTAGAAAGCTAAATTTAAGGAGCTTTCTTTCTCAAGAAAAAGTGAGAATAAAAATTCCAAAGGGGAGCTTACTTGGAATAATAAAATCAGAGGAATGAAGACCTTCCCTCTCTCGTTCGGGTTTGGCCCTTCAATCAACTTCATATCAACGAAAATAGACTTGCTTCCATTTAACGCCACTTCCGTGGTTTTTTCAACTAAATGAGAAATCCAAGCAATTCCATTCGGAAGAACCTATCTCCAAAAAAGAGCCAATCTTGTCAATAACTTGAAAATGATAAGTATTGGCAAAAGATTCACTCCCAAGGGGGAAAAAAAATAGAAACAGTTTGAAGATGTCCGAACCTTTTCATCACTCGCATTCTTATTACACCTCCCGCTGTTCTCAACCAAAACCACAGGAATTGAGGAACCCTAGGATGAGAGAGAATACATGTTAACTTGAAATTAGAAAAATTCTGCAACAATTAAAACAATTACCAAAAGTAAATAAATAAATAAAGACTAGGCCACACCAACAGAAATATGAAAAAGGGTACAAATTTACAAGCAGAAATGCATTTGCAATCTGTATTCACCACTTGACGTTGGAGTTGCAAGTAAAAATGAAGCTGATATTTTCCACTTTTTGATGTGTTGTGTGGATGAGTCTGTCATCATATTCAATTTTTATGACGTGATGTGGAGAAAACCCTTATCTTAAAAAAGCTCAGAACCCCAATGTTTTGTTATTTTTAAAAATTCTTCTTCAATGGGACTTGCTGTCATTGATGGTATTAAGTATTTTGCTTCACTTCACAAGATATGAAGGCATAACAAGACAAGTGGCAGTTCTAAGACTTCTTGCCCTGCTAATCTTCCAAAGTGCAATATAATAAAATATAATGGAGACTAATAAAAACTCTTCGTTTGCATCAAAGCAGCGCATTTATGCTCTATATAACTTCTTAAAACAAGATAACATGATTGCACTAAGGATAAACCATGCGCTCAGAGCACTACGAGAGACCAAAAAAGATTGCATACTTTAACATCTTGTTTCTTTAACCCAGCACCAAGGCGAACAGCTTTCAAAAGAGCCTCTGATCTTTTTGAGAAGAACTCATCGTAAGGCAAACCATCTGGTGGTGAAAGCTGAGCATGTGTAAGGACAACCAAAGCTCGATTCCATATTTGTTTTCCGAAACTGTTTGTTATGGCTTTCACAACCTCCTTGTCCAAGTTATCCACTCTATATGCATCTAGCCGATCCACATAAAGTAGAACATCTATTGTCTTATTCAAAAGAAAGCTGTTTCAAGTAAAGATCACCAAACATATAAAACAGTCAAATGAAAATATTGAATAACTCCCTCTAAAACCATAAGCACATTTTATGAGAATAAAAAAAACCTCTTAATATTGTTAAGCGCGATATCATTGATATATCCTCCTTCAATAAGCCCAGGAGTATCAATAATGTTCAATGTAAAACCGGCCCTTGCACGCGAAATCATCACTGGTCTTAAACCTTCAGACTAAAAAATGCAATCCATTGGCTATGTAAACAACAAATGGCCAAAAGAAATACTCAAAACCCTTCAAACCAAACAAAAAAGAGAAAAGGAAAACAACCTGAAAAGGACTAATGGTGACAACCCTTTCTCCTATGATTGAGTTTACAGTAGACGATTTTCCAACTCCACCTTTCCCCATCACAAGAATCGTCAATGTGTTCACATTCTACATTAAGTGCATTCCGTTTATGAACAAAATATTAGTGACCAAACGCATATTTTAACCCCAAAAAAAATGAAAACCTTTTTTTTTTTTTCCCTTTTTTGTCTATTAACAGGACTTTGAAAGTATATTGAAGATTAAACAGGGAAAAAAGTTAAGAAAATAATTAGAATTTCAACCTCCTGCTTGAGTTTTCCCAACAATTCCAGCAACTTGGTCTGAGTGGTAGGTGCAAATGTATTAATGCCTGACCATTCTTTGACAATTTGGTAAGCCATGTCTCAATGTACTTCTTAGCTCTTCCTAAAATTAAAAAATAAAATAAATTAAATTAAACATCAGTTAAAAAATTGACAATCTAACATAAGCACAGAATCTACAATTCCCATTGAAAAGCATAATTTTCGTCCAACATCATAAACCCATTTCAAAAAAAACAACAATAATAGCGGATCAAGAAAAGGAAGCTCACAAAAACCCAGAAGTCGGTTTAGAGAGAAAACTATGGATACAGAGAAGAACCATCCAACAGCATAAACCCATTTCAAAAAAAAAAAAAAAAAAAAAAAACACAACAACAACAACAACAATAATGGCGCAACACGCAAAAGAAGCCCAGAGCGAAACAAGCAAAGGAAGCCCAGAAAACCTAGAATTGCGTTTAGAGATAAAACTATGAATACAGAGGGAAAAAAAAAAGACCTAAAACCCTAAGAAAGAATAATGGGGAGGGAGAAAATAGAGAAGAAGAAGAGAGAGAGAGAGTTGTGTTACTTACCTGAAAGCAAAGGAAAGTTGGTGGAATTGAAAGGGGAAATTCTACTGCAGACAAAAAAGAGAGAAAAATGTTTGGTTTGGGGTCAATCTTCTCTCACTTCTTACAAACATACTTGTATAACAAGCTGCAAGATGGGTGTTTGTTCCTCTGTCTTTCTTTCTTTCTTTCTTTCTTTTTCAACCCTATTTATCGCTTCTTTTTTTTCCTTCTTGCTTTTGGTCGTTCAGATTGAAATGGACGTACACGATTGCCCAAGGGCGTTCCATTGCTCCTGTGACCTGTTTGGGCCGGAAGCCGGCTAAGCCCTTCATTAATTAGGGTACAAAACGACATCGCTTTTGGTCGTTGCATGTGAGTTGTGAGAGTCGGAGGGCAGCTTCTCCATTGAAATAAAGAATAATAATAAAAAAAAGAAAAGAAAAGAAAAGAAAAGAAGAACAGGATGGGAGAAACGGAGATGGGGACTAGAAAATAGGGTCAATTAATTACGAGAAACTTAGGGCTCGTTTGTTTCGATGCTCGAATCACGGTTTGAATTATTTTGCTATAGTATTTTCTTTCACAAAAATTTAAATCTTCATTTAAATATTCTATTCAAATACTTAAACCAAACGGACCTATACTGAAACCTCTTAAGGCATGGTTTTTAAGGTTGTCTTTTTAAAACTCTCTTTTCAACACTAAAACTGTCTATTTAGGGTTCGTTTAATAAATAGATTCAAATTAGTGATTTGATTTGAGTTAGCATGATTTGAATTAAAATTTGAGTTAGTGATTTGAATTGTTATCCGAATTCGTGTTTGGATGTGTATTTAGGTTTTAATCTGAGTATGAAATAAAATTGAAATTTGTGTTTAGAAAGGTAGTAAAAATAGTTAATTAAACAATAAAAATAATTCATGTTTGAATTATTATCCGAATTCATCTTTTTACTAAAAACATAATGAAAAAAGAATCATCTTAATTGGATATCAAATAAAGAAGTTATGATTTTTTTTCCTCAAATATAGGAGAGAGAAATTTAATTTTTATTGTAGCAAAGATATTCGAGTATCAAAATTTTATGGGAGACTGAAAACTCTAAAAACTTGGATTTTTGATACTTAAAGATTCAGATTTTAGGGGAAAGAAACATGTATCCAATGAATTCTTAATAATCGAATCCAAATTTGAGTCTATTGAGTCCAAATAATACTCGAAACAAACGGACCCTTAATTAAAAAAATATTATTTATTAAAAATTTAAATTACCCTTTATTCTTTAATTAAAAAAATAATTTATTCAAAATCTAAATTACCCACCCTTCTTACTCTCTCATGTGGTAAATTATATAGTCGCTGGCACGAGGTGTTGGAGCGTAACTTGGTAGGTTCTAAAGCTAAAACCTACTAGGTTTCAACATATTTTCTTTTAAACAAAAAAGCACCAACAGGCGGCGGGTGCCGAAACGTAACTTGGTAAATTTCAAAGTTGAAATTTATCAGGTTCTAACATATTTTCTGTCACGCCCTACAGTACGGGAGGTGACGTGGCGAATTATTAAGTTAATTAAATGAAAATTTAATTAAAAACATGAGTTTAAAGGGTTTAAATTAAATTTGAAAATATGGATAATCTAAAACCTTTTTAAACAGGCATTCTTGGTAATTAAACAAATAGAATTTCTAGAACAATTAATAAGAAAATAATAAAAGATAAAAGAAACGAATATGAGTCCCACTGACCCACATATTATGCACACACATAGTACTGATAATATTACTTTACATTCACAGTCCAAGAAAAGAGAAAGTTAAAATGTTACATGCCTTGATTTAATGATAGAAATAACATACTAAGTTCTCCTACTAGTCTTGAGTCCTGTCCGTTGAATCTTCCCTGAACCTAAGCGGAAATTGTTAGACATGTATGCTCTAAGGAGTAAAAATGTAATACGTTTTTGGAGACATTTTTATCAATAAAGAATTTATTCATTTATATATACCAAATATTGTCCTCTTTACGTTCATATTTGTTGAATGTATGATAAGCAAACAGTAGTCTGAGACTGTCAGTCTAAACCTTAAGAGTTGGGCATATGATGGGATGATTATGCGGTAGACACGACTCTTAAGGTGATGGTCTAAAATATATGATCCGCAATCGAGGGAATAAAGTTGGGCGCTTTATTCATGTAAAGATTGTTATGTCGTCTATATCCCTTTTGGGAGATGGTTTGTCTTAGCCATCGGAGTTGGACTCCGTGAATAGAAACATTGGCGCGTTGTCATAGGTGACGATGTGTTGGATCGGGACATAAAGTGAATTGATTTGGATTAATAATTCTGTCTTGGCAAATCGATTCACTTTAGACAATCATTTGTATTGTATCTTAATCCTGAGATGAATAATGGGCCCGTTGTCTCGATTTGTGTCTTTTGATGTACCAATGGGTGACTCCCACATCTCTATAGTGGCATGCATGCCGGTACGTTGGAGGCATGACTCTTGGTAGCGTAGACTTGTTATTCATAGATATGGAATCCATAGCTCCTCTTTAGGAGTAATGATATCCTCTTATATGCGTTGTCCTGTAATTGAAAAACTAGAGCGCTCAACCATTTGGATACATAGGTGTAACCGAATGGTATACTATCTTTGGATGGTAAGTTTTCTAATGGTGAGACAATGGAACGTAAGATAAAAATAATCAGGAAGGTAAGACAGAACTTGTCCTTAACCCGATTATGGATGATCATATGGGGATGCGATACACTATGATATGTCATGGAGACTTAGCTACACGAGCTTCGTAATTCTATAAAGTTCGAGAGTGCAGCTCCAAGCTTTTAGTGGAGTAGCGTTGGAGTTGATAATTGTGAAATGTATATCTGGGATATTGGGTTTCATAATTATCATGAGCTTGAACTTTATAGGTCCATTTTGGTCCCCTTTGCTAGCTCACAAAATCCTGTAACGACACGGCGTGCTTTTCCAATAATTGGTGACTTATGTCGGATTTATCAGATTGGTTTAAAATTTATAAGAATCAAATAATTCATGTCTGTTTATCGGTTGAATTAATTATGTAAGAAATTAGTTCAAGATGAACTTGTTGAATTATGGCGTTCGGATAATTCTTGTCTGTTTATCGGTTGTTTTAATTTTGGACAATTAGAACAAGATAAACTTGTAGAATTATTGTGAATTGATTTATTTTCTTAGAGATTATCTTGATAAAGTTTGTTTTGATCAGATATCTTTTCTATTGGGCTATTTGAATCAAAACTGAGACTTTATCCTTTAGAATCTCGGGTGGAAAATAAAAGATTCGCGAAGATTTTTTCTCGGCAGTTCGGCATGCCGGATGACGTGTTCGGCCTGCCGAACTGGTCAGTTCGGCCTGCCTAGCACACAGTTCGGCATGCCGACCGCGACAGTTAAGATTACGCGTTTTTCACGCGTATCTTATCAGATATTGATCCGAACTTGATTCTGTTTCGATTTTTGAGACCTAATCTGATATGGACTGACCCCAAGGACCAATAGGTATAAAAAGGGAGTGAGTCTAATGATTTACTCAGATCAATTTGAGAGATTAAGAGTGATACTCTTCTAGTGAGCATCTGAAAACCCCCTGAGAGCTTTTGTTCACAAATCACGAACACTAGCTTTGGGTTCTCTCTATTGGTTGGAAGGAGAGTCACCGGTGGAAGAGCTGTACGTGTGAGCCCACACTCACTCCGGTTGTGGATAGAGAATAGCAAAGAAGACCAGTTGGTTGAGGCTCTTCTGGAACGTTACTTCTCTACACAGGTCGCGGAGGTTCTTCGGCACACTGAGGTTAGTAAGATCTGTTTAATTTATACATATAACATGTCAAACTTGTGTTTTGGAAAATACTCTGATGAAAAATTTTAAAAATTCCGCTGCGCACTTTGTTTCCAACAATTGGTATCAGAGCTGAGGTTTTTACTTAAATTTGCAAGTTTGTGATCATGTTATATGCATAAATTTTGTGATATTAATCTCTCCAATGCTTGAATTAAATTTTATAGAGAGATGACACTCTAGGTTTCTATATAATATATATGTTGTCATGGATTATATGGTGAATGTTTATTAATTAATTATGGTTGATTAAGTTGTTGTTTAATTATTTATTAATTAATTAATACCGGTTATGGTTCCTTAGAGATTAGAATGTGTATCTAGGTTTTTCATGTAATTAGATGGCGGACTATCATCTCCATCTAGGAATTATTATTTAATTTTTAATTTGTAAGAATTTTGTAATTAAATAATTATTCGGAGAAGACGGAACAAGAAGTCGGAACTTAAAGATAGATGATGGCGCCTCCAGGTATTTCCTGAGTCTCTAATTTTATGTTTTTGAATTGTTGAAAATAAAATTGATGAATTTCATTAAAATTGTATTTTCTGGATTGAGGGTTTTCTGCTCGGTCGGCATGCCGGACCTCACAGTTCGGAAGGCCGAAGGTCACAGATCGGTAGGCCGGACGTACGGTCAGGCAGGCCGACAGTGGGGCAGAAATTTTGGTGCTCTGCCGGCAGGCCGAACCTTCATGTTCGGCAAGCCGAACCACCATGATCGGCAGACCGATCACCCACATCGGCCTGCCGACCGAGAGCAGCCAGGTGTCCAGAAAAGGTACAATTTTTGGTGCAGTTTTAATTTTATTTTTGGGACGATTCTGAGAAACATTAAATTTGGATATGACCGGAAATATGAAGTGTTCAATTCATACGGGATTGAGGACTTGAAGATGGATATTACATGAAGAAGGATACAGCTTGAGGATTCAAGAATGAAGAATCGATAAATGTCTCGATTATTCTCTTGTAATCTTAGTTTTTCTATTCTCTAGGGTGGAACCATAATATTACGGTTATTATTATTATTATGCTTGTAGCTTTGCTTGATTGCTTTGCTTGTCTGCATTATAATATGATTTACCATGTATATTGATAACATGTCATATAGAATAGGGAGTGCCGCTCATGTTAAAATTGTTCATGCATAATTTCAAAATAAAACCTTGACTTCAAAAGATTGAGTGGGAGAAGGTTTTCGAAGAGAGAACCTAAGGCCTCCATCGTTGGTCCATAGGAAGAACATGATGGTCCCAACCCCTAGGAAGGGATTTCTATCATGTACCAGATTGGATCTCTGAAAGGATAAGGTATTTTAGTATGATTTATGGCTGCACACCCCTAGGTGGTGATTATAAATCATGGATAAAATATTAAAACGGTGGTTATACACTCACGTTAATTTTATTATTAACCTCCCCTAGGAGCTCTGTTAATAAAATTAATGGCCAAAGAAACGATTATTAGTATATGCTGGATCATACGGGTCCTGGATGGCATATATTAATCAGGAGGGGATCCGTGTTCCTGATTGAATTTGGCATGACTCCCCTAGGAGCTTGTTGAATTCTGAGTTGGGAATTATCGTTGTAAGGTTGTGATATTTTCAAGGTTTTGACACATAAACACATTTGTATGATTTTACATGATTGTGTTATCTTACTAAATTATTATATATGTTTGCTTATGTTTGGTATATGACTCTTTATTGTAGATTGAAAATGTCTGAAAACGCTTTATCATCGATACTTGACAAAAACCAATTAACCGGTGAGAACTATAATGATTGGAAACGGAACCTGGACATCGTCCTTTCCTTTGAGAAACTGAAATATGTTCTGACAACTCCTTGTCCTCCCGAGCCTACGGGAGACTCAAGTAATGAGCAATTCCAAGCATACGACCGCTGGAAAGATGCTAATGATCAGGCCCGCTGCTATGTTATGGCTAGCATGAATAACGTGCTGCAGGCTCAACATCAGGATTATGAGACTGCGAAGCAGATCTTGGATAATCTTGAGGACATGTTTGGAGGCCAGGCCATAACAAAGCGGCAAGGGGCGCTTCGGAAACTCTTAAACTGTAGACAGAGACCGGGGACATCTGTAAAGGAGCACATGATGTTGGTCATGGGTTACCTCGCTGAGGCTCAAACCAATGGAGCCGACATCGATGCTAAAACTCAGATGACTATGGTCTTTGAGACTCTGTCTAAGGAATTTATTCCGTTTAGAGCTACTTTTAATCTAAGCAATAGACGGGATATGACCTTGACAGAACTGATGAAACAGTTACAAGAGTTTGAACTGCTGATCAGGGAGTCTCCTGCTGGTGGAGAGGCCAATATGGTAGCTGCTTCTGGTTCCAATCCTAACTCTGGGAATGGAAAGAAGCAACGGGCCAAAAGTGGGAAGTCTTCTATTCCTATTGCTACCAAGAGCAAGAAGAAGAAGAAGAAGAACCCAAAGAAGCTTAAGTGCTTCTTTTGTGGTAAGGTCGGTCATATAAAGAAGCATTGCAAGGACTTCCTTTCCAAGGGAGGTAGGTGTGATCTTCTATATTTAGAAACTTGTTTGGTTGAGGAATCCAGTGACATTTGGGTCATAGATTCCGGTGCAACTAATCATGTTTGTGTTTCTCTGCAGGGATTCAAAGAAACGAGAAGTCTACTTCGTGAAGACTTAACGCTTCGGATGGGCGATGGATCCTTGGTCTCAGCGGAAGCAGTGGGAGATATCCATCTTTATTTTGATAATTATAGGAGTTTAATTTTGCGAGATTGTTTTTATGTTCCTAAATTTAAAAGGAATTTAATTTCTGTATCTTCTTTATTTAAAGACTCCTACGTGGTATCTTTTAATGAAAAAGTGGTGATTCGTAAAAACAAATCTTTTATCTGTTCTGGATGGATGCAAAATAATCTATATTTTATCAAACCTAAGATGGACCTATTGCTTAATGCTGAGATAAATGATAATGACTCAAAAAGACTTAAAACTTCTCACTCTAATAAGACTTATCTTTGGCATTTGCGCCTTGGCCATATTAACCTAAATAGGATTCAAAGGTTGGTAAGGGATGGACCTTTAAGTCACTTAAAGGTGGAATCTATACCTCAATGTGAGTCTTGTTTGGAGGGTAAAATGACCAAAAGACCATACGGGTCTAAGGGCAATAGGGCTGAAGGGGTTCTAGAACTTGTGCATAGTGATGTTTGTGGACCGATGAACATCCGGGCACGAGGAGGGTATGAGTACTTCGTCACTTTTATTGACGATTACTCAAGATTGGGTATGTGTAACTAATGCACCACAAAAGCAAAACTTATGATAAGTTCAGGGAGTTTCGGGCTGAAGTGGAAAAGCAATTGGGTAGACCCATAAAGGCACTTCGATCTGATCGAGGTGGGGAATACCTTTCTGATGAGTTCTTGGGACACTTGTTAGAGAATGGGATTTTATCCCATTTGACTGCGCCGGGCACTCTGCAGCAGAATGGCGTAGCAGAGAGAAGGAATAGGACTTTGTTGGACATGATTCGGTCCATGATGAGTTATTCATCATTGCCTTTATCCTTTTGGGGATATGCACTACAAACCGCATGTTGTCTTTTGAACAATGTGCCTTCAAAATCGGTCCCTAAAACTCCTCACGAGTTGTGGACAAGACGGAAGACATCCTTAAACCATATTCGCATATGGGGATGTCCAGCTCATGTCCTGTTTAAGGATCCGAATAAGTTGGAAGCACGTTCAGAAGTTTGCGTGTTTGTAGGATATCCAAAAGGGACTAAAGGGGGTTATTTTTATAACCCAAAGGAAAATAAAGTCGTGGTTTCAACTAATGCAACTTTCCTTGAGGAGAGTTACATGAACGACTTTAAACCTCAAAGCAAAGTGGTGCTTGAGGAGTTGAGGGGTAATCCGTTAACTCCGGAGGTTCCGAACGAAACCATTCCGATCGGTGTAGAAAAACCAAACAAACCTAAACAACAACCTCAGGGGCTTCGGCGTAGTGGGAGGATCGGGCGTCAACCTGAGAGGTATATGTTCAATGGGGAGGTCTTTTTGGCTGAACCGGATGAACATGACAGGGATCCTTATACTTACGCAGAAGCTATGGAGGATGTTGATTCAAGACTCTGGACAGAGGCCATGAACATTGAGATGAAGTCTATGGAGACTAATCGGGTCTGGGAGCTTGTGGATCTTCCCGAAGGGGTAAAACCCATAGGGTGTAAGTGGATCTACAAGAGGAAAAGAGGAGTGGATGGAAAGTTCGAAACCTTTAAGGCTAGACTGGTAGCTAAGGGTTATACGCAAAAGGAAGGAATCGATTATGAGGAAACCTTTTCGCCTGTAGCCATGCTTAAGTCCATCCGGATTCTCTTGTCCATAGCTGCCGCTCTCGACTACGAGATTTGGCAGATGGATGTCAAGACGGCTTTTCTGAATGGCTATCTTGATGAGTCCATTTATATGGAACAACCAGACGGGTTCAAGGTCACGGGTCAAGAGGGTAAGGTTTGTAAGCTGCTAAAGTCAATTTATGGACTTAAGCAGGCTTCTCGTTCTTGGAACATAAGATTTGATCAAGTGATCAAGACTTATGGGTTCTCACAAAATGTGGATGAACCATGTGTTTACAAACACATTAAGAATGGGAAGGTGGTTTTTCTACTACTCTATGTAGATGACATTCTGCTAATTGGCAATGACGTTGGGGCGTTGTCATCGGTCAAATTATGGTTGACCAAGCAGTTTGACATGAAGGACTTGGGTGAGGCTAATTTTGTTCTCGGTATCCAGATCTTTCGGGATAGGAAGAACAAAATGATAGCTTTGTCACAGGCCAGCTACATAGATAAAATTCTCAGGAGGTTTGCAATGCAGGATTCCAAGAAAGGTGGGCAACCATCTAGGTCTGGAATTACTCTTTCTAAGAAAGACTCTCCAAAGTCTTATGAAGAAAGAGAATACATGAAGAAGGTACCTTATGCTTCGGCAGTGGGTAGTCTCATGTATGCCATGCTTTGCACTCGACCGGATATTAGCTATGCGGTCGGGATTGTGAGTCGATTTCAGGCTGATCCAGGACCGAACCATTGGGTTGCGGTAAAGCATATTTTCAAGTACCTAAGAAGGACTCGAGGGTATATGCTTGTGTATTCGGGTGAGGATTTAACTCCTCTAGGATACACTGATTCGGATTTTCAATCCTGCCTGGATTCTAGGAAATCGACATCGGGGTTTGTGTTTACTCTGGGTGGCGGTGCCATCAGTTGGAGAAGTGCGAAGCAAGATTGCACTTCGGATTCAACGATGGAGGCCGAGTATGTGGCGGCTAGTGATGCTTCAAAAGAAGCAGTGTGGCTCCGCAAGTTCCTTGGGGATCTTGAGGTAGTTCCTGGTATGGATAAAGCGGTATCACTGTACTGTGATAACAGTGCGGCGGTAGCTAATGCTAAGAACCAAGATTTCACAAGAAGAGTAAGCATATTGATCGGAAGTATCATGTGATAAAGGACTTCGTTGAGAGCGGGCATGTCACGGTGTGCAAGATCGCGTCAGAGGACAATTTAGCTGATCCATTTACGAAGACACTTTCTGGGAGAGTCTTCGAAAGGCATGTGGAAGCTATGGGGATGCGAAATTTGCAGTATTTACTCACTTAGTGCAAGTGGGAGATTGTTAGACATGTATGCTCTAAGGAGTAAAAATGTAATACGTTTTTGGAGACATTTTTATCAATAAAGAATTTATTCATTTATATATACCAAATATTGTCCTCTTTACGTTCATATTTGTTGAATGTATGATAAGCAAACAGTAGTCTGAGACTGTCAGTCTAAACCTTAAGAGTTGGGCATATGATGGGATGATTATGCGGTAGACACGACTCTTAAGGTGATGGCCTAAAATATATGATCCGCAATCGAGGGAATAAAGTTGGGCGCTTTATTCATGTAAAGATTGTTATGTTGTCTATATCCCTTTTGGGAGATGGTTTGTCTTGGCCATCGGAGTTGGACTCCGTGAATAGAAACATTGGCGCGTTGTCATAGGTGACGATGTGTTGGATCGGGACATAAAGTGAATTGATTTGGATTAATAATTCTGTCTTGGCAAATCGATTCACTTTAGACAATCATTTGTATTGTATCTTAATCCTGAGATGAATAATGGGCCCGTTGTCTCGATTTGTGTCTTTTGATGTACCAATAGGTGACTCCCACATCTCTATAGTGGCATGCATGCCGGTACGTTGGAGGCATGACTCTTGGTAGCGTAGACTTGTTATTCATAGATATGAAATCCATAGCTCCTCTTTAGTAATGATATCCTCTTTTATGCGTTGTCCTGTAATTGAAAAATTAGAGCGCTTAACCATTTGGATACATAGGTGTAACCGAATGGTATACTATCTTTGGATGGTAAGTTTTCTAATGGTGAGACAATGGAACGTAAGATAAAAATAATCGGGAAGGTAAGACAGAACTTGTCCTTAAGCCGATTATGGATGATCATATGGGGATGCGATACACTATGATATGTCATGGAGACTTAGCTACACGAGCTTCGTAATTCTATAAAGTTCGAGAGTGCAGCTCCAAGCTTTTAGTGGAGTAGTGTTGGAGTTGATAATTGTGAAATGTATATCTGGGATATTGGGTTTCATAATTATCATGAGCTTGAACTTTATAGGTCCATTTTGGTCCCCTTTGCTAGCTCACAAAATCCTGTAACGACACGGCGTGCTTTTCCAATAATTGGTGACTTATGTCGGATTTATCAGATTGGTTTAAAATTTATAAGAATCAAATAATTCATGTCTGTTTATCGGTTGAATTAATTATGTAAGAAATTAGTTCAAGATGAACTTGTTGAATTATGGCGTTCGAATAATTCTTGTCTGTTTATCGGTTGTTTTAATTTTGGACAATTAGAACAAGATAAACTTGTAGAATTATTGTGAATTGATTTATTTTCTTAGAGATTATCTTGATAAAGTTTGTTTTGATCAGATATCTTTTCTATTGGGCTATTTGAATCAAAACTGAGACTTTATCCTTTAGAATCTCGGGTGGAAAATAAAAGATTCGCGGAGATTTTTTCTCGGCAGTTCGGCATGCCGGATGACGTGTTCGGCCTGCCGAACTGGTCAGTTCGGCCTGCCTATCACACAGTTCGGCATGCCGACCGCGACAGTTAAGATTACGCGTTTTTCACGCGTATCTTATCAGATATTGATCCGAACTTGATTCTGTTTCGATTTTTGAGACCTAATCTGATATGGACTGACCCCAAGGACCAATAGGTATAAAAAGGGAGTGAGTCTAATGATTTACTCAGATCAATTTGAGAGATTAAGAGTGATACTCTTCTAGTAAGCATCTGAAAACTCCCTGAGAGCTTTTGTTCACAAATCACGAACACTAGCTTTGGGTTCTCTCTATTGGTTGGAAGGAGAGTCACCGGTGGAAGAGCTGTACGTGTGAGCCCACACTCACTCCGGTTGTGGATAGAGAATAGCAAAGAAGACCAGTTGGTTGAGGCTCTTCTGGAACGTTACTTCTCTACACAGGTCGCGGAGGTTCTTCGGCACACTGAGGTTAGTAAGATCTGTTTAATTTATACATATAACATTTCAAACTTGTGTTTTGGAAAATACTCTGATGAAAAATTTTAAAAATTCCGCTGCGCACTTTGTTTCCAACAGAAATCCACCTAGAGGGAGGAAAAGTTTGAAAACAAATAAAATGTGAGCGAAAGGCTCAATAAGACTATATTTTAAGAAATAGTAATTTAAAAGGGAATATCCTTACTCAAGAAATCATTTAAGAGAAGACTTGAATAAATAAATTTAAATAAAATCATTCTTACCCAAAACAGTTTATTGGTCGACCAGAAATATCATCAATTTCTTTTCCTAGGCAAACCATATGAATAACACCGCCGTGTGGCCCAGCTGAGTTTCGGGACCTGCCCCCAAGGTCGATCGCTACACGACCTGATCTCTGATATGGCATCATGCCCTTATATTCATTTCTATTATTATTCAAAGTCCATTTACCAGATGTTTTCATTAACATACATTATGAAGTTTATTCTGAGGTTCATCTCAGTCCACAGTTTATAAAAAAATAACTGACAAAATTCCTTTTTCAATCAACCATTAAAAAAATTTTGATAAATATCCTTTTAAGTCCAAATCATTTGCAACTGGGTTACTAAAGAAAATGTAGAAGTCTAAAAATTGGGTTAAATAAGCTTAAATCTCAAGATGCAAGAAAAATTTAAAAATTGAAAAAGTTTTGAAAATTCAAAAACTAACCTTAGATCGAAGCTTTAAATCACGTTTTTCGTTGATCAAACGCTTCCTCGAGCATCCAATCTACTAACCCGATGCTTGGGGCTTGATTTGATTCAAAAATTTTGAGGGAAAATGAGAGAGAAAGGGAGTGGCAGAGAGAGAGAGAGACGAGCTTGAGAGGGAGAGAGAGAGAGTGAGAGCTGAGAGTAAAGAGAAAGGAAGGGGAAGAGATATAAATAGAAAGAAAAATGGGCAATTTTACTGTGCAAAAACCATGTACCGCCCACGGTTTTGGAAAACTGAATATATTTGACATTTGATAAATTGTTTTGTTTTAAAACTCAAAATAACAATCTAAAACAATAAGAAATCCTTAGAAATCATTAAAATAAGAGAAACAACTTTAAACTCAAAATTTCATCAAATGATCAAATTAAGTTTAAAATATTCATCATGGCACACTAATCCACCATTTTACATTCTAATATCATTAAATTAATTTCGGGGTGTTACAACTCTCTACCCCTAAAAGAAATTTCGCCCTCGAAATTTACAAATCAATTTAGGAACAAAACAGATGCGGATACAACTCCCGCATGCTCGACTCTAACTCCCAAGTGGCTTCATCAACCCCGTGATGCTACTACACGACCTTAACTAACGGTATATCCCGACGATGCAAACTGATCACTTTTCGATCGATAATCTGAATCGGTACTTCCTCATACATCGTGTCTTCCCAAACCTGCACATCATAAAATGAAACTATCTTATCCTGCTCAGGCGGACACTTCCTAAGCATTGACACATGGAACACATCATGAACATGAGAAAGTTCAGGCGGAAGGTTGAGCTGATAAGCAACCACACCAACACGCTGAGTGATCTTGAACGGTCTAACATATCTCGGTGCAAGCTTTCCACTCACTCTAAACCACATAATACCCTTACAAGGCGATACTTTCAAGAGAACCAAATCCCCTACCGCAAATTCCAAGGGTCAACGTCTCTTATCCGCATAACTCTTCTGTCGACTCTGAGCTGCCCTCAATCAATCTCGAATTACGGTGACTTTCTCGTTGCTATCATGAATCTCATACGGCCCAAGAATAATCCTGTCTTTCGGTTCTGCCCAACACACCGGTGACCTACATGGTCGCCCGTACAATGCCTCAAATGGTGCCATACCAATACTTGCTTGATAGCTGTTGTTGTACGCAAATTCTGCCAGATGCAAATATTTCTTCCAATTCCCGCCGAAGTCTAACGCACAAGCACACAACATGTCCTCGAGAATTTGAATTACCTGCTCAGATTGCCTATCGGTCTAAGGATGAAATGTTGTACTGAAGTTCAAATCCGTGCCTAAAGCCTCCTGAAAGCTCCTCCAATACTTAACATTAAACTTGGTGTCTTGATCAGATGTAATCGACAAAGTAACTCCATAAAATCTCACTATGTTTTGTAGAGTCGATCTGAACGAAATGAAATGCACTGATTTCGTCAACCTGTTGACCACGACCCAAACTGCATCATGCCGCTGCTCTGTCCTCGGCAAACCTGTAAGTAAATCCATCATCACATGCTCCTATTTCCACCCTAGAATAGGAAGCGGTTGAAGCTGACCTACTGGCTTCTGATGCTCGGCTTTCACCTAAAGACACATCATACACTTGTCCACGTACCCTCGAACATCTTTCTTCATACCTCTCCACCAATATTGCCTCTTCAAATCACGATACATCTTCGTGCTTCCCGGATGAATAGCGAACTGAGACTTATGAGCTTCGTCCATAACGGCTTTCATCACCTTGGCGATTACTGGAACTGCTAAGCGCTCTTGAAAATACAACGATCCATCTACATGCACTCTCCATTCTTCAAATTGCTCTTTGTTCTGAATCTGCGTCCAAATCCCTCATAGATGCTGGTCCTACCACTGATTCTGTTTCACCATCTGAACAAGAGCTGGGGTCACTTCCATATTGTATACCGAAACTCGATCATAGTCTTCATAATACTGTAGCCCATACTCTCTCACTGTCGTATCCGTGATCCAGTCTTCAAGAGCCAAACAAGCGAGAATCCCTGAAGACTTTCTAGTGAGTGCATCTGCAACCACATTAGCTTTCCCAAGATGGTACTGCAATGTGAAATCATAATCCTCCATATACTCCATCCATCTCCACTGCCTCAAATTAAGATCCCTCTGAGTGAACAGATACCTCAAACTCTTATGATTAGAGAAAACCTGAAATGTTGCCCCGTACAAATAACATCTCCAAATCTTCAGTGTGTGAATCACCGCCGCAAGCTTCAAGTCATGAGTAGGATAATTCCACTCGTGAGGTCGTAGCTGTCTTGATCCATACGCCACCATGCGTCCATGCTACATCAACACGCATCCAAGTCCGCGTCCTGAACATCTGTATAAACCTCGTACGGCTCGTCACTACTAGGAATAACCAATACTGGGGCTAAGGTCAACCGATTCTTCAATTCCTAGAAAGTGAGCTCACATTCTTCATCCCACTCAAACCTAACGTTCTTCCTAATCAATCTTGTCAACGGCGCTGTGATCTTTAAGAAATCCTTCATAAATTTCCTGTAATATCCTGCAAGACCTAAGAAGCTGTGGATTTTTGCTACATTCCTTGGTCGTTCCCATTCCACTATGGCTTCAATCTTGGACAGATCCACAGAAATACCATGCTCAGAGATGACATGACCCAAAAACTTGACTTTCGTTAACCAAAACTCGCACTTTTCTTTTTGGCATACAACTGGTGCTTCCGTAGAGTCTAAAGCACGATCCTAAGATGCTGTTTATACTCCTCCCAAGTCTTAGAATACACTAAATATTATCAATGACCATGAACACAAACTGATCTAGATAAGGCCTGAATATCCTGTTCATCAAATCCATGAAAGTTGCTGGAGCATTTGCAATCCAAAAGGCATCATTAGAAACTCAAAATGTCCATACTGGGTCCTGAAAGCTATCTTGGGAATGTCTTCCTCCTTAATCCTGAGCTGATGGTACCCCGAGCGCAAATCTATCTTTGAGAAGTACCGCGAACCTCCCAACTGATCAAACAACTCATTGATCCTGGGCAAAGGATACTTATTCTTCACTGTAACACGATTCAGCTACCGATAATCTATACACAACCTGAGAGTCCCATCATGTTTCTTAGCAAACAAAACCGATGCTCTCCACGGTTACATACTATTCCGAATATATCCCTTATCAACAAGCTCCTAAAGTTGCTTTCTCAATTCTTTCATTTCTACCGGTGCCATCCGATAAGGTGCTATTGAAATCGGTGCTGTACTTGGAAGCAACTCAATACCAAACTCGATCTTCCGATGAGGTGGTAATCCTGACAACTCATCAAGGAAGACATTCTCATACTCATCAATCACTGGTATCGCTACATTTCTTTTCGAAGCATAGGGCTCACCTTCTGGACTTGCAAGAAAAGCATGACAAACCAAATTCTTTCGCCCTCTAAGACATGTCTTCATGAGACGCTCACTCATTAACCGATCACCACCACCCTGGTAAGTGATCATCGCTCCCCTATTAGACACTAGGGTCACTTTTCTAAGCTGGTAGTCTACCACTGCATTATACCTGGACAACCAGTCCATCCCTAAGATTACATCATATGATCTCATGGGGAGTACAATTAAATCACTTTCTAAAATCTTATCCCCAATCTTGATTTTACAAGCTTTACATATACAATTCACACACACCCACCCCAAGGGAGAAGCTATAACTAGGGGTTCATTGAACTCTTCTATCTCTAATCCCAAGGCACATACAAAAGAACTCAAAATAAGAGAATGAGTGGCACCTGTATCGAATAAAACATGAGCTAAGGATTGGGAAACTAAGATCGTACCATCGACAACCGCATTGCTAGTCTGGGCATCTGAACCTCCTGTTGCCATTGTATGAACCTGAACTAGTGCCTTTCCTTTTCCTCTACCAACATTGCTAGGCCCAGGATTATTCGACCGATACTGTTGTGATGGAGATGACTGCACACTAGCTATACTAGGTGCTCGATACTGAGGGACGTTACGCTAGAAGTTCTACGGCTGCTGCCCTTGTGCGGAATATGATAGTTGTTGAGGAGAGAACTGAGGAAACTGTAACTGCAGAAATTGTTGAGGCGGAGGTAGGGTCTGAGGTTGAGGTTGACGACTGGCACCTTCTTCGATCTGAGATCCAAGACGGGCACTCCTGATCGGGCAATTCCTCTTGATGTGTCGTGGCTGCTGGCAATAATGACAATGAAAGCTGTAGGGATTACTACGCCCACTGCTAGATGAATTGCTGCCACCACTGTTCACGTCACCCTGCTTGTTCTTTTTCAGAGTCGGACGACTACTGGTGCTCTTCTTACTGCTCCTCTATGGCCCTCCTAACGCTTTTGCTCAATCCTCACAGTACTACGTATAATCATTTTCCATCGATATTACAGATGACACAAGCTCTCCAAAACTCCTAAGTCGTAGAGCAACCACCTGTCATCGAATAGGAGCCTTTAGTCTTTCTTGAAACTTTAATACATTTTTTACATTTCGATGCCACTGCTAATGGAGCAAACCTGGCCAAC
The DNA here is from genome assembly GCA_025403435.1 of Artocarpus heterophyllus. Taxonomy (NCBI): domain Eukaryota; kingdom Viridiplantae; phylum Streptophyta; class Magnoliopsida; order Rosales; family Moraceae; genus Artocarpus; species Artocarpus heterophyllus. The sequence continues at coordinate 7,277,710 of CM046331.1, forward strand.
TCATTAAACCCTACCTCATACTCTCGAACTGACAAGTCACCCTGCTGCAACCTGTAGAACTCAGCCACCTTCTGGTCCCTATACCATTGCGAAAAATATCGGTCATAGAACAGCTCCTCGAATCTGTCCCAACTGATGTTACCATTGCGTTCCAAACACTTAGCTTGCTTCCACCAAGTATTAGCGCCACCCTTGAACTTATATGCGGCAAATTCCACACGATACTCATCTCACACACCATGGGTATCCAAATGCTACATGATCAAGTCTAGCCAATATTCTGCCAACTGCGGGTTCCCATTTCCATCAAAATCCAATATAGATGCACGCCAAAATTCCTTAAAATACATATGTTGACGGCTAACATCAGAATCTTTTGGTCTGGCCCAAGCTGCCATCTACCAGAATGCTGTAAAGATGGCCCTCATCATACCCTCATCATTTTCAAACTCGGTGCCAGCTGTCGAACGACGTCTAGGTGCTATTCTCTCACTTTTGAAAATAAAATTTAGACTGTCAGTAGTATTTCATTGTCATACTCATGTGTGCATAATTCCTAGGGGTTCATAACCTATGTCTGATACCATTCTGTCACGCCCCACAGTACGGGAGGTGACGTTGCAGATTATTAAGTTAATTAAATGAAAATTTAATTAAAAAATGAGTTTAAAGGGTTTAAATTAAATTAAGAAATATGGATAATCTAAAACCTTTTTAAACAGGCATTCTTGGTAATTAAACAAATAGAATTTCTAGAACAATTAATAAGAAAATAATAAAAGATAAAAGAAACGAATATGGGTCCCATTAACCCACATATTGTGTACACACATAGTACTGACAATATTACTTTACATTCACAGTCCAAATAAAGAGAAAGTTAAAATGTTACATGCCTTGATTTAATGATAGAAATAACCTACTAAGTTCTTTTACTGCTCTTGAGTCTTGTCCATTGAATCTTCCTTGAACCTAAACGAAAATCCATCTAGAGGGGGGAAAAGTTTGAAAACAAATAAAACGTGAGTGAAAGGCTCAGTAGGACTATATTTTAAGAAACAATAATTTAAAAAGGAATATCTTTATTCAAAAAATCATTTAAGAGAAGACTTAAATAAACAAATTTAAATAAAACCATTCTTATCCAAAATAGTTTATTGTCAACCAGAAAGATTATCAATTTCTTTTCCTGGTCAAACCATATGAATAACACCACTGTAGTTGCCCAGTCGAGTTTCGGGACCTGCCCTCAAGTTCGATCGCTACACGACCCGATCTCTGGTGTGGCATCATGCCCTTATATTCATTTCTATTATTATTCAAAGTCCATTTACCAGATGTTTTCATTAACATACATTATGAAGTTCATCTCAGTCCATGGTTTATAAAAAAATAACCTATAAAATTTCTTTTTCAATCAATCGTTGAAAACATTTTGATAAAAACTCTTTTTAAGGCCAAATCATTTGAAACTGGGTTATCAAAGAAAGGGTAGAAGTCCTACCTCGATACTCATGCCGATGCCTCACACTGTAATCCCGGTCCACTATACGTTAGTTTCGCGAAACCACAAACGACCCTAAATAAAACTAGATCTATCAATATCTAATTCAAGATATTCTACTTTGCTAAACTATTTCATGGTGTCCTAATGTGTTATTTGTACCTTTAAAATCATTTTATAAAGTTGGGATTTAAATTGGGGTTCAAAACAGTGAAAATAGATGAAAATCACAAATTTTGCCCTTGTTCAGTCGGCCTGCCGGTCCCCTGGTTCGGCCGACTGAACTATGTAGTTTGGTCTGCTGGAGGACCACGTCCTGTCAACTAAACTTCTCCAAGTTTGGCCTACCGGACGGATGTATTCCACCTGCCGATCCCTTGAATCCGCCCTGCTGAACACAAAGTTTGGCCTACTGAACTAGAAAATCCTAAATTTCCAGCCACGGGTTTTGGGTCTTCTAAACCCCAAATCTTGATTTCAACCTATTTTTCTCAATTCTCAAGCATGAAAAACAATCATAGATGATAGAAAAACATAATAAGACACTTTTAAATTCATTTAAACAAGATTTGCACACCAAATCCCAAGAAATCCAAAAATGGTGAAAAATGGAGAAAAATGAAAAATCTTAATTTAAATCCGTTTTTCTTCAAACAAGGCTTAGATTCTAGTTATTCTAAGTCCCTTTAACTTAGATCTAAGGTTCTCTAAGCTTAAATGAGCTTAAATCTCAAGATGCAAGAAAAATTAAAAAATTGAAAAAGTTTTGAAAATTCAAAAACTAACCTTGGATCGAATCTTTAAATCATGTTTTTTTTTTATCAAACACTTTCCCGAGCCTCCAATCTACTAACCCGATGCTTGGGGCTCGATTTGATTCAAAAATTTTGAGGCAAAAATGAGAGAGAAGGGGAGTGGCAGAGAGAGAGAGAGACGAGCTTGAGAGGGAGAGAGAGAGTGAGAGCTGAGAGTGAAGAGAGAGGAAGGGGAAGAGATATAAATAGAGAGAAAAGTGGGCGGTTTTACTGTACGAAAACCATGTGCCGCCCACGGTTTTGTGAAACCGAATATATTTGACATTTGACAAATTGTTTTGTTTTAAAACTCAAAATAACAATCTAAAACAATAAGAAATCCTTAGAAATCATTAAAATAAGAGAAACAACTTTAAACTCAAAATTTCACCAAATGATCAAATTAAGTTTAAAATATTCATCATGGCACACTAATCCATCATTTTAAATTCTAATATCATTAAATTAATTTCAGGGCGTTGTATTTTTATTGAAACAAAAAAGCACTAACCATCTCCGGTTGTCGACGTGGGGTGTTAGAACATAACGTGCTAGGTTCTAAAGTTGAAACCTACTAGATTCCAAAATATTTTCTTTGAAACAAAGAAATGCCAATTTTCTCGGTCACCAACACAAGGGCCAAAGCTAACTCGATAGGTTCTAAAGCTGGAACCTGCCTGATTGCAACATATTTTCTTTTAAACAAAAAAATGCTAACTGCTTCCAATTATCGACGCGGGTACTAGAGCATAACCTGATAGATTCTAGAACAGAAACCCGCTAGGGTCCAACATGGAACCCGTCAGGTCAGCACGTTTCATCACTAAACCCATCAAGCTCTAACCAAAAACAAAAACTAATCTTAGTAATTAACCATTTCAATAGAAAAAACTAGATCTACAAGCTAATCAAACTACATTCAAGCATAAAATTTAGATTTGTAAAAGATTAGAAACAACACCAAAACATTAAATGATAAAAGCAAATAAAAAACAAGCAGAACTGACAAAATTTTTTTTTGAGCATAGCATCTTCACAATAACTGACAAAAACAATCAACTAAATATATTTCCATTAACTTTCTTAATCGAGCATATTCTCAACAAAAGCTTCCATAACTAATTGAAATTTCCAATACGTTTTTTCCATCTCTCGAAAAGCATACAAAACAAGAAAAGAAAAGACAACATAATGGAAAACAAATAGGAGATGATAGAAATTAAAACATGAGCGCCGTCCGTCATCCATGCTAAGATAAAAACAAATTCAGATCTCAAAGTAGAGCAATGCAATGGCTCTTTACGAATCGTGGCATTCTTTAATGGCCGAAAGAAGCTTGTAATTATCTTGATCACTCATCGCCAAAACTTGTTTTATAAGCTCCATGCAGCCATGGCGATCGAGCTTCCTGACGTCAACCGCCTTAGTGCCTCCTTGTCAAACATGTCTACCCTAAGAAGTAAAAATGTAATATATTTTTGGAGACATTTTTATCAATAAAGAGTTTATTTATTATTCATATGCCAAATTATTGTCCTCTTTATGTTTATATTTATTGAATGTATGATAACTAAACAAAAGTCTAAGACTGTCGGTCTAGGCCTTTAGAATCAGGCATATGATGGACAGATTATGTGAAAGACATAATTCTAAAGGTGACAGTCTAAATTAAAAGATCCGCAATCGAGGGAATAAAGTTGGGCACTTTATTCATATAAAGATTGTTATTTTGTCTATATCCTTAACGGGAGATAGTTTGTCTTTGCCATTGGAGGAAGACTCCATGAATAGAAACATTGGTACATTGTCATAGGTGACGATGTATTGGATCGGAACATAAAGTATAATTGATTTGGATTAATAATTCTGTCTTAGAAAATCAATTCACTTTAGATAATCATATGTGTTGTATCGTAATCCTGAGATGAATAGTGAACCTGTTGTTTTGACTTATGTCTTTTGATGTGCCAAAGAATGACATCCACATTGTTATGTTAGTATGCATACCGGTATATTGGAAGCATGACTCTTGATAGCGTAGACTTATTATTCAAAGATATGGAATCTATAGCTCCTCTTTAGGAGTTGTTGATATCCTCTTATATGCGTTATCTTGTAATTGAAAAACTAGAGTGCTCAACCATTTGGATACATGGGTGCAACCAAATAGTATACTATGTTTGGATGGTAAGTTTTTTGATGGTGAGATAATGGAACGTAAGATAAAAATAATCGGGAAGGTAAGATAAAATTTATCCTTAAGCTAGTTATAGATAATCCTATGAGGATATGATACATTATGATATGTCATGGAGACTTAGCTGTTCGGGCTTCGTAATTTTATATAGTTCAAGAGTACAGCTCTAAGCTTTTAATAGAATAGCATTAGAGTTGATAATTATGAAATATATATCTGGGATATTGGGTTTCATAATTATCGAGAGATTGAACTATATAGGTCCATCAGGTCCCTTTTGCCAGCTCATAAAAATCCTGTAACAATAGACATGCTTTTCTAATAAATTGGTGATTTATGTTAAATTATCAGATTGGTTGAAATTCGATAGGATCAGATAATTCATATCTGTTTATCAATTGAATTAATTTTGTGTTAATTAATTCAAGATAAACTTGTTAAATTATCGAGAATATTTATTTTCTGAGAGATTATCTAGATATGACTGTTTTAATCAGATAACTTCTCTATTAGGTTATTTGAATTAAAACTGAGGCTCTATCCTAAGAGAGTGGGAAATAAAGATTCATAGAGATCATTTATTGTAAGTTTGGTTAGCCGATCTTTAGGTTTGGCATCTGATGGAGTAAGTTCGATAGGCTGATCTGCTAATTCGGCCTACAGACCAAACGATAATCTGATCACAAGTTTTCATGCAGATTTTGTAACGCCCCCTTATGGACGTCATAGATGTCATTACATTCATTCTTTTAACCATTATTTAAGATAAACTATTTCATTAAAACATAATTTGGAAACATACCCTAGGATCCATGTATACATTTTTTTTATCAACATTAAATTATTTGATTATAATATTTCTTTAAATAGTTTATCACACCAAATAATAAAACCATAATTTAAATAAAAACAAGACAACATTTAAAATCTGCTTGCACAATTCGGTAGGCTGAACTTCAGACTTCGGCAGGCCGAACTTGACCAGTAGTCCAAACTTCAACCACCGGCAAGCCGCCCGAGGCTTTGCGAATCAGTTTTTAAAAATCACTAAGTTCGGTAGGCCGAACAATTGCATTGGCAAACTGACCAATAATGATCGATAGGCCGATCTGTTGTCGAAACAAAATTTTTTAATTATAACAAGTCTCAATATTTTAAAATGTGGAAGACAAGCTTAATCAAAAAAAAAAAACTATAAAAACATAGTTCAAATCTCCAAGAATTATTCAAATAAACATACTCAGATAAATAACGTACTCAGAAAACAAAACATAGTTATTAACTTTAAATTCTTCCTTTTTGGCGTCTTCTGTTTTCAATCCATCGTGCATAGCTCACACACTTGTTCTCGCCATCCACCTATTCCAAAACATTCTTACCCTTATCTGTAACGTGATGTAAAACTAAGTAAGCAAAAAGCTTAGTAAGTACATTTTATATCTCACAACGTAAAATTTTTTATAAAAACATCATAACCATAATCATCATCATTATCATCATAAAATTGCACTAGGTACAGTTTCGTATAGAACGTATCTTTCGTTAATATTAACCATATTAAAAACTTCATTCATTTTAATCTTTAGGGGCCCAAGTGTTGTACCATAATCTTTATTGTAGGCGCGCCATCATGAGAGGAGAGGGGTACCTAATCCCAAACCAACCATGACATTATAAACATAAACATAACGTTACATTGGGCGTGCAACACTTATTTAGGTGATACATATATATACTCATTTATACTTTCATACTTTGAAATACGTCATCATCTAATATGCATAACTTTTGATAAATCAAACTTTCATAATAGAACATCAATAACACCGTCAAAGAATCATAATAGAAATCATCATAAACATGAATTTCAAACTTTTCACAAATCACATCATGTTGCAGGTGAAAATGTACTTACTTGATAAGCTTACTTTATTTAACCGTATCTTAGGTGACGTCGCCGTGGTCTTGATGTGCTCCCTCCTTAGTGTGTTCATGTCATTCATTCATTTAAAATAAAAGTTAACATTTATTTTTAAAAAATCATTCTACACCACATATTACATCACACATACATTAATCTCTTGGAAAACATTAATTCATAATATGTTTCATTAACCTTTAAAACATTAGACCAAAACGGTCAACACAATTGCTATCTAACCCTTATGAAATCATAGCTAAATAACTTAAAATTCATACACAATTTGAGTACCAAACTTGGCAAGGACAAAGTTAACATATAAAGATATTACCATGATTTTTCGTTGGTCATAAAATTCCTTTTAATATCCAAAACAAGTCATACAACATACAACACTAAATCTGCCAGCAATAACAAAACAGTGAGTAGTCTATACTTACATTCATAAAATAAATTATCTACATCCTAAAATAATTCCACAAAAACCTTGCATGCAACAGACACCAAGAACTTCAATATATCCAAAAATCACCTTCAAATATATTCCATACAATCTAAAACATGTGTTTGAATTTAGAGACAAAAACAACTTTAAACAATTCAGGCGGTGAGTTACATGCTATCATCATTCTCAAACAATTAAAATAAATTTATTTAAACTCTAAAATTCTTAATAACAACTTATTAACATAATTACAATTTGAAAAAAAATTGTCATCACCAAATAAAATCATTTAATCATACAAAAACATCACACAACAAAAAGTCCAACAATTTCACTAATAGAGCAGTCTCAAAACCTAGTCTTAATGAAAATTCAATAACACATAAAATTTTCATCAAATCATCACCAAACTTTCCAGTCCATAACTTAACATATACATGAACAAACTTGCCAAATTTCGTACAAAATAACATTCATTTGCATTATGAATAAAACTTATATTTTTGTGCAACACAACCAATCAGCAACAATTTTCTATGAGTGGTAGAAGGAAGAAAATTCATATCTCAATATAGAAAAATCCAACGAATGTGAAATTTGGAGGAACATCACATAACACATACATGAACATCATATTAAAATTTGAGAGCAAATGGAAATTTGTAGACAAAGATATAGAGTCAGATTAAGGAGAAAAATACATTTCAGAAATACCAATAATGAACCCTTACTTCAAAACGATTCTTCTCAAGTTTCTTTTCAATTCTTCTATGTGTTAACCCACAATTTTCATTCAAGTATTGCAAAAAATTAAGAAGAGAAGGGGAAAAGAGAATGTGTAGAGAAGGAGAGAGAGTAAAAAATTATCGTGAATGAAAATAATGCAAGGGGTCGAAATTCTCTATTATGTTAGAATTTTCCTGACTAAAATCAAGGTAAATTCGTGTGGGAATGGAGAGAAATAGGGAAAGTCAAATGATTTGCTCCACTTACCATATTTCACAATTTCAAAAGAGGAAACCATATCAAATAATTCAATCATCAATGAAAGTCAAACATTTAATTACCAAAATTAAGGAAACAAACCAAAAAATATTCTAATCAATCACAATTAATCATCCACTTATATCCATTCATCAATGTCATAATTTTAGGTTATTTTTACTGATTGCTCATCAGCTGTCTTTGGCCTATCGACTACTCAGTTTGGCCTACCGATCATATTCATCGGCCTGCCGTTCCATGAGGGACAATTCGGCCTACCGAACTTGGAGGATCGGCCTACCGATCTGCCATATACACTACATATAACAAAACATTAATTTATTATAAACTTATTATCAAACGTACAATGTAAATGACATGAACACCTTGAGCACATCAATTTCCACATGACTGACACCTATCATAACACTTAAAAATACAATAGTCAATAACATAAAATCATATAGGAAATTACTTAACGTCGTTACTCATTTAGTATAATCCGTTACATGAAAATTTGGCAGGTGTTATAGATTTTGTCAGATATTGATCTAGATTCAAAAATTTGAGGTCTTATCTAATAAGGACTAACACTTAGACTCAACCTCTATAAATAGGGAGTGAGACTCATAAGTTATTCAGATCAGTTGAGAAATCTAGAGTGAGAACTCTGTCTATAAGTCTTTGAAACTCCCTTGAGAGCTATTGTTTACAAATCACGAATCTTAATTCTGGGTTTTCTCAACTAGTTGGAAGGAGAGTCGTCGATAGAGGAACTATATGAGTGTGCCCACACACACACCGATCATGGATAGAGAATAGCAAAGAAGGCCAATTGGTTGAGGCTTTTCTAAAACATTATTCTCTTCATCGATTGCAAGATCTCTTTAGCAAACAAGGTTAGTAAGATCTGGTTAATTTATGCATATAGCGTGTCAAACTTGTGTTTTAGAAAATACACTATTATAAAAATTTTAAAATTTCTGTTGTGTACTATTTTTCCAACAATTGGTATCAGAGCTATAGTTTTTACATAAATTTACAAGTTTATGATCATGCTATGTATATAAATTATGTAATCTTGATCTCTCTTATGCTTGAATTTAATTTTTTAAAGAGTTGGCACTCTAGGATTTCTATATATTTATGTTGTAATGAATTATGTGGTGAATGTTTATCAATTAATTATGGTTGATTAAGTTATTATTTAATTATTAATTAATTTATGTCGGTTATAGTTTCTTAGATGTTAGAATGTGTATCTAGATTTTTCATATAATTAAATGGCAGTCTATTATCACCGTATAGGAATTATTATTTAATTTTAAATTTGTAAGAAATTTGTAATTAAATAATTATTCAGAAAAGACGGATTAAGAAGATGGATGGTAGCATTCCACAGGTATTTCCTAAGTCTCTAAATTTTTAGTTTTTGAATTGTTGAAAATAAAATTAAAAACTACGTTAAAACTGTATGTTCTAGAGAAATGTGATTTCTGCTCGGTCGACAAGCTGAACCTTTAAGTTCGACAGGCTGATGGTGCAAACTAGCAGGCTGAACCTCCAGGATCGACAGGCCGTCCATGGGGCAAAAATTTGACAGTTTAGATGGCAAGCCAAACTTTAAAGTTCAGTAGGCCAATCTGTCATGACCAGCAGGCCGACTTGAAAGGATCGGTACGTCGAAGGGTCATGACCGGCAGGCCGATTGCACATATCGAAATGCCAACATAAAGTTATAAATTTTCATAAAAGGTGCGTTTTTTTGATGTAGTTTTGATTTTATTTTTGTACAATTCTGAGAAACATTAAATTTGGATATGACTAGAAATATGGAGTATTAGATCTATGTGGGATTGAAGACTTGAAGATAGACATTATATGAGAAGGATATAACTAGAAGATTCAAGGTTGTAGAATTGATTATATGTTTCAATTCTTCTCTTGTAATCTTTATTTTCTATTCTCTAGGGTGGAACCATAATATTACAGCTATTTATTATTATTTTGCTTGTGGCTTTACATGATTGCTTTGCTTCTCTACATTATAATATGATTTGCCATGTATATTGATAACATGTCATATAGAATAGGGAGTGCCGCTCATTTAAAATTGTTCATGCATAATTTTTAAAATTAAACCTTGATTTCAAAAGATTGAGTGGGAGAAGGTTTTCGAAGAGAAGACCTACGGCCTCCATCGTTGGTCCGTAGGTAGCACATGATGGTTCTGACCCCTTAAAAAGGTACTTCATCATGTACCGGGTTAGATCTCCGAGAAGATAAGGTATTTTAACATGATTTCTCATTGCATACCCCTAGATGATGATTATAAAGCATGGATAAAATAGTAAAATGATGGTTATACACTCATGTTAATTTTATTATTAACCTCCCCTAGGAGCTCTATTAATAAAATTAATGGCCAAAGTAATGAGTATTAATATATGCTGGATTAGATGGGTCCTAGATGGCATATATTAATAGGAGGGGATCCATGTTCCTAATTGAATTTGGTAAGTCTCCCCTAGGCGCCTTGTTGAGTTCTAATATGAGAATTATCGTTGTAAGGTTATGATATTTTCAAGGTTTTGACTCATAAATACATTTGTATATTTTACATGATTGTGTTATCTTACTAAATTATTATGGTATGTTTGCTTATGTTTAGTATATGATTCTTTATTGTAGATTAAAAATGTCTAAAAACACTTTATCTTTGATACTTGACAAAAACCAATTAATCGGTGAGAACTATAGTGATTGGAAACATAACCTAAAAATCGTCCTATTCTTTGAGAAACTAAAATTTATGCTGATGACACCATGTCCTCCCGAGCCTATGAGAGATTCCATTAATGAGCAAATCCAAGCGTATAATCGCTGAAAAGATGCTAATGATCAGGCCCACTGTTATGTTATGGCCAGCATGAATAACATGCTGCAGGCTCAACATGAAGATAATGAGACTACTAAGCAAATCTTGGATAATCTTGAAGACATGTTTGGAGGCTAGGCCCTAACAAAACGGCAAGGGGCACTTTCGAAACTCTTAAACAGTAAACAAAGACTGGGGATGTCTATAAAGGAGCATATGATGTTAGTCACGAGTTACCTCGCTGAGGCTTAAACCAATAGAGCTAATATTGATACCGAAACACAAATAACTATGGTCTTTGAGATTCTGTCTAAGGAATTTATTCTGTTTAGAGCTACATTTAATTTAAGCAATAAATAGGATATGACCTTAACTAAGTTAATGAAGCAGTTACAAGAGTTTGAACCTCTGATCAGGGAATCTGCTACTGGTGGAGAGGCCAACTTGGTAGCTGCTTCTGGTTCCAATCCTAATCCAGGGAATGGAAAGAAGCAACGGGGCAAGAATGGGAAGTCTTCTATTCTTGCAAACGGCAAGAACAAGAAGAAGAAAAAGAAAAACCAAAGAAGCTCAAGTGTTTTTTTTGTGAGAAGGTCGGGCACATAAAGAAGAATTGCAAAGACTTCCTCTCCCGAGGAGGTAGGTATAATCTTCTAGTTGTTGAAACTTGTTTGGTTGAGAAATCTAGTGACACTTGGTTCATGATTTCGAGCAACTAATCATGTTTATGTTTCTCTGCAAAGGTTCAAAGAAATGAGAGGTCTGCTTCATGCGACTTCATGCTTCGGATGGGCGATGGATCCTTGGTCTTAGTTGAAGCAGTGGGAGACATCGATTTTTATTTTGATAATTATAGAAATTTAATTTTGTGAGATTGTTTTTATGTTCCTAAACTTAAAAGGAATTTAATTTCTGTAGCTTGTTTATTTAAAGACTCCTATTTGGTTTCTTTTAATAACAAAGTGGTGATTCGTAAAAACAAATCTTCTATCTGTTTTGGATAGATGCAAAATAATCTATATTTTATCAAACCTAAGATGGACTTACTACTTAATGCTAAGATTAATGATAATAACTCTAAAAGACTTAAAACTTCTCACTGTAATGAGACTTATATTTGATGTTTGTGACTAGTTCATATTAACCTGAATAGAATTCAAAGGTTGGTAAGGATGGACCTTTAAGTCACTTAAAGGTGGAATCTATACCACAATATGAATCTTGTTTGGAGCGTAAAATGACCAAAAGACCATTTGGGTCTAAGGGCAATAGGCTGAAGGGGTTCTAGAACTTATGCATAGTAATGTTTGCAGACCTATTAACATCTGAGCACGAGGAGGGTATGAGTATTTCATCACTTTTATTGATGATTACTCAAGGTATGGGTTTGTGTACCTAATGCACCACAAAAGTGAAACTTATGCCAAGTTCAGAGAGTTTCGGGCTGAAGTGGAAAAGCAATTGGGTAAACCCATAGGGCACTTTGATTCGATCGAGGTGATGAATACTTTTCTGATGAGTTCTTAGGACACTTATTAGAGAATGAGATTTTATCCCATTTCACTACGCCAGGCACACCACAGCAAAATGACATAGCTGAGAGAAGGAATAGGACTTTGTTGGACATGGTTAGGTCCATGAAGAGTTATTCATCATTGCTTTTGTCCTTTTGGGGATATGCACTACAAATTGCATGTTATCTTTTGAACAATATGCCTTCAAAATCGGTTCCTAAAACTCCTCACGAGTTGTAGACGGATAAGAAGACATCCTTAAACCATATTCGCATATGGGGATATTTGGCTCATGTCCTGTTTAGGGATGCACATAAGTTGGAAGCACATTCAGAAGTTTAGTGTTTGTAGGATATCCAAAAGGGAGTAAAGGGTGTTATTTATATAACCTAAAGGAAAATAGAGTCATGGTTTCAACTAATATAACTTTCCTTGAGCAAAGTTACATGGACGACTTTAAGTCTCGAAGCAAAGTGGCGCTCGAGGAGTTGGCAAGTGATTCGATCATTGCTTGGTTCTAGTAGAAACCACTCCAATCGGTGTAAAAAAACCTACCAAACCCGAACAACAATCTAAGGGGATTTGGCATAGTGGGAGGATTAGGTATCAACCCTAGAGGTATATGTTCAATGGTAAAGCCTTTTTGACTAAACTGGATGAACAAGACAGGGATCCTTATACATACACAGAGGCGATGGAGGATGTTGATTCAAAATTTTAGATAGAGGCCATGAACACAGAGACGAAGTCTATAGAGACTAATCAGGTCTAGAAGCTTGTGGATCTTTCGAATGGGGTAAAACCTATAAGGTGTAAGTGGATCTATAAGAGGAAGAGAGGAGTGGATGGAAAGGTTGAAACCTATAAGGCTAGACTGGTAGCTAAGGGATACAAGCAAAAGAAAGGAATCAATTACGAGGAAACCTTTTCATCTGTAGCCATGCTTAAGTCCATTAGCATTCTCTTGTCCATAGCTGTTGCTCTCGACTATGAGATTTGACAGATAGATGTCAAGACGAGCTTTTTGAATGGCTATCTTGATGAGTCTATATATATAGAGCAGCTAGACAGGTTCAAGGTTAGGAAGGTAAGGTTTGAAAGCTGCTAAAGTCAATTTATGAACTTAAGAAGGCTTTCCGTTCTTGGAACTTAAGATTTGACCAAGTGGTCAAAACTTATGGGTTTGTACAAAATGTGGATGAACCATGTGTTTACAAACACATTAAGGATGAGAAGGTGGTTTTTCTATTGCTCTATGTAAATAACATTTTGTTAATGGGCAATGAGGTTGGGGCATTGTCATCTGTCAAATTATGGTTGACCAAGCAGTTTGACATAAAAGACTTGGGTAAGGCTAATTTTGTTCTTGGTATTCAGATCTTTCAGGATACGAAGAATAGAATGATAGCTTTGTCCTAGGCGGGCTACGTAGATAAAATTCTTAGGAGGTTTGCAATGTAGGATTCCATGAAAGGTGGGCAATCATCTAGGTCTGGAATTACTCTTTCTAAGAAAGACTCGCCAAAGTCTGATGAAGAAAGAGAATACATGAAGAAGGTGCCTTATGCTTTGGTAGTGGGTAGTCTCATGTATGCCATGCTTTGCACATGATTGGATATTTGTTATGCGGTTGGGATTGTAAGTCGATTTCAAGTGGATCTAAGACCGAGCCACTAGGTTGTAGTCAAGCATATTTTCAAGTACCTGAGAAGGACTCGAGGGAATATGCTTGTGTATTTGGGTGAGGATCTGATTCCTCTATGATACACTAACTCAGATTTCCAATCTTGTCTGGATTTAAGGAGATTGACTTCTGGTTTAGTGTTTACTCTGGGCGGTGGTACCATTGCTTAGAGGAGTGTGAAATAAGATGTACTTCAAATTCAACGATAGAGGCTGAGTATGTGGCAGCTAATGATGCTTCAAAATAAGCAGTGTGGCTCCGCAAGTTCCTTGGGGATGTTGAGGTAGTTCCTAGCATGGATAAGGTTGTATTGCTATATTATAATAATAGTGTGGCAGTAGCTAATGCTAAGGAACCAAGATTTCATAAGAAGAGTAAGCATATTGATTGGAAGCATCATATGATAAGGGACTTCTTAGAGGCAGGGCATGTTACTATGTGCAAGATTGCATCCGAGGACAATTTAGCAAATCCATTCACAAAAACGCTAATTGCGAGAGTTTTCGAGAGGCATGTGGAAGCTATGGGGATACGGGATTTGTCATATTTACTCACTTGGTGCAAGTGAAAAATTGTTAGACATGTATGCGCTAAGGAGTAAAAATATAGTATGTTTTTAGAGATATTTTTATCAATAAAGAGTTTATTTATTATTCATATACCAAATTGTTGTCTTCTTTACGTTCGTATTTGTTGAATGTATGATCAGCAAACAAAATTCTGAGACTGTTGATCTAAGCCTTTAAAATCAGGCATATGATGGACAGATTATGTAGAAGACATGATTTTAAAGGTAACGGTCTAAATTATAAGATCCGTAATTGAGGGAATAAAGTTGGACGTTTTATTCATGTAAAGATTGTTATATTGTCTATATCCATAATGGGAGATGATTTGTCTTGGCCATCAGAGGAGGACTCCATGAATAAAAACATTGGTACATTATCATAGGTGACGATGTATTAGATCGAGACATAAAGTGTAATTGATTTGGATTAATAATTCTATCTCGGCAAATCAATTTACTTTAGACAATCATATGTGTTATATCTTAATCTAGAGATGAATAATGGACCCGTTGTCATGACTTATGTCTTTTGATGTGCCAAAGCGTGACATCCACATTTTATGTTGGTTCGCATACAAGTACATTGGAGGCATAACTCTTGATAGCGTAGACTTATTATCCATAGATATGGAATCCATAGCTCCTTTTTAGGAGTCGTTGATATCCTCTTATATGCATTATCCTGTAATTGGAAAACTAGAGCTCTCAACCATTTAGACATATAGGTGTAACCGAATGGTATACTATCTTTGGATGGAAAGTTTTTCAATGGTGAGATAATAGAATGTAAGATAAAAATAAACGGGAAGGTAAAACAAAATTTATTCTTAAGTCGATTACGGATAATCCTATGGGGATATGATACATTATGATATGTTATGGTGACTTAGCTATTTAGGCTTCGTAATTCTATATAGTTTGAGAGTGCAACTTTAAGCTTTCAGTGGGATAGCGTTAGAGTTGATAATTATGAAATGTATATCTGGGATATTGGTTTTCATAATTATCAAGAGCTTGAACTATATAGGTCCATCAGGTCCCCTTTGTTAGCTCATAAAAATCCTATAACGATACGGCGTGCTTTTCTAATAAATTAGTGGCTTATTTTAAATTATCAGATTGGCTAAAATTTGATAGGATCAGATAATTCATATCTGTTTATCAGTTGACTTAATTTTGTATAAATTAATTCAAGATATACTTATTGAATTATCGGGAATATTTATTTTCTTAGAGATTATCTAGATATGACTATTTTAATTAGTAACTTCTCTCTTGAGTTATTTGAATTAAAACTGAGGCTTTATCCCAAGAATCTCAGGTGGAAATAAAGATTCGCATGGTTCATTTATCGTAAGTTCGGCAGGCCGATCTTCAGGTTTGGCCTATTGATAGAGAAAGTTCGACAGGCCGATCTTTAGGTTCGGCCTGCCGACAGAGTAAGTTCAGTAGGCCAATTTGCTAGTTCAGCCTGCCGATCGAACGATAATCTAATCACGTGAATTTTGTCAAGGAATAGCAAAGAAAGCCAGTTGATTGAAGCTCTTCTAGAACGCCTTTCTCTTCATCGATTGCGGGATCTCTTCAGCAAACATGGTTAGTAAGATCTGGTTAATTTATGCATATAGCATGTGAAACTTGTGTTTTGGAAATACTCTGGTATAAAAATTTTAAAAGTTTTGTTGCATACTATTTTACAACACTCCTCTCCCCAAAGGCATCCTTCTTAACAAGAAGAAGTTAGAGTGCTTATGTAACGGCAATCTAGCAATGGCTACCCACAGAATTTCCTTTTCGTTGGCCGCCACTGATTCGGTATTCGATGGCCTTGCAAGCATCTCACTTTCGACATTAGTCTCAAAATTGTACTGGCCCATGACGGCGAGGTCAGAGAAGCTTCCATGGCTGGTTTTGGCATTAGGGTTTGGGGGAAGAGAAAGAGAGGAAGAGAGAGGATGATTAGAGAATTGAGAATTCAGTGGCTGGTGAGATAGGATTAGGGTTTCTAATTTTGTATGAGGGATAAATATGTTAATTAATAAATTGAATAGAAAAAAATAATTATAGAAAAGAAGCAACATTGAAAAGTGAAAAAGAAGGGGCACTTTTGATAGGCACTGTTTATTGGAGGGCATTCTTTGTAAATTTCTCAAGTATTATAGCTCTTAGTTTTAGGGTTAGTTTGATATGTGAGTTTGAAATTGTATGCTTTGGAACTTTGTGGTTTGAATTAGTAGTTTCGAACCTATATAGCTAAACAATGGTTTTAAATTAACTTTCGGAACGGAAAGGTTTAAATAAGAATAAACATCACATCAAAGAATGAGTATTTAGAAAACTATAGCTTATAAAAAAAAACGAGAATAGATGGTGTTTTACCATAGAAAATAGTTTAAAACAGTTAGAAATTAAGAGAGGATCAAACTCTTAAAACTGACAGTTTAGCCCGTTTTAAACGATCCTCATCGTTTTGAATGATTTGAAACTTGTACCAACCAAACACCCGTTCTTGTAGGCCCATAAGTTCAAAACCACTTTAAAACATTCTAAACACACGAAGCAAAAAACAAATTAACTATTTATTAATTTGTATTCTTGAATTCAAAAAATTATTTCAACTTCATCTTTTTTATGTCCAGAAAAATTAGAAAGACAACATAATTGCTTTTAAATAGTTATGAAAAATATTTTATAGATATAAAAACATTAAAAATCTTAAAATAAATCATCAAAAAAAGTAACATATGGATAAGAATCTATCTTTTAACTATCGGACAAATCTAGAAACAACTTTCTGAAGTTAAGGGAGAAAGAACAAGATTTTAAATTCAGCAAAATCACACAAAAACCACAAGCGTCACTCACAAAAGATAGAAAAAGCACGAATAAAATGAACATGAAAAAAAAAGTATTCCCTTCACCAATTAGCATCCACTAGGATATCGATTGGCATCATGGTCAATATCCTCTAAAAACTGTCATTGTTGGTAGAAATGCAACCATCATCATGGTTGGAATATTCAAAAAATCACAAACAATACATAGAAAAAATTCACAATACCTAGGAAATCATTATACGATGCAAAGTTTCACCAACATGCAAAGTTTCACCAATAGGACTTTGTTTTTAACCATTAAATCTAATCAAAATCATTTTTTTTACAAATTCGGAAGCTAAAAGATATATACCCGTTGATATGTTAACTTTTTCTATGCCCACCATAGAAATCTCCAATCTACATATCTCTCAATCACCATGAAGCCACAGGGAAGATCTTCTACGCATGCCACCACTGCAAAATCTCCTTACAAAAAGGGAGATTTGCCGAATCTCCTTTGCACTATGATCAAGAATAGATGCGCCATTGGATATCTCCTCACCAATGGAGATCACAGCTCCAAAGATGCATGATGTTGTTGACAAGAAAGGTGCGATTGAGAGATGAGACAGGGAGGAGTGGCACACAACAACTGTATAACATGACAATGACGATTGATTGCACGGTGATGTCGCATTGGAAAGAGCAATGGAGGTTGATAGCAAAGAAGGAGAGAGAGAAGAGAAAAAGAGACACAAAGATAAGAGAAAGAGTGAGGAAGGAATGAAAAAAATATATATAAAAAAAGCCTAAAATATTTGAGGTATTTTAGTATTCTTAGTTTAAGTTTTGTTGTGATATGTGACAAAAAAAACTAAAGCTTTTCTACCTATGGTATATGTAAATCCACACCTCTAGTCTGTGGCACACATCATAATTATCTCCAAATTATTAAGGTGGAGCCCTTCTTCCTAAAATGAGAAACATCTTAAGATTGTGAAGAAGGAAATAGAGGAAATTAGCAAACTTGAAAGTCTAATATAATTTCTTTAACGGTATTTTGTTATTTTTTTCAATCATTATAATTCTTGTCCTTAGTTGTATTGTATATTCTGTAATACTTGAGAAAATTTTTAGCACATTACAATTGTAACAATGAAGGATTATTATAAATAATTTAAATACAAATTTTGTGAGCTTTATGTTAAAAATTATTAAGTAATTTAAGAGTAAGTTTAGTGTCACAAGGATTATTATTTAAATTCAATTTTTATGGCAAATTTAAGAAGAATAAATATGAAATTTATAAGATTAAATATCATGCTATAATTTTAAGCAAAGAATGGATTGTGAGGAAATGTGGTATAAAAATAAAGTTGTATGAGATTATATAGTATAAGAAAATACTATATAAAAACATGAAAAAGTACTATATAAAAATATAAAAATTATACAGTATAAAAAAATTATGCAATATTAGAACAATACAGTATAAGGATCATATTGCATAAAGTTAAGCAATATGGAAATTAGATTGTATAAAATTAAGAGTATAGGAATTATTGTTGGAAAACTAGTTCGTAGCGAAATTTTAAAATTTTTATATCAGAGTTTTTTCCAAAACACAAGTTTGACACACTATATGCATAAATTAACCAAATCTAACTAACCTTGTATATGCCAAAAAGCTACCGCAATCAGTGAAGAGAAGTAACGTTCTAGAAGAGTCTCAACCAATTGATCTTCTTTGCTATTCTCTATTCACAATCAGAGTGAGTGTAGGCTCACGTCTTTCAGGTTTTCCACAAGTGACTCTCCTTCCAACCAATTGAAAAATACCCAAAGTTATAATTTGTGATTTGTAAATGATAGCCTTCTAGGGAGTTTCAAAGTCTCGCTGATAGAGTCTCACTCTAGATTTCTCAACTGATCTCTATAATAAAGAGACTCACCCCTCTTAATATAGAGGTTGGGCCGAGGAGTCAGTCCTTATTAGATAAGGTCTCAAAAATTCAAATCAAAATCAAATTAAGATCAATATCTGATAAAATCTGCATGGAAACGGGTGATTCTTTTATCACCCTGTCAGCAGCAGAACTGGCAGATTGGCCTACCGAACCTCCTCAATCGGTAGGCCGAACTTAATGATCGGCCTGCCAAACCTAAGATAAAAGATCCCTGTGAATCTTTTTTTCCCACCCAAGATTCTTAGGATAGAGTGTCAATTTTAATTCAAATAACTCAATCGAGAAGTTATCTGATTAAAACAGTTATACCTAGATAATCTCTAGGAAATAAATATTCCTGATAATTCAACAAGCTTATCTTGAATTAATTCAAAATTAATCCAACCGATAAATAGACATAAATTATCTGATTCCTGATAATTCAACAATTTTATCTTAAATTAATTTTATCACAAAATTAATTCAATCGAAAAACAAACATAAATTATCTTATTTTACCAAATTTCAGCCAATCTGAAAAATTTGCCATAAGTCACTAATTATTGGAAAAGCACGCCGTACCGTTACAGGATTTTTATGAGCTCGCAAGCAAATGGGACCAAATGGACCTACATAATTCAAGCTCCTAATAATTATAAAACCCAATATCCTAGATATATATTTCATAATTATCAACTCCAACGCTACTCCACTAACAGCTTAGAGTTGCACTCTCAAACTATATAGAATTACAAAACTTGTATAGCTAAGTCTCCATGACATATCATAATGTATTGTATCCCCATATGATTATCCATAATCGGCTTAAAGACAAGTTCTGTCTTACCTTCCCGATTATTTTTATCTTGCGTCTATTATCTCACCATCGGAAAACTTTCCATCCAAAGATAGTATACCATTCAGTTACACCTATGTATCCAAATGGTTGAGCGCTCTAGTTTTTCAATTTTAGGATAACACATATAAGAGGATACACTACTCCTAAAGCAGAGCTATGGATTTCATATTTATGAATAACAAGTCTATGCTATCAAAAGTCATGCCTCCAACGTATAGGCATGCATACCACTATTAAAATATGGATGTCACACTTTGGTACATCAAAAGACATAAGTCCAGATAACGAGCCCACTATTCATCTCAGGATTAATATATAATGCAAATGATTGTCTAAAGTGAATCAATTTGCCAAGACAAAATTATTCATCAAAATCAATTCACTTTATGTCCCGTTCCAACACATCGTCACCTATAACAGTGTGCCAATGTTTCTATTCACAGAGTCCACCTTCGATGGTCAAGACAAACCATCTCTCATTAGGGATATAGACAACATAACAATCTTTGAATAAATAAAGTGCCCAACTTTATTCCCTCGATTGCGAATCTTATGATTTAGACCACCACTTTAAGAATCATGTTTTTCGCATAATCTGTTCATCATATGCCCAATTCTTAAAGGTTTAGATGGACAGTCTCAGACTTTTGTTTGCTTAACATATATTCAACAAATATAAACATGAAAAGGACAAAATTTGGTATATAAATAATAAATAAATTCTTTATTGATAAAAATGTTTTCAAAAAAACATATTACATTTTTACTCCTTAGGGTATACACGTCTAATAATCTCCCACTTATACTAAGTGAGTAAATATGACAAATCTTGCATCCTTATAGCTTCCACATGCCTCTCAAAGACTCTCCCAGTAAGTGTCTTCGTAAATGGATCAACTAAATTGTCCTCTAACGTGATTTTACACACTGTGATGTGTCCGTCCTAGACAAAGTCCTTTATCATATGATACTTCCGATCAATATGCTTACTCTTCTTGTGAAATCTTGGTTCCTTAGCATTAGCTACTGCTGCACTGTTATCACAGTATAGTGATACCGCCTTATCCATACCAAGAACTACCTCAAGATCTCCAAGGAACCTGTGGAGCTATACTGCTTCTTTCAAAGCATTACTAGCTGCCACATATTCGGCCTCCATCGTTGAATCCGAAGTTTAATCTTGCTTGGCACTTTTTCAACTGATGGCACTGCCGCCTAGAGTAAACACAAAACTCCAAGTCGATTTCCTAGAATCCAAACAGGATTGAAAATCTGAGTTAGTATATCCTAGAGGAGTCAAGTCCTCACCCGAATACACAAGCATATACCCTCAAGTCCTTCTCAGGTACTTGAAAATATGCTTAACCGCAACCTAGTGGTTCGGTCCTAGATCCACCTGAAATCAACTTACAATCCTGACCGCATAACAAATATCCGGTCGTGTGCAAAGCATGGCATACATGAAACTACCCACTACTGAAGTATAAGGCATCTTTTTCATGTATTCTCTTTCTTCATTAGACTTTGGAGAGTCTTTCTTAGAAAGAGTAATTTCAGACCTAGATAGTTGCCCACCTTTCTTGGAATCCTACATTACAAACCTCTTGAGAATTTTATCTATGTAGCCGGCTTGGGACAATGCTATCATTTTGTTCTTCCTATCCCGAAAGATCTGGATACTAAGAAGAAAATTAGTCTCACCCAAGTCCTTCATGTCAAACTGCTTGGTCAACCATAATTTGACCAATGACAACGCCCTAATGTCATTGCCAATCAGTAGAATGTCATCTACATAGAGTAATAGAAAAACCACCTTCCCATCCTTAATGTGTTTGTAAACACATGGCTCATCCACATTTTGTGAGAACCCATAAGTCTTGATCACTTGATCAAATCTTATGTTCCATGAACAGAAGCTTACTTAAGTCTATATATTGACTTTAGCAGCTTATAAACCTTACTCTCTTGACCCTTGACCTTAAACCCGTCTGGTTGTTCATATAAATGGACTCATCGAGATAGTCATTTAGAAAAGCTGTCTTGACATCCATCTGCTAAATCTTGTAATCAAGAGCAGCAACTATGGACAAGAGAATCCAGATGGACTAAGCACGACTATAGGTGAAAAGGTTTCCTCATAATCGATTCATTCCTTTTGTGTGCAACCCTTAGCTACCAGTCTAGCCTTAAAGGTTTCGACCTTTCCATCCACTCCTCTTTTCTTCTTATAGATCCATTTACACCCTATAGGCTTTACTCCTTTGGGAATATCTACAAGCTCCCAGACCCGATTAGTCTTCATAGAATTCATCTATATGTTCAAGGCTTTTGTCTAGAGTTTCGAATCAACATCCTCCATAGCCTCTACATAAGTATAAGGATCCATATCATGTTTATCTGGTTTAGCCAAGAAGGCCTCACCATTAAACATATACCTGTTGAGTTAATGACTGATCCTCCCACTACGCCTAAGCCCCTTAGGTTGTTGTTCAGGTTTGTTTGGTTTTTCTACACCGATTGGAGTAGTCTCTATCGAAACCTCTAGAGTGATTGGATCACTTTTTAACTCCTCAAGCACCACTTTACTTCGAGACTTAAGGTTGTCTATGTAACTTTTCTCAAGGAAAGTCATATGAGTTAAAACCACGAATTTATTTTCCTTTGGGTTATAAAAATAACCCCCTTTAGTCCCTTTTGGATATCTTACAAACACGCAAACTTCCAAACGTGCTTCCAACTTATTCGAATCCTTAAACAGGACATGAGCCGGACATCCCCAAATGCAAATATGGTTTAAGGATGTCTTCTTGCTCGTCCACAACTTATGAGGAGTTTTAGGGATCGATTTGGAAGGCACGTTATTCAATAGATAACATGTGGTTTGTAGTGCATATTCCCAAAAGGATAAAGGTAATGATGAATAACTCATCATGGACTTGACCATGTCCAATAAAGTCCTATTTGTTCTCTCCGTTATGCCATTCTGCTGCGGAGTGCTCGGCGTAGTCAAATGGGATCAAATCTCATTCTCTAATAAGTGTCTTAAGAACTCATCAAAAAGGTATTCTCCACTTCGATCAGATCGAAGTGCCTTTATGAGTCTACCCAATTGCTTTTCCACTTCAACCTGAAACTCCCTGAACTTGTCAAAAGTTTCACTTTTGTGGTGCATCAAGTACATATACCCATACCTTGAGTAATCATTAATAAAAGTGATAAAGTACTCATACTCTCCTCATGCCCAGATGTTCTTCA
Source organism: Artocarpus heterophyllus (assembly GCA_025403435.1). NCBI lineage: Eukaryota > Viridiplantae > Streptophyta > Magnoliopsida > Rosales > Moraceae > Artocarpus > Artocarpus heterophyllus. The sequence continues at coordinate 7,301,078 of CM046331.1, forward strand.
GTCCGCAAACATCACTATGCACAAGTTCTAGAACCCTTTTGGCCCTATTGCCCTTAGACCCCAATGACATTTTGATCATTTTACCCTCCAAACAAGATGCACATTGAGGTATAGATTCCAACTTTAAGTGACTTAAAGGTCCATCCCTTACCAACCTTTGAATCCTATTCAGGTTAATATGACCAAGGCGCAAATGCCAAAGATAAGTCTTTTAGAGTTTTTATCATTTATCTTAGCATTGAGCAGTAAGTCCATCTTAGGTTTGATAAAATATAGATCATCCATCCAGAACAGATAAAAGATTTATTTTTACGAATCACTACTTTTTTATTAAAAGAAACCAAATAGAAGTCTTTAAATAAACAAGCTATAGAAATTAAATTCCTTTTAAATTTAGGAACATAAAAACGATCTTGCAAAATTAAATTCTTATGATTATCAAAATATAGATGGACATCTCCCATTGCTTTAGCTAAGACCAAGGATCCATCGCTCATCCGAAGCATGAAGTCTTCACGGAGCAGACTTCTCATTTCTTTGAACCCCTGCAGAGAAACACAAACTTGATTAGTTGCATCGGAATCTATGACCCAAATGTCACTGGATTCCTCAACCAAACAAGTTTCTAAATATAGAAGATCACACCTACCTCCTCAAGAAAGGAAGTCCTTGCAATTCTTCTTGATGTGCTCGACCTTCCCGTAGAAGAAGCACTTAAGCTTCTTTGGGTTCTTCTTCTTCTTCTTCTTCTTGCTCTTGTTGTTGGCAGGAAAAGAAGACTTCTCATTCTTGGCCTGTTTTTTCTTTCCATTCCCAGGGTTAGGATTAGAACCAGAAGCAGCCGCCAAGTTAGCCTCACCACCAGCAGGAGATTCCCTAATCAGCAGTTCAAACTCCTATAACTGTATCATCAACTCTGTTAAGGTCATATCCCGCCTATTGCTCAAATTGAAAGTAGCTCTAAATGGGATAAACTCCTTAGATGGAGTCTCAAAGACCATAGTCATCTGAGTTTCAATATCAATGTCGGCTCCATTGGTTTGTGCCTCAACGAGATAACCCATGACAAACATCATGTGCTCC